>CM002533.2:8884739-10084739 GCA_000338895.3 Oryza meridionalis
GAGCAGCCAGCCAACCACGACACGCCACTCCTCGCCCTTGCCTCATGTGGCTCCTGTAGTAACGAATCTCGGGTCACGGCGGTATCGACGAAGAATCTCGGGGCGGTGGGGAGGTTGAGGTTAGTCCTGGGCTGTGTTTTGTGGGTCCGAAGCTCGGGGATGTGTCAAGTCTTTTGGATTTTTATAATTATTATTTTTTATCTCAAATAAATATTAAAGTTGAAGTTTCGATTATTTTATTGTGAAGAATAAAAGATCTTAATAAAATAATTTATTTTTTAGCTGAATTAATTCCATGGATTAGCACAATCTAGAACATAGTGGCACTTGTCCGCAACTAAGGTTTTGTTCAGCAGCGTGGTTAGGAATCCATGTCTACAGCATGGGAAAACGGCGTAGTACATTAGCGTGCTATTAATTAAGTATAAGCTTTTTTTTCAAAAAAATGGATCAATATGTTTTTTTTAAAGAAACTTTGGTATAGAAACTTTTTATAAAAAAACGGACCGTTCAGCAGTTTATAAAACGTGCACGTAGAAACCAGGAGGGATGAGTTGGGAAAACCGGAAGAAGACGGCCAAGTGCAGTCAGAAGCCCCTATTATTTCAAAAAAAATAAAAATAAAAGAAGATTATTTCTTGTACAGTACTACTGAGTAGATAAAATTGTGTGGTATGGTAATCCTTATCCTCTCACTCTCACTGTTTCGTTCTCTCTCTCCCTGTCCCTCTCGTTACTCTCCAAGCGTTGCTGCTCAGTGCTCACGCTCTCGTTCAACCGGGAGAAGATGCAGTTCAACGCGTCGGCGGCGACGACGGCTCCTCCGGCCAAGGCGTTCGGCTCAACGGCGATGGCGTAAAGGTTGAGGAGCTGATCCGCCATCGACGACGACGGGTGCTCACTCTGTCGTTCTCTCTCTCCCATCCGGCGTGACGCCAAGGGCGGCTACTGGGCGGCACTCAACTGGGAGAAGATGCAGTTCAACGCGCCGGCGGTGGCGACGGCTCCTCCGACCAAGATCCTGGTTGGCGTTCGGCTCAACAGCGATGGCGTCAAGGTTGAGGAGCTGATCCGCCGTCGACGGCGACGGGAGCAGTCGATCCGGCGACCTCTTCCCCTCCTTCACGGATCCCATGGTCTCTCCGCTCCCTCTTGCACGGATCCGTCGTTGGCTGCGACTAGAGGGGTTAGATCCGGCGACCTCTTCCTCTCCCGCTCGGATCCCGTCATCTCTCTGTGCCCCGCTCACGCTGATCCGTGGCCGGCGACGACGGGAGGGTCCAGATCCGGTGGTGTCCACCATAGTCGTGGCTTCCCTGCCACCGCCGCTTCTGCACGCGCGGCCCATACACCGCACCCTGCCGTCTCCTTCTTCCCCGGGTTAGTATGCCTGTCATATGTTTTTAATGTATTTGTGCTGTTCTTATAATGTAGTTTTGCACTTATGATAGCATGTTACTTGTGCTTGCAAGGTTGGGTGGGTTGTCACTGTGGTTGGAGCTGGTTGTTGAGCCGATTGGAGTCAGAGATGGTGGCCAAGATGGAGGGGAGATGCCACCTGAAGTTGTCTCGGAAGCCGCAATCAAGGTTTTAATCTAATATGAGTTTTGGGCTATCTTGGGTTCCTTTATAAAAAAGAAAAGCGATATAAAAAATATTGTTGAGATTATAAAAAATTGAATGATTGCCATTTTGGTTCCATTTTCTTTTTGTCACCATCTTTTCGATCTGTTGACATAAACTTAGGGTAAGAATTAACTAAATTTTTTCATTTTTAGGTATCAACTGAATATAGTCTCATTTGGCAGTTTGAAGAATTTTGAAGCAGTTTCAAACTTTCAATAGCACCATCCATGACTGATTGACTGATCCCATGACTTATAACCTGCAAATTGGCAGAATTAGTAGAGACTTGGGTGCACAAATTAGCTCTTTGTTCCCTTACTGCCTGCTAGTTAGTGATGATGTAGGAAATTAAAGAATACTTTGGTACTTGTTATGAAGTAGCAACTTAATCATGAAAAAATAACATTTGAATGGCCCTTATCTATATACACAAATTGTGTTATAAAACCAGCCCCGAAATCAACATCAGTAGCTAAACGCGGAAGAAAACGCCATAGGAGATCCAAAACGATGACGACACCGAGACACGATATTTGGTAACGGAGTTCAGCCGTAGCCTACATCTCCGGGGCTGATTACGAGCGCTCCTTGGTAACGGAGTTCAGCCGTAGCCTACATCTCCGGGGCACTGATTACGGGCGCTCCTCCCCGATCTAGCATATACAGCGTATCAGAGTTACAACGACTCACGGCCGATCGACGTCGGCAGCCGCTCCCTCTCGCTATGCTAAGTCGCCATGCGGTTACAACAGGCACGCCCCTCTATTTATGAGAGATCCTAGGATAGAGTCCGACTCATACTCTAGTCCTAATACCTATTACAACTCCAAGTCCTAAACTGTAACCGACTACGTACACATATTCGACACAAATTCTAACAAACTCCACCTTGGCGAATATGCCACGCCAACTTGAATCTGTTACTTGCTCGAACCTCCGTGTACCAGGACTTGAGTTGGTTTTGCCGCAGCTCACGCCGAGCCGCCCGATGAGCCTACGCCAGGCTCGGCGCCTTCAGGATCGTGCACAGCAACACCAGCATACCCATCCTCCATGACTCCACCTGCAACAGCACTCCCTTGTAACTTGTACAAACATGAGCTTGTCCTCTCACCAGTCATAACAGTCTTGCCGTCCTTCATGATATTCATGGTCTTCCTATCAGAATCCACCTGATACAACCAACCTGTCTCATGTAGGCTCCCAAGCGAAATCAAACTCTTCCTTAGTCTCGGCACGTGTCTCACATCTGAAAGTAGCACCTCGTTTCCATCATACATCTTTAACTTGACATTGCCCAAGTAAACAACACCAAAATCACCAGATTTGTATGAAGAGAACCACTCCCGCTTCAATGTCACATGATAGGAACTAGCTGAGTCCAACATCCACGCTTCTCCAGACTTCTCGTTAGACACTGAGAATCTCATGACTGCTGCTATCTGAATCATCACCATGAGCTGCTAAACTTGCAATGCTACCTTTCCTCTTCTTCAGTAACGGGCAATTCCTCCTTATATGTCCAAACTCATGACACTTATAGCACCGTGCCCCCTTCTCCTTGCTCTTCGACACCCCCGCTTCATGATCATGCTTTGCCTTGACCAGCAAACTCTCAGCCTGAGAAGCCTCCGTTGCCTCGTTTTTCTTTGATCTTCTCAAGTCTCGTGCAAGCAATGACGAAATTATCTCCTCAGTTTTGACAGTATCATTGCCGTGCGTCAGGGTAGTCACCACATGTTCATAAGACGGTGGAAGCGAGCACAGAAGAATTATGGCCTTGTCTTCATCATCCAGTTTCACATCTAATTTACTTAGATCCACAACCAACTGATTGAAGACGTCCACATGCTTCCTAAGATCTGACTTCTCTTGCATCTGCAAACCATACAGCTGTTGTTTGAGATACAACTTACTCGTCAGCGACTTGGACATATACAGGCTTGCCAACTTGTCCCAAATTTCCTTCGGCGATTTTTCATCCATGACCTGGTACATGACAGAATCCGAGAGACTCAAGCGTATTGTTGCAGCTGCCTGCGCCTTCATCTCATCCTACTTGTCAGCATCCATCTTTTCCGGCATTGTCTCCTGAAGTGCCTTGGATATCCCCTTTTGAGCCAACAGATCCTTCAGCCTCATCTGCCAGAGAACGAAATTCCCGGTGCCATCGAACTTCACCACCTCAAATCTAGAAACCACTGTCGCCGCCATCGACGATAATCAACTTGATCAGCTGTCGACCTGATTAAATTGATCTGCCCTGATTTAATTGACCCACCGACTAAACTTGCACAGTCACCAGCCGGACAAAACCAACCCCTTTTCTTTTTCTCCAAAAAACCGGTTCGGTTTTCTTTTTCGGTCAAAAAACCAGTCAAACCGAGCGGTCAAAGGAATTAGATCGATTCCTCTCCTTCCTTCGGCCTTTTCTCGCTCCCCTTCCTCCTGCGCACGCGTTCTCCCGATGCGCCGCCGCCTCCTGCTCCTCACACCGTTGCTCTGTGCCATCGGCCTCGCAAGGGACCACCGTGCCGCCCGCCTCGGAAAACGCCTTGGGTGCCGCTGGCTCCCGCCGCCGTCACACCTGTACCGATCCCGCGAGGAGCTGCTGCGTCGCCTGCCTCGGGAAGTCGCTGCCTGCCGTACCTGGGAGCGGCCGCCGCCAAAGTCCGGCGCCGGTTCCACGCCGGGAACCGCTGCCGCCGCCGCCGCAAGCCCCTGCTCGAGCTCCGACGGCCGCTGCCGAGTACCACACCACCGCGCACCGCCTGCAAGGATGCGTCTCCAGCTGCCCGTGACCTCGCCGCCCAAACCACCTCTGCCTCTGCGAAAATCGGGTACGAATCTCGCCCTCTGCTAGGTGATTTGTTTCGATTGCGTTGTTGCAATCCCGTGGTCCTCTGCTGCTTTTATTTGGGAAAAAAATTGAGTCTGATTCATGAACAAATCGTATTCCTCATCCGATTCCCCTTCCGTGCCTGACATGGTATCCCCTCGATCTGTTCTTCTGTGCCAAAACGGAGACGAGTCCTAGGCCGACTCCATCCATGCCACACCCAGATCAAGACCTGCGTAGTCGGTGAAAAAAACTGAACCTCCCTGCTACCTGGCCTTTGGTCACGTTCCATGGTCCCGGCTTTGACACCAACACGTGCACACCGCCATCACCCGTGACCTCCTCAGCCTCCACGCACCCGTACGACCTCTAGCACAACCACCCGGCCTCTCGCTGAACCTTGCCGGCGACGAATACCGCCGATCAGTTGCAACCAATGCCTATTGATGTGCTAACACGATTGATCAGCGCATTGACGGTCTGAAATTGACTGCCCTTCTGCCTGATTCCGTCGCTTGTCATATGTGCGCCTTCTCCGTAGCAGTCTGTCACGCAAATACCTCGTCAACACCTCCAAAACAGTCTATAGGATCCACCTGCTCTGACTTTCGATTGAACGCCATCAATCTAGTCGCGAGCCGAAGCCGACAAGTCACATGCCGTCTTCCCAGCCGCCGAACGACCCGAGCGCTACATCTAGCCGTCTCCCTGTCGACGCAACTCATCGAAAGGCTCGGGCCACCCCGCCCAGAGTGTTCGAATCCACCGATCGAGAACGCCGATCGCCTCCAGCTTCAATCAACCCGAGCGTGCGGCCGCACGTCTCCCTGTCGAGAGTAGCTCACCGGAAAGTCCAAGCCACCCGTCCGAAGTGTCCGACCCACCAATTAATTTGCCAATCGCTTCCGCCGCCAGAAGTGTTCGATCCACAGATCAAGACTCCGTTGATCGCCGCCGTGCTCCACCTTGCGCCAATGCCCCTCCCTGGGCATTACAGCAGGCTACGCGGTGTGGAGCACCTCCATCGCGCCTCTACCATGGACCTCCTGCAGGCTCTGATACCACTTGTTATAAAACCAGCCCCGAAATCAACATCGGTAGCTAAACGCGGAAGAAAACGCCATAGGAGATCCAAAACGATGATGACACCAAGACACGATATTTGGTAACGGAGTTCAGCCGTAGCCTACATCTCCGGGGCACTGATTACGGGCACTCCTCCTCGATCCAGCATATACAGTGTATCAGAGTTACAACGACTCACGGTCGGTCGACGCCGGCAGCCGCTCCCTCTCGCTATGCTAAGTCGCCATGCGGTTACAACAGTCACGCCCCTCTATTTATGAGAGATTCTAGGATAGAGTCCGACTCATACTCTAGTCCTAATACCTATTACAACTCCAAGTCCTAAACTGTAACCAACTACGTACACATTCGACACAAATTCTAACAAATTGCACTTTTATATACACGGTCCGTTTTGTCATTACTGAAAGGTTTATAAAACACCCCAGTGATAATGCTGGCAGCCTTGATATGTCCACATGGATGGAAAAAGAAAAAAATTGTAGTTTAGAACCCAAACCTAAAATATCAATTAGGTGCCGTCTTGTAGCTTAGCCATTGCCCTGTGATATGCACATATGTTACCATGAAAGGAATGAAGCAGTTCTTAGATAAATTATATTGAGTGTTAGCTTCAAGCATACATGGCAGATGCATTCCTATCTTAAATACATTAGAATTGGCCTAGATTATTTATCTTCAGAATTAATCTCATCTTATCATTATGACTATCTTGGTCGAGTGGCTGACTCATTGCTGGATGATGGTTTTCTTTCAGGCGGAGATGGAGGCAGCAAGGTGGGGCTGCTGGCGTTGGAATTCGTGCTCGCGTTCCCGCAGGCCACGACGACGTCCCAGTTCCCGCCTGCCGGTGAGACCTCTTGCTTTCCCGGTGTTCTCATGTTCTCGGTTTCCCATTATTTTAAATAATGAGATATTATGATATGATTGGGTGAAACTGTCTTGGCCATCTAATTGGAGTATTTGGGAGAGGTGTGTGCACTGTGCAGTCGGCCTGGTTGTTGATTCGTAGTTATCTTCAGTCTTGGGCAGCTTAATCTGGCTCCAAGTTGGCAGCAAGCAGTCCCTGTTCTGAAAACTGCTCTCTTACTTAAGTTTGCTGAAGGGATACTCCTTACATTGAAGTTCATTAGCTACACTTCTTTGGTTAGAAATTGCTCTGTTGCTGTTCAATATGTACCAGCAAAATAAATCTGAGAAATCACTCTGGTGCTTCTAATAGGGAGTCATCTTTCAGCCTCTATTAAACACGGAACATTTAAGAATTACCTTCCATCGTCGTCATAAATGTAGTAAACGTAGATGTGTCATGCCCAACATAGTAAATGGAAATTGATTAGCGTCAAGCGGGAGATTGTTGAGTATCCACACCAATTATTAGGTGTATATATAAGTCTTGTTTGTATTTTCAGTTTTTTTATATAGGTTGAGAAGATGTTTGCATCCTACTTAGCCATGTAATTCTTATTTAGATTCTGTATGTAATTCCTGGGTTATAATTATTGAGCCATGTAATTGTATATGACTCTATTTGGGATTCAATCTTGGTGGGAAAAAACCGGGCCCACCAAAAAAACTAATCGTGACCCACCAAGAAAAATCGGACGAAAAAAAGATCGGGCAAAAAAACCACGTGCGGAAAAAAACCGGCAAAAGAAAAAACCAATCGGATGGAAAAAAAACCGCACAAAACCGCGTGGGAAAAAAGTGACGGACCAAAATAATTACCGGAAGCCTTACTTATTTTTTAAGTGTATATGTGTGTGTGTATATATATATATATATATATATATATATATATATATATATATATATATATATATATATATGGCAGCGCTAAACCGCACCCAGGTTGCGTAATAACTAAAATGCTCCTCTCACAACCTAACCCTCACCTCCACCCCCCTACCCCAGCCCACCGTACCCCACACCCCCCTCCAACCCCCACCCCCACATCGGTCTCCTACCTGTGTGGAATGCACGCACAAAAAAATTGTAACCGACTGAGAGCATGGTTCGTAAACGAGGAGTAAATCAATTACTGGTGCGCGGATTGTTGAGGATAAGGCAATATGCCATATAAATAACTTAGTAACAAAGTTACTTATAGTTGTACGTGGTGTTGGCGGGATCGGTGTATCTTATGTGGTTGCGTATCCCTGTTGGTTTTATCGAGTAAATGACTTACTTTCAGACTTGAGCGGGGAGGAAGACTCCTGAGGTGGTTATACCGATCGAGATAAACGTGGGATAGAGGAAACCGAGCGCAACAAGAACACTCGGCGCCCGTGGTTGTTGGTTGAGCCAATGGCGAGTGGGGGTGAGGATCCCGGGCCATCTGATGTGCGATCGCATGTCCCAACCCTCGGCGCAGATCCTTCGCATTTGATGGAAGGCAGCGGTGTTCATCCAGATGGTGATGTTCAGCGTGGGGTTTGCAGCAATTGGGTGCTGGAGATGGAGGAGATACAAGGAGCCCATCGACCAGAACGGATCGCCCTCCATGTGTAGATGATGCTCAGATGAGGACGCCGACGAGGAATGTCATGCATATTCATGTAAGTTGTCTTTCTCATGACAGGCTCAAGTTTGGTGATATGTTCATAGTTTGGGATCTATAGTGTGCCATTTATTTATAGTCTGGACCATGTACATTGCATTGTTTTTTACTCGTGTAAAGATTACATGATGATGTCAAATGTAAATAACTTATTAGGGAGCTCACGTCTCGGATGAAATGTTCCCAAGTTTGGCATGGCATTCGAATCGTACGAGATGGCCTATGTGTTCTTTAAAAAATACGCAGAGCACGCTGGTTTTGACGTGAGGAAGTGCCGGAGGTTTTGACGTGAGGAAGTGCTGGAGTAGGTCAGCATACAGGGAAATTTGTTATAGCAGGGAGGGCAAGAACAAATACCGGGAGGATGAGACTAAGCGTGAACGCCGTTGTGGATCAGCTAGGATTGGATGCCGCGCATATGTGTGGGTGATGAATGTTATGAGAGAGGGAGAGGTTGTATCAGTGGTTTTTGATGATGTTGTTGTAGAACATAACCACCCGTTGACGCCATCGCCCTTAGCCGTGAAGCACATGAGATCGCACAAGCAACGGGATGACACGTTGATGGAGTTTGTAGACACTATGCAGCAATGTCGCGTACCGCAAAGTAGTATAATGGGTGTGCTGTCCGAGATGCATGGAGACCGTGAAAGCATCCCTTTCACAACCCGAGATCTGGAAAACAGGTAATAAAAATTGAATGATACGTTTAAATGTTGGCTCTTTACTTTCTCGCTAAAATACCTTTGCAATTTTAATTAAAAGAGGGTGTGCAGGAAAGCGGCTAATGTTCGTGAGGAAAATGCGGACGACATAAGCAAGCTCCTGAAATTTTTTAACGAATGCAAGAAGGATAATCCTAAGTTTTACTGGGACATAAAAACAGATGAAGAAGGGGCGGTAAAGAATGTATTTTGGAGCCACGCTAGTATGCAAGCAGAATATGCTGATTTCGGCGACGCCGTTACTTTCGACACCACCTACAAGACTAACATTTATGGGATGCCTCTGGCCATGTTTGTAGGTGCTAACCATCACCTGCAATCAACACTTTTTGGATGTGCCTTGCTTCGAGATGAAAGGGCTGAATCATTTGAGTGGCTATTTGAGACGTTCAAAAATTGCATGGGAGACTGCCCTACGCTGCGGTGCATTCTTACAGGTATAATCTAAATCATTTTTACTGTTTGTATTCTCTTGTGAAAATTGTATTGAACAGGTGACTGACAGATAGGTGGCCTGCTTTTGAAATGTTTCAGACCAAAACCCTGTTATGGCCATTGCGGTTGGTCGTGCTTTCCCAGATGCTATCCATCGGTTGTGCATGCTTTCCCAGATGCTATCCATCGGTTGTGCAGGTGGCACATTATAAACGGCCACTCAGACCATCTGAATATTATTTTCATGAGACACAAGGACATTAAGACAGAGATGATGGTGTGCATTAACCAGACATATACGCCGATGGAATTTGAGAATGCCTGGAAAGAGTTCATAGACAAGTTTGGGCTGCATGACAGTACAGTGTTGCGGGATCTGTATGATATAAGGCATCGTTGGGTCCCTGCCTTTTTCAAGGAAGATTATTGTGGCCGTATGACGTCGACGCAGCGGAGTGAGAGCTTTAACAAGTTAGTGAAGAGTAGTTTTGTAGACCACCAAACAGCACTGCATAGGTTTGCTCGAAGGATACTTGAGGTGGTACTTTCAAGGAAGGAGGAGGCTGCAGAGACGTGGGCTTGTCGGGTAATGAAATGTGGATAAAATAAAATGATTGCCTTTTGTATTGGACCTATGGAAGTAATCTTGTTTGCATGGTCTTTCAGGCTGTACCGATTATGAAGACAGCATGGCCTTTTGCAGAGCAGCTATCTAGAGTGTACACCCGTGCAGTGTTCAAGGTGTTCGAGAATACGCTAGATGAAAGTGTTCATTTCAGGATTGAGCAATATGGAGTGGACTAGACACAATGGATTATTTCTCACAGCAAGCGTTCAGAGAAGCATGACTAGTGCCAACATCAGTTTAAGGTAACAGCGGACGTAGTGAATGGGCAGTTCAGCTGTGAGTGCATGCAATGGGAGGACACAGGTTAGAGCAGCATATTAGTATTTAGTTCAGCTTTGCATTTTTTGAAAAATTTGCTGATTCGATTGTATTTTTGAAGGTTTGTTCTGTCCCCATTTACTGAGAGCATTCGTGCATGTTCAAGTTGAGATGATTCCTCATACATATGTACTGCGTCGTTACTCAAAGGAGGCAAAGAGTGATGTCAATTTTGATTGGCGTGATCGTCCAATAGCGGGGCCAGACGGTGTTAAATTATCATACAGGACAAAGGTGTTGTCATTGGATGCACAACAGCTAGTAAAGTGGGGGAGGAGGTCGTCAGTTGCTTTCGAAAGGGCAACCTCAGTGATGAAAGGGCTGAGAAATCAGCTGGATGAGATTCCGACAGATGTTGGCGATGGAGCTGGGCCATCGATCCATCGGGGTGGAAGTGCTGGTGATGAAATTAGCAGGCGTCCACCGCCAAAGTCAATGACAAAAGGGAGGGGAAGCGACCCTAATGAGTACATGCCCTAAAAACCCATCGAATTTCGAACGTTTAGCTGCAGCTAGCAGTAGGGGCAAAAGGAAGAGGCGTCGACCAAGGGGAGGTGGCAGTGGTGGTAGTCGTGGGCGAAAAGATGTCCGGAGGACACTGATGGACGAGTGGGAGGGTGGACAGGAGGAGGAGGGTTGTAGCGTTCAAGGAGACAAAGGTGATGGCATCAGCGCGCCAAACGATGGTGATTGGGAGGGTGAATCAGAGTGACTTGAAGAAATTTATGTTAAATCTTGTGTTTAAGTGCATATTTGAACTAAATGTTTGTAACTGGATGACATGAACTATGTTTTGATGAATTGTTGTCGGATGCGTGTTGACAAACGTTGTAAGGTGATATGCTCAGTTTGTTTCTATTAATATTGGTAGTTGTTTAATTTTGGTAATTAAATAAATTGTCGACGGGGATACCCGTAGAACGGATATAGTGGGTATTGGGATCCGTTGATACGAGGATCTACATAATACGATATCAAGCAAACAAAAGACAAGGATTATACTGGTGTTGACGGTCGTTATCGACCAGTTTTGACCGTCAATATTACCCAATGTATGAAGACTAGCTATGCTTGCAATGCATAAATTCCAAATAAAATATCTACTTTGCACTATATACTATGCTACTAACATGTATGCAGGAGAAGCTACCAAAGTGAAGTGAAAGACGGTGGAATCGTATCGATCAATCAGTTGAAAGTCTGTCGGTGACCTGCAAATCCATTAGGTGGCCCAAAGGTCCAATTTATATATCTGAATTTGGCCCAAAATAGATGTCACCGTCATAGGGACCCACCTGTCAGTCTACCAGAGAAGAATGAGCGCCAGGGGAGCTAACCAGGGTTGGGTTCGGCCGAACCAAGGCCAAGCCCAATCAGCCCAGGCCCAAGCCGAGGTCGGTAATACCTGCTCCTAGATGACGGTTGTGGCCGTTTCTACCGATGGAAACCATCATAAGCATGGACACATGGCATAAGGAGGGTGAAAGATGCCCTTTGGATGCTTCATCATGCCACATGTCAAGAGGAGAGCAAAGATGCTCTTAGGATGCCTGGAGCATCTCCACTCTCTCAAGGCACCTCATGGGCTATAAATACCCCTCCTCTCATTCATTCCCTCGCACACACACCTGAAGAAGAAGATCAAGAGCTCTCTCAAGTATTATTTAGTAGTTCTAGTGATAGTGGAGTAGGAAATAGAATAGTCTTCATAGTTCGCGAGTCTTCAGGAGATTCCGGGTATGGCTTTAATAGCTTTCCGTATTTCTTTTGTAAAACTTATTGAATTAATAGAATATTCTTCTTTATACAAGTTCGGTATTTTATTCCATTCATATTACTTGAGTGCCGACTTTACTTTATACTTGAATCAATATAGTCATGTATCTAGCTTTCCAGATAGGTGTATTGGTTTGGGTTTAGTAATAGCAAGTATAGACTAAAGATGTATGTATAATAGAAGTACAAGAATGATACTTTTCTTATTCTTTCTCCGCTTAGCTTAGACTATATTTTAGTGAGAGTAGTTCTTAGTTCTTTCTTCTATGTGTTACCCTACCCTTTAAATTGAATTAACCCCTATATAGACCTTGATGTATATAAGTAATATATGAATTGTTAGCATAGTTCTCTCTTATCATATCTTTCCTTGGGATAAAATAAATACAATACTTTGGAATACTCCCGGGTGAAATGCTACAATGGTATATCCGTGTCGTAGGCTCTCCGCACCTTCCATTATACTTAAGAGATGAAATGAATAATTCAAGTCATCAAACAAACATAATAAAACATCTGACGCGCCTCGAGAGAGGAATATTGGAGACATTGCTAGTCCTTTAGCCTGCCAGTCAAGTTCAGCCTGAGATATGCCCGTCAAACCACTCGAAAGTAGCGACCAGATGGGTTACACATTCAGGAGACTTGACAAAAATAGCTAAAGATCTACAACATCTCAAATATTCTTAATTCATACTCATGTGAATCTAGTTCCTAGGATGTGCACTAGATTCACACTTTCATCTTAAGCATGATTATACATAGCAAACACAACTAAGATGAAAGAAATTTAAGACTTACACCAACTTAATAATTACATAGGCCGACCGGCCAAATAGACTTATTAGAGAACAACGGAAGCTTGACTACCCATCACAAGCACACCGACTAGGGGTTTACCCCATTAAGTTCTCATCCTAAAAGAAGCAATCGGAACCTGTATCACTCAAAGACTAAAGACTAAGTCTTAACCTGCAAACAAAGGGTTATATCAACAGCAAGAGTTAGTACATTAAACAAGTTAATGTACTGGCAAACACAATACAATCCTAATATACTACATGTAAGGCATATATTCAAAGGAAGGCAATATGTAGTTCAATTTCAGCATAAAGCAAGTTTTGTTTCACAATTCTTTTGTAAAGAAGTTGATGCTTCAATTAACAAAACAAATTTTAAGTTTCAACATTAAATTCATCATAATTCCATCATAATCAATATCTTGTTGTCATCTTTTGACAACAAGTCATAATATATCACCACACACACAACTCAACACATTTATCAATTTCAAACCAATGTCACATGTTCACATTTTCAAACATAGTCTATACTCATGACACTTCACCAAAGCGCTCTTGACCGTGAGCACGGCTAATTGATTAGTTTAAAGAACTCTGCAGAGTTTGTACACCTTTACCCACATGATGTGATAGAAGGCCGGAGGCTACACTCTAGGTAGTTCAGTGCCGGCCAAGCACCCCACACTCTACATTATGAGTGCGGACTAGAGGTCACAACGAAGCTTTTACACTACTTAGATCCTAGCCTTGCACCAGCACGATACGTGTTACTCCATCCTAAGCCATACACGTTATATGACCTAGAACCGTTAAGTAGCGGGCCCACGCCTTAAACTTAATGCCGTGGTGGCGGACACAACGGGAACCCTCCATGTGGCACAATACCGTTGTATTGGACACGCTTAGTCACCTAAACTACCACTTCGGGGTGAATAGGAAGCTCCTCTGAATTATTCGAACTCATACACACCGGCCTACCAGAATGCAAGGCTAGTTCTAAATAGATTAATCGGCTTAGGCCATCCCATACTAGCACACATGTGGATGTACGAATAACTTTAAATGGGTGACACAAGTTCGGTCCTTATGGAATTGGGCAAACACTCCCCCTATCGGCATGTAACTAACACCATATGCACACCACTTGCCGCCCAAGTCTAAATTCACATTTTACACACTTTAGTTCGCAAATACCCATCATATTCATTTTATTCCAGCAAAGGTTCACATATGAAAATCACATTTTAATTATAGATGGAATGAGCATTTGCATATTTCTAAGCATGGCTAAGCAAATAGTTGCACATAGAGCATATATAAACCCATTTGAGCACAAAGAGTGTACTGTAACCATTTCTAGGGGTTCAAGCAGCAAGAGGATCAATTATTCAAGGTAGGGAATACAGCAAATAGGTCATAACTAACTTAACCCAATTTTAAATACCAATATAGTCTAAGTTCACATGCAACTTTGCAAACAAACATTTTCATTCCTCAAATCATGGGATTCAATGTGTTCAAAGGATGGGTGGAGAAAACTTGCCTTGATCAGATAAATGTTAGCACCTAATCCACTCCTTCACCGATTATGCAATTATCTAGATAAAGGACACGTTATGCAATTAAACACCGAAAAAGCTAAAAATCCAAAATGCTCTAAAATGCATGATTTATGCACAGTGGGTTGGTACTGATTTAAAATGAATTTAGGTGAAAGAATTTCTATTTTATCTTATTCCATTTGGGAGTTATGAATTTTAGAAGTTATGACGGTATAATGTAGTTTAGGTAGTGCTACAAAATATTCTAGCAATGTGATTTTCATTAGATATGACTTCACAGGGGCATAGAGATGTGTTTTCTAAGATTAACACATTTGGTTTTACAATTTTTAGAGTTATTATGAATTATTTATGCATTTTACAAGTTATAACGTGTTGTAGGCATATAGTGTTTTATATGTGCATGACTCTCAAGTTGTAGGTTCAGAACATGCTACTTCCTGTTTAAGTTGAACAAAAGGAATAATTTGGTTAACTAAAACATTTTTAGTTCACATGTTTATGGTTTTTACTACCATGGTTCATATTTTATAAACTAGGGATGCTTTAATCTAGACTTGCAATACATTTTATTAACCTAGAAATTATAATATGAGCTAAGTTCTTCTAAGTTTTGGTGGATGGGGATGGAACTATGGCTCCACTGGTCTATCAAGTTTTATTTAGGTTTATTCATAGCTAGAGTGCATTTTAAATACCTCAACACAATTACCTTGCTTAACTATCACTAGGTGTCTAACTCCTAGGTTATCTATTTAAAGATTAGAGCTATAATCCTGTACAAAAGGTGAATATTTTATTTTACTATGTTGAAGTTCATTATTTTCTGGTTCTAGAGAAACTTGGTTCATTTCATTTGGACTAAAAATGAATTTTCTACAAATCTTACAAATTAAAGACAGCTATGTTTGTAAACCATTATATAAATATTTAGAGACTTTTACTACACAGTAAGTATATAATTTTATTTCATAACCTGGGAATACACATTTTGGTGATTCTACAGAGCTTAAGTTTACTCAAATTGAAGCTAAATTGAATTTTATATAAATTTCTAAAGTTTGGCTTATCTAGAAGTAGTCATTTTAAAGATAATAGTTTTAGTGGCATTTGATGCAAAGTAAGTAATTACTTTTATTTCACCTAATCAGAGAGTGCATGATGATGAATATGCAGTATTTGAGTTTGTTTCAAAATAAGTTAAATTGAATTTTCTATGCATATTATAAGTTTGTATATGCTTTATGTATGACCTACCTTAGATAGATTTTAGAGACAATAATTGCACAGTGAGTGTCAAGTTTTATATTCCTGGAATAAAGTTCATAACCTTAAGAATCTACAGCAACTAGAATCACTTCGAAATAAGCTATATTTGTTTTCATATGGATTTTGCAAATTTGTAGACTTTTCTGTTGAAAATATAATGTTTTTAGTGTTTTTCTTTCATATACTCAGATTTTAAACTCATGGGGTCCACATGTCAGTCTCTGGCCAATATGCAAAAAGGCTCCCAAGTTTCAAGAGAATAGTTCCCGCGGTCCTTAGCACGTGTTAATTGAAGGTTTTCTAGGAGTTCTTCAAGATATAGGTTATTACGATTTAGTCCTTGGTCCCACATGTCATATACTAAACATTTACAATTTAAACCTTGCATGTTTTAAACTTTCACTAATGGAGATCTTTAGCTCTAATGATGTGGGGTCCGTTGGTCAGAGCCTCAGCAAGAGAGCAAGGGCAGCAGCAGAGCAGCGGCGCCTCGACGAGGTTCTCGCCGGCGCCGGCGGTGACTGGTGACTTGGTTGAGAAAGTGACCAAAAGCAAAAACGTAGAGGGACTCATGGCGAAACTATTGGTGGTCTCTTTGCAAGTTATGGTGGTCAGAACCAATGGCGACGGCAGTGGAAAGTGGCTGTGGCTCTCAGGTTGGTGGTGCATGTATGCATGGAGGTTGTTTCCAAGCGAATGCAAAACATGCATGTGGTCTTCAAGACTCCAGGGTGCTCACCGAAGTTTGGGCTGAGGTTGCCGAGGTCTTGGCAGCAGCAGCGGCTTGCGGAACTCCATGGTGACGGTGCTCCTCCTCGAGTGAACGGCGACGGCTCGAATAGCTCAAGGTCCTGCCATGCATGCGTGTCCAAGAGGTTCGTGAGGTCTCAAGGATGGTGTGTGCACGAAGAATCGGACTATAGCTCACCGGAGAGGAAGGGTTCGACGATGGCGACGGCGACGGATTCGGATCGGCGCCGAGGAAGAAAAGGATGTGTTCTCCGTGTTCTTGATGTCTCCGGCTGGGGTTCTTGAGGCGTCTTGAAGAGGAGGTCGAGGCGATGACGATGGCGCGGCGTCTTGCTCCGGGATGGACGAGAATGGTCAGGCGACGATGATGTCGATGCGGCGGCGTTCCGGAGCTCCCGTGGGCACGGTCGTGTTCCGGCGTTACCACTACATGACAAGAGGAGAAATTAGGTCGAATGGATATGGCATTGATAGGATGTTTCAGATCGGGAAAGGATTCGAGACGACCGCGGCACGATGGCGATGGCGACGGTCATCCTCTCCACGGCCGGCGGCGAGAATGAGGGTGACGGAGAGGCAGAGGACCTTTTTCCTCGGTTTCTTCGGCTCTAGTGTGAAGAGTGAAGGCAGGCGACTGTGTTGGAGGAGTTGATGGTGAGGCTCGGCGTGCTATAGACGTCGACACGTCCAGCACACGCGTCGACGCGTCCAGGACTCGGTCAGCTCTCGTTCTCTCCCTCTCTGTGTTTCTTGGTCGGCTGAGGGTGAGGGACAGAGGAAGGGCGAGCTGGAGAGGCTGCCAGGTGGGGCCAAGTCGATGTAAGCTAGGCTAGGAAGAGAGGTATGGGTAGGGGTTTGGGTAGACTTATTTTTTGGACAATTTTTGGAATTATTTCTTCCCCCTAACTTTGTAACTCAATATCTTAATATGTAGACCAGATTATCTAGAGTTGATTTTACTGGAGGTAGATGATTACACCTAGATTTCATTTTCTTTGGTTTCACTCAAAAATAATGGATAGATTAATCGCAGAAATTAAACAAAGATGGGCTATTTAAAGGCTAGATTGAATTTTTAGGAGGCTTAAACAGAGGAGGAAAAAATTCTAGAAAAATTATATTTAGGCATGATAAATAATCTAGTATTTGAATAAATTATTTTCCATGTTCACTTCTGTGCAGTTAAATGTTCTTTTGGATGAAGTATGGCTTTAGCCGATTAAAATTTAATTTGATTTCTTTTAGTTGTCTGCTTTAACTGATTAATTTGAGGTATCAAACTTAGTTATTAATTTGTACCAATGTTACAGTGAATTGCTTATGCTAAACATTGTCTACCTAAATTTTTCCATGATTTTATCTTGCACATAATATTTTAGAGAATTAGGATGACCTTTCTTTGTATATGTGTTCCCACTTCACAATTGCATCTAATATTATTATAGGGATTACATTAAACTTCTTTTGGGCTGAGAAGATGATATTTCAATTTAATTTAATATTAAGTCCTCATGTTATTAGATTATCTATAGGTTTATTTAGCGAATCAATCCTTTTAGATTATGCTCATATAACCTATTATGAAATGCAAGACCAAAATTCCAAATGCACAAGGGACTCGAGCCTAGGCTTGATGACATTTCTGATATAAGTTAGGAATGAAAAGGTTTTATTTTGTTCTCAAATTTTAATCATGCAATGGTTTAAGTTGATCATCACCTAAGTTAAAACGGAAATTTTTGGCTCTCAAAATTAGAGAAGTTAACCTCTAATTATTTTGACAAGAAAATTTTTTTTGTCCTAGAATTTCAGGTGCTACTATTGGGAATTATATTTCCAGTAGTGTCGCTAAGAAATGCCAACAAGCATTTCTTCGATGATACTGGAGAGACCGTAGTCGAGTTAGTCCGACTAGATCTCCCGGCGACTTGGCTCCTGTAGGCTCCGGCTTCGTAGGCTGTGGTGGGTGTGTTGGCAGTAATCTTCAATGCCTTAGGTCCTGCCCAGGGGGTCCCTTATATATCGCGGCTCAGTTGATCTCGAAGTAGGACTTGGAGATATCAGACCCCTCACGATATGGTAAAGACCCAGTCTCGTCCGAGTAGGACTCCTTCCATCCGTAGATTCTGTTTCTATCACGTGATAGATTTTCTTAATCGTACACGGAAACTATCCGTATACGCGCGGGTATACCGAAGGATAGAGGGTATACCTTATCCGTAACCCTGACAGTAGCCCCCGACTTCTACTTAAATGAACTCATGTTATCGATCGCGACTTCTGATGTCGGAATTGTTGACGTTCTCATTTGATCGATCTCGGTGTAAAAACCGTAGAGACAAAGAGCCATCGACAACACCGCATGAAGTTCAACGGTCATGAGTGAATTTAAATTGAAGTCTGAAAACTACCGCGCGCAACGGACCCAGAATTTTCCGGCGGCAATATCTCTCCTTTTCTTGGGATACGCACCGTCGGCAGTGCACTTATTTAAAGGGATTTTGGGAACCCATTTGAAGTCCGTTCGCCAGAAAACTCTCCTGCTTCCTAGCGCTCTTCGTTTTCTCCGCTCCCCGCAAAGAAAACCTTAGCTCATTTCCTTCGTTCTGTTCTCCGGCGATCCTCTAGCGGCGATGGATCTTGAGCAAGTCAACTTCGACCACCGCATCCATGAAGAAGCTACAGGACGACGGTGCCCTCCTTGGTCGTGGAACCATGGAGAGGGAGGCTGGAGGTACAGAACCTGAACCCGTTTTGGGCCGCATGGTTGTAGTCGAAGATTATATTTCTTATGGTCTTCTTCCTTCGCCTTCCGAGTTTCTTCTTCTCGTCTTGAATTTCTATGGCCTTTCTGTGCTTCATTTAAACCCCAACTCTATCGCCTTTCTGAGCATCTTCTCTCACCTTTGCGAGGCCTACATTGGGGTAGTGCCCTTCCTTGATCTCTTCCGCTTTTACTACAAGCTACGTTGGATGGAACCCAGCAGGGTATCTGGATGTGTTGGATTCCGACTTCGGGATGGCCTGAAGTTGCATTACATCCCCTTCCAATGCCCCTCTTGTCGCAGCAAGTGGCGGGCGAGATGGTTATATCTTCAGATAGAGAACTCGGATCCCATCCTTATTGTCCCTGAAGATCAGCCAGACAAAATCCCAGAGTGGACCGCCAATCCCGTCCTGACTCCCTCCCTCCAATCCTTTATCAACATCATCGATGATCTCCGAAAACAGGGGTTGTCGGGGTACGAAGTCGCTGCCGACTTTGTAGGTAGGCGGATTCAATCGCTGTAGGCCCGCGCCCATCCGGCCTTTGATTACTCTGGGCCAGAGGACACGGCCCGGGTCTCTCCTCGGGGTATTTTTTCTCGTATTTCTAATTTTGTTTCGAGTGTATCTGTTTCTCCTGACTTATCAAGTTCCCGTTCTTGATCTACAGGTCTGGACAGCGACACTGTGGGACGTCGTGTTGGTCAGATAATGATCAGCGCACCCTCGGGAGTAGGCAACATCCCCGCCCCACTTTGCGACAAGGACTCGACCGAGCGCGCCACGACGATTAATGTGAGTGTACTCGATGATTCCTTTACGTCTTTCTACTTGAGATTGCGTCGTGACCGCATGTTGTGCAGGCTCTCCCTCTGACGGACATCATCGGACCTCTCGTGGATCACCAAGCAGCGGCGTCGCTGAAGGAGGGCATCGCCAAGGAGGCGTCTGTGGCAGCAACGTCCCGAAGAAAGGGAGGAAGTTCTCCTCCGTGATCGGAACCCACCGGAAGGCGACGAGCCCGATGGTAAGCTCCTCTTTCGTCTTTAAATGCGTAGTTGGGACGACTTAACCTCACATAATATTTTCTTACTCAGGACTCGGGTGGGCCTCCACCACCTCAGCGAAAACAGAGGCTGGTGACGATCGGCGAGAAGTAAGTCAATGTCTTTGAGCTTTTTTCGTTCTCAAAGTTTTGATCACCTAGCCTCATAGAGAAGAGAAAAAATTTTGTAGGGCAGCGTGGACGAAGGCGGCGCAAGGTGGGACCGATGCTGCTTCCAGCGCGTCCCCTGCGGCGATCTCGACAGAAGTCGTGGTCGCTACTAAGGACCAGGAGGCGGCACCGAGCAGCCGCGTCGTCGGCCTCGTGCCTACCCAGCGCCTGCTTGCCGATGCCCTCACCTGGGGGGAGCTCCAGGCGGAGATGGAGCGCATCCTCCAGGCTGGTGCTCGCGGTATAGGCCGCAAGATCGAGGAGGCCAGGGCAGCGGCGTCATCAGCGAATCAGCGTGCTGATCAGCTAGCGCACGATCTGGCGGAGGCTCGTGTGGACCTCCAAAAGATGAGGAAGCTGGTAGCCGGCAACGAGACGCAGCAGCGCGGGCTCGAGTATCGGATGTCAGAGCTCAAGGACCAAATGACCGACATCCGGGATTCGCTGCGGACATCGTTTACTGGCCTGCACCAGCTCGCCGGGGAGTGCGGTGTCACGACTACTATCCCGGCGCACCCCGATGAGTTCTCGCTGACGTCGCACTCGCGGAGCTGGCTACGGCGATGGAGGAGATCCCCTCCAAGCACGCGGCCCGGATCGGTGAGGAGACGTCCAACGGGATCTATACTGGGGCATGCCATGTCCTTGCGTGCATGAGGCTGGCATATCCCGATCTGGACCTTAAGAAGGCTTTGGATCAGGGGGCCGCCGATGACTCGCGCAAAGCTACGATGGAGGAAGTCGGTGACTTGGGGGAGTCCGTCTTCCTCCTTTTTGAAGAGTAGGATATTTGTTTTCCCTTGTACCCCTTAATCTTCATGCTGTAGAACTTTTCTGTGGATCCGAACTGCTCTTATCTGAACAGCTATCTCCCTTGTTTCCTTAGCATGTGATTCCGAGTACTTTGTTGTCGTTGTAGATATGTTGATGTCGAGGATGTCCAGCAGCATGGGCAGCCCGATGTGCCCGTGATCATTCCGGCGCTCACACTTGAGCTGTTCGCGCTGCATGAGGAAATTAGTCAAAGCCCGACCGTGGAGGCGAACGTGGCGATGACGTTGCTAGGTTTGTACCTTGCTCTCCTTCACTCCTTGTGTTCAGATTGACTTAATTAGTTGTGTTCTCGAAAGAGAAGAATAGCTTGACCGAGATCGTCGAATCCAATATTGGAGGACGAAGCTCGAGGTGGCCGAACTCGAAAAAACCATGGTGGAAGTGAAGAAGGACCAGGCCGTGGAAGCTCTTCGAGGTCGCGAGGTGTGGTTGAACTCGTACCTCAAGAGCCGCTATATGGCGATGGCGAGGGTTTGCAAGGAGCTCCGAGTTCCCCGCGAAGATCCCGAGGAGTCGGTGGCCGATTATATCTCGTGGTTGAATGGGGCCTGCGCACAGCTCGAAGGGATTGGCCAGCGCATCGACGATGCCCTGAAGCAGGAGTTTCGTCGAGCGAGCCGCTATGCGGGAGGACATGTGCTGGCCTGCATCCGAGATCATCGTCCGCAGCTGCACCTCGAGTTCCTTCGTGAAGGGTTCTCGTGTTCTCGGAGGACACCCGCGGATATCGACGGTCTTGCGCAATAGATGGCGCCGCTTGCCGAGAAGGTTTTCCGCTCCATGGATTGGCGCTGGCCGTCCTGGTTGTTTTTGTATCCTGTAGAAAAATATCTCAAGGAAGCATGTAATATACTTTGAAGTATTTATGACTTGTAAGAAATACTTGTAAAATAGAAAAGGAATCTATCTAACTAAGTTTTCTTACTCTAGGTATGTTGTGTATGAGTGTTTTCTCACTTTGCGACTTCGATCAGTCACTTGAGCTATACACTCTCCCTAGCCCCCAACCTTGTCGTCGGAGAATCGTTCTCGGAGGATGAGGCTCTTAGACCCTTGACCTGCATTGGTTGAAAAAAGCACTGACCCTAGCCCCTAGCCGTGAAGTTGGAAAACTCAATTTCTGATTACACGGCTTGGTTAATACGCACGGCGAGAACTCTTACATGACCAGGTCTTACATGGTCGTTTGTCTCTACATGATCTGACAAGGCCTTATCCGCCCTGGGCGTCCCCAGCCGAAGTTCCCTTAGGTTCCTCAGAGGCCTTGTCAGGACGGCATAAAAGGACATGAGGATAGGTTTCAACTCTAGGTGTCGTCGTGGTAAGGGATCGTCGGGAAGGAACACTTTGACCGTAATCTTTACCAGAAATCAACTTTATTGAAATTGTGAGATGTCTTACAAATATGGATACTACTGATTTATACATAGAATTTACGTAATTTATCAATATTCCAGGAATTTGCTAACTCCGGACCATCGCCGTCTGCAATCTTGAGTGCACCCGGCCATAAGACTTGCGTGATCGTGTATGGTCCTTCCCATTTGGGTGAGAGCTTGTTACGCCCTGCTTGACTTTGGACCTGTCGGAGGACGTAATCACCGATCGAAAGTGTGCGTGCTCTGATATGCTTCTCGTGGTATCAGCGAAGGGCCTACTGGTAGCTGGCTGCTCTGACGGCAACTCTTTCTCGATGTTCCTCGAGTAGATTCACATTGTCGCTTCGCTGCTCCTCCTGCTCCTCGTCTGAGTGCTTCTGTACTCGTGTGCTCTGATGTCGTAGCTCCGTGGGGAGCATAGCCTCTGAGCTATGCACGAGTAAGAAGGGTGTCTCCTTATTGGATGTTGTCGGTGTGGTACGCACGGCCCATAAAACAGAGGGAAGTTCTTCGACCCACTTCTTGTCATGTGACATGAGTCTGTCGTAGACACGGGTCTTGATCCCTTGTAGTACTATGCCGTTTGCCCTTTTGACCTGTCCATTGCTCTGAGGGTGAGAAACCGAGGCGAAACAAATCTTGACTCCCAATCCGATGCAGTAATCCTAGAAGTCGGCAGTGATGAACTGGGAGCCGTTGTCTGTTATGTTGCGGTGAGGCAATCCATATCTACAGAATATCCCTTTAATAAACTTGATGGCATCGTCGGCCTTGATTTCCCCCATGGGCATCGCTTCAATCCACTTGGTGAATTTGTCGATGGCCACGAATAGGAATTTGTAGCCGCCCTGTCCTTGTGGGAATGGTCCGAGTATATCGAGCCCCCAGCATGAGAACAGCCAAGTAAGAGGGATAGTCTGGAGCGCTTGCGCTGGTAGTCTTGTGTGTTTGTTGTGAAATTGACAGGCTTCACACCGCTGAACCATGTCACAAGCGTCTTTGAGCGCAGTTGGCTAGAAAAACCCTTGTCGGAAGGCTTTTCCTACCATCGTCCGACCACCGGCGTGTGACCCGCAGATCCCTTCATGTATGTCCAGGAGGAGATGTTTGCCGTCGTCGAACGAGATGCATTTGAGAAGTACTCCATTTGGCGCCTTTTTGTATAGATCGTTGCCGATCATACAATAGATCTTGGCTTGTCCTATTATCTTCTCGTCTTCTGCATCGTCTTCGGGCAACTCGTCGCTACTCAGGAACTTGACGAGTGGGGTCCGCCAGTCATCTGTGGTCTCGATGTCGGCAACGACGTGTTCCGCCTCTGTAGCCCCTGAGCTGATGTCGGGGACAACCGTGCTACCTTTGTTGCTTGCTTCCTTCACCGATGGCTTTTTTAGGACGTCCAGAAAAGTACCAGGTTCGAGTGGCTCTCGTCTAGACGCGCGCCGTGCTAGGTCATCTGGTTCGATGTTGTCCTTACGGTATACGTTTCGGACCTCGATCCCATCAAACCTTTTCTCCAGCTTCCTGACTTCTACGAGGTACTTGGCTAACTAGGGCTAGAGCACTTCTAGTCTTTGTGCACCTGGTTAGCGACTAGTTCTGAATCCCCTTTCACAATTAGTCGCTTGACTCCGAGTGCGGCTGCTGCTCTTTTCCCGGCGAGTAGTCCTTCGTACTCGGTTGTGTTGTTGGTCGCCCTGGAGTCGAGGTGAATTGCATGCTTGAACTGATCTCCCGAAGGTGATGTCAGGATGAACCCTGCCCCTGCTCCTTGGCTATTGAATGTGCCGTCGAACGCCATTGTCCATGTTTCGTTGTCGGTTTGACTGTCTGACCTGTTTTCAGGCATAGTCCAGTCGGCTATGAAATCAACGAGGACCTGGGACTTGATAGCTGTTCGTGGCACAAAGTGGACATCACATTGGCTTAGCTCGACTACCCATTTCGCAATGCGGCCGATGACGTCCTTGTTTCTCATGACTTCTCCAAGGGGGAAGGAGGAAACAACTGTGACTCTTTGGGTTTGGAAGTAGTGGTGTAGCTTTCTTGATGTCATAATTACTGCATAAAGCAGCTTTTGGATCTATGGGTATCTTGTCTTTGCGTCATGGAGAGCTTCGTTGACGTAATAAACCGGTCTTTGCACCTTCTCTCTCTCGACAACAATGACAGTACTCACAGAATATGGCGTAACGGCGATATAGAGGAATAATTCTTCATTAGGTTGGGGAGCAACAAGTACAGGAGGATTTGACAGGTAGCGCTTGAGCGCGATGAACGCGTCTTTGGCTTCCTGTGTCCATACAAATTTGTCTTGTTTCTTCAGTAGGGCGAAGAAGGGTTGTCCTCGCTCTCCCATCTTAGCGACGAACCTGCTCAGTGCCTCCATGCATCCAGTTAACTTCTGGACATCCTTGAGTCTTGTGGGCGATTTCATGTTCTCGATTGCCTTGATCTTCTCGGGATTTGCTTCGATCCCTCTTCCGGAGACGAGAAATCCGAGGAGCTTGCCCGATGGTACTCCGAATGTGCACTTCTTTGGATTGAGCATGAGGCGATATCGTCGGAGGTTGTCGAACGTTTCCCGGAGATCATCGATCAATGAGTCGCTTGTCTTTGTCTTGACAACAATGTCGTCGATGTAGGCCTCGACATTGTGTCCGAGCTGGTTATTAAGTGCCCCTTGAACCGTACGCTGGAAAGTGTTTCCTGCGGTTATCAGTCCAAACGGCATCTTAACGTAGCAGAATACACCGAACGGCGTGATGAATGCTGTCTTCTCCTCATCCTCTTTTGCCATGCTGATCTGGTGGTAGCCGGAGTAAGCGCCAAGAAAAGTCAGCAACTCACAACCAGCTGTTGAATCCACCAATTGGTCTATTCGAGGAAGAGGGAAGTGATCCTTGGGACACGCCTTGTTGAGATCGGTGAAATCGACACACATCCTCCACTTCCCATTGGCCTTGCGCACCATGACTGGGTTGGCTAGCCACTCTGGATGGAGAACCTCTCTAATGAAGCCAGCTTTGAGAAGCTTGTCGAGCTCTTCTCGTATGGCTTGTTTCCGGTCTGGTGCAAATCTCCGTAGTTTTTGCTTTACTGGCTTGGCATTGGGTCGCACCATGAGTTTGTGCTCGATCACCTCCCTAGGGACTCCCGGCATGTCGGACGGCTGCCAAGCGAACACGTCTGCATTGTCGTGGAGGAAGGTGATGAGCGCGAGTTCCTATTTCTCATCCAACGACGCCCCGATCATGACAGTCTTGTCGGGGTTGGCACTGGAGAGCGGAACAATCTTGGTTGCGCCATCTGGCTTCGGCGTCTTGTTGGTTTTGCTCACTTTCTTGGGCAGCTCAGCTTTGGCGGGCGGGTTGGGAGTGTGCTCGACCATGTCGAGGCTCCGTTTGTCGCACTGCACCGCCAGGTTCTCGTTTCCCCGAATAATGATTGTTCCCTTCGGCCAGGCATCTTGTGATGTGACCATGGCAACTACGGATATAACCATTGCTCACATCATGCATGAACAAGAAGACATCAAGATCAAGGCCTCCAAGTGCTGGAATCCGATTCGGCCACCTGCTGCGCTGTTGATTTCAAACGGCCGCCGAATCTGCATACGACCTCCGTTTTTGGCCCGTGAGTACTTGATGGAAAGCCCACGGAGTCCTCTTTCCAACGGATCCAGCCTCATCTCCGAATTCCATCTCGTGTGGCCACAATCACAGGAACAAGGTGCTGCGTCACCTATAATGGGCCTATGGGCTTGTAACTTCGTTTGGGACCCCGGCCCAGGTGGGGCCCATGTGGGGTGCGCCCCAACCAGGTGGAGCACGACCCTAGGGTTCCCTTAGGTTGTCCTCCCACCTCCTTAAATAGTTAGGTACCCCTTTAGAGTTTCTTGGGTTTTGTTTAGATGAAAGTTTAGCCATTGCTACTTCCTTGCAGCGCGCGTGTCGGCTAGACCGTCCGTCTGCTTGTTCTTCGGAACCCCAACTTATCGTGTGTATTCATTCCTATTTGCAATTCAGATTGCTTTTATCTTGTTCTTGCTTGTTTCTTCGATTTGCTTGCAGGAATAAGGTTGATTTGCATCGGCAAGATCAACATCCCACGGAGAGGTGTATCGATTGCTAAGGCGCAACGCAACGTCTTGTACGGTTGTAGTCGGATCGTCAACGTTTCTCCCAAATCGTAGTTATCTCAACTCACCGAAAGATCGGGCCAACAACAGCCTTGAGTGTCGAGAGGAACTCAGGGTTCATCATCTTGAGCACTTGATACGCGTAGTGAGATGCAGCCATAAACTTCGCGAGTGCAGTCCTCCCGATGATGGCGTTATATGCTGTGTCAAACTCAGCGACATCAAAGGTGATCTACTCTGTTCGGAAGTTGTTTGCTTGGCCGAAAGTCACTGGTAGTGTGATCTTGCCCAATGGCTTGGACGACGACTGGGGAGTAATTCCGTGGAAGGGTTGGTCAGTGGGCGTCAACTCGCTTCGTGGGATCCCCATTGCGTCTAAGGTGCTGGCGAAGAGTAAGTTGATGGAGTTGCTGCCGTCGATGAGAACTCGTGTGACTTTGATATTCCGAATAGTGGGCTCGACCACGATCGGATATCGCCCTGGAGTGACAGCAGTCTTGGGGTGGTCTGCCTCTAAGAATTCGATCTTCTGCTTTGACCACTTCATCTTTGGCGCAGCCCCCTGCCATGTCGAACAGACTTCGCGCTCCACTTTCTTGTACTCTCGTTTTGAGGAGTACGCCATGGAACCTCCGAAGATGTGCGAAACATGGAGGTCAGAGTCTGGGTATGCTGAGTCTGAGTCCTGAGTAGCCGCTTCTGTGGCCTTCTCGCTTGCCCTTCTCCAACGCCAGTTGCTTCGTGAGTGCCTTTTTGAAGACGAAACAAGACTCCAAAGAGTGCTTGTCTGACTTGTGTATAGGGCACCATATTTTCTTCGTTTCGTAGCCTTGTGGGTCTGGGTGCTTGGGTAGGTCAATATATTTTGCTGCGAGGACCTCCGTTTGAGCCTTTCGTTTACCACTCCTGCGACTCTTTTTCTTGCTTGACTCAGGTGCGTCCTTGGCTGGTTTCTTCTCTCCCCCTGTCTTCAGTTTGTCGTTCTTGCGTCTCAAGGCGTCGTCCGCGTGAGCGTATCGAGCGACAATCTCGAATAACTTGCGGGCAGTTGTGATCCGTCTTGCCACCAGTTCCTGGGTTGTGTAGCGATCTCGGACACCAGACTTGAAAGTACGGATTACAAAAGCATCAGTGATCTCAGGGATCATATTCCTGCACTCATTAAAGCACCGAATATAGTTCCTCAATGATTCGCACGGATTCTGCGTCAACGCATGTAGGTCATCCGCGATCGCGTGGCGTCTGTATGTTCCTTGGAAGTTAGCGACGAACTGCTGCCACAGATCTGCCCATGAAGAAATCGAGTAGGTCGGGAGGTGAACCAGCCATGAACGTGCAGATCCCTTCAACACCGACGGCAAATAATTTGCCAATGCGTTGTCGTCTGCTTCGGCAGCATAGAGTATTGTGGAATAGACCTGAAGAAACTCCTCAGGTTCGGTGCTTCCGTCGTATTTCTCTATTGCTCCCGGTTGAAATTTCTCAGGCCATCGAACATCTCGCAGAGAACGAGTGAAAGCCCTGCACCCGCCGCCAGGGGCGGTGGGTTGTCGGCGATCATGTGCTCGTCGTGGATGTCTGTCCGATGATGAAGATGACGAAGATGATGATGATGATGATGATGATGAGTCACTTGGTTCCGGGGTGCGATTACGAGGACGGCGCTCGAGTTCTCAAGAATCTTGTCGTCGCCCACCATTGTTGTTCCGGCGCCGATCTCCGTCGTCGTCATCATCACGGCGTCGTCCTCGACCGGTATCGCCCGGCATCCGCTGCTCGCGAGTAGTGTGTTTGCGGCGGTTGTGGCGATCATCGCGGTCTCGGTTCTCGCCCGGACGTCGTCCTTGCTCTTCGTTCTTGCGATGTCGCGAAGAGCCGCGATGTCGAGAACGATTTTCATTATCCTGAGTGCGTCGCGCTTCTCAGCGGCCATTCAAATGGTCACGGAGATCACTGGTGCCGCAAGGTGGAGGTGTAGCTTGATGAGGTGGCGTCCGCTGCTTAGGCTATTCCCCATTAGCGCCGCCGGTCGGTGGTTGTTCCGGTGGTGCCCTGGCAGCAGTTTCCTCGAACGCGTTGCTGAGGTTAGCCACTGATTCCCGTATTCGTTCCGCCCACTGATTGAGATCAGCGTTTAGGACGGGATCAAAAGGGCTTTCCCGCAGTACCGCATTGAGGGTTCTGATATGTTGGGCCGGCGTAACCAATTGATCCTCCCCCTTCCGTGTTGCCGCCCCTAGATGTGCTGGTCCCATTGATAGCGTACACGTCGTGTGGTTTACTTGTCGACGATGAGGCCTGGTCTTCGAGCAGATGAAGAACAGACGGCTCGTGGGGATCGATATCGATTACCCCGACGAATCAATCTAAAATAGTTGCCGCTCCTCGTTCCTTGTCCGCATCTCTAGGAGAGATTTGTGACTGCTGGACCTTAGAAGGTGACGTCCTCATGGCGGTGAGAAGAACCTTGCAGCTTGAGAGGTCGCGAGTCTTTGTCTTGTGAATAGGACAGTGGACATCATGAGTTGGAGAAGTACGTTGAATTCCACGCTCTTTGCAGGCATGGATTTTAGCTTGTACGTCGAGAAAAACCGAGCAAGCCTGCAAGGTGTGCCGTTTGGTCTTGTGGATAGGACACCAGGTCCTTGTCGCCTCGGAAGTTCTCCTTGTCGGCTCGTACTTCTTGTCGGAAGGACAAGATTTGGCCGCGCTAGGATCCTTCTCGGGCTCAGATGTTGTCGATGTTCCGTTCTCCGCTTCTGCGGGGGGATCTTTCGACATGGAGTCGACCGGGGTCGTAACCACACCGTTCTCTCTCCCGGTAATTGCTGGGCCAGTCGAGATCGGGAAGACGATTTCGCCGACTTGAGTCCACACCAGCATCGTTGACATTGGAGCTCCTTGGTTGATGCCGGGGTTGATGCTATCATCGAGGAGGCTTGAAGTCATAGTAGTAGAACCTTGAGAACCAAGTCCCCCTACCTGGCGCGCCACTGTCGACGGGGGATACCCGTAGACCAGATATAGTGGGTATTGGGGTCTGTTGGTACGAGGATCTACGTAATACGACATCAAGCAAACAAAAGACAAGGATTATACTGGTTCAGGCCCCTTGGTAGGTAATAGCCCTAATCCAGTTGATATGGGATTATATGATAAAAACCACATATTACAAAGGGAATAGCAGAACTCGAGGATACTGAAGAGCCCGTAGTCGAGTTGGTCCGACTAGATCTCCCGGCGACTTGGCTCCTGTAGGCTCTGGCTTCGTAGGCTGTGGTGGGTGTGTTGGCAGTAATCTTCGATGCCTTAGGTCCTGCCCAGGGGTCCCTTATATATCGCGGGTCAGTTGATCTCCATGTAGGACTCGGAGATATCAGACCCTCACGATATGGTAAAGACCCAGTCTCAGTCCGAGTAGGACTCCTTCCATCCATAGATTCTGTTTCTATCACGTGATAGATTTTCTTAATCATACACGGAAACTATCCGTATACGCGTGGGTATACCGTATCGATATTCATCGTACATCCAAGGATAGAGGATATACCTTATCCGTAACCCTGACATAAATGGTCTGTGATATACTGAGGGAAATATTTGTGCAATAATGGGCACAATAAATAAAAGAAGTGACAATACTGGTGCCATGGAGAAATAGTACTGTAAAAAGGAGGCTCAGGTCAGAATTCGTAGTTAGTAGATGATTTACTTAGTGTGTTCGTCAGGTGGATGGCTTACAGCAGCACTATTCGTTGTGTAATTGCTGGGGGCTATAGGAACGGTGAAAGTTAAGTACGGGCGATAGTACCGGCAGGGGAGTGGATGGTTGGAATGGATGGGTTGGTGTAGATAATAATGTAACTGGTTCAGTTGTAGTAATAAAAAAAATAAAAGAACAGCGAAATAGCCACCGCATGCATTCGACGCTTTTTTGATGTAGAGTGATGATCGGAAATGTGTTTACTTGGAATTTTAAGACTATGGCCGGGGTATGATTAGATAATAGGTTTTTGGTGTGTGTGTATGGATGGGGTGATGTTGGTATTTCTTACGACCACAAATAAATCCGCAAGCGCACGGAATAATACTGTAGCACTTCACCTTCGGGTGACCCCAAAAGGATATCGAACTCAGGGAACATATGAAATCTATCTAAGGCTAAGACTATCCAAGGACAACAACTAATGGTAGGCAGGCTCGAGAGGACTTTCTATGTGTTTTAATTATCTAAGCTAAGCAAAGGTAATTTCCTATCTATTGCTTCGGGCACTGACCCCTGCTAGTCTGCCAGCGTAGTTTCGGCTATAGCTCTATGATGTATCCGAACGTGGAGGATTACTGGGACGGAATTCAGGGCTGTCACCACCTGCCGCCTACCTCTGACAAATCTGTGGGATACACAACAAACAAAGGTAATCTCTAACCTAGACACCATGTCTAACTTATTAATTACTACTCTAATACTTGCGTAGGAACTTCCTTCTCAATCCAGAGTCCTAGTACTACAGCACTTAGTATAAATACTAAACAATGAACCCGCAAAGATGAAAATATATCTTACTCAGACTAAATAATTAAATAACATAAGAAAGGAGCACAAATGCTTACTTTATAGAAGAAGTTCTCCGAACCCGGAGCAGAGTGTACCGACAGCTCCGGTACTCCTCCCGAATTCCTCCTAAGAAGCTACACTCGTCGAGGTAGAAGTCGGATGAGCGCCAAACTTCTCGGCACTCCTCCAGAGCTTCCCCTCACTCTCTACCTTATTCTAATGTACAAAAGATACAATAGAGCCTCTTGTAATTCAGCTCAAAGTTGTGTGTGTTGGAATGAGAGTGAAGACCTCCATATATAGGCTCCAAATGACGGTTAGGGGTATGGGAAATGACCAAAACACCCTGCAACCGCCATAGGGGAGGAATCCAAGCCGTCCACGTGAAGCCAGATGGCGGGAGGCACCAGGATTGGTTCGGCCGAACTAACCAAAAATCCGTCCTCCCGGCCTCTCCTTTGGCCGGTAGGTAGCTTATTGGGCCCCCAACATCTTGCACAATGTTTTGGCCCAATTCTAAGTGGTTTTGGTTGACATATGGGCCCTACAATCCGTGTAAACGTGTCCTGAATGCGCGGAGGTTCATTTTGTCGCATGACGGATGTGTTTTCTCCTCAAAATACCTGCATACACATATTTCACCAACACTAGTTGAAATGATTAGTAATAAACCCTACCACTAAGTTGGATACCAAATTTTATTTCATTATATGCAAGTACTAACGGTCAAATATTATGATTTAAGGACCGTCAACAACACCCCCACATTTAACCTTTGCTCGTCCCGAGTGAAAGCTATGGACTCTACAATTGGGTTATGACTTCCTTACTAATAATCATGCAAACAAATTATTCAAAACCATACCTGTACTTGTGGATCTTTGTAGTGTCTACCATGCAATCCTGAGAAATTGAGAAATGGAACAATCTTGACTCAAGTCACCCTAACTTTTCATGGACAACTGTTAACAACGAAATTTGGTAAGCCCAAAGTTATCATCGGCCTAAAGTCAGTATCGGCTTCAGAGTCCTGGAATCGGCCGATGAGAATTATTAGGTCGCCAGTTGTCGGATTCTTGCTATATTCGGTTAAGGAAATTGATCTACTAAAGGAGGCTTATCCAGAAGAGACCGAGTTCAAAGAGAATGCGGCATGGCAAGTTATCTATTAATTAGGAATAGTTTGTTAGTTTCCTTTTTATCTTTAGGAAAGTGTGTTTAGTGTCCTATAAGGACTTTATCTTTTCCTTTTATCTTTAGGAAAGTTTCTTTCTTGTCCGACAAGGACTTGTATCAACCCATGGGTATAAATATGTACACCCGGGGTCTATGTAATGAATCTTCACGATCAATACAATTCGGCGCATCGCCACCTTTTATGTTTCTTTTTATACTTAGTGCTGCATCAGTTGAGTTTGATCTACTAAGTCGTGCTTAGAACCATAATCCCTAGCCTGCATTTTGACTGCCAGTAAGGGTTTCATCGGGGTTTCAGCCGGCGAGTTATCTGGATGATGCATCGGCTTACAAGGATTACATATACATATAAGTTGGATTTAGCCAATGACAACAAAGGTTTCACTGTTTAATCTAATCTTGTGGATTTCATGACATCAGATCTCCAACCGATATGTGCTTTACCTTCGAATCGATGCTTATTTATCATATTATTATTTGCCGATTGGTTTATACTAGATTATATTGTTATTTTATTACATCATCATCAGCCGATTGCCTTTATATCATCATCTACATTGGACATATAGCCGATTGCTTAAACCCTATCGCTATCGGCTGGTATCGGCATCGGTTATTATTGGCTATCGGCTGGAACTACTCCATCGGCTTGTCAGCCGATTGGCTGTTTTGTCTATTATCTGCATATCTTGTCAGTTGCAGGATCAAACTGACTGGCACGCCCGCATCTCATCAATCTTTGGACCTGCACAGGAATTAAGCAGAGCTCTCAGGCTGGTGTGTTCGATTTTTTCATCAACAACAACAACTTGGGGTTTTTCATGTAACACAAAATTATAACTTTGCTTTGCTCTTCCATTGATTCTCTCGATCACTCAAGGTGTAGGATACCTCACAAAGGCATATGATCGTGCCTTTTCTTTTCCTACCATCTAATAAGGCTTATGTGGAGCTCAGGATATGGAAAAGAGTAGAGCCATACTTGCATCTCATATATTGCAAAGTCAAATAATGGATCCATGGAAATACAAGACATACTTTCTGGTCAAGAATGTGCATGTGTATGTGTATGGTAAATTTGTGGGTGGAAAAAATGGAATTAATAACTCCTTTTGTATACCTCCTCCTCCATTTATTTTCTCTCTTGAAATTTTGGGAGAGTGCATGGCTATCTTTTTTTTTCTTTTCTTTTCTTTTCATCATCATGCTTCATACTTGTATGAGCACTTCTTTTTTCTTTCTTTCTTTTTGCATAGCCATGCCTCTCTCATTTTTTTTGAAAGAACTTTGGAGGCATAAATGACATGGAGTATTTATTTGATGGATGAGACGAATGACAAATGGGAGATGCTAACTTCCAGTGTAGAAGTCAAGCATATGTGCGTGTATGTGGGATGTGTGTGATCTTGACCACGAAAGTATGAAAAGCATTTCACTAGGGTCACAAAACTTGACAACGCTCAATGTAATGACAAGCAGCGTATGTAGCAAGCTAATCGTGAATGATCAACTTGTGGCTCTAGTGGGAATAAAAATATCAATGAGGAGTTTAGCATCATTAAATGTTTTTTTTTCTTTTTATAAAATTCCCAAGTGTGCAACATGAAGAGCAAGATTTCTATCATCGGACTATATCACATTCATCAATTACCTAGATAGCATGGGGTCCCTATTGAATATGTCACCACAAGCAACAAGTAATGAGCAAAGAATACAAGGCATGCATGTTATTTTCAGGGAGACCATGAACTCTAGTTGTACCATCCCTATCTTGAGTTTAATTATCTTCGATATTTTAGAATTGATGATCAAATTAAACTCAAAATAGAATGGATGTCCAAAGGAAAAATTGTGCAAACCTGTGCTCTGTATAAAACAGAGGATGATTCATTGGGTCTGACCGCATCAATTTCCCTTGTGTGGCTTGTCATGGCTCATCGCTTCTAGGGTGATCTTGCTTTAGTTACGGCGTTGATGTGCAAGATCACCCCCACACTTGTCTTTGTACCTGGGCTCTTTATTGGAAAAAAAGAAAAACAAGACAAAAGTGAAGCAAAAAGGACTCACTTGGTTGGATGACCAAGGAGCCAACTTTATTTTATTTTATTTTATTTTATTCATGAAAGCTAGACCTAAGATAACTAGAGGGAGGCCTAAGCACTCGTGGCGTTGAGAACTAACGGATCAAGGGGGACCTAAAGACTCCGGGTAGAAGCTAAAAGAGACTAGATTCACAACATCTATGTCTCGATCAACTTCTATCGGATCAAGGAAAAGTTTTAATCAATGGCCATTTACCTTAAAGATGTTACCTTTATTGTTGCGCAGCGTGACGGCTCCATGTGGTGAAGCGTCGACGACGGTATATGGACCCATCCATTTACTTCGAAGTTTTCCATGTCCGAAAAGCTTCACCCGTGAGTTGAACAGCATCACCTTGTCCTCTGCTTTGAACTCCTTGTGCTTGATCCGCTTGTCATGCCATCTTTTGGTTCTGTCCTTGTAGATCTTGGCACTGTAATAGGCCTTGTCCCTCCATTCCTCCAGCTCAGAGAGCTGCATTTTCCTGTGCTGTCCAGCTCCCTTCAAGTCCATGTTCCAAGTCCGGATAGCCCAGTGCGCCCTGTGTTCCAACACTACTAGAAGGTGACAGGTCTTCCTGTAGACAAGTTTGACGATTGGCGTCTTATAAGCAGTCCTATATGCCCAAAGCGCATCAGGTAGCTTGTTTTTCCATGCCTTCCCCATCTCATTGACGGTTTTCTGTAGAATATTCTTGATCTGTTTGTTACTCGTTTCTGCTTGTCCACTTGTCTGGGGATCATATGGAGTAGCAATGTTGTGCTGAGCCCCAATTTCTTGCAAAAAGTTTCGAAAGGTCTTAACGATGAAATGAGACCCTCCGTCACTTATCACCATCCGCGGAGTTCCAAAACGAGGGAAGATAATCTCGTGGAACATCCAGCGGGCGTGCTTGGCGTCTGCGGCCCTGCATGGCATTGCCTCTACCCAATTTGACACATAGTCAATGGCCACCAGGATATACTCGCAGTCATAGGACTTCGGGAAAGGTCCCATGAAGTCGATGCCCCATACATCAAATAGCTCGACTTGAAGATTGTATGTCAGTGGCATCGCATCTCGAGCAGTGATCCCTCCATGCTTCTGGAATCTAGTGCATCTTCGAACGAATTCCTTTGTGTCATCATACATTGATGGCCAAAAGAATCCACTCTGCCAGATCTTTGCGTATGTCCTGAATGCTCCATAGTGACCTCCATATGGGGCAGCATGACACTTCTCAATGATCTTCATGCCTTCATCTACCGGAACGCATCTTCGTAGTAAACCGTCTGAACAGACTCTGTATAGGTAAGGTGCATCCCACAAGTGTCTGCGGCTCTCGTAGATCAACCTCTTCTTATTTTCTCCCGTTGGCACATGCCCCGTAACCATAAAGTTGACAATGGTTGCATACCACGGGTCAGAGTCTATGACTTTCAGCAGCATGTCGTCTCGCAGATAGTCATTTATCGGTAGTTCCTGCATGTTAGTGATTTGCATACGCGACAAATGATCTGCAACAGAATTCTCTACTCCCTTTTTATCCTTAATTTCAATGTCAAATTCTTGGAGTAGAAGAATCCACCTAATTAGCCAAGGTTTCGCATCTTTTTTAGTAAGCAGGTATTTTAGTGCAGCATGATCAGTGTAAACAGCAACCTTAGCTCCTACTAAATATGACCTGAACTTATCAATGGCAAACACTACGGCTAGGAGCTCCTTTTCAGTTGTGGCATAATTAAGCTGAGCTCCAGTCAACGTTTTACTAGCATATGCGATAGCATGGTGTTTTCTATCCTTAGTTTGCCCAAGAACATCTTCCACAGCAAAATCACTAGCATGGCACATGATTTCAAACGGCAGCGACCAATCAGGAGGTTGGATGATTGGTGCTAAGATGAGTGATTCCTTAAGTATTTTAAAGGACTTCATACACTCATCATCAAAGTCAAACGGAACATCCTTAGCTAGCAAGGCAGTTAGGTGTTTGCGATTTTGGAAAAATCTTTTATGAAGCGTCTATAGAACCCCGCATGGCCCAAGAAGCTACGGACTCCCATGACATTGACAGGAGGTGGAAGCTGTCGAATTACTTCGATTTTTTCTCTGTCCACCTCAACTCCCCTCTTGGAGATTTGATGTCCCAGGACTATTCCTTCACGAACCATGAAGTGGCACTTTTCCCAATTAAGTACCAAGTCCTTTTCTTGACATCTTTGTAAGACCCTGTCTAAGTTCTCCAAACAATGATCGAAAGATTTACCATAGACTGAAAAATCATCCATGAAGACTTCCATGATATCCTCGATCATGTCGGAGAAAATAGACATCATGGTTCTTTGAAATGACGTGGGTGCATTGCACAGCTCGAACGACATTCTTCGATATGCATACGTTCCGTACGGGCACGTGAACGTGGTCTTACTTTGATCATCGGGATGGATGGGGATTTGGTGATAACCAAAATACCCATCAAGGAAACAAAAGAAGGAATGGTTCGCTAGCCGCTCAAGCATTTCATCAATGAAAGGCAGCGGAAAGTGATCCTTCTTAGTAGCCTTGTTGAGCTTCCTATAGTCAATGCACATTCTCCATCCCATGACGGTTCGTTGTGGGATTAACTTGTTGTTCGAGTTTTCAACGACTGTCATGCCTCCCTTCTTAGGCACTACTTGGATAGGGCTAACCCACTCACTATATGGCACGGGATAGATAATCCCGGCATGTAGGAGTTTCAAGACTTCCTTTTTGACGACCTCCCTCATTGCATTATTTAACCTCCTCTAGGGTTCCCTAGATGGTGTGCATGACGGTTCTAAGGGAATGCGATGAGTGCAAAGGGCCGGACTGATGCCTTTTAAGTCTTGGAGGGAATAGCCAAAAGCAGCACGATGCTTTTCTAAAACAGCGATAAGTCGGGTCGTCTCCCACTCAGAGTGTTTGTCACTTATAATGACACAGGAGACTCCGCATCGCCATTCAGAAATGCATAGCGTAGGCCTGAAGGTAAGGTCTTTAGCTCAATTGGGGCTCGTGACGGCAGATCCGTTTTTGGCAGATCCATCATTTCTCCAGTTTCATCCTTCCCTTCATTGAATTCTTCGATGGATTCATCGAAAATAGACTCCGGGGCCTCGAATGGAGAAACGGCCGTCACTTTCTCAATTGGCTCAGGAACAGGAAGAGGCTCCATCAAAGAATTGGTTGATTGCAACACAGGGACGGAGGTGGCGATTCTTCCTATTTTCAGGTTGAGGACACCGGTTTCGGGCACATCTAAGAATTTCTCTATGGGATGGCCTATGAGCATGTCGAAATCAAAGATGTCGAACACGTGGAAATCTAAGATGACCTCAACGCTGTTGTGCCATACGGGCACTCCAGAGATAAACCCTAAACCTTCGATAGTAGAGTTTGTTGAAATTCGGAAGGCTTTGATGGTTGGTTCTAACAGTCTGTCCCCTAAGCAATCGAATGTAAAGGTTGCGGACATAATATTGGCACCAACAGAGGGGTTATACAGTGCACGGACCAAATTACCTCCAATGAGACACGTAATGGTTGAGGAGGGGCATCGGATCTGAATCGATTCAGATGAGAGCTCTCGTTCCCTTAACCATTCGTTACTCATGATGGTGGTCAACTTCTTCACCGTCTCTTTAAGCATAGCTTTATCGAGAGGATCATTAGAGTTGACTTTGGTCAGTGTTCTCTTCTCGTAGGAATAATTCGAGGTGTTTCCGTAATCTTCGAAAAGATCCTCCTCGAATTGGAATGGATTTTCCGTACGATAAATTTCTTCTTCCTCCGGCTCCTGCGACTGGGATGAGGATTCGGCAGATGAGTCGGGTTCCGACTCCACGTGCAAAGGTTCCTCATGGATAATCTCGACCTCCGGGATAGCTTTGCTTCGGCCGAAAGAATCATTCTCTAAGATCAGATTTAAGTGTTCTCTTCCTTCGGCAGTTTTCTTGTGTGCAAACGATCCTCCGGCGGAAATATCGAGATTTTCGGCAGACTCCTTGTCTAACCCATACTGAAAATGTTGTAACAACACATGGTCGGGTAAAGACAAGTCTGGGCCAGACTGAGTTAACAGTGAGAACCTGGCCTAAGCTGCACCGAGAGATTCCTTTTCATTCTGTCGGAAAGAAAGGATGCCTAATCGAAGATTGATTACATGGGTAAATGGAAAGAAAGTAAGGCAAAAATTGCACTTTAGTTCCTCCCATTCACCATGGAATTTCCTGACAGACAGAGTATACCATTGCTTCGCTTCATCTCTAAGAGAAAAGGGAAACAATTTCTACTTCAGAGTTTCATGCGTCATGCCTACGATGGATAGGCACGAACACACTAGCTTAAAGTCCCGAAGATGGAGGTATGGGTTTTCGCTGATACTACCAGAGAAGGTTTTCTCTCGAACCATGGCTATAAAGCCAGGACTGATTTCATAGCCATCCGAAAAGATTGGTCTTGAAGAACAGGATGGCTCACAATGATCAGCCCGAGGAGCAGAAAGGTTTTGAATTGTGGGTTGCTCCATTAAGGAAAGGAATAAAAGAAGAAGGAAGAAAAATAAAGATACGAGGATGACCTAGACTCGGATAAATTAGCAACCGTTCCCCAGCAACGGCGCCATAAATGCTTGTTGGTATTTCTTACGATCACAGATAAATCCGCAAGGGCACGGAATACCGCTGTAGCACTCCACCTTCGGGTGACCCCAAAAGGATATCGAACTCAGGGAATGTGTGAAATCTATCTAAGGTTAAGACTATCCAAGGACAACAACTAATGGTAGGCAGGCTAGAGAGGACTTTCTATGTGTTTTAATTATCTAAGCTAAGCAAAGTTAATTTCCTATCTATTGCTTCGGGCACCGACCCCTGCTGGTCTGCCAGCATGGTTCCGGCTATAGCTCTATGATGTATCCGAACGTGGAGGATTACTGGGACGGAATTCAGGGCTGTCACCATCTGCCGCCTACCTCTGACAAATCCGTGGGATACACAACAAACAAAGGTAATCTCTAACCTAGACACCACGTCTAAGTTATTAATTTCTACTCTAATACTTGCGTAGGAACTTCCTTCTCTATCCAGAGTCCTAGTACTAGAGCACTTAGTATAAATACTAAACAATGAACCCGCAAAGATGGAAATATATCTTACTCAGATTAAATAATTAAATAACATAAGAAAGGAGCACGAATGCTTACTTTATAGAAGAAGTTCTCTGAACCCGGAGCAGAGTGTACCGACAACTCCGGTACTCCTCCCGAATTCCTCCTAAGAAGCTACACTGGTCGAATTAGAAGTCGGATGAGCGTCAAACTTCTAGGCACTCCTCCAGAGCTTCCCCTCACTTTCTACCTTATTCTAATGTGCAAAAGATACAATAGAGCCTCTTGTAATTCAGCTCAAAGTTGTGTGTGTTGGAATGAGAGTGAAGACCTCCATATATAGGCTCCAAATGATGGTTAGGGGTATGGGAAATGACCAAAACACCCTGCAACCGCCATAGGGGAGGAATCCAAGCCGTCCATGTGAAGCCAGATGGCGGGAGGAACCAGGATTGGTTCGGCCGAACTAACCAAAAATCTGTCCTCCCGGCCTCTCCTTTGGCCGGTAGGTAGCTTATTGGGCCCCCAACATCTTGCACAATGTTTTGGCCCAATTCTAAGTGGTTTTGGTTGACATATGGGCCCTCCAATCCGTGTAAACGTGTCCTGAATGCGCGGAGGTGCATTTTGTCGCATGACGGATGTCTTTTCTCCTCAAAATACCTGCATACACATATTTCACCAACACTAGTGGAAATGATTAGTAATAAACCCTACCACTAAGTTGGATGCCATATTTTATTTCATTATATGCAAGTACTGACAGTCAAATGTTATGATTTAAGGACCGTCAATAGATGTGCATGGGAGATATTGGCACCAAGATGGTGGATAACAATTAGGATGAAATGGTCAAGCGCATGGTTAGGAACCTATCTTTAGCTACGTCAATATGTATCGTTATATATAGTACACCATCGGGCTGTGCAGTTGCAGATCAATATCCAGGGGGAAAAGCATAGGCACATAGATGTCGGGGGGGATGAATTTGGCAAGGAGCTATCTAAGCTACCCGATGGCTCTCCTACCTCAAAACATGGTGATTCATTAATCTCGCATTCACCAGAGAGGTTGACTCCGTCTCCGGTGATGCATGATGTGGATCTACCTCCTGAATTTCGTGTTAGGGGGCCACCAACGCCAGACTTGCCACCACCTCCTACAGAATCAGATGAAGAGAGGTTTCGAGAAGATATAGAACGATACTACAATGATGGGTATGTTGGTATTTCTTAAAGACATTACTAGAAATATAATTCCCAGCAATGGCGCAGAAATACTTCTGGTATATTATGGTTACAGAGTTCATCCGCAAGCGCACGGATATACCATTGTAGCATTTCACCCAAGAGTATTCCAAGGGTATAGTATTTATTTTATCCCGTGGGAAGATCATGTAGAGAGAGCTTGACTAAAAATTTATATATTACTTGTGATAATCATATTCTAAGCAGGGGTTAAGATAATCCAAGGGTAGAGTGACACACAAGCGTTAACTACTCATTCTCATAATATATTATCTAAGCTAAGTGGAAAGAAAAGAGAAAGAAAATCTATTCCTATATTTCTAATATACATAGTATGCATACATTCTAGTTAACTGATATACTAGCTAATACCCTCTATCCGATGCCCTCCTGGTACTTCGAGAAGCCACCCCTGACTGCCGAGTTCCTTACGACAGCCCATCATGACCATACAACCGGGGCTGAATATGGAGAAATACCCTCCCCAGGAAATTAACTTAGGATTATATACCGGCGCGGAGGAATACCCGTACTGAGCTGTCACCATCAGTGGCCCACCTCTCATCCGCAATATATAACCCCAAATAATGATATCCCGTAATCTAGACACCAGGCCTAAATTACCAGATACTACTCTAATATCATCGTCATGACATAGAGTAATTGCATATGCAAACATTATACCCGCACCAAAGCATCTCCCAGAAAAGCTAGCCATATATTCATATACTCAGAAAGTATTTCAATACCATAAATGTATTTAGAAGAGTTTTCTAATAAAATTACAAAGCTTACAAAAGAGAAGAGAGAAGCTACTAGTGTCAGGGTTACGGATAAGGTATACCCTCTATCCTTGGATATATGTTGTATACCGATACGGTGTACCTGTGCGTATACGGATGTTTCCTGTATACGTTAAGGAAATCTATCACGTGACAGATACGGAGTCCACAGAAAGAAGGAGTCATACTCGGACAAGTCTGGGTCGTTACCATATCGTGACGGGTCCGATATCTCCGAGTTCTACTTGGAGATCAACTGACCCGCGGTATAAAAGGGACCCCCCGGGAGGACCTAAGGCATCGAATTTCACCGCCAACACATCCACCACAGCCTACGAAGTCGGAGCCTACAGGAGCCAAGTCGCCAGGTGATCTAGTCGAACCAACTTGACTACGGTCTCATCGGTATCATCAAGTTCCGTTATTCCCTTTGTAATCCGTGGTTTCCATCATATAATCCCATACCAATTGGATTAGGGCTATTACCTATTAAGGGGCCTGAACCAGTATAATCCTTGTCTTCTGTTTGCTTGATGTCGTATTACGTAGATCCTCGTACCAGCTTACCCCAATACCCTCTATATCCATTCTACGGGTATCCCCCGTCGACAACTAGAGCCATACCCGAACTCTTTCGAAGGCTTCCGGACTCCTGATTTCTATTCTATTCATATAGAGCCATACCCGAACTAGAGCCATACCCGAACTAGAGTCATTCTCTGCATAAGGTTAGTAGAACTAATACTAGTGGAATATTATTATTCTAACAGATATATGCATTGCAAGCATCACTAGTTCTCCTCTATTTTTGTAATATTGACGGTCGAAACTGATCGATAACGACCGTCAACAGGGTACGTGTCCACTCAATGCCCGTCACCACCGTCTGATCTGTTCGATAGCGAAGAAAATTTGGAGGATGGAGTTGAGGAAGATGATAATCGGAGACATGGGGATGTGTATCCTAAGGATAATAAATCAAAGGATACATCGTCGCCACCGAGCAAGCGCAAGAAGGTTTAGGATAGTACCAATCAGATTTGTCGTATTTAAATTTATTATTGAATTGTCATTTTAAATAATTGCTACTTTTGCTTGGTGGCAGTGATTTAATTGTGTTAGTTGTGAATTTTTGAGTTTTGAGCTAATTTCATGGGCATGAAATAAATAAGTTTATAAATGTAGTGTAAATGTCATCGTCGTTATCGTGATGTATTCGGAATAGATATATTCTTCATTTACTAAAACACCATATTATGTGTGCTGTTAGAGTTATCGCTGCATGGCTGTGGTGCTCGTTTCGTGTACATGCGATCAAGCAGCCATAAAGTAGAGTAGTTACTTAGGGAACCCAAATGATGTTGTCACTCCTTCAGGCTGGTTATTTGCCTTCCAGTAAATGGTTTACTATCGGCTAAATAGTGACAATTTGGATTGTTGATAGGGGGGGGGGTGGGGGGGTGGGGGGTGGTAAGTTGTTTGCAGAGCTATTTGCTTGGGGATGACATTCCAGTGATCACATATGAAAACGAAACGGCAGTATGAATGCAAGATAATTTGACAACTAGATACCCACATTAACATTAACAAAATGAAATAGTTTCTTCCACATCGGCTCCACAAGTATATGTCCTAGAGTTCACAAACAGTGGTAACTATCAACAAAGACTTAAAGAGGTGTCACTGGTGGGAGCTTCCTTCATCATCATCAACAGGACGAAGGTCCTCTATGACAGAGTGGATGCATGGTGCTAGGTTGAACCGATGGAAAATCAGTTGTGCAGGATCTGTGCCCGAAGAACACGTGATTCAGGCTTGCAAAAAAGAAGTAATGGCTTAATCAGTTTGAAAGTAGTAGCAGGTGATAACAAGAGATTGCAGAGGGCAATGTTGTAATGAAATATGTTGTGAATATTACCGGTTGAAAATGATCAGCAAGCTTGTCAGGATTCCCATGGTACCGCTCCATGTACCTCAGGACATAGAACGCACAGTCGTTTGAGGATGGCGCCATCTTGGGGCATTTAACGTACTGACGATGGAAGCTGCCAAACTTTCTAAATTTTTTGGGCAAAAAGGATTGGAACCCATCGCTGAGACGCTTGAGGACACTCTGGGCCAAAGGGAAGTGATGTTGGCTCTCCTTTCCTCCTTTGTGGTCGTAGTCGTTGGAGTCCAATATATCAAAACTCCCTTTGTTCAGTTATACGATGTAGAGTGTCCAGTGGTCATTGTTGATGATTGGCAGCAGAAACTGAACATATGAAACAGAAGTCAGATTAGATAACATATAAAGCATGGGAGTGTATAAATGAACAATTGGTGTACTGAATCCTGACCTGCTCGGCCTTTGAGAAGTCGACATGCTTCAGACATTTAGACAAGTGTTCCACAAGTGCACGTGGGCTGAATTCATCCTTTTTGGCAAGTCTAGTAACATTCTCGATGTTGATGAGATACTGCAGATGTATGTTAATGAGAAGCTTGTTGGAAGGAATGTGAAATAATGGACAGCAAACGTTATAAACAAATCATGCAGTACCGATATAGAGGTGGGTATGAATATCTTCTTGCCAAAAGTTTCTGGATTGTCTCTCATTTCATCCTTAAAAAGCAAAGATGCAAAAGCATCTATGAAAATCCCTTCTGTCATGCTTCCCACCTTGAATGATGCGGCTATGTCCGTGTCATCAGCACTATAACAATCCACCTTGATTAAGGGAGGACTGTGAGGTATGTTGTTTGATTGGGTTAGTAGTGTGGTTGGATTGATATAAAGCAATTATGAAGTTGCAGTGTACTTGAAATGGGTAAAAATGGAACAAACCTCCCAAATTTAGTTGGGTCTGACAGTATCAAGTCAGGGAGTTGTATGGCGACATTGTCATCTTTGGGTACGGACTGGCTTGCTGGGGGCACGTACCTCCCTACCCTCTTGACACAATGTTTGACAGGGCTAACGTGTTGTTCAGCCCCATCATCAGCCTCTTTGTTGACCTGCATATGATACACATAGCTAGGGCTCAGTCGTCTGATGGGATAATTAATGTCGTGTACGAGTGATAGATGGGAGAGGAGAAGCAGGTGTTAACCTCCGCAGTGTCATGAGAGGCACCCTCCATAATGCAAATCTGATCAATTTTCGCCGCTAGCTGGGAGTCAGTCAATAATTCATCTAGGGGAAGCGAGAGTGACAAGTTGTCATCATCGTCATGAGAAGAATCCCTTGTGCACGTTGCTTGGAAGAGGGCCAGGATTAGACGTTTGAACTCATGAACTGATGACCATATTAATAGGAGATGTGCTGGTTGTATGTGATGAAGGAGATGGAGTCACTAACCTTGCGTGTTATGTTCAGGAGTGTCGTCTTGTACATTGGCCATCAGTGCCAAGAGGGTATTAGGAACACCGAAGTCTGGTAGTGCAGGATCAACAGCGGGAGCAGTTGGCTGCATAATACCTGCAATAGAAAATCATATAGTAAAAACCAAGTGTGCTTGCGAAGTGATCAGTATGTAGTGTAATTAAACACTGCCTCCCGGCCCAACAGTAAGCTCTATTGTGGCATATTGTATATTTAAAGGGGTAACCATATGGTGAATGCAAATCAGTAAACCTATTGTTAATCATTGCCGCACTTGGGTGCAGTGGGATAGGAGTAAAACTATTACTGATAAATAAGAGGGAAGTAGAACTAACGAAACAGAGTTAAGTACAGTAGTAAGCCAGTTGGAAAAGAGTATCCATAGTAAAATTATTATTACGGAATGTCAGTAATGCAAATTACTGGAAATAAATGGTGAGCAACATATTGGTAATGAGGTGGCAGTAACTGGGTTACTGACAAAGCATGGTATTGCAGCAAATTAAGGGTTCAGTGTGTGTATTGTGCTGATAGTAAGGGTCTTACTATGTGGCCAGTTTGTAGTTTGGCAAAGAGAATAAGTGGTAGTAATTGAATTATTGTGAATACAGAGCTGAACTATGACATCACTGAATATAAGAAGTACAATTTGCAAAAAATGAGAACAGTGACACATGATTACACAAATTAGGCAGTAAGAAATAAAGGTAGTGAGATAAAAACCACTATGAAAACCGTTGTGTAAAGAAAATGAACTGGATGAGCAGAAAACCTTGCGTGGAGATGTCGATATCGCTGCTCTGTTCAACATCCGCATCTGGCTGATGGTGGTGCCCTTCAATTTGATCTCCAGAATGCGATTTGGCTGTGTTTGTGCCCTCGGTAGTCACGTTAATAGCAGTATTTCCTGTGGTATGGCACAAGTAAGTAAACCTATTGCTAAACGTTATTGCAGATGGTTGCAGTGAGAAAATAGGGGTAAAGATGTCACTAATACATGTGAAGGAAATTTTACTAAGTAAACAGAGCTTAGTACATTGGTGAAATTATTAGTAAGGGCTTTGAATAATGTACAAATCTGCAGGGAACTGATATAGGAGATCATGGCAATGGGCTTGTAGTAAATGGGTTACTAAAATTGGATGGTATTGCAGGTAGGGCAATGGAGGTTCGGTATGTGTATTGTGCTGATAGTAAGGGTATTACTATGAGGCAATTTTGTAGTTTGGCAAAAGAATCTATGCTAGTAATTGCATTGCTCACTTCACAGATGTATCAGTTAGTACGATAGTTGCTAATTAGAGGTGAGGTATGCATAGAAAAAAGAAATATAACAACGCTGGATATGAGTAGGACGATACTTTACAAAAAAAAAAAGAGTATAGTGGCACATGGTTGCGAAAGTTATGCAGTGAGAAAGAAAAACTAGAAGCGCTGACAACCTTGCATGGAGATATTGATCTCAATGCCATGTTCAACGTCCGCATCTGGTAGATCGTGGTGCCCTTCAGTTCCATCTCCAGTATGGGATTGGGTTCTGTATGTGCCCTCGGAAGTCATGGTAATAGCAAGAATTCCTGGGGCAACACATAAATATAGCTAGTCAGTTTTAATCATTGTTATTAGCAGAGGTCTTCCTATTGGAAACAGATATTGTTGTTACAGAAATATTGAAGTGTCTGGCAGTAATGTTTTGTACTGAAAGTTAATGTTGTAAAAGAATAAGAATTGAGGGGCCACCAAATGAATTACTAGAAGAACATTGCATAACAGCGGGAGAATGCATTACACCGTGCCAAAGAATGAGGATGCTAACCAATGTTTACACGAATAAAACTATAACAGCTAAGAGTAGGACCCAAAAATAATGACAGTGAGTTTGTGCACAGCTCGTTGTGTGTGTAAAGAGGGGGTATTAAAATTAGTACCTTACATTGAAATACCAACATCGCTGCCACGTTGAAAATCCGCGTCTGGCTGAGGAGTGTGTAATTGAGTTTCATCTCCAGTGGCAGTCTTGTCCATGGTCGGAAACATATCCGCAGGTAATTGAGAGTGTGGTTCGGTTGATGTGATCTGTGGTGTTGCATTCAACGCAGCATCCGGTGTTCTGATCCTGGAAGGCTGAGGTGTTGGGGAGTTGGTAGGCGGAGTGTCCGGGGTGCTGTGAGTGTGGTGGTCTTGTGCTTCCTCAATGATTGGCGATGCAACTGGGCCCTGTTGGCTATCTGGTTGTGAATATGAGACTGGTTGGGGTTGTGGTTGCAGTGGTGGCTGAGTGCGGCTTTCACCCCTGATGATGTTGATGATATGATCGCTAGCACACGCATGGCATGTCTGAACCAGCCTGATTTGTTTGGCAATAGCATCTGCACTTAACTTTGACTGGCGATCATATTCACCAAGAGCATCCAGTACACGCTGCTTGTGTTCATCTTGGAGACCACTTAAATGGGGACATACGGTGTCAAACATGCTGGGGAAAGAAATTTCTACAGCTGAAATCAACTCGTCAGCAAAGGGAGTGCCGGAATTGTCCCCACGTGGTTCTTTTTCCTTGTCATAATCAGGGTGGCTGTAGCATGAACCAAGAATACCATTCATCTGCAATAAAATGACATTGCATTTCAGCTCAGATAGATGTGAGGCCCTTCCCTATTGTGCAAACAGATTAATATAATGCAATATTGACATAGGGCTCACAGGGAGGTTGCCAAACACATAGTTGCCAGATGGATCGGTGACACGATCCTCCTGCGAAATATCCTCCACAAGCTGCTTGGTGTAGAGCTGGATGCGAGGAGTTTCGCAGCGATCAACTGTGAATGAATCCTTGGGCACCTTGAGGTTATCAATGTACAACAGCTGTGTAGAGAGGGTGACAATAACATTAGAAAATTAAAGCATCATTGGAGATGGAATGGTTAGGTAAATAAGGGATGCTTACCACAAGGAATGCAATGTAGCAGCGTATATATGTCTGCGGCCTTGGGCCAATTTTGTTCTTGTGCCAAAGAACAACGCTGTCACGGAGGGCATCAAAAACAGCCTTCGACCAATTGATCCTTGCTACCATATTAAGGTCAGATCCAATCCATGCATCCTGGGGCCTGATATACAGACCAGTGGATGGTAGCAACATCTTGTTAATGATGACCATTATAAATTACCGAACCATAGATGGGCCTGATATACAGACCAGTGGATGGTAGCAACATCTTGTTTTTGATCTCTTCAATCAACCTAGAAGCAGTTATGTCCGATTTGGGGGGGAGATCAAGCTCAATAGCCAGGTCTGATAGTGCATCTGACATTATATCTTGGTCTGGTAATTGCAATGGATCCCCTCCCAATAGGACCCCCAAGACAGTTTTAACCTTCCATGGAGTTATGACTATCTTCTTATTCTCAGATATGTCAATGGTCATCGATTTTGGGTTTGTTCGATCCATTAGCCAGCAGGTGAGGTCTGGCTGCTCCAAGCCGTTGAGAGTCATCTTTGCAAGCTCACCCAGACCAAGCGCTGCCAAAGCTTGTCCGTGTGTCGGCGACAACGCACGACATGCATCATGTGCAAACTTCGGGCTACAGCGTGTCAAGACAAATTGCTTTGTCACTAGCGGCTGCAATACAAATATGGTTTAGCATTTAGGACATAAAATTGAATAACTAAAGTGGTTATGAGGATGAATTTTCTTTCACATGAGAAGTAAGCGAATGGCAGAGCCTCTGTAGCATCGACAATGGGATCATTTGTATACCTTTTTGCTATAGTTTTCAGTCTCACTACTAGCTTGTTGGGAACATGTGTCAGTACCCTGATTTGATTTCAAAGTCTAGTTGTACTAGTATTCAAATCTCACATCTGGTAAGCAATTATTGTACTAAAGGATACATTTCTGATGAGAGTAATGCATTTACTAACACTGAGTATGTTCTTAAACTATTGCCCTGTTTGGCTAGTGGGTTGGGTAAATGAATTCCCCCACACCAAAAGACAGCTCTAAATCGTAACTATGCATTCTCCCTCTTACATTTAATCCTAACCCTTAATTATATGAAAAGCATTACCCATGATTTAGATCAAGTGGAGGAAAAAATATGGTGGGTCACAGAACACAAAGCTCCTGTCGGATTTGTGAATAGGACAAAAACAAAAAGATTTGGAAGTACCATGGTCCCTACATCAATCCCAATCATATAAGACGACAACCACACATGCAGAAATAAATGGACAGCAACCCAATAAATGGAATAAAGGGTTAGGGTTTGTGAGAAAGAATAAAGTGTGGCTCACCTCAACAAGCGCAGCTTCCTTCAGGGCTCTATCCTGCTGGTTCTTGCAGCCACGTTTTTTGGCGGCGCCTTGTTGACTTCCTCCGTCTACACAAGCTCGCTTGGAGCGGGTAGTTGGGCCCTCACTCGGCTGGGATTGATCGAGCACAATCTCGCATTCTGATTGCGACCCCATGAACTTGACACTCCTAACCTTCTCTGGCATTTTTCCCTTCCGCTTCATCTTAAACAATGTAGCCGAACAATGGGTATTGGATTAGATCGGAGAAATGGATGTGTATGACAGGTAGTGTAGGTGCTTGGACTAACCTTTGCTAAAATCAGTGTAGCTCTGGTGTGCGTGTGTTGATTCCTCAGTCGCGCGTACCAATGAGGGCCGCCGGGGTGGTGGCCGCCTCGGTCGTGGCTAGGCGCCGCCGTCGGGGTGCTTTCCGCCTCGGCCGCGGCTAGGCGCCGCCAATGGCGCGGTGGACTTCCTCGATGCGGCCGCCGCGGTCATCGGCAACTAGAATGTGGGTGGGGGGAGGGCGCGCCGCCATACCTGGTAAAGGGAGAGCGGCGAAATCGGCGAGGGGCGGAGTCGACAGAGACGGGGAGGAGAGCGTGGAAAGTGGGGAATGATGAAATGAGTGACCGTGGACGATTGAAGGTGAGGATAAAGGAGAGAGACAAACGGAAACCGCCCCTTTTGCGGCGATTTGTTTCGGCCGTTTCCGTTTTGACCGATCGTGGGCTGCGACTATAGAATTGTTGGCTTAGTAAACGCGTTACTAATTGAGGCGTGTGCATCTGTACGATTTCAGTAAATGAATTACTCTCTATGAGTTGCGGTCAGAATAAAAAAAGGCGTGCTGGCGGTGGCGGTTATGGGATACATCTGGACATCTTGCGGGTTGTGAGAGGTGGATGGGCATGGGTGGCGAGTGGCGACACTGGTGGTTGGTGGGGGTGGGTGAGGGGGAGGCGGGGAAGGGTGGGGGTAGCATGTGAGGGGGAGCATTTTAGTTGCTACGCACCCTGGGTCTAGTATATATATATGTTGGGCAGCGCTAAACCGCACCCTGAATGCGTAATAACTAAAACGCTCTCCTCACAACCTACCCCCACCCCACCCCCACCCCAGCCCACCCTGCCCCCCACCCCCACCCATAAAACCACCTTTCTCTCTCCTCCCCCACCCCCAACTGCCCCACACCTTTCTGTTGTCATGTTCTTTCTTTTTTTTTCGCGGCCATCTCTTAGTAAGTAAATTACTCCCAATAGTAACAACTATCAGCCTATGAGTAAATAAATTACTAACACTCCCGTACACCCGATTGATTCTTGTTGTTTTCCTTCCAACGTAGAAATATAAGATTACGTTCATGCCCAATATTCTTTTCGTAAATAAGTTATTGGTTTTTATTCACACTGGAGCCTCTGTCGGTAAATCAATTACTCGCAAACATATTGTTAGATTAGTTTGTTATTGTTGAGTAATGATTATGCTATCTAGTTAAATAGACCCAAGTATTTTTCATGGACACTTATTAGCACATGGTAAATGTTTTTGCTATGAGAAATATGAGAATAGTAACTTTTTTTCAATAAGCCTACATGGCATGGATACAATCATATGGTGTGAGTAAACATTTTACTCCATGACAATATAACATAGATCTAATGATCGGCCGGTGGTTGGTAGCGGAAATGGCTGGCGCTGGCTGGACATTGACAGCGGCGCGTCATGGAGGAGGCCGTTGCTCCTCCTCCATGGCACTGGCCAGCAACCAAATTTGAGAATGTACTCAGCTGTATTCCCATGAGTATAATGTACTCTGCTGTACCTGAAAATGAGAAAGCAAAAAATTAAATCCGGACTACAATGTTCTTGGGCTGGCCTTACTCCCAGCCTACAATTAAACATTGTGCAACTCAGCAGACTGAGAAAGCAAATACTAAATCTAGAAATAAATCTATTTGGTTAAGATGATCAGAATAAATCATTCAGCTGCAAGGTTCATTTTCTAGATTTTCTAGTTCAACTGAGCGGAATGAATCATTCAGCTGCACTATATTATAGATGGGCAGATGGCACAGTTCTAGAAGGGTTAAAACTAGAGGGTGAGCATTTAAGCAAAAACAAATAGATCCGTCTAAAAAAAGATAAATTCTCAGATCATGAATCATGATACATCTGTAAATAAGATTTGAAAAATAGATTTTTTTTCCTCCGCGATGTAAAACTGGGATAAAAAATGGCTCATTTTTTCCTTTGCATTGCTAAAATGGGAATCAAGGAGTTTTAATCCTTCACTGGTAAAAAAACGTTACCATCATCATATTAATACGTTGTAGATTATTTTATTCAAACACCTATGCTCCGTTGAACGACAAAATTTCAGAGAACAGTTCAGAGAAAATCAATTGATATGCTCTGTTAAACCACAAAATTTCAGAGAACTGCTACCGAATCGAGCTTCTATGAGTTTTCATTTATCAAAAATATCAGAGAACCTGATGATGATGCTATTGGCAGTTTTCCAAATATTGCACACACAAATATATCACTGAACAAATGAAATTCAGATGGGAGCACTTTTTCTGAATATATTGCACAAACAATTCATGACTGAACAAATGAAACAAAAAAAAAAGGCATAACGTTCATTTCACCTAAATTTTCTTAACAACATGTACATTCCAAGAAACATTCACTTGTTTAAATCTGATATCAGTGAACCTGTTCACTTATATAATTTACATATAAGTACATGGCCGTCTTAGGCCGAGCTCACCACCGTGGAGGTCGCCGCCGTGCGCGTGGGTGTGGAGTTTTTGTGTGTGCAATATAAGTATTTACATATAAGTATCTGCCACCACCTCAGCGCTGCTTGCAGGTGCATGAATTATATGTGAATCGAGACCCAAAAGCTAAGAGTGAAGCACATCTTCACTTTTTTCAGAACAGTTCAGAGTAGAGCAACACATGGGCCTTAGCCACAACAGAAAGAGAAAGTTTTGCAAAATAACGATATACACTCAAGTCTGAAAATCACAGAACATACGGAGAGGACAGTGTTTCAACAAAAAAAAAATCATTACAAAAAACATAGACCATAAATCGCAAGATGCAGATGCTTCAGATAAACATGTCCTTTCATCACAATTAAGGGATGCGTGGCTCAACCGTAGTAAGCACGTCGATCCCGGCCCCCATCGCCTGCATCGGTTAATCAAGAACAGAAACAACATCAGATGGGAAACATTGGACTAACAAACAAGCAGATCGAGATTACCCACCTCAGTTCTTAAGGGTGCAGATGCAACAACCAGTGCCGGGTGGAGGGCGGCATCCAGATCGGCTAGCAGCCCTTCAAACGCTCAGAATCTCCAGGGTCGTCAGCCGCTTGTTGTGCGGCTCTTTGGCGGGGCACCGATGAACTCCGGGTCGTGGTCGCCATCGATGCCGTGTCGGACCCTGCCAGGCTACTAGAGACCCTGTTTAAAGCAACTTTTTAAATCTGCAAACACGATTGCACTTTGCACAAATGCAATTTCAGCAACAAATTACGTGGGTTTCAGTTTTGCAATGTTTTGAAATTCTAAATAACGTGTACCTATTTGTGATGCAGAGACCTTTGCCTTCCACCTTCTTTCCATTTTCGAGGTTGAATGCCTGAATCGGCTTGCTAGTTGTTGCGGCCGCCGGCTGGCCTGCCCAGCTGCACATCTGCTTGCTGCCTGCTTACTGGCCCGCTGCCTCCACCTCCGCTGCAACCAGTGCCCCTCCGCGGCTCCGCCTGGCTGCTTGGCAGCTTGCTTGGTGCGCGCGGCGCAGCCTCGCCGTTGACCATCGTTACTCGTCAGCCGGCGCCGCCAAATCGCCAATCGCAAGATGAGATTGGGAATTTTGAGTTTAGGGTTCAATTGTCAACAGAGTCAACAACTCAATACCTATATAAACACAAAACAAGCCCGTTGGGCCTCCAATGGAGTGGTGAGTAGGAGCACCCCAACAGCGAACGCGCCCCTCATGTATCGCTCGTCTCGTCGTTCTTCCGCCACCGCCGCCGCGCTGCACAGGAACGGAGTTGAGGTCCAGGTCAAGACTCTGGCTTGCGCGAGGGGTGAGTGTGGGGGCTTACTGAGTCCTCCGCCATTGCTGATGAGGACAGCGGAAGTGGGCAACGGCGGTGGTCAAGCGGCCGCGGACGAATGCGCGAACCGCCGCCGCCGCTCCTCCTCGCTGTACGAGGAGTCGCACGTCGTCGCCGGATCCGTAAAAAGTGGTGAGGGAGAGGAAAGTGGGTGGACGGTTTAGAGCAGGTACAATAGGTACAATAGTGGGCTATTAGCCAGGTATAAATATATTTTAATGAGATAAAAGATGAAAGAGAAGAGCAGCGGACTACATATCTGTAGCCAGCTGCAGCACGGACGGCAAGACGTGTATGACAAGTGGGACCATATGTTAACAGTATAGTAAGCAACTATTGTATGAATTAGCTATTAAATCGGCTATAAATAAATTAGAGCTAGTAGTGGGCTATACTATTGAACTTGCTCGGAGTACTAATATATGTAGCATATAGATTCAATAGCAAACAATTTACTCTGTGAATGTGGGAGGGGGAGGGGTGGGGTGGGTGACACGGGTGGGGTGGGGTGGGGTGGGGGGAGAGGGGTAGGTTGTTAGGGGGAGTATTTTAGTTCTTACGCACCCCAGGTGTGGTATAGTATGTCTATATATGTGTAAATAAAACTACTATATGGCGCTATTGGTGCTACGTATTAAACAACACCTGATACAGCCCCCAGCCCCACCCAAACACGATCCCCACCATGCCACCACCAGGTCCATAGTATGTAGTTAAAATTTAACTCACTGATGACCAATCTCAATCCCACCCCTGCGCCCCCTCCCCCCACTCCCATAGTCCGTGTAAATTTTTACTTGATGTTATTCAATGTATGTCTTGTGATCCAGCAGTGGTTGCACATTGAGCGATTTTTTAACTCAACCATACAATGAATTGTTAAATACGAAGCAAGTTATTTTTTAACTGTTAGCGAGACAGCCAATGTGTGTCTTGTGATCCAACGGTGTTTGTACATTGAGTTACTTTTAACTCGACGTACTGACTTTATCTGGTGTATATATTACAGATTCCCATCGTAGAAACCGTCCACCCACTCTTTCCTCTCCTCCACGTTTTACGGATCAACGGCGGATTGTGGTTCCTCGTGGAGAAAAGAGGAACGATGACGGCGATTAGGGGATGAGGAGTGGCGGCGAGGCTGTTCCGGTGACGGCTTCACGACGAGGAGGAGTGGCGGTGGCGGTGGTTCGGGGATGAGGAGAATCGGCGTCGAGGAGGAGCGGCGCTGGCACGCCAGGCCTGATGGTGATGCGAACCCGCTAGGGTTTGTGGCCCGATCTTTCAATGAGAGGTAAGGGATAACTCGATTGGATAAAGACGACGTTCACGGCCCGACTACAACTGTCCAAAGACGCCGCGCCTTAGCAACCGATACACCGTCTCCAATGGTCGCCGCGAACTTGTGGTGCGCGTCAACCCGGCCACGAGGGCACTCGTCCTGCAAGCAATCAAAGAACAAGCAAGAACAAGTAGGACAAGCACTGAAATTGCTAGATAAATATGAAAGTTTCACTATCAAACACAATATGGTGTGGTTCCGATTACAGGCAGACGGGCGGTTTAGCCAACACGCGCGCTGCGAGCCGGTAGCAAGAAGCTATCTCTATCATTAAAACCCGCCTGTTCTTTGCGGCGACTAGAGGTATAAGAAGAGGGGAAGAACGACCATAGGGTCATGCTCCAACCCTAGGATGCGCCCCTAATGGGCCCAACTTGGATACACAGCCCATTGGGCCAAAAGAGGTGACGCAGCACCATGGACAGAAAACAGTCGGGAGTAAAATGACAATTGCGGCCGCTCCAGAACAGATATGGACATGTGGCTGGATCCATTTGAAAGTAGACTTGATAAGCTTTCCATGAAGTACTTGCACGCCCAAATCGGAGTTCGCATGAAGTCGTGGCGGCCGTCAGAAGTTGGCGCTGCCCTGCAGTCCGAATCCACCCCACGCGAATCCTCTTCCCTTTGGATCCTCTCCATCGTTCCTGAGTAAAACACGAGTGCACGCGTCTCCGGGGTATAAAGACGAGGAATATGAACTCAAGAAAGAACTCACCTGATAATTTAGTTGACGTGCACGAGCGCGGGTAATAGGACCATCATGCTGTACATGGGGGGACGTGGATGTATCGATGGTGTTGATGTCCTCATCATCCTCCCCTTCTTGCATTTGAGTCGTCCTCGACTCAAGCTCATCTTCTTCTCCCAAATACGGCTTCAAACCTGCAACGTTAAATGTGGGACTAACCCCGAAATCTGCAGGCAAATCAAGCTTATATGCATTCTCATTAATCTTTGCTAACACTTTAAATGGTCCATCAGCTCTAGGCATCAATTTAGACTTTCTCAAATCAGGAAATCATTCTTTTCGCAAATGCAACCAAACCAAATCTCCAGGTTCAAAATTCAATTCCCTTCTACCTTTGTCACCAGCAAACTTATACTTAGCATTCATGCGCTCTATGTTTTCTTTAGTTGTCTCATGCAGTTTTAACATCAACTCAGCACGTTGCTTAGCATCAAAATTCAGTTTTTCAGAAGATGGTATAGGCATCAAATCAATTGGAGCACGAGGCAACAAACCATACACAATCTGAAATGGGCACATTTTTGTAGTAGAATGCAAGGAACGATTATAAGCAAATTCAATATGAGGCAAGCATTCTTCCCACATCTTGATATTTTTCTTCAAAACAGCCCTAAGCATAGTAGACAAGGTTCTATTCACCACTTCAGTTTGTCCATCAGTTTGGGGATGACAAGTAGTAGAAAACAAAAGTTTAGTCCCCAATTTAGCCCACAAAGTTCTCCAAAAATGGCTAAGAAATTTTGTGTCACGATCAAAAACAATTGTGTTTGGCACACCATGCAAGCGAACAATTTCTCGAAAGAACAAATCAGCGATATGAGAAGCATCATCAGTTTTATGACATGGTATGAAATGTGCCATTTTAGAAAATCTATTCACAACCACAAAAATGCTATCACGCCCCCTCTTGGTCTTAGGCAATCCTAACACAAAATCCATTGAAATATCTTCCCAAGGAACAGTAGGAACAGGAAGAGGCATATACAAACCATGTGGATGTAAGCGTGACTTAGCCTTTTGACATGTAGCGCAGCGAGCAACGAACCTGCCAACATCTCTTCGCATCTGTGGCCAAAAGAAATGACTAGCAAGGATGTCATGTGTCTTCTTGGCACCAAAATGTCCTATCAAACCGCCTCCATGCGCTTCCTGCAACAACAACAAGCGAACGGAGCTAGCTGGAATGCATAGCTTGTTAGCTCTGAAAACAAACCCATCATGGATGACGAATTTGTTCCATGTTCTTCCATCCTTACAATGCAGCAACACATCATTAAAATCAGCATCATGCGCATATTGGTCTTTGATTGTTTCCAGGCCAAAAATCTTGTAGTCAAGTTGTGTCAACAAAGTATATCTCCTAGACAAAGCATCAGCAATGATGTTCTCCTTCCCTTTCTTGTGTTTGATAACATAAGGAAAAGATTCAATAAATTCAACCCATTTAGCATGTCTACGGTTCAGCTTCCCTTGACTACGAATATGCTTCAAAGACTCATGATCAGAATGTATGACAAATTCCTTGGGCCACAAATAATGCTGCCATGTTTCTAAAGTTCGCACAAGAGCATACAATTCCTTATCATAAGTAGAATAATTCAGAACAGGCCCACTCAACTTTTCACTAAAATATGCAACAGGTTTTCCTTCTTGTAGCAAAACACCACCCAATCCAATCCCACTAGCATCACATTCAAGTTCAAAAGTCTTATTAAAATCGGGAAGTTGGAGGAGAGGTGCATGGGTCAACTTATCTTTCAACATGTGGAAGGCGTTCTCTTGTGATGTGCCCCAAGTGAAAGGCACTCCCTTCTTTGTAAGCGCATTCAATGGTGCAGCAATGGTGCTGAAATCCTGCACAAAGCGGCAATAGAACCCCGCGAGTCCTAGAAAGCTCCACACTTGTGAGACCGTTTTAGGAGTCGGCCAACTCTGAATTGCCTCAACCTTGGCTTGATCAACCTCAATCCCCTGCGGAGTTACAACATAGCCAAGAAAAGAAACTCGATCTGTGCAAAAGGTGCACTTCTCAAGGTTACCAAATAAACGTGCATCACGAAGAGCATTAAAAACAGCACGTAAATGATTAAAATGTTCACCCATAGACTTGCTGTAAAGCAAGATATCATCAAAGTAGACCACCACAAATTTTCCAATGAAAGGATGCAAAACCTCATTCATCAACCTCATGAAAGTGCTGGGTACATTAGTTAAACCAAAAGGCATCACTACTCATACAACCCAAACTTCGTTTTAAATGCTGTTTTCCATTCATCACCCAACTTCATACGAATCTGGTGGTAACCACTACGCAAATCAACTTTGGAGAACACAATAGAGCCACTCAATTCATCAAGCATATCATCTAACCTAGGAATAGGATGACGATATCGAATGGTAATGTTATTAATAGCTCTACAATCAACACACATACGCCTATGAACCATCTTTCTTTGGTACCAAAATGACCGGAACCGCACATGGACTAAGAGACTCGCGTACATACCCTTTATCAAGCAACTCATGAACTTGACGCTGAATCTCCTTGGTTTTCTCAGGGTTGGTTCGGTATGGCGCACGGTTTGGTAGGGAAGCACCTGGGATCAAGTCGATTTGATGCTCAATGCCGCGCACCGGTGGCAGCCCCGGTGGCACTTCCTTGGGAAACACACCAGAGTACTCCTGCAAAATGTTAGCAACAGCAGGGGGCAAAGAATGCTGCATATCGTGAAGTGAAATCAAAGCATCTTTGCATACCAAAGCATAGGCAATTGAAGGTGATGCAATCAACTCATTAATATCAGATTTAGTAGCAAGTAAGCATTTGGGTTTCAAATTGATTGTCTCAGGTTTCTTGCCATCAGATTGGGCTTTTTTATCACTCTCACATTTGGATTAGGCAGCCTTAGCAACATCATCACGCAAAATATCTTCAGGAGACATGGGATGCAACACAATTTTCTTATCATGGTACAGAAAAGAGTACTGGTTTGACCTACCATGATGCATAGAATCCCTATCAAATTGCCATGGTCTACCTAGCAGAATATTACATGCTTGCATGGGCACAACATCACATTCAACAACATCATGGTAATTTCCAATTGCAAAATTAATGTGCACCAGTTTTGTTACCTTCGCCTTACCACTGTTGTTCAGCCGTTGGATGTAGTATGGATGTGGGTGCGGTTTGGTGCTAAGTGCAAGCTTCTCCACCATCTCGCTGCTAGCCAAGTTGTTGCAGCTACCTCCATCAATGATCATGCGGCAACAACGCTCTTTGACGACACACTTTGTTTGGAACAACGTGTGTCGTTGATTTTGCTCCGCCTTCTCCATTTGTGCACTAAGGACACGCTGCACAATGAGGCTCTCATAGTGATCCGCAAATGCAGCCCCAATGTGCTCTTCCGGTGGCTCATTATCTGCATGGTCAGCCGCAAGCAAAGCAAGTGTATCATCATCGAAATCACTAGCAGAGGAGTACTCACCATCGTTTTTGACTACCAAAACTCGCTTGCTAGGGCAGTCACGCTGCACATGCCCAAAGCCCTTGCAACGGTGGCACTGAACATCTGTCATTCGGCCTGTGGATGCCATTGAAGAAGCACTCGGTACTGGCTGAGCAGCCTTTGTCGCTGACTTGTCACTAGATGGAGGAGGTGCTGCTCGACTGGTTGTGGGTGTGGAAGATGGAGAAGCAGTACGGCCGGCCGGAGGAGTGGTGCGTGTCTGCCATGATGAAGTTTTACCTGCAGAAAAATTAGCCTTGGCACTAGCACGTCGTCCCTGCACTTCCCTTTCAGCCTTACAAGCAAGATGAAACAATCGGGTCATATTAGTGTAATCTTTATAGTCTACGATGTCATAAATCTCGCGGTTTAACCCACCCAAAAATCTAGCCATGGCAGCGTCCTCAGTTTCCTCTAAATTACAACGAAGCAAGCCCATTTGTAACTCCTGATAATATTCCTCTACACTTTTCGCACCCTGTCTCAATTGTTGCATCCTATTCAGCAAGTCACGTGCATAGTAAGAAGGAACAAATCTAGCCCGCATGACCCGTTTCAAAGCATCCCAAGTTTGTGGCATGTTATTAGGATTTTTCTTGCCATGTTCTATCCACCAAACCGAAGCAAAATCAGTGAACTCACTCGTAGCAGCTCTAACTCTAGTGTTCTCAGGAAACTCATGGCATGCAAATTTTTGGTCAACAGCAATCTCCCAAGAGAGGTACGCATCAGGATCATATTTTCCATCAAAAGGAGGAATCTTAAATTTAATTTTAGAAAAAGCATCATCATTGTTGCGTACCTCGCGTCGGCGGTGACCACCCATACCTCGTCGATTGTTGTGTAGCCGTCGACGATCTCGAGCATCTCGATCATCTTGTTCAGTGTCAGCAATATATTCATCCTCCAAATTATCCTCGACGTACTCTCCGTCAATGTCATCGTCATTACCCCCACCATTGCCTCCAGCATTGAGAGCATCAAAATGCCTCACAAGAGCAGCAAGGCTAGTGTCAATGCGGGCGACCGCTGTCTCCAGCCCTGTAAGCTTAGTGTTGGTGGAGATCTGCGTGGACTCCAATTGTCCAATCTTCTCATTTGTCACCTGCAAATCTGTATCAAGTCCTTCTATGTGCTGCTTCACTTGCCTTGTAAAGTATTGGATGATGCCTTTAGTGCGTGGGGAATGAGATGCACCCTCCTCATCTTTATCCTCTGGACCTGCCATGGTTTAGAAATGAAGGACAACAAAACAATGGAGGATGTAATGTAAGCCCTACACAACTATTGAGATGTAGCTTTTGCAAGACGCTCAATCTCACTTCACTCGCAGCTTGTCTCACAAGCTCTTACCAGTTCTTACCTTGCCCACAGGAGGGGGACAGCAACCCACAAGTTAGCAACCGTGGAACGAGGTGTATCGGTGCTGTAGCAACAAGACCTGTCAAGCTGTAGTCGGGTTTGTGGTGGAGCTGTTGGTGGGCTGAAAGTAATGCTCAAGAGAAAACTAGAAACCACGTTAGCCAAAGCAAATTGAATAATCGCTCAAGGGTATAGTGTACAGTGCTGGTCCTAGGCTAGTCAAAGTAGAGACGCGAGCCTAACCACAAAGGACGCCACAAAACACAAACCCAAACAGCAACGAAAACAAGAACCGGTGGTGGAAGGTGGTGACAAAGGGGGAATGGTGGGGTGTGCTCGCTGGATCTTTTTTTTTTTTTTTTTTTTTTTTTGCTGGCTCTCTCTAGTGCTGAGGAGAGAGACACAACTTTTTTTTTTATTTTTTTTGATATTTTTTTTTCACAACCAGGAGCACATTAGAACCAACCACAGGAAATCTTATCTCAAACGGACAAAGAATGAAGCTTGTAGAATTTTTTCAAAGTTCTATGCGAATAGGTCCCGAAGCTTCTCGCCACAAAAACAAAATTTTGCAAGAGGAATTTGGCGATTTTAAATTTGCCGAACTCGACGAAGCTGGGGAGAATCGGATGTAACTTTTTTTGTAGATGTCCGTGGATATATTATAAGCCTAATTTCGAGTCCGTATGAAAAAGATATGACTGTTTTAAGGAAGGTCACTCAAATCAGGGTTCTATTTCCTTTCTAGTGGCGGCAGGATACAAGGCAACTCACAAAAGCTATCGGCAATAGATCAAACACAAATAGAAAGTGATTTGGTGGGTGACTGCGACGGTGGTGACGGTGGTGATGACGGCAAAATTGATGAAGGTGGCGATGTGCGGTGGTGGCAAGAACTCGAAACTCTAATCGCCTAACACTAAGACCAGCAAATTAACACAACCGATGCAATCGAAAACTCAACAAGCCATAACTAAGCAGTACTAGTAAAAAGGCACAATGGTCTATAGGATCACGGGAAAACTAATCTACTATGTTTTTTTTTGTTGGTCTTTTCTGGACTATTGGAAAAAAAATTAATGACGAAGGGAAGGGTAAATTCTCTCACCGATGAACCACGCTCTGATACCACCTGATGCGAACCCGCTAGGGTTTGTGGCCCGATCTTTCGATGAGAGGTAAGGGATAACTCGATTGGATGAAGACGACGTTCACGGCCCGACTACAACTGTCCAAAGATGCTGCGCCCACGAGGGCACTCGTCCTGCAAGCAATCGAAGAACAAGCAAGAACAAGTAGGACAAGCACTGAAATTGCTAGATAAATATGAAAGTTTCACTATCAAACACAATATGGTGGGGTTCCGATTACAGGCAGATGGGCGGTTTAGCCAACACGCGCGCTGCGAGCCGGTAGCAAGAAGCTATCTGTATCATCAAAACCCGCCTGTTCTTGGCGGTGACTAGAGGTATAAGAAGAGGGGAAGAACAACCATAGGGTCGTGCTCCAACCCTAGGATGCGCCCCTAATGGGCCCAACTTGGATACACAGTCCATTGGGCCAAAAGAGGTGACGCAGCACCATGGACAGAAAACAGTCGGGAGTAAAATGACAATTGCGGCCGCTCCAGAACAGATATGGACATGTGGCTGGATCCATTTGAAAGTAGACTTGATAAGATTTCCATGAAGTACTTGCACGCCCAAATCGGAGTTCGCATGAAGTCGTGGCGGCCGTCAGAAGTTGGCGCTGCCCTGCAGTCCGAATCCACCCCGCGCGAATCCTCTTCCCTTTAGATCCTCTCCATCGTTCCTGAGTAAAACATGAGTGCACGCGTCTCCGGGGTATAAAGACGAGGAATATGAACTCAAGAAAGAACTCACCTGATAATTTAGTTGACGTGCACGAGCGCGGGTAATAGGACCATCATGCTGTACATGGGGGGACGTGGATGTATCGATGGTGTTGATGTCCTCATCAGATGGCGTCGCATCCATGGCGGGCGCGGCATCGGCGGGCGGGAGGCGGATCCGGCACGGCACGTGCTGGGGGCGCGGCATTGACGGGCGGGAGGCACAGTGGCTCCACCTCTACTGCCGAGTGGCACGGGCGCGACGCCGGCGGATCCGGCACGGCACGGTTGCGGGTGCGGCGACGACAAATGTCACATCCTGATTTTCGTTTCATTATTTATAAATTATTTAATAATTTATCATTAGAATTTATATTAAATGTTTATTAATTTACAAGTGAAGTTAAATGTGGGAAATAAAATTTCTTAAATATAAAGCATGGCTGGATTTAAGTTTTGTTAAATTCTCCATGGTTAATTATACTCTTTGGAATTTTCTCGGATTTTTCAGAGCTCAACTCCTAATTTTAATAATACAACTAGCAGTTCAGAAATTATTTAAATATTAAATAAATCAATAAATGATCTAGATATAATTTTGTTAAATACTTATAGTGTTCAAGTATTTTCAGTATTTTTCTTGGAATTATTAGAGCATTGGAAGTATTTCAAACAATTCAAACATCATCTCATTGATTAATTTAAATTGGAAGTCCTTTGGTACTCCTTTCCGGCCCAGCCCAAAATTCTAGTTTACGTCCCTGCGCTACAGTGTCGTCTTCCAGCTCCAGAGCCGAGCCAACCTGTGCAGCCGCCTCCTCCTCCATCAAATCCGGTGCATCCGTTGCTTTCCTTTCAAAATTGATTGCAAAAACGGATTCCTCTCTATCTCCTATATCTTATCACCAACAAACCCCATCAAATTGGTTATCTATCCGACGAATTTTGGCCTTTTTATCTTGGTGAACTCGGGATAAATCCTAACTTCCTTCACCAAGTCCATCCGTTCCTGAGCTGATCTCTCCCTCTTCCGCCTATAAATAGAACCCCCAATCCCTCTCTCTCATTTCCAACCTCTAGCTCGAGCTCCCGCGCCCTAGCCGTCTCTCCCCGCGCTAGCATCTCTCCTCCTCCGGCCACCGCTCCAGCCGGCTATAGCTGTCGGCTCCACCATCACTGGTCAGCGCCGTCGCCTCCATCGGGACCGCATCGAAGAGAGGAAGACCGGCCTCCACTTCCCCGAAGCCGAAGACAACCGGAAGGCCATCGCCGACGTCAAGCCGATCTGCTTCACCTCCCTCCATCTGCGCCGTGTCGTCGCCTCGGTCGTCCCCAACCTGTGCCGCCACCTCCCTCGGCATCGCAGCACCGAGGAGAAGCCCGTCCACCCTCTGTTGCCGCCGCTCGTCACCGGAAAATCGTCGCCGCCGTGGACCCGAACCTCGCCGCCCTTTGAAGTTCGTCGCCAGCCATCTCCTTCGTTGTTCGTCGTCACGTAAGTGTTGGTAAGAATCGCCGTCTCCTTCTCTACCTCCCGGTGCCCTTCGTTTGCATTAGTGTGCTGTGGTTCGCCGGCAAACCGCCGCTCCCATGCCGTTCACCGGTGTAGTTTTTTCCCTAGGGTTTTTTTAATCCAATCTAATCTAATCATATTTGGCCCTAGCGTCATCGTCGTCTCCGTGTATTGTTGTCAGACCATCGCCGTCGCCTCATCCTCTCTGGTCACCGCCGTTTCCCGGTGAGGCCCTCCTCTCCGATCTGTCGGGTAGATGTTTGTGTAAGACTCGTGTGTGTCGTCGTCGCTGTGCCGCAGCTGCTGCACACGCTGCCCTAGTTGAGTCGCTGCTCGCTGCATGTACCGCAGCTGCTGTTGTCCCGCTACTAGCAGTCGCTTTGCTGCTGCCGGCCAAGCCGCGTTGCCGCTGCTGCTGCTGTTGCGTTGCCGCCGCTGCCGCATTGACGGTTCAGCCGAGCCATTGCTACATCTCATTAGCCGTCTTGCTATGTCGTTGTTGAGTTGCTGCCGCTGCCGCGCCTTGCCGAGTCGTTGCCGCAGTCGTGCCGCTGCTAAACCGTGTCACCGTCGCTGCCTAGCCGCTGCCCCGACCGTGCAACCCGCCGCTATCATGCGTCATCGTCATCGTGGTTTGTTTGCTGCCCGTAGTCTAGTAGCCGAGTTGCAAAGCCGTAGGTGCATCCCTAGGTTCCTACCGGCCTATCGTTTGTCGTACCGGGATTTTACCGTGAATCGTGTCTAGCCACCGGTTTAGCCACAGCCGTTGTTGAGTCGTTTGCTCGTTCGTTCGAACGAGATGTTCCTCGTGCTTCGTTCGTTCGTCCGTGTTGAGTCGTCCTTTAGTTTAGAGCCGTTCAGAGCTGCCGGTTTCGGTTGACCATTTGGGTGATCCCGTGTCACGTAGAATTGACTCATTGAGTCGGTATCTCGTGAGGCCGCTTGCCAGATCAATCCAAGCCATCCGATCTTGGTCGACTCGGTCAAGATTAATCTCAGCCATCCAAAATCAATATAAATCCTGTTATCTCTTTTCAATGGCATATTAGTTCTTTTTACTATATGTCGTCTACTAAATTCGTTCCATTAATTTCCGGAGGATGATTTAGTCTTATATCTCAGTTATAAATTATTTGTAAATAGTTCAATTAATTTGGAATAGTTTTTTTTCTTTAATAGGCTTTAATTGGAATTAATCTTGTAAAATTCATAACTAATTCATATGAAGTCGGAATTAAGTGGTTCAAGTCTCTATATTCATCTAAAATCATGATCTACATGTTTGTTTACTTTTTACGTAATGTTTATTTGGTTTTTATTAGTCATTTTCTTCGTTTTGCGTGTTAGCTTGTCGTTTCCCGTTGTTGCGAAGATTCGTGAGTGCGTCTGAAGTGTTCAAGAAGACTAATTGAAGACCGATTATTGCAAGGCAAGTCACGCAGATCCTAAATAAAATCCTTTGAGCATGTTGATCCTATATTTAAATTTTCTATTTATTTCAACTGTGCATTTATTTTCGAATGTCACCGGGTGGTGTGAACCTATTCCTTTGTTATGGTCATTTTGCGTTGATTACCCTATTCTTTGATACCTTGGGTTATAATTTGACTAGTTGGACTTTATATATTGGTTCGACTAGATATTAGTATAATTGCTTAGTCATGCTTAGAAACACAAGCACACTATTGGGAGGATTATTGTTTCACTATTACTTAATGATGGAAACTTAATGGTAGCTCACGATGGTTTATCATGTTGTGATAAATAATTGATAATTAAAACTTGATAATGGTGAGTTGTGAGCACATGGTTTTGAAGGTCGTGCTCATGACAATTTACGACCGGTTCGCGAGCTACTGTTGTGAGACATTTACCGTACTAACCACAAGCCAGAATGGGCAACGGCTGGACACTTTGTATAGCAAGGCTCATTGTGGTGCGCTAGACTGAGAAGCTGCGAGAAGTCCGCGAGGGTCACTGGGGAGTCCATGCCTCTGGTTTTTGAGGGGGTGATTATTATCCAGGAAAGGTGCGCTGCTTTGAGTTGAGCTATGCGAGGGGTCTTGTCACAACTACACAATTGGTGACATGTTCAGCATGGGCACATGGTGATATGGTGACATATTGTGGAGTTGTGTCTTGAGGGTAAATTTGTACACCTCTGGCCAGAGTAAAACTATTCGAATAGCCGTGCCCGCGGCTATGGGCGGGTTGAGCAATGTTTTTCTTGATTAGTCCCACACTACTCATCAATGATAATAATGTGATAATTAATTTGGCTCCTGGTTTGGAATGGATAGTTCCTGGTTTGGAGGTTTGATCTGTATGATCGGGGTTAGTTGTTCAGGTTTGGTTGGGCCTGTGCAGCATGGGTGTGCTGTTTTGTGTTGATTAAAATTGATGATTAATTACTCTACTGTTTTACTACACCTAAATATTTGCTAAATGCTGCTTTTGCAAATGAGCCTATATTATTGCCATCCTTTGGTATCCTTGTGCGCTTGCATATTTGTTGTGTGGCTTGCGAAGTATTCCATATACTCACCTTGCAATAATCAATCAAACCTCAGTTGAAGAAAAATGATCCAGAAGGAGAAGACGTTTGGCTTATACCCCAGTTGAGCTGCCTGTGGGAGTGGAGCCGGAGCTTCGCTAGATTTTATTTTCCGCTGCAGTTTTCTTCGTTGTCAGGACTAAGTGCCTCTTCAGTAAGTGTTAATCGTTTAGTTATTTTGATGAATCTGTATATTAAATTGTCAGTTTGTGTACCTTGGCTGATTCCTGGACGAGGATTTTATGCACAATAAGTTCAGAAATTACTAGTGAATTTCTGGGCGTGACAACAAACGACTGCGGGCTGGAGGCGCGGCGGCTCCACCTCCATCGCTGATCGGCGGCCGGCGCGACGTCGGCGGATCCGGCGCGGCACGACTGCGGGCGCGGCGGCGATGAGCGACTATGGGTGGGAGGCGAGGAGGCGGCGCATCCGGCCACCGCTCCGTGCCCCACGCGCGCGATTCCGGCGTGGATCTTGCACGGGTGATGGTGGGCGCGGCCGTGATGGGCAACTGTGGGCCGGAGGCAAGGCGGCGGTGGATCCAGCTGCCACTTCGCCCCCACGTGCACGGCACGACCTCCGCGGCGGCGAGCTCGGGTTTTGATGGATATGGAGGAGCAGCGGCGGCAGCCTACATGATGCGCCGCCGTCGATGTCCGGAGCAAGCGCCAACAAAAATTTAACTTATGCTATAGATTGTGAGGATGTATATGTTGAGTCAAAGTTTTGTTATCATAACAAGTTAATTTTTTTACTACGTAATGATACCAAACATATGTGGTATATGAAAAAGGGTTTCTAATGAATATGTACCGCATGTTTAATTAAGAGAAATTATCGCACGAAAAAAGCCCTTTTTTTAATCAATACTCTCTAAGATCATGCATATAAAAGTTATTTTTTAACTACGTATTTCAGACATAATGTGTGGGTGTTTTTATAACAATAAGTTATTTTTTAACTATTAAATCCAACGATTATACCAGTTAAACTTTAACTTCTCATTCGGCTTTATTTGGTCGGGTGGGCTAGGGGGTTCGTTTGTGCAACGTTTTCCTCAAGTTATTTTTTAACTCCATAGTCCGTTAGTTTGGTTTGGTGGGCTGACTTGTCTTGCTGTGTGTGGCATCGTTTTGTTCCGTGACGCGCAACACCTATGCGTGCCACTACGTAGTGCCACCGTATATGCAAATGCATATGTATATGTATAAATACACATATATATGTATTAGACACGTATAATTTAAAGTAAATGTGTACTCCCTCCGGGCTGATAATACTTGTCGGTTTAGACAAGCGCACGGTCTTCAAAAAACAGCTTTGACCATTATTTTATATTATAATATGTAAAAAAAGTGTTAACAAATATATGGTCTTATTAAAGTACTTTTTAAGACCAATCTATACATGTAGTCACCATATTTGAAAGACAAATATTTTAAAAATGATTCATAATCAAATATTCTAAAGTTTGACCTCACCCTTGTCCAAACCAACAAGTATTATCTGCCCGGAGGGAGTACATATATAAATATATACATGTATTACAATTCATTATGTGCTCTAGCTACGGCTTCGACGTCCCCATTATGTCAGAAGAAGAAGGACCGATGTTATGCATTGTCGATCCGTCGTAGTAGAATTCACCCTCGGGATCAAGGACTTGTTCGTTGATGAATCCCATCAGTTGTTCTTGAACAGCTGTGATAAATTCCTTGTGTGTGAGGTTGTCCCTCATGTGAAGAACCTATGAATGTTTGAAATTAATAAACAAGAAAGCGATACATACGCAATGAAAATTTGAATGGTTTATACGTACATCGAGATCTCTTGTGGTGTAGATTTGGGTTGATAGGCATTGGGCATACTCGCATACGTAGTAGCCTCATAAGTTAGTTCCCTGGCTCTGCTTTGCACACTATATGAGAAACTACGAGAGATTTAATATACACTTATATTTGAATTAGAGATTCAATATAATTTTGGAGCATATACTGACTAGAAAATTAAACCTCCGACTAAGTTTTTCTTTCCAAGTCCCGTGGACCAATTGACGGAACCGATCCCAAGCCCTACATGTAGTTTAAAGTTATGATTAATTATTATCCGAGATCCGCATAGTAGCAATAGCAAAATTCGTAATGACAGTGGAATAGATGTCATTACCTATCTATAGGTTCAAAAACCTAGTCAAAAGTATACTCTTCTTTATTCATTGAGTCATAGACATTGACTCTGCATGCCTCCAAGTCGAAAAGTAAAATGACCTAGTCGAATCTGCAATTTGTGTGAGATGATATATGAAACTGTAGACGTATGTACGGGAAAGAAATTTGTTCGAAAGATAGTAAAAACTAACTCTGTGTTGTATGGCAGTAGTATGAACGTCTTGAAATGCTGTTGCATCAGGAGATGAACGAGAGTGTCCTCTATGTCTTTTGGATTCTTGTCGATCATTTCGATGTTAACTTACCGAGGATCGATGAATCTAGTATCGAAAACCCCCCGCCGTCGGGCCCTTTGAATCTCCATTCTACAACGATAAAATGAATTATTATGGTGTACATATATACAAGGAGCTAATTAAGGAACGTAATAAATCTAACTCAACGATACTTACAAAATCCATGCACTTAGAAGAGAGACATCGAGGGCATCCGTATGGTATAGGTCGAAGACATCCTCGAACGGGATCTAGAGAACATCTTCTCTTTGGAGGAAGTCGGAGCTTCTGATCCTCGCTCCGACCACCTCTCTACCGTTTGCGCTCATTTCCATATACCGTTCATGGAATCGGTACATCTGTGTCGATAGGGACTTCAGCTGATCAGGCTTACCGAGTTCAAACTGGTATTTCACTTCCGCCGTTGGGATTGGTGCGCCTTTAAGCAACTGATCCCTAGTTAGTCCGGTGTCAGATAAATTCTTTTATTCCAATTTCTTGCCCGGTCACCAACGGCTCGACCTATTGGTTTGGTTGCTCTCCAAGCTGAGGGACTGGTTTGGACTTTTTGTAATATGCTTTCTTAAATGTTCACTCATAGTCCGTTATCTTTAAGACCTCCTTGTTTGTTTTGGACATTTTCTTGAAGAAGTTCTTCACACTCGGGTCTACAAGTATCTTCTTTTCCGGACTCCGAGGTTTCAATTGCCTCTTCACTTCTCCTGCCACATAAGCTTCAAGCTCCTCTTGTGTGCAATCGTACAGCGGCTCCATGTTTTCGGCAGCGTCAACTTTCGCCTTCTTCGTTGCCCTTGTGCAGGCAGGCGGAGGAGCTTGGCGAGACCTTGACTTGGAAGGTGCGCTGGAGGACACGTCACCGGAGCCGAAGGAGACGGTGCAGGAGCCTGAGGAGGAGATGGTGCAGGAGACGTAGGAGACGGTGCACGAGGCAGAGGAGGCGGAGGAGATGGCGGATTCAGAGGAGATGGTGCAGGAGACAGCGCTTGTCGCCCAGGAAGGATGATGTAGCGCTTGCACCATAGTATAATGGCGTGGCTTGTGTCTCGTAGATGCATCTCACCGTCACCTCCAGGGTAGTTTAACTCGAGGTCCTCGTACGCGGCTTCCACCAGCTCAACTCCAACCCTCGAGTATCCAGGTGGAATCGGCCTACAGTGGTAAGTCCCTGAAGGGATGGCCATTCCCGACGCCACCTTTACGTGATGAGAGATTATCTATTAGTAATCAACTTAAGCAGCAACTTGTGGAATGTACATGTCAAAAATCATAAAACTACGAGCATACCTTGACTGATAAGTTCTTGAAGGGAATATGCAGCTCACATGGTGTCCGCTGCGTGATATCATCAACGGGGCAGGTGGCTTCGTCCTGAGTTTGCATGGCGTCCATGCTCTGTGATCTTACCTGCACCGTTGAGGCGCAGCTGCTACGAGTGCCTGAGGGGCTGACCATGACAGGATGAATGTACGACTGGGGCTCTTGGCTCCGATGTGCGGCCATGCATTCATCCACCTTTCTTGCCACCTCCTCTTGCATGTTGAGCTCGTAGTTCGATACCCTGTACTCGAGATCTGCAATCTTCGCCTCGGTATCTCTCTTGCTCCTCATCCGACTCCTGTACGCGTGGATGTCCTCCTTGAATCCAATCTTCCAAGGAACCACTCATTTCCCTCGTGTTCGTCTTGAATGCTCGGGAGTTTGCAGGGTGAGTGTAAGCTCATCCATCTCTTTGTTGGGTCAGAACGTCCCCTAAGAAGATGCTTCCACTGCATCCGTTAGTCGACTGGCAGCCTCGCGTATCTGTTCGCTTAACACCAGGGAATCATCAGCGGGGTTCAGCGTTCAACCGTGAGCATAGTACCAGAACTTGGATCGATACGGCCATTTAGAGGTGGCCGGCTCGATACCTCTCTCAATCAAGCCGGCTTCCATCTCCTACTACTTCGGCATTGCGACGCTATGGTAGTTCTTCTTAGCGGCATTTTCTTTGTTTCGGTCGATCTGCGCTTGCGCTTGTTGCTCTGTCTTGTAAGCAACAAACTCATCCCAATGATCCCTAAGCTTCGGGAATGAGTTGAAGTTCGGTGTCTGCCCCCTCAGGATGCATTTCGGGTAGAGTCTCCCTTGTAGCTCTGAAACTGTTCAGCCATTTTCCTAGGAGTCCACAGTTTCACTTTGTTCTCCGTACCCGCAGGGAGTGTGAACGTCTCGAGCATTGTGGTCCACAACATCTCTTTCTCTGAATCTGGGATAAAATTGTCATAATCCCTACGTGCCCTTCTTCTGCGCTAGTACACCGTGTTGATAGGCACGTTATCCCTCAAAACCCAACCACTGTGTCGTACGAAATTCCTGGCTGCATTTGACGGGGCAGTAGGTCGGCCATCTTCGTCCACTTCAGTTATGATGTGCCGACCCTCAATCTTCTTCGCGGCACCTTGTCCGCGTGCCCTCTTCTGTCCAGCGGAGGGTTGACTTCCACTAGCCTCCTCCTCCTTGTTCCCCTCCTCATTCCCCTCGTCGTTCCCCTCCTTGTTCAGGTACTGGTTCGGATCCTCGTTCCCCTCTTCTTCATTCCAGTACTGGCTGCTTCCCTCTGCGATCGTGTCGTATAGTATCTGTTCGTCATCGCGATCAGCCATCTGTTCATACAAGAAATATTTGCAGGCGCTTGTTATTTACAACTTATGTCGGGTGTATGTTAAATACAACTTATTATTACAATGCAATAACAGTTCTAATAATCATATATATTTACCATATGCTTTAATCAAAATTGTTACAAATTGTAATAATCATATATAAGTAACATATGCCACACAACAATTGCATTATATGGTTCTTTAATATACATCCAAAACAATTTACATCGTCCTAGATTTAAAATTGGTTTAAACTCTAATAATCATATATTGACTTATGTCAGGTATATGTTTAATACAGGATAATTATTACATTGTAATAACAATTCTAATAATCATATATATTTACCATGTTCAAAATGCTTGCCTTTCTTCCATACATGGTGGTTTGCAACAAGGAGTCGACGATGGCCCATGTACACAACCTTCCTACAATGCTTCAGATACGTACTTTCAGTTTCATCCATACAGTGAGTGCAAGCCTTGTACCCCTTGTTTGACTGCCTGGATAGGTTGCTAAGTGCAGGCCAATCGTTGATGGTTACGAACAGCAGCGCTGGTAGGTTAAACTTCTCCTGTTTGTCCTCATCACACATGGGGACACCTTCTTTCTTCCACAATAGTTTCAGATCTTCGACCAGTGGTCTTAGTTACACATCAATGTGGTTACCAGGTTGCTTGGGGCCTTGAATAATAATCGGCATCATTATGTACTTCCTCTTCATGCATAGCCAAGGGGGGAGGTTGTAGATACACATCGTAACAGGCCAAGTGCTATGACCGCTGCTCATCTCTCCAAAAGAATTCATGCCATCCGTACTTAAACTGAACCTTATGTTTCGTGCATCCTTTCCAAAGTCTTTAAATGTTCTGTCGATGTTTCGCCACTGCAAACCATCGGCGGGGTGTCTCAGCATCCCGTCCTGCTGACGTTCTTCTACGTGCTAACGCATCATTCTAGCATGCCCCTTGTTCCTAAACAAATGCCTTAGCCGTGGTATTATAGGGAAATACCACATCACCTTAGTAGGAATTCTCTTCTTCGTTGGCTGCCCGTCAACTTCACCTAGAACATCTCGTCTAATCTTGTATTGTAGTGCTTTACAAACAGGGCAAGCCTCTAGATTCTCATACTCCTCACTGCGATATAGTATACAATCATTCAGACATGCGTGAATCTTCTGAACTTCTAGTCCTAGAGGGCAGACTATCTTCTTAGCCTCGAACGTTGTCTCGGGCAATTTGTTTCCCTCTGGAAGAATGTTCTTGATGAGTTTCAATAAATCGCCAAATGCCTTGTCACTAACACCATTTTTTGCCTTCCGTTGCAAGAATTCCAGAGTGGCACCCAACTTTTTGCCCCCCTGTTCGCAACCTAGGTACAACGACGTTCTGTGGACCTCTAACATACGCTCCAATTTATGGGCCTCCTTTTCACTTTCACAATCCTTCTTGGCGTCCTGCAACATCTGACCAAAGATCATCCACAGTGTCGTTATCGTCAGCATCCCCATCCACCTCGCCCGTTCTTTTTCCTTCAAATCCAGCGTACTGAACCCAGTCCGGAATGTTCTCGTCTTCCACTTCACCTTCTTCCATTTGAACCCCTTGCTCTCCGTGGATGTCCAATAATTATAGCTTGGCATGAACCCCCGACTCAAACAAGTGGAAATGAATAGTCCTTGATGCAGAATACTCCTTCTGGTTCTAGCACTTATTGCGTGGACAACAAATAAAACCCTTATGCTTGTTAGCATCGGCCACTCTCAAAAAATAATACACGCCGTCAATAAACTCTTTCGACCGCCGGTCAGCGTACATCCATTGCCGATCCATCTACATGAAATGCAAAAAAATCGTAAAAAAATTCAACGAAAGTGAAACCCACTAAACAGTCATACAATAATGACATATCATTATTCATATAATAATTATAAAATAATCCCACAAATAATTCTTTTTTAATTATTTTTGAAGTTTTAAATTAATATTTAATGTGTGGTACTTCTTTTAATTTTCAATTTATTTTGTTTTATATTATTTTAGATTAATTTTCATTATATTTTCCTTCTCAACTATTTTATAGAACCTTTTTATAGTAAATAAACAAAATTTCTATATATTCTTCTTCCCTACACAAATTTTCTCTCTCATCAACTTCCAACAAAGTTTTATAGACAATAATGTGTTCGAAACATAGCTCCAAATGTAATATAACAACAAAAAACATTGGAGGCTGAAGTTGCTAACCTTTTAGGCACCTCCAATTTATATATAATCACCAAAATAAATTGACAAAAAATTTTGGCATGACCACCCCTCTTGTTTGAAGAATTTTGTAGCTTGGCTCGAGCTGGAGGAGGAAGAAGACATATATAAAGGGATTGATTTTTAGTCCCGGTTGGTAAAGTTAGGATCTTTAATTATTCCCGCTTGGTGTTACCAACCGGGACTAAAGATATCGGGGGGCCTGACAAGGTTCGACAGCTTATGAACTGAGAGTAAAGATCATCTGTTGGTGTTACCAACCGAGACTAAAGATCAAATAGTCCCATTGCTTTTATTAACCGGAACTAAAATCCTTTTTAGTCCCGGTTTTTAGTGGAACCGGGACTATTGTGGATTTTGCCCAACTGACCAAAGATGGTTTCTCCACCAGTGTTAGCTTGTTATCTAATGATGTGCTAATTTACATAGTTTACCTCCTTCAAACTGAATTAGATCATGTGTTGAGAGAGGATGTGTGTCCTTGCTGGTCATGAGCTGGATGCATATCCCCCTATCGTTCATGCTTGAATCTACAAGTATTTTTTTTACTTGTTATGTTCCATAAGCAAAATGAGATCAATTGGATGTCAACTCCATGTCCTCATTGTCTTGCCAGGTGGAGGGAGGCAACAATCCATCCCGGCGGCAGCTACGGTTGGGTGGACCCCCTACAGCCAAGCTCTATATTCAACCCCTTTTGCTTACTGGCGATGAGTCAACCAACTTCCAGTGATGAAGGTACTGATCCCCTCCTCCCTCCTTTTCCCTCCCTTTTTATTACAACATCAGCTGATTGATCACCATCTTTATTACGACATCAGCTTATTGATCACCAGCTTTTGATTATGATTGTTCCAGTGAACTTTGTGCACAAATAGTGTTTTTTTCATTTCTGATGCTTGTGCCTATCGTGTGACTCCTCCGTCGACATGTACATTGATTTCTGCCCAACTAATTGATGAAATGATCCTTTACAGTTATTTTGTTCAGTCAATAGTTTCTGATCAGCTTGCAGTAGTCCGTGTCAAGTAGCTATGATAATGCTTCAGGTTAATCCTCCTGGCTCTCTGTACTGAAACAATTTCTCTGGATCTCTCTCCCTTTTGTTTTGGACCATATACAACCCGCTGATGGCTAATAATGACGTTCTAGGAAAAATCCATAAACGTACTTTCAATAGTATTACACCTAGTGTAAATCTTAACCTCGAATTCATTATGCTTTAGCCGTAACAAAAAAAAATCTAACAGTTTCAAGATTATAATTCTATCAAAATTGTCTTTTTTTCTCTCTATGTCGATTGAATTTGAAGATAAAACTTTACATGTATAATACTATCGAAAGTGTACAAATTTTTCTAGATTTTTTTGGTGATATTTGTTAGTTGATGTGCACAGTGTATACACGTGAGGGTTTGTGCGCATATGATATGCTCCCTATAAAAAATACTCTACACACATGTAATATTATTACATCTACAGGAGTTGATATTGTGCTTTTCTGATGGAACCTAGAAATCTCTTATCACGTAGATTGATCATTAAATTTTTTTTAGGAAGATTAATTGTTCTGTTATTAATGGTCCGAACTTACCACACCCGTGGTTCTATTTTAATAGAAATTTAGTGTGGTCAAAGATTTACCTCATAGAGACATTTGCGGGTATGTTAACGTAGAATAGATGCATAGTGGTGTTAACGTAGAATAGATGCACAGAAGTGTGTGCGCTTCATATATTATCTCTTTTTTTAAAAAGAAATTGACAATATGAACATCAGTTATAAGTGAGCACCATACACAGATAGACTGATTAATTCAAAGATGTCAAAAGCTAGAACGATAAAAAGGTATGCACAAAATTATACAAATTAATTTGTTATACTATATAGATAGATGAAAATACCTTTGTAGATTGATTGCATATGCTGCAGCCTAGATGGGTCTTCTCGGGTGAAAGGAAAATTTGCGGATTTACTCAACTTCTCATGACATCATACATGAATGTTTGGGGGAAAAAAAGAATCTTGAATGACAAAATAGCAATCATAGTTGGAGATTTCCGTCGAATATATATCGATCTCCAGGGAAAACAACATGGGAGCTGGAGAAGTCAACCTCCATCCAGATGGCGCTGTTGCACTTGACGTGGAGCCGAAGGCGATTTTGCACATGCCACACTAAGAGTCGCGGCGTCTGATCCTAGCCCTTAGCCTCTCAGGAGGCGAGGTGGTCGAACAGCAAGCTGCTTGCCGCGCGCAGCTCGTAATTTGACTGTCATCCAAGGCATTGCTCAAGTTCGTACAGCTGCATGCGGCCGCTGGCATGGATGCAGATGGAAGTGGTCAAGCTAGCGCCAGGGCGAAGTCCGCCGGCTTGAACCAGTGCGAAACAATCACCGAGCTGTACGTGCGTCCGCACCTTCGAATCTGCCACCGATGCCCTAGTGTGTGGGGAAGAAGGAAACCTTTCCCGAGTCACGATCAATCTGTAAATTGATACGATATAATATATATATATGATGGTGCAACTGCTTATTTAGTTGGGCTTTAGAACGCAAGATTAGTTTATCATCCAAGAGTCCATATATTATGATACTTATGTACGGCTATGATATTACGGTGCATCTAATTAACGACCTGATCTCTCTAATTAACGTGAGAGCTCCTAGAAAGTGCCCAATTAAGCTAGCGCCAGGGTGAAATCCGCTGGCTTGAACCAGTGCGAAACAATCACCGAGCTGTACGTGCGTCCGCACCTGCGAATCTGCCACCGATGCCCTAGTGTATGGGGAAGAAGGAAACCTTTCCCGAGTCACGGTCAATCTGTAAATTGATACGATATAATATATATATATGATGGTGCAACTGCTTATTTAGTTGGGCTTTAGAACGCAAGATTAGTTTATCATCCAAGAGTCCATATATTATGATACTTATGTACGGCTATGATATTACGGTGCATCTAATTAACGACCGGATCTCTCTAATTAACGTGAGAGCTCCTAGAAAGTGCCCAATTAGTATAGGTATAGATAGACCTAATAATCTAAGCACCACACTTACATTATCAAATACTACTCTACATCCGAGCTTCCGACATAGAGTAACCGAATACTCGGACATTAAACCTACAACATTGCACCTCTATGGTAGGCTAGCTACACAACTATATTTATACAAGTATAAAATAAAGTCGGTACTCAGATAATATGAATGGAATGAAATACCGAAGACGTATAATGAAGAATATTCTATTAATTCAATAACTATTACAAGAGAAGAGAGAAATGCTGCTAGAGCCATACTCGAATTCTCCTAAAGACTCGAGAACTAAGAACACTATTCTAATTTCTACTCCACTAGCACTAGAATACTACTAAACCATGAGAGAGCTCTTGTAGACCCCCGATTTTGGAAATCGGAAATCTTATGTGTTTATCCGTACCAATCCCTGGATCAGTAGTTGGTACACACATACATAGTTGGATCACAACATATCACGAATGAATTCAGGCTAAAAGAGTTAAATACTTACATTAGGGCCAGGTAGGCCAACAACTATCAGAGAGCAACAGCGGAAGACAAAATAATATAAGGGCCCGGTTAACATGCCACAGGCAGTCGACTGGGAAACGAGACCTAGAACAAGACCGCACTCCGATCATCTTGTTGGATACGCAAGCGTACCGACAAGGGCTTCTCTTCAACACTCTCCTAAAAGATATATAAATAGCAAGGGTGAGTACCAACCGTACTCAGCAAGCCACCATAGCAACGATGCATATGATAGAGGGTATTTCAAGGAATGGCTTCAGGTTCTTTTACATAAAGCTAGTTTTGCAATTCTTTTCACAAACCTAAGACCTAGCATAGACTGATCAAGTTTTAATACCAGTGCTCACGTTAAACAACGACGGTTCTGTCCACCATCCATTGTAATCCCAAGGATAGCTTCCCGCCATTGAGTCGTCATGGTTTTCTGAGGACGTCCACCTTCCCGCCTCTCAAGAAGTGGCCCCAACAGCATAAAATCATCATGCAATAACCCATCCCACACAAGTTAAAATCATCATGCAATACACGTCCCGGTGCTCATTAACCGCGAGCACGGCTATTCGAATAGATTTAGTTTACTCACACTGCAGTGGATGTACACTTTACCCGCACTCCGCGACTGCCCAACACATGAGCCTCGTCCCAACATATGAGACGCGTCACGGCAAAGCTTTTTCGATAACCTCGCATTGGCAGTACCCGCTCCATGAACTTTAGCCCTCATGCACTCTAGGCGTCATATGTTTCTAGCAGTGAGAGGAGTTCTGGCACTTCCGGGAAGGGAAAAACACACACACTCCTACGTTGCTTCTTTGAACCCAGTCCATCATGATTGTTCTCTTATGGGTATCCTCATGTAGTATTACCAAGCCAGCCTCTGACCATCCGGAACGGGCATCCGCCATCTGCCTGGCCATCCGAACCGGGCATCCGCCAGCAGACTGCTTGCCACATCACACACCTAAAAGAAGACCACTACGCATGGATATTGCCTCTGCTCAGCTATCTACTCCGCTAGGTCTATACCCATACGAGAAGTGCGGTTGTACGGAGGTCGTTTCATGCTTAACTTCATGGCTCGGTCCTTAATTGACCGGGGACGGTACTAGCCCTTTTCCGGATACCACCCAAATCCTCCGTCCGCCCCAGTCGAAAACAGTTGTTTAATTTTATTTCTCTTTTCACAAATCATGTCATCAACATCATGGCAACGTGGCGCTCACGTCTCCACATGCCGCATCTCAATTACCTTCCCAAAGGTAATTGCCCAAGCATAAAGCATTTTGATAAATATGAGTATGCATGATTCTAGAATAGCATTTCTAAGCAATTGTCATAGTTGACTAGGGACTCATACGTAAACATGGTTACGAAGGAATAAGGGGTAAACAATAATCAAGGCATGGCATAATCACAAGTAGGATGTTTATCATTGCATGCAATTTTATTTGTAAACAAAATAATTTCGCAATTGGGATCAACATGTTCAAGGAATAGTGATGACTTGCCTGCTTAGGATAGTCCTTATTCTCGATATAATCTTGATCAACCTTCACCTCCAGGAAGTTGCAGACGTTGCCTCACGACTAATCGATATACAAAGTCTATAATACGCGAGAAAAACCAATATTCAAACAACAAGCAAATATGCACAAGCAAAAGATAATTGTTGGGGTCGATCCTAGGGTTGCTCATACAATTCGTGTTTGCTAATGGATTTCAATCATGCTAGGGCTAAGGCTTCTTAATCTTTCTATTGTCATCATGGTCTATTTAGGAGTTAACCAACATAGCATTTATGGGATACATATATATTTAGCTAATCGGCGGTTTATTCTATCAAATGGCTATGGAAGGATTATGGCTATATATGCATCTATCTAAATAGCACGGTTACATACCAGAGGTTCTGTTGTTAGATGGATTTGGGATCAAGCAATTAATCGCAGGGGACCATTTGTATTATTATTTTATTGATGGAGGCTTTGCTTTAATTATGAAAATATTTTACTTGTCACAATAAATTAGAAAAGGTTAATAATTATCCATGCTTTGTATGTTAGAGTTGTTTAGGTTAATCATATTATGGTTATAGATTATCCCATCACATAATTTAACAATGAATAATCCTAATTTACAATTGAACTATGATTATATGAGATCAAGATTTATAACTAGTATTTATCTAATATTCATGTTTATCATATAGTCCCTCCAATTTAATGTATGCAACAAGCAAATTAATACTATACCGTATAGCTATAATGGGATGTACAGTATAGGTGTGTGCACAATATCTTAATACTGAATCATTTATTTGAATAGTTGCTATTTACTATGAGCTATGCAGTACATGTGATTTTAAGTGGATTTATGAGTGAGTTACCGTCTATACAACTTAAGGGTTGATTTCCAACCTAAACATATACTACTGTATAGGGAATGCCGTTAATTAATTTCATGCGGGTGATTGTAGTCACACTAGCTCTGTTATTATCTCTCATAAAAAAGTTAAAGACTCATCTACGTGTGTTCAACTTTTAGTCACAAAGTATGAGGCTAAACATTATTTATACAATTTGGATGTCAGGGGTATAATTATATATTGACATATATTAATAAATGGCACTAGTATTTCCTATGCTTTAATTAATTTGAAACAATGCTCCTAATTAGTTTACATAGGTTTTACAGTGAAAAAGCGTGTTAAAGACAATTATTTGACATCTACTTTACAGTACAATATCAATTTTATTTATTAGCACATTTTTAACTATTATGCATTATCTTAGTATTAATTATTTAATAAATGTATTTTATCAAATAGTGAATTATATACCATTGGAAAGCTTATGAATTTAGATAAATTTAGATTCAAGTTTCACTCAAATCCGAGTTGAAACGAGAGAGTTATGCTAGTTTAAAGATTCAAATTTGAATTAATCCGAGAAATTGCAAAAAGGTACTGTTCATAAATGATTTATTTTTAATGCGAAGTCTGTTCTTAACACTAACAGCTGCTGACACGTGGGGTCAAACCTTTACTTTATTTTCCACCGAATTAATTTTCTAAAGGGCACTAGGATGAGCTAATAACAAGTGGGGCCCACATGTCATATCCTCTCACGTTCCTTCTCTATCGTCTTCTACCTCCAGCCATCGGCCGAGCAGAGCACGGCGCGGCTAGGCCCGGGCGAGGGCGACCTAGCGGTGGCCAGGGAAGGAGCGGAGGAGCTCCGGCGAACCCCCGCAGGCGGCCAAGGCACTCGGCGGTGCGGGGACGAACGGCGCGGCATGGCCGTCATGGCCAAGCCTTTGGTTTCAACCGGCTAGGGCGAACGGGATGGTCTATGACCGATTCGACAAGTGTGTGAGCATCTACGGAGTGTGGGGGTTCCATTTTACTCACTAGATGGAGAGGAGGACCTCCGGGATGGCTTGTCCACGGCGAGCTCACCGGCGGCAGAACGGTGGCCGGACCGGCACGGCGACGGTTGCTAATTGGTGAAATTAAAGGGAACTATAGTTTCTACGGAACTAGGGGAGGCCAGAGGAGCGAGGACTTACCGAGGGATGGAGGAACGACGAAGTTCGATGTCGCGGGAGTGGAGTAGAGAAGAAGATCCCGCACGCACGCTAGGTGTTCGACGAAATGTGTGTGAGAAAGAGAAAGGGGCAGAGATGAGGCTAGGCCTTGTGATGGCAGCCAAGGTGTGTGGGAGGAAGGGAGATGGAAGGGGGTATTTATAGGGTGTGGGAAGGGTGGCTTAATGATAGACGCGACGGACGGCGCACGGGGCTCGAGGACGACATGATGGCGCGCGGGGCTCGAGGGCGACATGATGGTGCACGGGGCTCGAGAGTGACGTGATGGCGTACGGCAGCGCGGGGCTCAAGACGGCGACGGCGACATGCGGCGACGCGATGGCGCGGCAGCGGCGCACGGGGCGCGAGGCACTGATGCGACGGCGACGGCGACACGACTGGTGCGGGGCTCGGCGCGGCGCGGGTGACGGTGACACGAGCGGCACGGGGCTCGGCGCGGCGCAGCCGACGGCGACGGCGACAGCACGCGGCGGGTTGGGGACGACGCGGCGACGGTGACGCGACATGACGCGGCGGCGCGGGGCGCGACATGACGCGGCGGCGCGGGGCGCGAGTTGGCGCGCGGCGGCGGCGCGGCAGGGCGACGACAATGGCGACAAAACGGCGCGCGGCGACGATGGCAGAGCGAGGCGACGGCGACGCGGCGCGGTGACGGCGACACGACAGCGACGGCGCCGGTGCGGGCGGGGCTCGAGGCCGGCTAGGGCGGTGCAGCAGTGGGGAGAAAGAGAGCTGGGATGGCTAGAAACCAAGTCGAACACCTAGGGGCTAATGAACAGTGCTAGCAAACTATTTTTGATTTTAGAGGGTACTTTGCAATTAGGAAAAATACACTGTTGCCACTAATTTTGTCACAACGTAAAAATACACCGCGTCTAAGTTATTTCATTGAAATTTATATTCAAATTAATATTGTCCAAATTTAAGTTTTATTAAAGATTCTATAATTTCCTAATGAGACCGTTATTAACACATTAGCATATTAGCTCAATTTATTTATATGCTAGTTTATTTTATATGGAGGGGTTTAATATATTAAATTTCAATCCCTAAATGCAATTATGAACTTGGTGCAATATCGATCTACATATCGAATTAAATACTCCCATAATTCTATTATATATAGAGAGAGCTCAGTTTATTTGAATGATCATCATTTCATGTGTACTCATATTATGGCACCCACCTACATTATTCAAATATTTTAATATTTGATAAAATAGGTTAATAATAACTTTTCTTTTATTTGATTTTAATATCTTGTGCATAATTATTTGTAGGATTAAATATATTCTCGTAAATTATATCTATTGCTTAAATGTAGTTCTTTTCTTTACTTTCTTTGTGATCATTGTTGGTTTGGCAAGCAATAGGAATCATAACAACCAGCATGATGCAAAAGTTTTAAAAAGTTCGAAATTTTAGTGATTTTTATTGTCAGGAATTTTCAGGATGTTACAACTCTTGATCTTCTCCTTGAGCATGTGAGGGAATGAATGAGAGGAGGGGTATTTATAGGCCATGAGGTGACTTGGGAGAGTGGAGATGCTCAAGGTATCCAATGAGCATATTCCCTCTTGCCTCACCTCCTTGTGACATGTGTCCAGTGACGGTTTCTTCAGCTTAACCGGTCATAGCTGCCTTGGGATGCTGATAGCTACCTGCTGGGGGAAAACTGGGCTGATTGGACTAGCTGCTAGTTCGGCCAGGGTTTGGCCGAACCCTGTCCAGGCCCAGTTAGCCCACCACTCGGCAGGTGTATTCCTCGTTGATTCCTCAGCCTAGTAGTTGTAATGGTTGGGCACATTTGATATTATTGATAATATTTTTCCTGAGTAATTTAGATTTATGTTGTGAGAATTATTTCTTGGTTAGTTCCTAAATAGCATACGGCATTATTGTTCACTATAATCAACTAAAATATAGTGATTGCTTTATTGAGTTATAAACACGAAAGTAGATATTAATTGCTTAGACGTGACATTTAGGTAATTGTTATCCAATAATTGCTGCATATCTCACATTACGTTTGAGGTAGGTGTAGAGGTAGTGACAACCCTCGAGATCACTTAAGTCCTCCCTTTCCGGGTACGTAGTAGAGTGACATCTGGGAATAGCGGGTTGCCAATGCCTGAAGTATTGTGTTAGGATTAAACTTAAGCTTTCCCTAGACACTGTTTCTTACTAGTAAATCCTCTCTATCCTAGCGTATCCTTTTCTTGGTGTCCTTGGATGAACCGGAGGAAGATCTAACCACACACGTTCCCTTGGATTCGATACCCTTTGGAATACTCCGTAGGGGAAGTGCTACATCGGTATATCCGTGCGCTTACGGATTTTATCTGTGACTGTAAGAATTACCAACAAGCATTTTTGGCGCCGTTGCCGGGGAACAGTTGCTGATCATTTCCGAACCTAGTTAATCCTCGTATCTCTTTTTACTTTTTATTCTACCTTTACCCCTGCTACCCAGAGAAGTATTCCTGTTAAACTTTTCTCAACCATGGAGCAAACTCTTTTCGAGCTGTCTGCTCCTAGGGTCGAATTCTATGAGCCTCTTCCTTCATTGGAGCCCATTTATACAACTAGCTACGAAATTCGCCCTGAACTAATCAGCATGGTTAGGGAAAATCCTTTTTCTGGCTTTGATCTAGAAAATCCCTACCATCATCTGCGAGACTTTGAGCAAGTCTGCTCATGCCTTAAGATTCGTGGCATGAGACAAGAAACTGTACGGTGGAAATTGTTTCCATTCTCCCTTCAAGAGAGAGCGAAGCAATGATACACCTCTACCGTTGGATGTGTAAATGGTAGTTGGGAAAAGTTGCGAGACAGATTCTGTCTTGCCTTCTTCCCAGTTATTCGATTACCCTTCGGGTAGAGATCCTCAGTTTTCAGCAGATAAAAAACGAATCAATCGGTGTAGCCTGGTCCAGATTCACTAATTTAGTGCAATCCGGACCAACCTTGTCCTTACCCGAGTATGTGCTCTTGCGACACTTCCATACGGGTCTGGATAAGGCATCTGCATTCTACCTGGACATAACCGCCGGAGGATCGTTCATGCACAAAACACCGTCGGAAGGAAAAGTAATTCTAGATCGCATTCTAGAAAATACTTCCTTCATGACGCAATCCGATGAACCCCAGCCGGAGGCATCCGTGTCCAAGATAGAGGAATCTTCAACAATCGAGTCACAATCCGAACTTTCCACTTCCACTGACTCGATTGATGAAAAAGTTCCTAAGCAGCCATTCGTCGAGAATGAAGAAATTCAGACTCCGGATCATGCCGCGGTTCTGTTCAGGGACGGTTTTGATGAAGAATAATTCTCACTAATTAGGAACTAACTAAGAATAATTCTCACTAAGCAAATCTTAATTACTCGGAATGATATTTCTATTGAAGCAGAGTAATTACCAAAGTACAAGAATAAAGAGAGGATTACCGACAACTCCGGGATTCCTCCGACTTGTTCTACTTCACTCTCTCCCTATTCTAAGTATACTATAGAACATGTAAAGAAGCTAAAGCATACTTAGAGCCTCTTGTAATTCAGCTCTACATCTTGGTGTGTGTCAAATGAGGGAGAGGAGAGGGGTATTTATAGTGTGGAGCTTGCTTGGGAGTGTGGAGATCCTCCATGGAATCCTATGAGCACCTTCACTCTCCTCATGCCAAGTGTACATTTGGATGACGGTTGGAGCGCCGGAAACGATCATAACCGGCATCAGGAGAGCGTTATCTACCGAACTGGACTTGGGCCGGGGCGAACGGCCTCTGCCAGGGTTCGGCCGAACCCAAACCCGGGGCGGCTCCGTTCGCTTCGGTTTTCGTCCTAGACACTCATTTTGGGTCCCTCAATTCATTGGTATGAATGTTTGGCTCATTTGGAGGATACGAGTTTGATTCTCATCCTCTTTCATGTATATTTCCTCTCAACTTTGGTAGTTTGTCACCTGCATATGAATATACACCAACACTCGTGGAAATTGTTAGAAATAAACCCTACCACTATGTTGGATGTTCCATGTTTATGGTCTTATGCAGGTATTGACGGCGTTAATTTGGTACTTAACTGCCATCAACAACAGGGAAGCCCCTGTCATAATCAGTGACAAGCTCTCCGAAGACGAGACTCAACGTCTTCTGACTGTGTTAGAAAAGCATCGTGCTGTTCTTGGCTATTCGCTTCAAGATCTCAGAGGGATTAATCCAGCGCTTTGCACTCATCGTATCCCTATTGACCTCGAGAGTACTCCCTCTAGGGAACCTCAACAATGGCTCAATAATGCGATGCGAGAAGATATAAAGAAAGAGGTCCTTAAACTCTTGCATGCCGGAATTATTTATCCCATACCATATAGCGAGTGGGTCAGCCCGGTCTAGGCTGTGCCGAAGAAGGGACGAATGACGGCCGTTGCAAATGCTCAAAATGAACTTATTCTGCAACGAATAGTAACCGGATGGAGGATGTGCATAGATTACAGGAAACTTAACAAGGCTACGAAAAAGGATCATTTCCCGCTACCCTTCATTGATGAAATGTTGGAACGGCTGGCAAATCATTATTTCTTCTGTTTCCTTGATGGGTATTCCAGGTATGATCAAATTCCCATCTATCCGGAGGACCAAAATAAGACTACGTTCACATGTTCGTACGATACCTATGCTTATCGTAGGATGTCCTTCTGACTGTGCAACGCTCCTGCATCTTTCCAATGGTGTATGATGTCTATTTTCTCCGACATGATTGAGGACATTATGGAAGTCTTCATGCATGACTTCTCTATTTATGGAAAGACCTCCGGTCATTGCCTGCAAAATTTAGACAAAATCTTACAACGATGCCAAGAGAAGGACCTGGTTCTTAATTGGGAAAAGTGCCATTTCATGGTCTGTGAAGGGATAGTTCATGGTCATCGAGTGTCCGAACGAGGAATCGAAGTTGATTGTGCTAAAATCGATGTAATAGATTAGCTTCCTCCTCCTGTGAACATTAAGGAGATCCGCAGTTTTTTGGGACATGCTGGCTTTTATAGAAGGTTCATCAAGGACTTCTCTACAATCGCCCGACCTCTGACCAATCTGTTAGCTAAGGATGATCCCTTTGAGTTCAATGACACGTGCCTAAAATCCTTTGAAATTCTTAAAAAAGCACTCGTCTCTGCTCCAATCATTAAACCTCATGATTGGACTCTGCCCTTCGAGATTATGTGTGATGCAAGCGATTTCGCTGTCGGTGCGGTCTTGGGCCAAACCAAAGACAAAAAGCATCATGCAATCTGCTACGCTAGCAAAACTCTAACTGGTGCTCAGTTGAATTATGCAACTACTGAAAAGGAGCTGCTCGCGGTTGTTTTTGCTATCGATAAGTTTAGATCTTACTTGGTGGGAGCTAAGGTGATAGTTTATACTGATCATGCTGCTCTAAAGTACCTACTCACTAAGAAAGATACTAAGCCACGTATCTTAAGATGGATTTTGCTGCTCCAAGAATTTGACTTAGAAATTAAGGATAAAAAGAGAGTAGAAAATTCCATAGCGGATCATTTGTCTAGGCTGCAAATCACTGGCATGCAGGAACAACCGATGAATGATTTCTTGAGAGATGACATGCTGATGACGGTTCGCGACTCCAACCCGTGGTATGCCAATATAGTAAACTACATGGTGTCAAAGTACATACCACTAGGGGAAAATCAATGGAAGCTGAAATACGAGAGCCGCCATCATATATGGGATGAGCCATACCTGTATAGGGTCTGCTCCGATGGCTTACTAAGAAGATGTGTGTTGACTGAAGAAGGAGTTAAGATCATAGAAGATGCCATGCCTCACCTTATGGTGGCCATTATGGTGCATTCCGCACCTAGGCCAAGATTTGGCAATGTGGTTTCTTCTAGCTGACAATGTATGAAGATTCAAAAAGAATTGTCAGAAGATGCCCAAGCTGCCAGAGGCAAGCAGGAATCACTGCTCGTGATGCAATGCCCCTCACATACAACCTGCAAGTTGAGATATTTGATGTGTAGGGTACCGACTTCATGGGACCTTTTCCTAAGTCCCGTAACTGCGAGTATATTCTGGTGACAGTCGACTATGTCTCCAATTGGGTTGAGGCCATACCATGCAGCGCTGCAGATGCGAAACATGCCAAGAAGATGTTCACAGAGATCATATTCCCATGGTTTGGTACCCCTAGGATGGCCATAAGTGACAGAGGTTTGCACTTCATTGGCAAAACATTCCGAGACATCCTACGAGACATGGGAGAAACGTCAAACAAATAAATCAAGAATATTCTGCAGAAGACGGTCAACAAAATGGGAACAGTATGGAAAGATAAATTGCCGGACGCACTGTGGGCATACCGGACAGCATACAAGACACCCATTGGAATGTCCCCTATCAGATAGTCTATGGAAAGTCATGCCGACTTCCTGTAGAACTTGAGCACAGAGCATACTAGGCCATCAGGAATTGGAATATGGACTTTAAAGGGGCAGGAGAATGGAGAAAAATGCAAATCGCTGAACTTGAAGAATGGAGAGAGAAGACATATCACAACGCTAAGATATACAAAGAAAGGACAAAGCACTGGCATGATAAAAAGATAAAAATCAAGAAATTCAAGCCAGGAGACAAAGTACTGATGTTCAACTCCAGGGTTAAGCTTTTCGACCATAGGAAATTGCGCAGTAAATGGGAAGGACCGTTCGATGTCATCGACACCTCTTCGCACGGGGCAATCACACTCCGCAACGATTCAGGTAACATATTTAAGGTAAACGGTCAACTCTTAAGGATTTTCCTTGAGCCGAATGAAACTTTAGATGAAGAAGTGGTTATTATTGAATTAATCGATTATGAACTATAATGATCTCATCTAATGCATGCTTGAAACCTTGTCAAGTTGCCTTTTTTATGCTTAGCTTAGGTTGGTGTGGGACTAGAAAAAAGTTGAAGGCCAGACGGACCCACCAGGGTCCTGGTTCGGCCGATCCAGGGTGGCACCCATTCGGCCCCAATTTTGAATGGTAGTCTCCCCCGCTCGTGTGTAGTTCGTTATGATGTGCTTTCAGAGGTAGATCGATCAGATTAGACTCAGAATACCTGCTCTTCCACTTCTCCTCCACCTTTGCAAACTCCTTCTCCATCCTCACTAAATCCCTTGATTTCCACCCCCAACTTACCAATGGCTAGCAAGTCCTTGATCCCATACATTGGCACTTCCTCCAATTCCACTTACAGTCTTGACGGAGAGCCAACACGATGGAAGGTGTAAACGCACTGTGGGCACAACCCCTTGTGACGGTGCCCAGCTCCCCAGCAAATATGGAACCGGCCAGCGAGCTTCCTGGTTCGGCCGAACCCTTCTCGGCCCCATTCGGCAGCGAGATCCCTCTCCTCTTGCCATGTTACCAAGACAAAAATCCAGGGGGCTTCACCTGCGTGATGGCCGACAACGGGCGAGCTCGGTCTTTCGAAGGCGCAACGCCTTTTTCAAAATGTTGAGAAGGCCGCTCCGCCTCCTACCGAGCGGTATGTGGGCACCCTGTTCACCAAGGCAGGGGATGAGGTGCTCCACAAGTACACCTGTCACGCCCGGAATTTCTATCCAAAATTCCAAACGCTTACATGTGTGTTAAATCCTCGTCCAGGAATCAGCCGAGGCACACAATAACAAATTGATAACAGAGTACTCTTAAACAGCTAATTAATATTCGCGAAATAATAAATTATTACAGAGGTAAATAGTTCCTCTCAAAAAATAAAATTCTACGCAGCGGAAAAATAAACAAAAGACGGAATAGCTATAGCGACTCCACTCCACAGGCAACTTGACCCGAACAAAGCTTAATCCTCCAGATCATCACCTTCACTGAAGTACTACTCCTCCTCTGATGAATGAATATTGCAAGAATGAGCATATGACATACTCAACAAGCCACACAACAAATATGCAAGTGCACAGGATAACAAAGGACGGCATAATAAAGTTCGGATTCTTGGGGGAAACGAAAGAGGGAGATAAGGGAAATATTTTCCCTTAACTAATTTTAGAAAAACACAAGGGAAAAGGTCGGATTTGGAGAGGAAAAACCGAGCCCACTCGGTCTCAGTTCGGCTGTCCTGAGGTTGAAGATGAACAGTGCCGAGGGACGCGAAACAGACTTTTAACCTTGGGCTGGCTGAGAAAAAGGAAAAACGGAAAAAAGAAAAGAAAAGGAAAAGGGCGGCTCAGCTGGGCCGACTGGGCTGCACAGCCGCGCGCGAGGGAAAGAGATGTTGGGCCGAATTCGGCCCAACGGCCTAGGAGAGGATTTTAAAAACTTTTCCAATTAAAATAATTCGTGAAATGATGTTTCATTTATTAAAAATACTTTCCTTGCTCAAATAATTCCCAGAAAAATATAGAAAATAGATAAACAAGCAAAGTATTTAATGAAATTTTATCTAGCTCAATTTTATGTTGAAATTTTTCCTAGATTATTAGAGTTTAACTTGTAGGCTTTTAAAATAATTTCTAGAAATGATTTAAAATATGGATTATTAATTTAGGCGATTTTTAGGGCGTGACAAACCTACCCCCCTTAAACGGAATCTCGTCCTCGAGATTCAGAAGAACTGGTAAAAAGATGAGGATGAGCTGACTTCAATTCATCTTCTCGCTCCCAAGTGGCTTCTTCTTCTGAATGATTGTTCCACTGAATCTTGCAGAACCATATGACACGATTCCTGGTATTCCTCTCGCTCACTTCTAAGATTCTGACTGGCTTCTCAACATAAGTTAAATGTTCTCGAAGCTCTATATGCTCCGGATCTGCTTCCTCCGTAGGAACGCACAAACATTTCTTTAACTGCGACACATGGAACACGTCATGTATTCCTGCCATTGACGGAGGCAACTCTAGCTGTTAAGCTATTTCACCTCTTCGACTCGCGATCTTAAAAGGTCCCACAAAACGCGGTGCCAATTTCCCTTTGGTCTGAAAACGATGAACTCCTCGCAGCGGCGTAACCCGTAGGTATACATAATCCCCTTCTTCAAAAGTCAAATCCCTACGACGATTGTCTGCATAGCTCTTCTGATGCGATTGAGCCACTCGCAACCTTTCTTGGACGATCTTCACTTTTTCCTCTGCGTGTCGCAATATATCTGTCCCGAAGACTTGACGCTCACCAATTTGATCCCAAAGGAGCGGTGTATGACATTTCCGACCATACAATGCTTCATATGGAGCCATTTGAAGACTAGCTTGATAACTGTTGTTATAAGAGAATTCAGCGTACGGCAGATTCTTATCCCAACTTCCATCAAAATCTAGAACACAGGCTCTCAACATGTTTTCTAAAATTTGATTCACTCTTTTTGTATGACCGTCAGTTTGAGGGTGATAGGCAGTACTGAAATTCAAACGAGTACCCATCTCTTCTTGTAGCTCCTGCCAAAACTTCGAAGTAAACTGACTACCTCTGTCTGACACTATTTTCTTGGGAACACCATGTAAACATACAACTCTTGCCATATATAGCTCTCCGGGCTTATTTCCCGTGTAGGTTGTTTTGACAGGTATGAAATGAGCGACTTTAGTAAGCCTGTCAACCACTACCCAAATAGAGTCATGTCCTGCTGACGTTCTGGGTAGACCGGTGATAAAATCCATTCCTATTTCCTCCCATTTCCACTTTGGAATCTTCAACGGTTGCAGCAGACCGGCTGGTTTCTGATGCTCCGCCTTGACTCACTGACACACATCACACAGAGCCACATATTCTGCTATCTCCCGCCGCATGCTGGCCAACCAGAATTGTTGCTCCAGCTCTTGATACATCTTAGTGCTCCCGGGGTGAATGGAATACAAAGTTTCATGAGCTTCTTTCATGATAGTATCCTTCAACTCCTTATTATCGGGCATGCAAATTCTTTCTCCTAGCCACACAGTTCCTTGCTCATCTTCTATGTACCCGATGGCTTTTCCTCTTCTTATGTTCTTTTTGATTTCTTGGATATCAGGATCATTCACTTGAGCTTCTCTAACTCGATCAAACAGAGTAGGTTGAGCTTCTAAAGCAGCCACGAAACCTTTGTTGACTATTCCCAAATTCAACCTTTCAAATTCCTAGCATAACCCCCATGGCAAATGTCGTCCTTCTGACATATTACAGTAGCTTTTCCTGCTGAGAGCATCTACTACAACATTTGCTTTACCTGGATGATAATGAATTTCCATATCATAATCCTTGATCAACTCTAACCATCTTCGCTGACGCATGTTCAAATCAGGTTGAGTGAAAATGTACTTCAAACTTTTATGATCCGTATACATCTCCGTACGGTTACCAAAAAGATAATGACGCCAAATCTTCAATGCATGAACCACAGCTGCCAACTCTAGGTCATGCGTTGGGTAGTTATTCTCATGAGGGCGTAACTGCCTAGATGCATAGGCAACCACCTTCCCATCTTGCATCAAAACACAACCCAAACCAAGTCGGGATGCATCACAATACACTTGAAAACCTTTCCTTGGATCATGCAAGACTAACACAGGCGCAGTCACTAGCCTTTTCTTCAGCTCTTGAAAACTCTACTCACACTCTTTCGTCCACTTATACTTTACATCCCTCTGAAGCAGACGAGTCATTGGTCTGGCGATCTTTGAGAAGTTCTCAATAAACCTGCGGTAGTACCCCGCAAGACCAAGGAAACTACGAATCTCTGTCACTGTCTTGGGTTGCTTCCAGTTTAACACTGACTCCACATTACTTGGATCTACGGCCACTCCTCCAGCTGAGATGATATGACCAAGGAACTTCACTTCTGACAACCAAAATTCACATTTACTAAACTTGGCATAGAGCTGATGCTCATGCAGTTTCTCTAAAGCAAGACGAAGATGCTCTTCATGCTCTTCTTTTGTCTTGGAGTAGATAAGGATATCATCAATAAACACCACAACAAACTTATCCAGATATTCCATAAACACTTTGTTCATCAAGTTCATGAAAAAGGCCGGGGCATTAGTGAGTCCAAACGACATAACGGTACATTCGAATAAACCATACCGTGTTGTAAAGGCGGTCTTTGGTATATCCTCCTCACGGATTCGAAGTTGGTGATATCCGGAACGGAGATCTATCTTGGAGAAAACTGTAGCACCCTCCAGTTGATCAAACAAGTCATCAATCCTAGGTAAAGGATACTTATTCTTGATAGTGACCTCATTCAACGCATGATAGCCCACACACATTCTCTAAGTATGATCTTTCTTCTCCACAAAAATGACTGGAGCTCCCCATGGCAAAGTACTGGGTCTGATATATCCTTTCTGAAGCAAATCATCCACTTGTCTCTTTACCTCTACTAACTCATTAGCTGCCATTCTGTATGGTCTCTTATGGATAGGGTTGGTTCCAGGTATTAAGTCTATCCGGAACTCTATGTCTCTCTTGGGTGGCATGCCTGGCAAATCCTCGGGGAACACATCTGGATAATCTCGTACTATTGGGATCTCTTGCAAAGCAACTTGATTTAATGTCAAACCATGAGATTTAGGGGATGACACAAAGAAAGACACTGTTTCCCCATTGCTACTGGTTAAAGTCACCTTACGGTTGGCACAATCTATAACTCCTCTATGACGGGATAACCAATCCATCCCTAAGATAACATCCAGATCTTTGGATTTTAGCAAGATGAGTGAGGATGGGAAAGGAATTCCTTCTATTTCTATTGTAACGGAAGGACAATACTGCTTTTAAGATACTTGATTGCATGGGGTATTAACTAGTAAAGGTCTCCCAAGACTAATAACTTCCATCCCATGATTGCTTGCAAAACTTTTAGACAAAAAGGAATGTGTAGCACCAGAATCAAAAAGCACAGTTGCAGGTATAGAGTTAACAGGAAATGTATCCAAAACCACATCAGGTGCATTCTGGGCTTCTGCAGCTGCAACATGATTAACACGAGCCTTCGGTGCTGGAGCATTGGAGTTGTTCTGGACAGGAGCATTCTTCACACGTCGATGCTTTGGACACTTATCAGCATAATGACCTGGATCACCACAATTGAAGCACACCCCTGGCTTGCTTCCCTGTTCCTTCCTGACAGGCTGATTCTGAGTTGGAGCTGCTACAGGACGAGTGAACACATTATGATTGTCGTTGCTGCGATTACCAGTGTTGTTGTTGTAGAACTGGCGTTGAGGGTGAGCAACTGAAGAGGATCCTCCCTGTAGGTATGGTGCAGCTTGAGGTCCCAAAGCAATGCGCGGCCTTTGGCTACTACCCTGTTGAGCCTTGAATTGAGCAGCCCTACGCTTCTTCTGTTCCATCCTATTGTACTTGTCTTCTTGGCGAATCGCCTTGTCCACCAATTGCTGGAAATCCCGGTAATCCGTAGACATCAATGCATAAGACAACTCATCATTCAGTCCCTCTAAAAACTTCTCCTGACGTTCTTCATCAGTGCGAACATCTTCTGGGGCATAGCGAGCTAAGCGATTAAAATCATGGAGGTACTCTGTGACAGAACGGGATCCCTGGTTGAGTGCTCTGAACTCTCTCTTCTTCAGGGCCACAACACCTGATGGTATATGTGTCTTCTTGAAAGCAGCAGTAAACTCCCACCAAGTGATAGGTTCTCCCTCAGCTCTGTTTAGACGAAAGTGATCCCACCACTCAGCAGCAGGACCTTGCAACTGATGCGAAGCAAAGGAAATCTTCTCCTGCTCGGTGCACTGAATCAAATCTAACTTCTTTTCAACAGCATGCAGCCAATCACCTGCCTCTACTGGGTTAATGGTGCTTGAGAAGGAAGGCTGATGTGACCATGGCTACTACGGATATAACCATTGCTCACATCATGCATGAACAAGAAGACATCAAGATCAAGGCCTCCAAGTGCTGGAATCCGATACGGCCACCTACTACACTGTTGATTTCAAACGGCCGCCGAATCTGCATACGACATCCGTGAGTACTTGATGGAAAGCCCACGGAGTCCTCTTTCCAACGGATCCAGCCTCATCTCCGAATTCCATCTCGTGTGGCCACAATCACAGGAACAAGGTGCTGCGTCACCTATAATGGGCCTATGGGCTTGTAACTTCTTTTGGGACCCCGGCCCAGGTGGGGCCCAAGTGGGGTGTGCCCCAACCAGGTGGAGCACGACCCTAGGGTTCCCTTAGGTCGTCCTCCCACCTCCTTAAATAGTTAGGTACCCCTTTAGAGTTTCTTGGGTTTTGTTTAGATGAAAGTTTAGCCATTGCTACTTCCTTGCAGCACGCGTGTCGGCTAGACCGTCCGTCTGCTTGTTCTTCGGAACCCCAACTTATCATTTGTATTAAATTCCTATTTGCAATATCAGATTGCTTTTATCTTGTTCTTGCTTGTTTCTTCGATTTGCTTGCAGGAATAGGGTTGATCTGCACCGGCAAGATCAACAACCCACGGAGAGGTGTATCGATCGCTAAGGCGCAACACAACGTCTCGTACGGTTGTAGTCGGATCGTCAACGTTTCTCCCAAATCGTAATTATCACAACTCACCGAAAGATCGGGCCAACAACAGCCTTAAGTGTTGAGAGGAACTCAGGGTTCATCAGGTGGTATCAGAGCTTTCGTTGCTCGGTGAGTTTTTATCTTCCTATAACCAGAAAATAGCCATACAAAAAAACATTCGTATCATTTACCTAGCCATATTGTGCCATTGCATTGTTCTTTTCAGTTTTTGCTTTGTTGAATTTTGTGTTGCATCGTCACGTCGTGTTGCTGGTCTTAGCGTCTATTTCGTTTAGAGTTTCGAGTTCTGGTCACGTTTTGTACCACAGTCGTCGCTGCCACCGTGTCTTTATTGTTGTCGAGACCTACGAAAACGGAATCGGCTCGCTGCCACAGTTCTATTTTTGTAGTTTTCAGAAGTTTCTGTCGGTTAGTTTTGGAGTTCTTGAGTTGCATCTAGAGTTTGCAGATGCGGCGTGTGTTTGTTTTTGCCGTGCATGTGTGTGCTACCAAGAAGGAAGGTTGAGAGATTTTTTGTAGATTGGATTCGGTTTCCATACATCAGGAAGGAGGAAGGGGAAAGTTTGTTTTGATTGGTCGGTTTCCAGATTTCCACCTGTTCGGTTTCCATATAAGGGCCGAACCACCCCACCTACCATATCCATCCACCCATCGCTCACCTCCACCATGAGGAACCAGTCCGAACTCTCTCCCCATCCAAATCACGAACATCCTAAAGTTTGAGTTGTGTCAAACACCTTGGTGAATTTTTGTTTGGTGTCGGTTTCGAGATCTGTTTGGAAAAACGGAACCGGCATAAATTCAGCATTCCATTTTTGTATAATTTTTAATTTTTGGTTGGACTTTTACATTTCGGTTCCTGTAATTTTTATATTTACGTTTGAGTCCTTGTAATCTTACATTGAGGTCCTTGAGTCTGTTTTTTTGTTAAAAAAATCAAAAAAAAAGAGAAAAAAGGCAGAAAGGTGCATAAAAAAAAGAAAAGAAAAGCCGCACCCAAAAAAAAGAAAAGAAAAGGAAAGGAAAGAAAAAAAAAGAAAGAAGAAAGAAAGAAAAGAGAAAATATTGTTATGTTTGAGCTGAACTTCATATATCAGAGTTGTACGTGAGTTGTGAGTTGTTGCTAGTGCTATCTTGTGGTGTCGTTTGTGTCTAGGCTCGCGTCTCTAGTACGTTCTAGCCTAGGACCAGCACGGTACTTGACTTTGAACAATTATTCAACTTTGCATTATCTGATTTGAGCATTTGCTATTCCTTTGCTACATATTTAAGCCTACCTAGAGCTCCACAGATTTGATTGCAGCCGTACAGCAAGTGTTTGCCAAGGCATCGATACATCCAACCTCCATTGGGGTGCTTGGTTGAGTCGGTGTATGTCACCATTCCGCTTGCATTGGTAAGATCTTGTAAGAGCTTGGTTAAAAGCTTGAGTGTGTGTGATTTTTGAGCTGCCACTACCTAGTAGTTAATAGGAACGCGCAAATTTTTGTGTATGTTTCTTGTTTGCTACTAACCATGGCAGGATTGCGCACGGGGAAACGAGATGGTCATGCTCAACGTCAACATCTTCACCATCAACGAGATATAGCGACTTCTTCACGCGCACATATGAGGTACATGATAATGATCTTGCAAGGGTAGAATTCAAATTGCCTGGTTTTGATGGTAAGTATGATTCCGCCGCTTATGTTAATTGGGAGCTAGCAGTAGAAAAACAATTTGATGAGTATGATTTTTCTAATGCTCAAATGATTAAGGCTGCTAGTAATAAGTGTACCGGGTCTGCATCTTTTTGGTGGCATACTGTGGGAAATAAGCTTGAAACTTGGGATGAATGCAAAATACTGATGAGAAAAAGATTTGTGTTTTCATACTATAGACGTGCTCTCTTTGAGAAATTTGAACATCTAAAACAAGGTGACAAAACTGTTAGGGAGTACTTTCATGATTTTAAAATTTGTATCACTTATAGTGATTTACAAGAATCTAATGAGAACACAATGACTAGATTTTTCAGAGGGCTTAATTCCAATATTCAGGCTGGGCTTGTTAATGTGACATATAATCATATAGGCCAATTGTTCATGCTTACTTGCAATGTTGAGCGCAAAATTTTGGAGAACCCAACGGAGCAACAAGCTATGCTTGTGCCTCCTATCACCGATGTTTTGCAGGAAGTTCAGAACAGTCCCCAAAATGAGAAGAATGATATGTTTGAGATGTCACTTCCATCACTCGCGAATGAGGAGAAGGCTGATGCACCTACATTATCTGAAGAGGGCATAAAAGGTAAATTAAATGGTGCAGAAATTACTCAAGGTGAGTATGCTTCTGATGAATTACATTTTTCCACTTTCCATGCTGACCTAGAGCAAACTTTAGTGGAACCTACTTCTGAATTGCCTTTGTCACAAGTTGATTTGTATTTTGTTTCTTGTGATAAAGAAGAGTTGTGCGATAGTACTTCACTTATATCCATTCCACAACTAGTGAATGAACATGCTACTTTTAATCTTGATTCTCCATGTACTGAATTTAAGCATGTTATTCACACGTCCAGCGAGAATGATGAACTTCAATTGCAATCTTCTTTAAATACATTGGGCTATATTCTGTTTGATGATTCTTGTGAGCTCAATTATTTGAAGGCCAAAATATTTGCTCATTCTGATTTGCCATGTCCTCGTAATGTTATTTTTCACATCTTTGGCAAATATAATGATAGCGACATTTATTTGGTGCACAAAGTTTACATTTGTTCAGATATGCAACCCTCTGTTGTTGTGCCAAGAAAATGCAAACTGGAGAGTAGTGTTAGGACCACTGATGTTACTTCAAGTTTGTTTTGCTTTTGTCCAAAGACACAGGTCGGTTTTGAAGAAGGGGAGCAAGATTTGCGCCACATGGAAAAACCGAGGACGGTTTTCCGTGAAGAAGGGGAGGATGATGTGACCATGGCTACTACGGATATAACCATTGCTCACATCATGCATGAACAAGAAGACATCAAGATCAAGGCCTCCAAGTGCTGGAATCCGATTCGGCCACCTACTACACTGTTGATTTCAAACGGCCGCCGAATCTGCATACGACCTCCGTTTTTGGCCCGTGAGTACTTGATGGAAAGCCCACGGAGTCCTCTTTCCAACGGATCCAGCCTCATCTCCGAATTCCATCTCGTGTGGCCACAATCACAGGAACAAGGTGCTGCGTCACCTATAATAGGCCTATGGGCTTGTAACTTCATTTGGGACCCCGGCCCAGGTGGGGCCCATGTGGGATGCGCTCCAACCAGGTGGAGCACGACCCTAGGGTTCCCTTAGGTCGTCCTCCCACCTCCTTAAATAGTTAGGTACCCCTTTAGAGTTTCTTGGGTTTTGTTTAGATGAAAGTTTAGCCATTGCTACTTCCTTGCAGCGCGCGTGTCGGCTAGACCGTCCGTCTGCTTGTTCTTCGGAACCCCAACTTATCATTTGTATTAAATTCCTATTTGCAATATCAGATTGCTTTTATCTTGTTCTTGCTTGTTTCTTCGATTTGCTTGCAGGAATAGGGTTGATCTGCACCGGCAAGATCAACAACCCACGGAGAGGTGTATCGATCGCTAAGGCGCAACACAACGTCTCGTACGGTTGTAGTCGGATCGTCAACGTTTCTCCCAAATCGTAGTTATCACAACTCACCGAAAGATCGGGCCAACAACAGCCTTGAGTGTTGAGAGGAACTCAGGGTTCATCATAGGCGGTCTCACACATAGAAAATCTGCCAACTTGTTCTGTGGAGGTGGTGGTTGATTGTGGTTGTTTGCCTGCTGGTTCTGCACTTGCTGCACTAACAGATTAATCAACTGAGTCTGCTGGGCCAAAACTTGGGCAAGCGTGGGATCTCCTTCATTGTGACCACTTCCACTTCCACTTCCAGTGCAGGTGTTCACCATCTGAAGAAAAGCACGGGCAAGAGGAAAGAACGACAGAGAGATACCCTTAGAACGGAGAACTTTAATTAATTTAAATTCTATATTGCTCTTAACTGTGTATGATTACATTTAAATTGCATTAACACTATCTCACCAACTAACTTACTCTCGGACAAGCAAAAGAACCTAGCTCATGCAGTTACATCCCACCAATGATGTAAGCAACATGCTAAAACCCACACACACACAAGCAAACTTAAGCAAGCAAACTAACACAGCGAACTATGGCAACGGTCTAACTAGGCAACTAATCCCGCCTTGCGTCGGAACGAAGCGATGGATCTTCCTCCTCTGGAGTAGCTGGCTCTCTTTCTTCTGGGTCTTCCTCTTCTTCCTCATCACTTAAGACATGGATGACAGGTTCAGCATGATCAGGCACAGCGTCTCCCACCACACGAGTCTTCGAAGCTAACTGGAGACGAGGTGGTGGACAGGCTCTCTTCCTTGCAGTGAGGCGAAGCTTGGGTGCTAGCGGCGGTGCTTCTCCCTTAAGCTCAGCTAATTCCTTCTGTAGACGGTACACCTTGCTCTCCAACATGCAAACCCTGCCACGGTTCCAGTTTTCCCTATCATGAGCTGCTTTCTCCCGCTCCACACCTACTGCATCCATGGCGCTAAGCATATACACAGCATGCGTCAGAGTGCGCACTATCTTCACCTTCAGGACAGTTGTAAGTTCCATAGTCTTGACCATGAGGCTTGTGTGGATGATACTGGAAAGCTGATGACTCTAACTCCTCTTCAAAGTGATGACGTATCTCTCCAATGGCCACCAAAGCTGCTTCCTGACAAGCATGGCTATACTTTCTTCCCCCAGCTTCAAACTTTATCGACGGAAGGTCTTCACGATCACTAGCCAATGTCACGCGAACACGACACTTCTCCTCGTTGGGGTCATGGGGAATCTGGCGATACTCGGGAGCAAACTCATAGCCTACTTCAAACGCCATCAATCTTAGCTCCCTGACAAATCCTAGCACCTTGATCAAGTTTTTCGGTGGATGGGAAGGCATCTAAAGAAACATAGAAAGGAGGGATTAATGCATATTTTTAAGTTAGCTGCACAAACCAGACTTAATTGTTTTGACCCAAAAAGGAAGAAAATAAAAGAAAAGAACATTCAGGACTGAACCGATATATATTTTTCTCTTTGATTGGAAATTAAATCAACTTTGGACAGAGACAAATAACTTTAGACAAAGGAATAAAATAAAACTAAAATACTTAAGATCTACTATAAGCACGGTACAGTGTCACCATTAAGAGGGATGAGTAGTACTAGTGCTATCTTGATTGAATCGATACCATAATAGATGTACAGTGCCGACTAATCATTGAAATTCAGAAAACTATCTAATACCCTGAATAGTAAAGAAAAAAAAAGGATTTAGAGAAGAACAACCTTTTGTTTTCAAAAGAAAAAAAATTTAATAAATTTTGTGCATAACCTTGCATGTGCTGCCAACTTAATTAGTTGTAAGAGAATAGAGAAGAGCAGTCCTATTTTTCAAAATATTTTGAAGGCTACTTAAGGTTTATCATTTGGCTTGTCCTAAGGTCAGGGTGGCTCTGATACCAACTTGTCACGCCCGGAATTTCTGTCCAAAATTCCAAACGCTTACATGTGTGTTAAATCCTCGTCCAGGAATTAGCCGAGGCACACAATAACAAATTGATAATAGAGTACTCTTAAACAGCTAATTAATATTCGCGAAATAATAAATTGTTACAGAGGTAGATAGTTCCTCTCAAAGAATAAAATTCTACGCAGCGGAAAAATAAACAAAAGACGGAACAGCTATGGCGACTCCACTCCACAGGCAACTTGACCCGAACAAAGCCTAATCCTCCAGATCATCACCTTCACTGAAGTACTCCTCTGATGAATGAATATTGCAAGAATGAGCATATGACATACTCAACAAGCCACACAGGAAATATGCAAGTGCACAGGATAACAAAGGACGGCATAATAAAGTTCGTTTGCATAAACGACATTTAATAAATATTTAAGAGAATAGTAAAGCAGTTGAATAATTAATCAGTACTGAATAAACACTACACAACACACCCATGTTGCATAGGCCCAACCTCATCTGAACAACCAACCCCGGTTGTACAAATCAAACCTCCGTACCAGGAATATACCATTCCAAACCAAGAGTCAATTTAATTATCACATTATTATCATTAATGAGTAGTGTGGGACTAATCATGAAAAACATTGTTAGAACCACCCATAACCGCGGGCACGGCTATTCGAATAGTTTTACTCTGATCAGAGGTGTACCACTATACCCACAAGACACAGCTCCACAACATGTCAGCATGCGCCTGAGTACCACCACAGTACCTTGGAAAGGAACTGTGACAATACCCTTCGCACAACACAACTCACCACAGTGCACCGTTCCTGGATCATAACCTCCCCCTCAAAACCAGAGGCAATGGACTCCCTAGCGACCCCCACGGACTTCTCGCCGCTTCACAGTCTGGCACACCATAATGAATCATGCTATACAAAAGATAAAGCCGTTGCCCACGCTGGCTTGTGGTTGGCACGGTAAATGTCTCACAACAGTAGCTCACGAACCGGTTCTTAATTGTCATGAGCACGACCATCAAAACCATGTGCTCACAACCCACCTTTAATCAGGTTTTATTTATCAATTAATTATCATAACACGATTAACCATCGTGAGCTACCATTAATTATAACCATAGTTAATAATGTAATATGACTTATCCCATTAATGAGCTTATGTTTCTAAGCATGGCTAAGCAATTATATATATATATATATATATATATATATATATATATATATATATATATATATATATATATATATATATAGCATCTAGCTGAACCAAACCAATATATAAGGTTCTAGCTAATCAAATTATAACCCATAGGAAAATAAAGTCATCTTCGGCCATTAATTAGTTGGGAAAGGTTTACCACCCGATGACATTCGTAAATAATGCATAAGTTGAAATAAAACATTAGCTTTAAATGGGTTCAACATGTTCAAAGGGTTGTTTAAGATCTGTGCAACTTGCCTTGAGCTTCCGCAAACACTTCTGAACCTTCCTCAACAAAAGCGCTCTCCTCGGAAACGTCGGAAACTAAAGCAAATATAAATAATCAACAAGTACAAAAACAAGCATAAACAGTACATGTGAATATTTTTAACATGTAGATCTTGATTTTAGAAAACTTTAGCAACTTGAACCACTCGAATCGGAGTTACGATGATTTAGTTATGAATTTCCGAAGTTTAATCGATTTGCATCTAATAAAGAAAAACTAAAAAAAAGAATTATGACGTCATCGCTGACGTCATCGCTGGCCATGGCACTGGACGACGCGACCACCGGCGATAGAGGGCTCGGCCGGGCTAACCGAGGACACCTACGCGAAGAGGACGACGACGCGAACTCACCGGTGCAAGAAACTACGACGGATGACAGCGAACGACGGCCGGCGACGAGGTTCGATGGCGGCTCGGCTCGGCTTGACGGCGGCGGCGGCGCTCCGGCGGCTTGCGATAGCGGAGAAAGGGCGGCCGAGGTTCCTCACCTCCGTGCGCACCTAACGGCGGCGACGGGAAGCGGCGGCGACGGCACTAGCGACGGCGCGGCGCGGCTGGACGACGGCCGCCGGCGGCGGCGGCTAGAGTGGCGCGGCGGCGGCGCTACGAGCGACGAGGGAACTCGGGAGTTGGGGCAAACGAAAGAGGACGACTAGGGGATGCTATTTATAGGCTTGGATTAGAGAGATCGGACTCCAAACGAGAGGAATCGGAGCCGGAAAAAACTAGGGTTAGGTGGAGAGATAAACTCGAAAACAAGGTTGAATCGGATAAAATAAAAGGAATTAGGTTCCGATTCTTGGGAGAAACGAAAGAGGGAGATAAGGGAAATATTTTCCCTCAACTAATTTTAGGAAAACACGAGGGAAAAGGTCGGATTTGGAGAGAAAAACCGAGCCCACTCAGTCTCAGTTCTGCTGTCCTGAGGTTGAAGATGAACAGTGCGGAGGGAGGCAAAACAGACTTTTAACCTTGGGCTGGCTGAGAAAAAGGAAAAACGGAAAAAAGAAAAGAAAAGGAAAAGGGCGGCTCAGTTGGGCCGACTGGGCTGCACAGCCGCGCGCGAGGGAAAGAGATGTTGGGCCGAATTCGGCCCAACGGCCTAGGAGAGGATTTTAAAAACTTTTCCAATTAAAATAATTCGTGAAATGATGTTTCATTTATTAAAAATACTTTCCTTGCTCAAATAATTCCCAGAAAAATCTAGAAAATAGATAAACAAGCAAAGTATTTAATGAAATTTTATATAGCTCAATTTTATGTTGAAATTTTTCCTAGATTATTAGAGTTTAACTTGTAGGCTTTTAAAATAATTTCTAGAAATGATTTAAAATATGGATTATTAATTTAGGCGATTTTTAGGGCGTGACAACACCACACCTACCGCCACTCCGTCCACTCCAAAGGAGGACCGATTTTGCATTCAGGGAGTGCGAACTCCCGACGGTGGGTATGGTAAAGGCTTGCTGCGGTCTTTGACGGCATCGGAGAAGGAGGGGGCAGCAGAATCCCATAGCTCTCCACCTACGAAGGTGAAGCGTCATTTGACGCCCCCTCCAATTGTAAGGGCGGCCGACCAATTTCAAGAGGAAGAAGTAAAGTCGCCGGAGCCCTCGGTTCATAAGCTAGCATCACAAGTGAAGAAGCTCCACAAGGAGAATATTGAGCTTAGGGACTGTAACGCGGAACTAGGGGTAGAACTTGCTGAGCTTAGAAATAATTTTGATACCCTTAGTCATGGTTTGTGCGCTAAGATCAAGCGTGTATTCATAGAGATCGGGAAGGAGAATAAATATTATGCTAATTAGATGCCTCCTCTCTCATGAATAAAATAGTAGTAGGTGCTTAGTCTTTATTTTCCAATGATGTAAGCACTTACTACAAATAATGTGGCTCATTGGTGTTAACCCCAATGTTTTCCAAGATTTGTTTTTGTTTCATGCTTAATAAAGTTTAGGTTTTGAATAAGCGTGGGGGAGATATCCCAGCTTCTGACGTGCACATACTCTGAAAATTGCTAAATCTCTGAACACCTGGGAAGTACTGAACTCTGCAGAAATTGCAGAGGGATTGGGCGCCAGAGTGGTTCTGCCGAACCACCAAGTTCGGCCGAACCAATGTTGGTCCCGATCCCTCTCAATTTGTACAGGTGAGCAGGTAAGCACGTCTATTATCTGTATATCTCCACCATGGTATAGTACTAGAGCTGGAAATTCAGGAACAATTGGTTCAAGCATAAGTGAAAAGATAAAATTTCCAACTAATGAAATTCTTCTTATGATTAATCTTGTATATTCATTATTCTCAACTAAACTTGTACTTGTGAACAACCATCCATATTTAGGGAACCTTATATATCTAAGTGATTGTTACAGGTGAGATGATTAAAGATGAAAGAAATTCTTGCAAATCTTGTTATGACTTATGGGAATTTGTTTTTCAAAATTGTTTTAAGAGCTCATTCCTCCAATTGACTTTATTTTTTACCTACCAAGGCCATATGCAAATATATCATTGATAAACCTTATCATGCATATGACTGCTTGACATTATATTGAGTTTTGTCAAATGTATGGGACTCGTGTTAGATACCCTTCATACTCTCATGATCGAGGGGTCATTTCCATTTTCATTTCCACATATTTAATTAAGCTAAGCTTCTACACCGGAAGTTGGCTTCCCATAAAAATTCCATTCAAATAAACTCCTACTTTAGACTATGCTTTCTTCTCCTAGAAAATCCTTGGCAAAAAATAAAATGAGAAAAGGAGGGAAAGGCATGGCAATAATAATAAAAAAAAGGAGAGAAAAATAAAGCTTGCTCACAAAACATTGAGCATGATGGGAAAAAATTCATATAGCCATGCCCCTTCCATGTTCATGCTAGGAAAACAAATTGGAGGAGAAGGTATAGGAAAAAAAAAAGGAGAACCATTTCTTTATTCCATCATTCCACAAAATATTTTACATTTCCATTTTCCACCACAAATAAAGACCCTTGATCTAGGAGTATGACTGGTGATCTTCTTGAGTCCATATTTTTGGCTTTGCAATATATATAATGCAGGTATGTCGCAATTTATCCCTACCGAGCTCCACATATCAGCCTTAGAATAGGGATGAGTTCTGGCACACTTCGCCTTGGTGAGCATCGACAAGAAAATATATATCTTTGAGAGATAAGAGAGAAAGTCAATATGTGGAAAAGAGATGGTTTGTGAAAATTCATAAAATCCCATGAGTCTGACAGGAGAAGCAAGAAGGACTGGAATCAAGATCGCTCCATTTATCAATTACTCAAGATGGTAAGTAGCTACTGATAAATTTCACAGGTGCAGGTTTGGTTCTGAATGATTTATATGCCTGAATTATATCTTGGAGAAATTCATTCTACACTAACCTTTACTCAGGGAAGAGCAAAAAGCTAAATGTGGGGGCTTTTGTTGGCGGCTGTTAAATGCCGATTCTATATTGCCAACATCTGCATAAAGTTCAGATAATAAAACATCCAACATAGTGATAGCTGCTTAATCTCACATATTCCACAAGTGTTGGTGTATATTTGTATGCAGGTGTTAAACCCCGAAGTTGGGAAGAAATCTAGACTAAAGTGTGGAGAAACATGTATGCATACAAGGATGGGTTGTAAACTTCATCAATATATCAAAGAGTCAACCCAAAACTCTGAGAAATGGATAAAGGAGGACCAGGGGAGGAGATGGGCCGAAGGCTAGGCTAGGTCCTGATCATCTCCTAATGGCGGTTGCGGGGCATTTCTGACAATTCGCATTGTACAACCGTCATACCTACCTCTATATAAGGAGCTTCACTCCTTCACTCTCTCACACACTTCCAAGCTTGAGCTGAATTATAAGAGGCTCTATTGTACTATATTGTATACTAGAATATGAAGAGAGTAGAGTAGAAGAAGTCGGGAGAATTCCGGAGTTGTCGGTAATCTTCTCTTATTTTTTTATTCTGTTTATTACTCTGATTTCAATATAGTATTTTTCCTGAGTAATTTAGATTTATCTTGTGAGAATTATCTCTTGGTTAGTTTCTAAATAGCATACGGGATTATTGTTCACTATAATCAACTAAAATATAGCAATTGCTTTGGTGAGTTACAAACACTAAAGTAGATATTAATTGCTTAGACGTGGCGTTTAGGTAATTGTTATCCAGTATTTGTTGCGTATCCCATAGTACGTTTGAGGTAGGTGTAGAGGTGCTGATAGCCCTCGAGATCACTTAAGTCCTCCCTTTCTGGATACGTAGTAGAGTGACATCTGGGAACAGCGGGTTGCCAGTGCCTGAAGTATCGCGTTAGGATTAAACTTAAGCTTTCCCTAGACAATGTTTCTCATTAGCAAATCCTCTCTATCCTAGCCTATCCTTTGCTCGGTGTCCTTGGATGAACCGGAGGAAGATCTGACCACACACATTCCCCTGGATTCGATACCCTTTGGAATACTCTGTAGGGGAAGTGCTACATCGGTATATCCATGCGCTTGCGAATTTTATCTGTGACCGTAAGAATGACCAACAGTAATATTGACGGTCGAAACTGGTCGATAACGACCGTCAACAGCACGGTTAGCATAAAACCACTGCTTCGCCTTCCCCAGGCGAGAGAAGGGAAACAGCCTGATCCTGACGACATCTGGGCTGACGCCTTAATCTTTGTACGTGCTGCAAATCTCTAGGAACTATTGCAGGTGCTCACTGGCATCTTCGTTTGACTTGCCGCAGAACGGGTTAGTTTGCGCCATGGTGATGAGGCTCGACTTTAGATCGAAGTTTGTGTCTCCTAAGTTGACTTGCGGCCCAACGGGCACGTTGTCAGCTGAGGGGGCAGCGAACTCGCGGAGGATCTTCTCGGCCATAGTCTTGAAGCTCGGTGGCGCTGGGATGGCTGGTTTCTTTGTCGGTAGAGTTCTCTGCGAAGGAACGACTCGTGGCTTAACACTCTGAAATTTTCCGGCAAGTTGAAACTAGTCATGCGCTACCCTATTTTCATAGCAAAAGTGAAAACAACCAAGGCTAGTGATGTGACCATGGCTACCATGGATGTAACCATTGCTCACATCATGGATGAACAAGAAGATATCGAGATCACATCCTCCAAGTGTTGGAATACGATTCGGCCACCTACTACACCGCTGACTTCAAACGGCCGCCAAATCTGCATACGACCTCCGTTTTCGGCCCGTGAGTACTTGATGGAAAGCTCTTGGAGCCCTCTTTCCAATGGATCTAGCCTCTTCTCCGAATTCCATCTCGTATGGCCAGAATCACAGGAACAAGGTGCTGCGTCACCTACAATGGGCATGTGGGCTTGTAACTTCATTTGGGACCCCGGCCCAAGTAGGTCCCAACGTCTCGTACGGTTTGCTTGTAGGAATAAGGCGCAACACAACGTCTCGTACGGTTGTAGTCGGATCGTCAACGTTTCTCCCAAATCGTAGTTATCATCAACTCACTGAAAGATCGGGCCAACAACAGCCTTGAGTGTCGAGTGGAACTCAGGGTCCATCAGGTGGTATCAGAGCTTTCGTTGCTCGGTGAGTTTTTATCTACCCATAACCAGAAAATAGCCATAAAAAATTTATCCTTTACCTAGCCATATTCGTGCCATTGTATTGTTCTTTTCAGTTTTTGCTTTGTTGAATTTTGTGTTGCATCATCACGTCGTGTTGCTGGTCTCACGTCTAGTTCGTTTAGAGTTTTGAGTTCTGGTCATGTTTTGTACCACAGTCATCGCCGCCACCGTGTCTCTGTTGTCATCGGGACCTATGAAAACGGAATCGGCTCGCTGCCACGGTTCTATTTTTGTAGTTTTGAGAAGTTTCTGTCGGTCAGTTTTGAAGTTGCATCTAGGTTTTGCTTGAGTCTGTAGTTTGGCCGTGAGTCTGTAGTTCGGCCGTGAGTCTGTAGTTCGGCCGTGCTTGTGGGGAGGAATCGGTTTTGGAAGTATGCAAGATTGATCAGGAAGGAAATAGTAGATTGGATCGCTTAAAAATAAGTTCCTGTTTTTATCCTACACAAGTCCGGCCTTCCATATCACAAAGGACCCAATCACTCTATCTTCCCATCCTGTGAGTCCGACTCCCTCCCTCTCTCACGTTGGTTCCTCGGTTCCGAGTTGTGTTAAATACGTTGATGAAATTTTGTTTGGTGTCGGTTTCGAGATCCGTTTGGAAAAACGGAACCGGCGTAAATTCCACATTCCATTTTTGTATAATTTTAATTTTGAATTTGCACTTTTACAGTTGAGTCCCTGTAATTTTCATATTTATGTTTGAGTCCATGTGATCTTACATTGAGGTCCTTAAGTTGGTTTTTGTTAAAAAAATAAAAAAAAAGACAGAAATGTGCATAAAAAAGGTGAAGAAAAAGCCGCACCGAAAAAAAAAGAAAGGAAAGAAAGAAAAAAAAAGAAAGGAAAGAAAGAAAAAAACGAAAGAAGGAAAATAAAAGGTGAGAAAATCAGTTGCTATCATTGAGGTCGTTTTGATATATCAGAGTTGTGTATCTTGTGATATCGTTTGTGTCTAGGCTCGCGTCTCTAGTACGTTCTAGCCTAGGACCAGCACGGTGCTTGACTTTGAACAATTATTCAACTTTGCATTCTCTGATTTGAGCATTTGCTATTCCTTTGCTACATAGTTAAGCCTACCCAGAGCTCCACAGATTTGATTGCAGCCGTACAACAAGTGTTTGCTAAGGCATCGATACATCCAACCTCCATTGGGGTGCTTGGTTGAGTCGGTGTATGTCACCATTCCGCTTGCATTGGTAAGATCCTGTAAGAGCTTGGTTAAAAGCTTGAGTGTGTGTGATTTTTGAACTGCCACTACCTAGTAGTTAATAGGAACGCGCATATTTTTGTGTATGTTTCTTGTTTTCTACTAACAATGGCAGGGATACGCAAGATAATTGGGGATAGCTGTGCTCAACATCGACATCTTCGTCGAGACATGAGGAGTGATCAACATGACCTTTATGAGGTAAGTGACGATGTTCTAGGTAAGATTAAATCTGCACTGCCTTATTTCGAGGGAAACTATGATCCTGATGCTTACATTAATTGGGAGCTAGCGGTTGATAGTGAATTTCAAAAGCATGTCTTGTTTGAGAAACAAAAGGTTATGTGTGCCTCTAGTGTTTTAATTAAACATGCTTCTAATGATTGGAAACATCTTTGTAGGCATAACAAAATACCACAATCTTGGAAAGACCTGAAACGTTATTTTAGAGATGTTTATGTTCCCATGTATTATGCTGATATTCTGCTCAACAAACTGCAATGTTTAAAACAAGATACCAAAAGTGTTACTTCATACTATCATGATATGCATGCTTGTTTATTACGTTGTGGCTTAGATGAATGTGAAGAAGCTACAGAATTGAGGTTTTTACGTGGGCTTAACAAAGAAATTCAGGACATACTTGCTTGTGAAAAATATAGATCTCTTTCTCATTTGTTACAACTTGCTCGTAATGCTGAAAGTAAAATAGAGGAGGACATGAAAAAGAAACACGCTATGTCTTTGCCTCTAATTACTAACCATTTGCAGGAAGTGCGTACTGACAAAAAGGAGGAAAAGTCGTGACTGAGCCGCCAATCCCATTGTTTACACTCAAAGTCGAGGCACCTCCATCATCTGAAGAGGGCATCAAAGGTAAATTTAATGGTGCTGAAATTAATCAAGGTGAGTGTGTTCTTAATGAGTTGAATTTGTCCACTTTTCATGCTATAGTAGAGCAACTATTAGTGGAACCAACTGCTGAGATTCCTTTGTCACAAGTTGATTTGTTTGCTGTTCCTTGTGATAAAGAAGAGTTGTGTGATAATGCTTCACTTATATCCATGCCACAACTAGTGAATGAACATGATATTCCTACTGTTAATTTTTACTGCGCTGATTTTAAGCATGTTGTTCACATTGCTAATGAAGTAGAGGAGCCTGAATTGAGATCTTCTTTAAATACTTTGGGCTATGTTCAGTTTGATGATTTTTGTGAGCTCGATAATTTGAAGCAGAAATTATTTGCTAAGTCTGATTTGCCTTGTCCAACCAATGTTATATTTCACATCTTTGGTGAATATAATGATCTTGGAATATATTTTGTGCATAGACTTTACATCTGCTCGGATTTAGAACTTCCTGTACATGTGGATAAAACATACAAGCTAGAGAGAAATGTTATTGCTACCCAAATTGTCTCGAGTTTGCCTTGTTTTAATTGGAAGAAACAGGTTGTTGTAAATGGACTACGCAAAGAGCACCACATGGAAAAACCGAGGACGGTTTTCCGTGAAGAAGGGGAGGATGATGTGACCATGGCTACCACGGATGCAACCATTGCTCACATCATGGATGAACAAGAAGATATCGAGATCACGTCCTCCAAGTGCTGGAATCCGATTCGGCCACCTACTACACCGCCGACTTCAAACGGCCGCCGAATCTGCATACGACCTCCGTTTTCAGCCCGTGAGTACCTGATGGAAAGCTCTCGGAGCCCTCTTTCCAACGATCCAGCCTCTTCTCTGAATTCCATCTCGTATGGCCAGAATCACAAGAACAAGGTGCTGCGTCACCTACAATGGGCCTGTGGGCTTGTAACTTCATTTGGGACCCCAGCCCAGGTGAGGCCCATGTGGGGTGCACCCCAACCAGGTGGAGCACAAACCTAGGCACCCCTAGGTCATCCTCCCAGCTAGGTACGCCTTTAGGGTTTCTGGGGTTTTGTTAGATTAAAGTTTAGCCATTGCTACTTGCTTGCAGCACGCGTGTCGGCTAGACCGCCCGTCTGCTTGTTCTTCGGAACCCCAACTTATCGTGTGTATTCATTCCTATTTGCAATTCGGATTGCTTTTATCTTGTTCTTACTTGTTTCTTCGATTTGCTTGCAGGAATAAGGTTGATCTGCACCAGCAAGATCAACAACCCACGGAGAGGTGTATCGATCGCTAAGGCGCAACACAACGTCTCATACGGTTGTAGTCGGATCGTCAACGTTTCTCCCAAATCGTAGTTATCATCAACTCACCGAAAAATCGGGTCAACAACAACTTTGAGTGTCAAGTGGAACTCAGGGTCCATCAGCTAGCCTGCAAAGGACAATGACTATACGGAGGTAAATATAAAATATTAGCTTATAGTAATCTCTTTTATAAAATATTTTCTATAAGGCAAGGTATATAGCAGAGAATATCGAGTATGTACTAAAAAACTGCATGAATCTTCTATTATTTTCAGGATATAACGAGCAGATTTGGATTAAATATTAGATACTATATATGTAAACCATAAACAAGCATAATTTATACAATAAAAAATAGAGCAGCCCCCAGCATTAAACCGTAGTCGGCCTAATCACAGGAAACACTCGCACAATAGATATTGTATAAAAAACATGCTTTTGATAAACATAATGAATTGTAGATCTGACAATTTTGTATAGACTGGAAAAATAGGTACGATAAATTTCATATAAAATATTGCGTGTGTAGGTGGCCTTTTGTTGCTTGACGATCTTCGTGGTTGGCGGTGGCCTTTTATTTCTATCCTTGAGTAGCGTGTGTAGGTGGGCACCTGCATTGCATCCAGTAATGGAATATTGATGTAAATTTTCTGGATTACCTCAGTAAATCGGCTGAACTACTTGTCCATGGTTGGCTTCCTGTTGCGGCGAGGAAACGGCATGATGTCCATGTCAACAAATTCTTGTGAAGCCATCCTCCCGTCGCTGTTTCGGAATTATCAGGAGTGGGTTCCTCCTCCTGCACTTCCTGTCCCTTAGCTGGCCTCCTCTTGTGGTCACTGAATTGATGTTCTCCAGGGACAGTTCAGGTTATCCTAAGATCTTCCTTGTCTCGGCAAAGGGACGATAGTTGCCATCTGAGCTAATTGCGTCTCCAACATTTTGTTGCTCAGCTAGTTCTTGATAGCCGAGGAGAGTCCATCCATCTTAGCATGGATGCTCTCCAAGGTTTTGTCGTTGGCCACCAGTTTGTTAGATATCGTCTCATTCACTTTGGCCTGGTCATAGACAATATCCTTCAAGGAGGGTTGATTGAGATTGAAGTTACTGTTGTTCCTTCCTTGATAGTATGGGTGTGGTTGATTATACCCCTGGCCTGCTTGCAGATGGTACCCATTGTTGTTGTTTATGAAGATGTCTTCACGAGTCTCGGGGCAATCATTCCCCGAATGTCCGATGTTGCCACAGGTCTCACATGTCAGGGGAACGTCCAAGGCCTAGACTATACCGTACATTTCCACCTTGTCCCGAGCACGTTCGTCCAAACGCTTTAGGATGAGGTCCATATTAGCAGCGAGCATATCCGCGTCCTTTACAGTATGCATGCCTCGTTGATGGGATTGGAGTCGCACTTCAGTCCCTCCTTGATTGGAGACCATCCTTTCAATTAATTCTGATGCACAATTGACAGTTAGTAAGAAGAAGGCTTGGGCCACATAGTTGTACAATAGTAAGTGTATACTAAAATGACTATATACTAGAAGTATAGAAATGATCTTGTTCTTATTTCTTCTCCACTTATCCTAGACTTCCTATTTGTTAAATGTATTCTAAACTATTGCTTCAGTATGTCAACCTATCCTTATATGCACCTCCATCATATGAAGAGATTATCAAAGGTAAACAAATGGTGCTGAAACTAATCAAGGTGAATGTGTTGTTAATGAATTGATTTTGTCCACTTTTCATGCTATAGTGGAGCAATGTTGGTATTTCTTAACGACATTACTAGAAATATTCATTCCCAGCAATGGCGCAAAAATAGTCCTAGTATATTTATCGTTACAGAAGTAATCCGCAAGCGCACAGATATACCATTGTAGCATTTCACCTGGAAGTATTCCAAGGTATCATTTTTATTTAATCCCAGGGAAGATTGTGAAAGAGAGAACTATGCTAACATATACACATATATATTACTTGCCTTTATCAAAGCCTAGGCAGGGGTTAATTTAATAGGCAAATTTGGCTACAGGACATCGCGATTTCGTGGTTTTAGCTCCAGGACACCGCACAAAATCACTTTTGGGGGAAAACACTCTCAAAACATGGTTATTTGCCAGCGGATACCGCGCTCATTAAAATAATAATTTCCGGTTGAAGAGGAGAGAGAAATCGCATGAAATATCAAAAATACCCTTGGGCCCACATGTCAGCTCTCTGTCTGCGACGCGAGGTGGGGCGCGGAGGCCAGAGCCATGTTTTAGCCGCTGCTCCCGGCGACGGCCGACGTGACGTCGTCAGCACTACTGGGCATCAACTATGCCGTGTCGGCAACAACCGTCGGCAACGGACGCGCTTGTGCAGCTCGAACTCGACAAGAAGGTGGCCGTCACCACCGTGCACAACCTCGGCGTGCTCGAGTACGAGTTCGCCATCCCGCATGCTCGATTCCGTCCTCCGCCGTCGCGCCGCCTACGCCAGCGCCACCCTCGTCGCGCTGCCGCCGGGAGAGTATGCTGCTACCGCTCTTGCTACTGCCACTGCTGCCGCTCTTACTGCTGCTGCCGCTGCTCTTGCTGGTGCTGCCGCCACTACCGGCTGCTGCCGTGGTTGCCGCTCATGTGGGGAAGGCGCGGGCATGGCCTCCTCAACCTGCAGCTTGAGGGAGAGAGGAGCTTTGGCTCCCTGTCGGTGAGGGGTGGGGAGGGGAGAGGGAGAAAGAGAGAGGAGAGATCAGAGAGCTGACATGTGGGTCCAATGGTATTTTTGATATTTCACGCAATTTCTCTCTCCTCTTCAACCGGAAATTATTATTTTAATGGGCGCGGTGTCCGCTGACAAATAACCATGTTTTGAGAGTGTTTTCCCCCAAAAGTGACTTTGTGCGGTGTCCTGGAGCTAAAACCACGAAGTCGCGATGTCCTGTAGCAAAATTTGCCAATTTAATGAGGGTAGCATGACACGAAGCGAAGCTTATAGATTTCCTTAGATAAATAATTCTAACTAAGTGGAAGAAGAGAGAAAGAACGCATTTACTATACTTCTAATATACACTCAAATTTACTCTAAACTTGCTAGTATACAATCATGTGGCCAATACCACCTAACAGTGCCCTCTTGGTGTTTCGAGAGACCACCCCAGGTTGCCGAGTTTCTTACGACAACCTATCATGTCCGTCCAATCGGGACTAAATACGGAGGAGTACCCTCCCCAGGAATTTGTCTTAGGAATATATACTAACGTGGAGGAATACCCGTACTGAGCTATTACCATCAGCGGCCCACCTCTACTGTCCCACAGCATATATGCCCAGATAATGATACTTACTAATCTAAGCACCATGCTTACATTAATAAATACTACTCTACACCATTACACCTCTATGGTAGGTTACCCACACAATTATACCGACACAAGTATAAAGTAAAAGCAGTACTGATACTAAGTAAAGTACCGAGAATATATAAAGAAGAATATTTCATTAATTCGGAAAAGTATTACATAAGAGAATAGAAAAGCTACTAGAGCCATACCGAAACTCCTTCGGAAGCTCCGAGGACTCGTAGAACTATTCTATACTACTTCCACTTAGCACTAAACTACTAATATAAAGTATGAAATGGAATCTTGAGCTTGCTTGAGTGTGTTGAGAGAGTGAATGAGCTCCTCCTTTTATAGGGCAGTTATGACGGTTGTAGCCATGCGAAATGTCCATTTTGCCCCTGCAACCGTCATTGAGGAGTGATTTGGAGCATCCATGTGGAGGGCCAGCAGGAGCCGACGCCACTAGGTTTTGGCTGAACCTGGGCCGGCCCAGAAGGCCTCCTGTTTTGGGCAGGGCACTGACAGGTGGGTCCTTTAGTCGGTTGTGACAGTTAAGGCGGTTTCCAGACAATTACGCCTGACATGTGGGCCCTCCTTATCTTCTAGCTTGCTTAGGAGTGAGGCTTCTTCACTTTCTCTTTATTTTATTTACTAAATTCGTGCAATATATTATTCTCCAAGTACAAGTTGAACTATATTATTCTTAAATAAATATGAATTCTCTGTTATTTTAGTTATATTGACGGTCAAAATTTGTCTGTAATGACCATCAACAAGCAACCACTTGATAAACCCTGAGCTCCACTCGAGACACTCAAGGTTGTTATTGGCCCGATCTTTCGGTGAGTTGATGATAACTACGATTTGGGTGAAACGTTGATGACCCGACTACACAGTACGAGACTTTGTTGTGTTGCACCTTAGCGATCGATACACCTCTCCATGGGTTGTTGATCTTGCCGATGCAGATTAACCTTATTCCTACAAGCAAATAGAAGAAACAAGCAAGAACAAGGTAAAAATAATCTAAATCACAAATAGAAATTGAATACAAATGATAAGTTGGGGTTCCGTAATGAGCAAACCGGCGATCTAACTGATCACGAGATTACATGGCAAAGTAGCGAAGCTAAACTTTAATTCAAACAAAACCCAAGAAACTCTAAATGGGTACCTAGCTATTTAAAGAATTGGAAGGATGACCAACGGGTCCCTAGGGTCGTGCTCCACCAAGTTGGGGTGCACCTCGCATGGGCCCCACTTGGGTCGGGGTCCCAAACGAAGCTACAAGCGCATAGGCCCACTATAGGTGATACAATACCTTGTTTCGTCAATTGCGGATGACTGAGATGGAATTTAGCGATGAGGCTTGATCCATTTGAAAGAGGACACCAAGAGCTTCCCATCAAGTACTCTGGACCCAAAACGGAGCTCTTATGCACATGTGGTGACCATTTGAAGTCAACACTATAGTAGGTGGCAGGTTTTATGCACATCTATAGGAGGTTCTAAATTCGAACAGATGTAAACTTTATGCGCCAAATATATTCTTCTATCATCATATTCACTAAAGATATCAAAAATAGCATTAGTTGGACATGGAAAATCAGACTTAGCAAATAATTCCTCCTTAAAATTATTGAGTTTATAAAAATCATCAAACTAAACATAGCCCAAAGTATTTAAAGAAGATGTCAATTCACGTTCTTCTATTTCATTAGCAATGTGAACAACATGCTTAAAATCAGCACATAAAGAACTAACACTATATATAGCATCTTCATTCACTAGTTGTGGCATTGATATAAGTGAAGCATTATCACACAACTCTTCTTTATCACAAGGAACAATAAACAAATCAACTTGTGACAAAGGAATCACAGCAATTGGTTCTACTAATGGTTGCCCTGCTATAGCATGAAAAGTGGACAAATTCAATTTGTGTTCAGCACACTCACCTTGATTAATCTCAACATCATTTAGCTTACCTTTGATGATCTTTTCTGATGATGGAGGTGCATCAATTTTGAGTGTTAACAATGGGAATAACGGCTCTTTCATGTCTCTCTCCTCCTTTTCATGATTATGCACTTCCTACAGTTGGTTAGTAATAGTAGGTAAAAACATAGCATGTTTCCTCCTCTATTTTACTTTCAGCACTACAAGCAAGTTGTAACAAATGAGAAAGAGATTTATATCATTGACAAGCAAACATGACCTAAATTTCTTTGTTAAGCCCACGTAAAACCTCAATTTTGTAGCTTCTTCGCATTCATGTAAGCCACAACGTAGTAAACAAGCATGCATATCATGATAGTATGAAGTAACACTTTTGGTATCTTGTTTTAAGCATTGTAGTTTGTTGAACAGAATGTCAGCATAATACATGGGTATAAACATCTCTCAAATGTCGTTTCAAGTCATTCCAAGATTGTGATATTTTGTTATGCCTACAGAAATACCGTTTATTTCCCAGACAAGCCATGCTTTTGAAATTCTCTATCAACCGCTAACTCCCAATCAATGTAAGCATGAGGATCATAATTTCCTTCAAAATAAGGCAGTGCAGATTTGATCTTAGCTAGAACAATGGCACTTTCCTCATAATGGTCATGTTGATCACTCCTCGTATCTCGACGAAGATGTCGATGTTGAGCACAGTTATCCTCAATTGTCTTGCATATCCCTATCATGTTTGTTCCTAGTAACTACAAGGTAGTGTAGGTTCAAATTTCACACACACTCAAGCTTTTTACCGAGCTCTTGCATATGCCTCACGACAGTTAAGGCTGCATGAAATGAACTACCCTACCCATGATCTTGAATTAGATGCAGTTGTTCATGTCCTCATGATATAGAGACACTACTTAATTGGTAACAGAAGCGAAGTGTAGACTGATCATAAGAGTCTGAAATATATCTTTACTCAAACGGAGCTCAACCTTAGATAAAGAAGATGGCTTGAATTAATCAAGGATTATGATGTCGGAATACATTATCATCCCGGAAAAGCAAATGTTGTTGCTGATGCACTAAGTTGGAAGGTGCACTGTAATGTTCTTTTGACCTCGCCCCATCATCCAGAGTTGTGTAAAGAATTAGAAAGGCTAAGAATAAACATGGTTAAGCTAGGAACTTTAGCAACCCTAGTGGTTCAACGACTCTAGAGGATCAAACCCGTGAAGCCCAAGAAGGCGATCTAGAAATTATGAATATCAGGGAATTGATAAAGAAAGACAAAGCCTCAGAATACTCTATGGATGACAAAGGAATTGTTTGGTTTGGAAAGCGTATTTGTGTGCCCACTAAAAAGGAGATAAGAAATTTGATACTTCAAGAAGCTCATGAGTCTGCTTATTCTATACATCCAGGAAATACCAAGATGTACCAGGATATCAAGAGTCATTTTCGGTGGTCTGGAATGAAGCAAGATATTGTTGAATATGTTGCCCTTTGTGATATATTCCAAAGAGTAAAAGTTGAACATCAGAAGCCAGCAGGGTTATTACAACTGTTAAAAATTCTGGAATGGAAGTTGGAAGAAATAGGAATGGACTTCATAACAGGATTTCCAAAGACATCTTCGTGTTACACTTCCATTTGGGTAATAGTGGATTGACTAACTAAGGTTGCCCACTTTATCCCTGTGATGACTACATATTCTGGAAAGAAATTAGCAGAGTTATATATGACAAGAGTGATGTGCCAACATGGTGTCCTGAGAAGATTGTGTTAGATATACGTACACAGTTCAGCTCCCATATCTGGAAGAAGTTACATGAGCCATAGGCACCAATCTCAACTTCAGTACAGCTTACCACCCTTAGACTGATGGACAGACAGAAAGAGTGAATCAGGTTCTAGAAGTTATGTTGAGAGCTTGTGCATTAGATTTTGCTGGCACTTCGGATTTATGCCTACCCTATGCAGAGTTCTCCAATAACAACAGCTATCAAGCAAGTATACAGATGGCCCCCAACAAAGCCTTGTATGGGCGTAAGTGTCGAACGCCGCTCTGTTAGATGGACGTCGGAGAAAAGAAAATTTTTGGACCAGATATTCTGAAGGAAGCAGAAGAACCAGTGAAAGTAATCAGGGAACGTTTGAGAGTAGCCCAGTCTAGACAGAAAAATTATGCAGACAATCGTCGAAGAGACTTGGAGTTTAAAGTTGGAGATCATGTGTATCTAAGAGTGTCACCCCTACGTGGAATGAAAAGATTTGGAATAGCAGGAAAGTTGGCACCATGTTTCATCGGACCCTATCCTATTTCTGCACGCCGTGGAGAAGTTGCCTATCAATTAGAGTTACCTGCAGAACTCGCCCTCTCTCTGTCACGTCTTGTCGCCACTGCCGCATAACGCCGCTCCCGTCGCCTCGCTCTGAGACCCTACCGCTCGAATTCCGGCCGTAGTAGCCGCCGTCGGCCTCGCGTCACCATGTCTCTTCGCTGCTCCCGTTCTCTGTGTGTCTTCGTCGCCATCGCGTCACCACCGCAGCGCCATCCCCTCCTTCCGTGAACCCAACTGAGCTACTAGCTGGCTACCCCCGGTTCTCCGGTGCCTAGCCGCCAGCTCGCTGCAGCCGGCCAAAGCCGCCCCGCCTATAAAAGGAGCCCGAGCTCTCCCAATTTCCCCACACCAACACCATCTCTCTCTCTCTCTCTCTCTCATTCTTCTCTTTGTGCCGCCGCCTCAGGCCACCACACTCCGCCTTCCAGTGTCTCCGCCGCCATCTTCCCTCGGCCAACGGTCGCCTCGCCGCGCCCTGCTGCCACGGCATGTCGTCGCCCCGAGCCAAACAGAGCGAGGAGGAAGAAGACGAAACCGAGCCACTGATAGCCCGGCCCCACGTCCTTTTCCCTTTGTCCATCGCTGACAGGTGGGCCCCCTTGGGCCGTCTGCATTAGCGGTTCCGTTAATGAGTTGATTTCCAAATATTCCAGAAAAATCCATTTAACCTTTGAAAGTTCATAGAAAATCAACCGTAACTCAAATAAAAAATCCATTTAACCTTTGAAAGTTCCTAAACTTTTCTAAAATTAAGATCTACACATGGGCACCATTGTTTCTTTTATTTGAGTTTGTTTTATTGCCTTTTGTTAATTAGATTTTTTTTTCGCGTATAGAACCCGAGTACGAGGAAGCTTCGGACGCCTCTTTCGAGGGAGAAGACCCGCACCCTGTGCAAGGCAAGCCTCTTTGATCACATTGCCCCTATATTTGCAAAATATGTTTGTTTAAAAAGTGTATTGCTTAGTATACACGACAAACATGTTTAGGCCTCGAATTGTTTATGCAACCGAGGGACCAACCGATTAGTTGCACTTGCTTTACATAGGTTGTTGTTTCCTTACCTTTGAAAGGTCCACAAATGTTTGCACTGGTATCGTTATACGACTACGGAGGTAGTTTCCTTAGCCATGCTTACGTTGTTTTGCCGTGTGGGAAACTTGGGTTATTCCAAATACATGCTTAAAAATCCGGTACGTTGTACCGACATGTCGTGAAATAAAATGTGTTGTAAAATAGTGATTGATGTGAGTCATACCTTTGTGGTCTGGCCACGTATTATCGTTAAGGACCGTTTCCTTTGGGAAATCCATCCAAATACGTTACAGTGCGACCACACGGGTGTATATGGGATGTCTCTGGCTAAGTAAATTGTTATCACATGAGAGTGTGGTGTGCTAATGGTTATGGGATGCCGAGGATGAGGAGACGAAGTTTGAATCTTTACAGCCCTATTGGGGGTGTTTAAGTAGAACTCAGGGTTTATCATATGTGACTTGGCTTCTAGCTTCGTCAGTGCGAGGAGCAGCAGATGTTCAACTTCATTTTCACTAGAAGTAACACGAGAGCACATCGGTGGCGATGCACGTGGCATCCAACTCGGGCTGCTGCTCCCTCTCCGTGCTCGGCCGAGGAGCATCGACAAGAGGAGAAGTGATGCCTCGGTGACGATTCTAGCGATAGCACGCAACAGGGCAACGCGACGGGCAACGGTGATGGCAGCGTTGAGCTCTTAGAGGAGAGAGAGAAAGCAAAAGAGAAGAAAAGTAAAAGGAGAGAATATGTGGTGGAGGTAAGGTGTGAATTTTGGGTAAGGAGAGAACATATGCGTTGAGCCTGGAAGTTTTGGATAATGACAAAGATGCCCGATTTTTTAAATCGCCCCGAACGTCCGTCTCTAAGCATTTTCAAAAGAAAAACTATAGGAAAACAATAAACGCCAATATGTCTAAAGGTGCCATCAATGTTATTATTACTCAGATATGATAGTTCTACCTCATCAATAATATGCAATTAAAGAGTGAAGAGTAAATTGCACTGCCCGTATAAAAGGTTGCATTTTAGCTCAAAAATCAGATACACAATAGATTTGATGTTTTATATATCAAATTATAGTAATTTCAAATTTTAAATTCCATGTAAATTACAAACAAATTAATTTATCCAACTTTTATCAAATTAGTTTTACTAAATATAGTATTGAATATATTTTAATGATATGTTTGTTTTGGGTTGAAAATATTGCTATATTTAGATCAAACTAAAAAAGATTAGCTAGAAAAAGATTCAAAACAACTATGTACATGGCTTGTTTTAGTACACATTTGTTTGGTGCGTTAAAACCAAAACCAAGAACTATGCAACCAATACAATATAATTAAGAATAAAATAAATACAAAGTACATATGAAAAATATATATGAAGGTTATTTGCACATTCAACAATTTAATTAGTCATAATATATCGTTTTGGACTTGATTCACAATAATGAACATTTTATAAGTGTGTACTGCATTCACCGGTAAGTTTATGTACAGTCGATGCAATTTAAAATAGCTCCAGGGCTAACATGCTTTAACTAGTCCAACCAAACAAGACAACAGAATCATCAGAATGCTTCAAATGCTTTCCATCAATTTCGTGCCCATGACTACGGATGAAGCAGAACCTGAATAAACAGACGATAATAATGTATAACACAGGAAAAGAAAAAAGAATCTTGCATTATGATATTTGAACAAACAGTTTTACATAAGGGAAAGGGTATACCCATCAGCTAGTCTCGAGCAGAGTGTTGCCAAAGCCCTCCTTCACCTCCATACCTGTTCCAGGAATACTTTCACAAAGCACATCAGTGATTTATCCGAGAGTTCAGATGAACTAGAATGCATAAAAATGAAACCTTCAAAGATGTAAACACCACCTTCCCCAGAGAACAACCTAGCATTTCATTACAATAAATAGCGATTGAAGTTCGCTAAATTAACAAAATAGTAAGCACTGACCTTTTCTAACATAACTGGATGAAGCTAGCACTATTCTCGATCAGAAAATGATACGAGATGAGATCCAATGCTTTTTTACTTTCACAATATACAGGGACCTATACTATTAAGGGAGAAGCAATAACACCCAGCACTGAGTTGATCGGCTGGCACAGCTGGCATCCCTCAGATTCTTCAACTTGTGTTGATTGGAGTTTTGCAACCAACCTCCTTGGATTTCATCTTCACGTTTCCAAAATTACAGGGTGCAATCTAAACCAATGAATAATTTAATATCTTAGACCTAGAGCAACAAACAAGGCACCCCATCAGGAAGATTTACAGGTACTGCAAATGTCATGACATGTCTATCACGATATATTCTGCGAGGGGCAAGATCAGTTGATGAGGCCTCCACTCCAGCTGCATGATAATTCCTGGCGTGGAACCTTCCCAGCCGGTTCACAATAGAAATTCTCTCTAAATCTTGGCACTCCAACTGTATATCTAGCATTGAAGACCTTTTGTTTAAGCTGCAAAGTGACAAACAGATATTAACATGCTACTGGACCAAAGGATCTTGTGCTCATCCAAAATAAATGTGTGGGTTATAAATTCGCTTAGTAGAAACCCCATAAAAGGCATATATCTTCATGGAAGGAACCTAATAATAATGAGCAGATTGGACAAATATTGTTATAGCATAAATGCATTTTGCATATGCGCAGGCAACTAACTAGTAAGCATTTTGAGAAACCATAGTAATGTCATTCCTGTAACAAATTGAGAAACCATTTTGGCATATAAGCTTAATATAATATCAGGCTTTAACATCGCAAAGACTCCACAATGTGGTAGTAAATGTCAATTGCTTTCTCTTAGTACAAAAGGTACTCCCTTTGGTTGTAAAATTTTGATGTTGAGCACAAGATTCGGTCAATCTTTTGAAGCTTTGATCATCACCAACTCCTTGAATGCTTAGTTTATAAAAACAAAAAGGGACAATTGCTTGTTTGACCCCATTTCCAAGCCAATATACCAATCTGTCCCTATTTTTTCTAGTTTGCTTATTTGACCTTGCTTTTCAAAAACGAACACCCCGACTGACCCTGTTTCCGCTGCACCATTAAAGTTTCACTTAAAAGGGAAAAAGATACCCTCAAAGAAACCCTATCCACATCTAACCCTCCATATCCATTCATTCAGATCCGGTCTAAATCGTATCTTGTCTGTCTCTCTCGGCGCCGGCTCGTGCACGGAGGATCGGCGTGGGAGGGTGCCGCAGCGCCGGCTCGTGGAGGGAGGGAGCGGTGGCGCCGACGGGCTGAGGGGATGGAGCGGAGGCGCCGCAGCGCTGGCACGCGGCGTTGGCGGCTTGCAGGGGGCGGGAGCGGCGGCGCCAGTGCGCTGAGGGGAAGGAGCGGAGGTGCGGCAGTGCCTACGCGCGGCTGTGGCGGTGGCGTCGGCTCGCCGGGAGAGGAAGTGGCCGTGCCGGTGCACTGAGGGGAGGAAGCGGAGGCGCAACGGCACTAGCTCGGGGGGGGGGGGGGGGGGGGGAGGGGAGGAGCGGCGGCACCGATGCGCCGAGGGGAGGGAGCCGCGGCGCGGTGGCGGCGCCGGTGAGATCGACGGTGGGCGGAAGATCAGTGGCTGCAGTGCGCCGAGGGAGCAAGGGTGGCGGCGTGCGGTGAGATCGGCGACGAATGGTGGATCAAGGGAGTAGGTCGGTGGCGCTGTGCCGTGAGAGCGGCGACAGCGGTGCCGTCTCGGCTGCGCGTCAGCGAGGCGGTTGTGGGCGGAGGGCAAGCAAGGGCCAACTGGGCAGCGAAAATGGATTTTGCCGGCCGAGCATCTCCTTTCTTTACTTCTATATGTGTTTTTCTTCACTCTAATTTTGGATGGACAAAAATTAGACAACATGATGCTAGAATTTTGCAAAATTAATCTGTTTAATTTTGTTAAATTTCTGTCAAATTGAAAAACAAATTTATCAAAATAAAGCCAAATATATCAAACTTATCTCAAACAAGTCAAGCTATGCTTAATTCGCTACAAATATATCAAAAAGATTTGAATAAAAAATAATCTTTTGCACAACGTGATGAAATGAGCAAGGGTAAAAAGGACAATTTCTCTTAGTTAACACCATTATGGGTGTGTTTGCAAGAGCAAGTTCCCAACACTCCTCTCTCGTTTTCCGCGCGCACGCTTTTCAAACTGGTAAACGGTGTGTTCTTTGCAAAAAGTTTCTATACAAAAGTTGTTTTCAAAAAATCATATTGATCATTTTTGAAAAAAAAGGACCTAATACTTAATTAATCACGCGCTAATGGACCGCTCCGTTTTCCGTGCATGGGAGATGGGTTCCCAACACCCACCTCCAAACACAGCCTATGTTGCCTTCACGGAATAGGGTCAGCCTTGAACTTCAATTTTGAAAAGCGGGGTCAAATAAGCAAACTTGAAAAAATAGGGTCAAATCGGTAGTTAGACTTCAAAACAAGGTCAAATAAGCAATTGCCCCCAAACAAAAAAGAGTTGTGTATAGATTTGCCTTGAAAAGTACCATCATAATTTTATTAAATTTTATAAACTTATCTCATATAAGGGCAATCACAATGCAAGAAACTAACCATGATTTCCATATCCTCCACATCATGAGAAACTAGTACTAGACACTAATTTTCCAATGCAAACACTACTAATTAATATTCAAATTTAATGCTACTCGTCTTCATAGATGTTGTATAGAAACCATGTCTTATGCAAGACATGGCTTCCTTCTCTTTCTTCATTTACACACTTACCACATCATATTTTATCCTATGTAGCAACTCATTTAATTTTATGGACACTATCCTAGTCATTGCATTGTGAATGTCCTAAACCAATGATTCAAAGTTTCAAAAGTCTGACCAACTTGTTCTTTTTTTTAGAACACATAGGAGATATGCATATCATTTCATTAAGAAAGAGGAGAAAACGTGGACGGCATTAGCGAAAGACTCCGACAGCCGCCCACCAAGGGTACAACAGAACACCACACACCCAAAGGAAGTGAAACAAACTAGTGCATCAGCAGCACAAGCCTAGCAGCTCCTGCTAGGCACCAAAGAGCGCCCTCATTAGCGATGGCTTGGAGGACATGTTAAATAATTATGACAAGAGGGATAGCATGTGTCAGCAATAACGAAGCACCCCCCACCCCCACGCGGCGCCCCCCTCCAGAAGAAAAACTAACCAAAATAATGAATTGATTTTCACATCACAACTTTACGTAATTAAATTATAAATATACCTGTAGATAAATTCTAAAGTATAGCATGCTTTATCATATAACAGCATTTATTTGGTTGTTCAAACCCAATATTCCACTCCATCCTGCCAACTATAGGTATTTTCATTACTTTTGAAGAATAAACCAAGATATTAATCATATCGCCTGAAATAACTTTCATATCATCCTCCCAGATCGTAAGAGTAAGAGTGTTCTCCGACATAGGTATATCTGAACTTACAATTACTGGAATCAACAGGATGAAAATTTGGTTGAGAAATTTTTTTTAACTATGTGAATTTAACAGGAATCATATGTAAGCACCTGCCAAAATGGGCAGGATGAAAAACAAGTAGCACAGCAAGAGATCTGGTGCGTGTTCAATTATCTTTTCTATCAATAATGTATGCCTTTTTTATTTTAACTAAGTTAATTATTGAATTCAGGTTTTCTACCAAGTCAGGATAACTCCACAGCATTGAAGGTATCCGATAGACAAAAATCAGACTCTGTAAGAGAACTATAAGACTGTGTTCACATCAAGTAAATTATCTACAGAATCTCATCAAGGCCACTAGCAAGAAAAATTATGCAATGAATAAAAAAATAAGAAGGTGCATATTGGAATGTCAAAAAGAAACAAAAAAGCACTACTGTCAAGTTGAAATATACAAAAATCCTTTATAGAGGAATTGATACAAACAGATGAGACATAAATAAAGTATGTCTGAAATATATAAAATTAAAAATCAATTGTTGCAATACAAAAGGTGGCACTAGCACCTCTGCAGTGAACTTGAAAATCAAATTAGTGAGAAGTGCGTTCAGTAAACAATCAAGCTAGTTAATTACTTCAGGGGGTCCTTCAGAAAAGAGGGATGCAGGTCTCTAAGGCAAGCAAAGAGGAAACTCTGTATGTCTATTCTACTAGTACATATCTACCCCGTCCAACTCTCTTCAATACCATACAACTCTTCTTTCCCAACCAGATTTTCTGTCTTATTCCAATCAAATTTGGACAACATAAAATGCAGTGCAGGGGAAACATATATATTTCACAACTAAGAATCAAGAGAAAATAGTTGCACGCACCTCACAAAATCATTCTCCATCTTTTTAAATCTTGGAATAAAAAATTCAACGGCCTTTGTGAATCTGTCTCTCATTTTGTCGTTCTCAATTTGTTCATATGACCTGTTTATAAATAGTAAATATCTTAGGGAAATGATGTTACTTGCAAAAGGCCAACTTACTACATGACTTGTAATTGCAAAATTATTCAGTTAATAGGAACTTACTTATCCCCACTACTTATGAGAGTGCCAGTGTCCAAAGATGAATTTGAAGGCATGCTGCATGCATCTCCAACTGTCAACTTAGCAATAGTATATGTTACGCTTTGGTACATTGATATAGCTTGTGCCCTAAGAATAGCCGCTGGTATAGAAGGGAGAAGTTGCTGAATCAACCGAGAGGTCATAATTAGCCTTTTACGTGGTAAATATAATATGAGAGCATCTTCTTGAATGTCAGCTTCATCTTCCACCTATAACAAATGCATATTTTGTTATGACGCATAATGTTCATTGGATAACACCGGTGAAACAATAAAAGAATAGTTATCTCATACAGACCTCGATTAATCTATTAGTTGCTTCAGGCCAGTCCATACCCAGAGTGCTGTAAGTTTTGAAAAAGTGTTACATTTCAATGAATATTGAGACTGAACAAAGTAATAAACAGTGTAAATTACAACTAGGAGAATAAGAACCAAAGCCTGGTAACAGTTGTGGAGCGGAAAACACACCTCATGTCCGCCAACTTTTGGTGGCCATCAATGATTTGATTCCAAGAAACAAGCACAGGAGCTTTAAATTTCCGCTTCTTCGGTCTTCGCACCGCAGAAGATACCTTTAGACCAGAAGGCATTTCAGGTCTGACAGAAGTAGAGCATTCAAGTCCATGCCCAGAAACACTGCTAGTGTCCATGCTCCAGGGAACTTTTGGATGATTATATGGTGATGCAGTTTTCCTGACACTGTACATAGCAAGATTATGACCATTTCTGTTGCTACCATGTTGAAACCAGGGTGATATCTGAGGGTTGATCATTAATTTGTCACCACTTTCAATTAAATTTTCTGTTGAGCTTGTGCCAAGAGATGAGCATTGATTTTGAAGATCAGTTCTTGCAGTGGCCATATCATTGGAGGTGGAGGTTAACTCCCTCAACTGAACCTGCGATGGCATGGTTGAGGTTACATCTTCACTGTTCCTGGGAGCAAACCTTAACATCTGATCTGATGGCAACAAGTTTGAGATTCTTGGGACCTCAGTTTTATCTGTACATAATCTCACTGGATTATTTTCTCCATGTGGAGCTCTTTCGGCACCGGGCCATTCAACTTGTGAAGCATTACAACTCATATCAGTTGTTTTAAGCCTCTTTCCAGACGTATTTTCTGGATCAGAATCAACAGGCTTAATGGCCTGAATCTGATGCAGTAGAGAATAATTTATCTGCTGGGAATTGGATGGTGCCAGGCTTCCATGCAGACTGATGCCACCATAGGTGGAAACTTTGTTAAAGGAAGAACCCATATTTGGAATGTTTGCTGCCATATTTTCCCCTTGTGACGAGTTTATGATGCCATGCTGCATCAAGGGTCTCTGAAGGGCATTTTTCTTTCCTAATAAAATATCTCCCATTTGATCCATATTTGGTATGTCAGATCCATCATTTTCCACAACTCGCTTTATTTCTTGCCTTCCTGAGTTGGTAGTAGTTGTGGCATCATCAGATAGATTTGCTACCCTCATTATTTGATAATCATCTTTCGGACAACCCCGTAATGTGGAATCACCAATAGTACTTGGGAACATCATTGACTGGAGAACATTTGGAGTTATCTTGTTATGTTGGATACCCCCCAGGCGCTGTGCTGAGATGTTTGTCCACACATTCTTGAGCATTGTTGCTGCAATACCTTGCAGAGACTGCTGAGGAAGAGAATTTACAGGAGCAGACTTTGGCTCTGCAACTGGGTATTGCTGGCCTAAGCTTTTAGTTTGGGGGAGGCACCCACTTGACAGTCCAGTATTATCAGCATCTGATGAGTAAAATGGTGAGGATCGACTCGGGTAGCCAGATGAAGTCGTCGAACCAGGAGTGGAAGGTAGCTGTCGCTGGTCTTCCCCTGGTACTGAATTATCAGTTGGCTTGATGTCAACAGAGGTGTGACTGGTCCATAAATTACCTGAAGTTAGTTGTTGTTGCATTAGTGGTGCCAATTTTAATCCAAATCCTTGTAAAGGGGGCTGGTTAAGTTGATTAGGAGTAATATCAGATCTGATGGGCATATTGCTAGAAACAACAGAATTTGTGCTGTCCACCTTCTGAAGAAATTGTTGAAGCATATGTTGACTGCACAAGACTTACAAAACAAAATTCAGAAAGCCAACATATATCTAGCTTAATACACCATCAATTCTGCATTAGAAACATTCTTAATAATCTAAAGACATCAATTGATTGAAATGTCTTGAGTCCTTGTGTTACTCCTGTTATACTGGGACCAATAAAAAGCCAAATAACTACTCCCTCTATCCCAAAATATAACAACTTCTGGTATTCAAATTTTGTCCCAAAAAATACCTCCACCTACATTCTGTTATCAACCAATCACAAGCTTCCACCTTTTAATTTCTCCACCCCCTTCCTCTTCTCACCAATCACAATCTTCTTCCATTGAATTTCACCTACTTTCTTAGTACTTGTGTCCAACCCCAAAACTTCTTATATTTTGGGACAGAGGTAGTATTGAATTGAGTAACTCCCAAGTGAACATCATTTCATCATCACATTACTAGTTTTCATGAAATAAGGTGAAGGAAACTACTATACATGAGAGATCCCATCTATCTGGTCAAAACATACAAGGTACTCTTATGGGAGATATCAGCATTTGATTCAACAAATAAACAACATAATTGCATCACAAACGTTCGAAGAATAAATGTAACCTTCAAATCAGATAGTAGATGATCGAGATCATATGAAGTGAAGAACTACCTTGTTTGAACTATTTTATTTGGGTTTTGCAACAACGTTCCATCATATCCTCTGAAGGGAGGTTCATTCGAGTATTTGCTGGCAGTAGAATGTTGAGTAAGTTGTTCCTCTACCATTGCAATTTTCTACAAAGAAAAAAAGTGAAATGAGAATGCAGAAAATGAACTCAGCTAAACATCTGATGTAAAAGGAACAGATGTATCTTCATTAACCAAGAATAAAGATGCACTCTACTTGCATACCTCATTTGTTGACCCAACAAGACCAGCAAGTTGGCAGCTCCCACCCAGCAGGTTCTCTTGGTTATTTGGTGGCTGAATTGACTCTGACAATAACTTATTATTGCACAAAGAATTCGTTGGAAAATGTCCAGTACTAATTCCAGATGTTGCACTAAGATGATTCAGCAGTGCAGATGGACCCATCGTTTTCTGGTCAGATTGGCCCAAATTATGGGCATCCATTCCACTAAAGGAATTACCTCTTGCAGAAAAAGAGATGCCTAAATGCTGACCATTATTTGAATTATGTCCTTCAGCAGAAATTGCATTAGTATACATCTGGCTGAAGCCAGCAAGTCCATACTCTGCATTATTTCCTTGTGAACATGAAGTCTCTGGAAGTGGCCTTTGCCCTGGAGTATTGTTGCTTCCAAAATTTCCCCCGCTCTGACCAAGCATCATTTGATGTTGGCCTGGGCTAAACATTCCTGTGCTTGAGCTCGTCAGGACAGTATTTTTACTGCTATAACCGTCATTTGGCACTTGAACAGTGTTCACATCAGGCTTTGACTGCTGAAAATTATTAATTGAATATGTATTGACGCAATTGGAATTTCGGCCATTCCAGTTGCTTTGGTTATTACTAGACTCCCCGTTAAAATTATGGTTATAACTGCTTTGTTGCAATACCCCAAGTCCTTGTGCGTTCTGTGGCATAAAACGTTCACCACCTGAGTTCAAATTTCGTTTCAGCAGCATAGGTTTCTGTTGTGCCCAAACACCAATTGATAAGTTGACATGTTCTGGTGATCCACAGTCACCAGAATGGCTTTGCTTTAAACTCGGTTGAAAAAGCCCATCATTAGCTCCTGTAGTTGTGTGATTATTGATAGCGGTGGAGGTAGATCCATAAGAAAATTTTTCCTGATGGTCATACACGGATTTCGTTGCACGCTGAAAACTGGTGAACTTCAGATTATTCATGGTTCCTGAAGAACCATCATGTGAGGGAGAAGGTTGTGCGCTTGGAGATGCACTATGTAGGTTCATGCTATTTAAAGTTGCATGCTGCCTCTGTTCCAGATCAGGAGAAGTCATTTTATTTGTAAATGCCTGGTCTCTATTCTGGAAATTCATGCTACTCCACTCTTCCTGGAGGCCATTTTTACTGCTTGTCAACTGTAATGCTTCCTGCATAAGAGCACTCCAGCTACCCCCTTGAGCTGACACAGGGATGCTTGAGTTGCGATTGCCTGAAGAGTTATCATGACCAGGAACTCCATCTGATGAATCATCCTCTCCCAATAAACCAGTAAAATTGTTATCATCTCCATACAAAATTTTCTCCTCTGTGGGATCAAGGCTAGCAGCACTGCTAGCTGGTCCGACGTGCGGCGCTGACTGACATTCAACTTGGTTCATCCTGCCATTAAAATGTTGAACATGAAAACCATGTTGTAAGTGATTAACTAGAACAGGACTGCCTGTCTTCAAGTTAGCGCCTTGACTTTGAGTCGAAGAATCACTTAATACACTTCCATTTTCAAAAAAATTCTGCAAATTATTGGATGTAACTTGTTCACAAAGACCATGTTCATTCTGGAACGAATTAATTGAGCTTGCAATCCTTGCTGTCATATCTGACTGGTCTGAACCAGCTCTTGCCATTGCATTGTGGGAATTAGCAGGAAATCCTGGGAACTGGGAGTACTGATTCCCAGAACCTTTGCTCATGCTAGCAGGAAGGGAATGAGAAGATTGGTTTACTTTATTATTAACTGATCCCATTGGCCTCATGAGATTCTGGATGTTTGAGTACACTGCACCATTTGCAAAGCTGCTTGTGCCAAGAGAAGCACCATGATGTTGCTCCCAATGTGGGTTACCATTATTTAAAATCTGAGAGTTGCTTTCTAACCTGGAGCCACCAAGAGAAATACCATTTGACCATGCATAACTTGTTGGCTCATTCATAGGCATTTCATTCATCATGGTTGGAAACTGATCAGCTAGGGATTGTTTTGCAGGGGCTTGGAACTGCCCAGAAGAGTTCTGCATTCTACCTCCATGATCAAGCTGCTGCTGCTGTTGCTGCCTCTGGAACTCTTGTAGCTGCTTATACAACATCTGTCGTTGCCACATCTGGGCATCACTATCACTACCATGTTGTGAAGGGCGAAACTGTGACATGTCGTAGGTAGTCCCTACCCAGTATCAGCAGAAATGTGACTGCCCCAAGATAAATAAATTCTTAAGATTCATATCATGTGACACAATAAATCTTTTAAAACAGTTTGCTTCCAGGGTGAGGAAGACTTTCCCTGGAAATTTCATCAGGTAAGAATCATCCTGAACTAATAAAACAAAACTCAAGCTGAAAGAAACTCAACATTCCTACATCATTGATAATAATGCCTACTAAAATCAAGTTTAGAAGCAGAATACTGTTGTTATCCATCTAGCAAGCACATAAAGAAAGCATGCTACACATCATTTCTCGCCACATCAACGCCACGTAGGATCCCGTAAGGGTTGTGGCGATTTGGGACCTAGATGACACACTATGACAACTTCTGGGACTAGGATATGCATTTTGAGAGTTTAGGGACCTAGATGACATACCCCTACAAGTTTAAGGACCGCCCGTATACTTCACTCAATTATAAAAGTGACAAGTCACTAAAAACCTAAAGGTAATTTAAGTGCCAATAAGTCAGCTCACATGGTAATAGTCTCTATCCGCTAGTCATATAACCTTGAATAATAGTACCAGCAGCACAACCTACCTTTCTTCCAATACACGCATGGTTGGTTACTCAAGAAATAAGCGCTGGGCACATCCAAAAGGTAACAGAATGCTAAGGTGCACAAAACTGTGGTACATCATGTAAAAACCAAAGAAAGGATAAAGAAAATGAAGTAAAAATGAATGGAAAAAAACAAGTCTAGCGATTATAGTACAAATACATGTGCTTTCTTAAATATAGAAACTATAGAATTGCATGTTAGCAAGCACATACATTATGATGAAAAACTTGCCTGTGTACCATATATGTATAATTTAGTGAGACCTCGAGATGTGTCACACAGGACACACTGAACTATCAGATTTTTCTACAAAGTGTATTACTATAACAAGGAAATAACAACAAAAAATATCAACATATTCTTTATTAGAACTCATGTTACAGGAAAAGAAAGCACAAACATGTGTGTATTAACCACAAGCCGGCTTTCCTAATTCAATAGAGATAATACAAAAACTATATATGCTCAGAACCTAAAAATTAGTGCGAATTAACTTCAATGGTTTTCTTACACCATAGGGTCGTGAGACATTACCACATTAGCAATGACACTGCCATTCCATATGTCTAAATTCTATATTGATTTCCCTGCAAAAATAAAAAGACTCGACACCATGTCGTGAACCAGATTTACACTTACATGACTGAAACCAACAAATCAGCATAAATGATACTAAAATTCCTTGATCCACCCAGAATATCTATCCTCGCCAGGCCCAGAGGCGCAGGGGGCTGGAGGCTAGCGCACAGGCTAAACCTGCGGGCTGCGGCCTATAAGGATTAAGGACTGACATCCTCAAGTTGGTTTAAATGTGACCAAGAAACATCAAGCCAACATAAGAACCCAGTATTGTTTGTCTTCCTCAAGGCCTCGATGCCCTGTATTTTCTTAAGTCCCATTCCCCCCTCCCGCAACCCCCTTCCCCCACCTAAAACAAAAAACTCACACTCACTATTCCTTCTCTCCAATGCTTCCCACCACTCAGGCCATACTACCTCCATCCCAGGACCGTCAGCATGTTCACAGCCCACCATGCTGAACCCTGCCCAGGCCTGGCTAGCTCCGCCTTGAACTGCCTAACACACCACACTTGAGGTGCATGGTCCTAAAGTCGTGTTAGGCACAACTGCACAAGACACCAAAAGAACATTCAAAAATGTCCCTATATCCTGAAAAGCACCAAGCTGCAAGAACATTCACTAATGCGCCATTTCTATAGAGTATTAATTTATACCAAGCTTCCCCAGGTGACTTTCTCATCTTTTTTCCCTTGAGTTCTCTTCCCTCTGCCCAATGCTGGACCATAATGCCTTGCGCCTAAGCTTGAAAAGCATCCACTTAGCGCAAGCGGAATTCTCTCGACGGATCACCCCCACCACCAAACAAAAAAAAGGAAAAAAAAATCCAGAACCCAAAGCATCCTAGAAGAGCTCTAATCAGGTACAGCCCAAACTCATGCTAGAATCCACAAAACTTTCCACTGTTCTAACAGATTACAACAAAATATTACTGCATTAGAACCACCGTTACCAGCTCAGACTACAGTACTGGTAAGTGGCTAAAATAAACAACAAAGAACAAAAGCATATCTATGAACAAAATGCACGGCTACAGCTACAACACATACCCATATACTTTTCATTAATAAAAAGCACCAGACAAGAACGAATTCCGTTAAATTAGCACTAACAGACGACACCATACATCCATCACCGCATTCGAAACCATTACATTTTCCCTTTCCACAACGAAGCCCTAGATCCCAAACCAATGCACAGAGCAGGGGCGGATCCAACTTGGGACATGGGCATTCGATTCATTTGAACCCCCAAACTTTTTTGGGGAAAAAACAAACTGTTACTTGTATTAAGGTTTGAGGCTCTCAAATTAACAGAAAAGCTTCTTCCAGATCCAGAAGACAAGCCTAGGGTTAACACAAGAAAACTCGAGACAAAAGTGGGGGGAGAGTGAGATGAATGAGAAAGAGGACGTGGATGCTCACCAGGATGCAGCAGGACGACGGCACCCCTGCTCTGCACGCGAGATGGAGATCGGCGCAGGCGAAGGAGCGCAGACGAGACGGGAGAGGTTTTTTTTTTCCCACGCGACGGGAGTTTATTTCTTTTTTTTTTACGCAGGCAGAGGTGACGCCGTGACGGGACGCTAAGATTTCTTTTTTTTTATTTTGTAAGTAACCGGTAAAATCATCTTCAATTTTAATAATAATTCATGGTAAGAATTCGCTTGGATATATATTTTTCTAAAAAAATCATGAGCTGTAATTAGAAATCTGATCATCTCAAGTTAGCATGTAAGACTTTTTAAAAGAGATTTATTATATGACTATTTCTGCATTTGATGTGCTCGAGGTGTCCCAATCTTTCGATGAGAGGGATAAGTCGATTGGATGGAGTGACGTTGGCGATCCGACTACAACTATCCAGAGATGTTGCGCCTTAGCAATCGTTACACCAACTCCAGAGGCGGTCGTGAATCTCGACGGATGCACGATCAGCCCAACCACACGAGGGTATTTGTTCCTGCGAGCAATCGAGAACCAGTAAGAACAAGATAAACAAGCAACTAAATTTGCGAATCAAAAATGTTGGATTGAATCAATAGAAGTAACAAGTGGGGTTCAGTAACATGCAATCAGGCGATCTAATCGATCACGGGATCAACTCGGCAAAGTAGCGACGCTATACTTTGATTTAATCAAAACCGAATTATTCTTGGCGGCGGAGAAAGCTATAAAAAGAGGAAGAGGACGACCATTGGGGTACTGGGGTCGTTCTCTAACCCTAGGACGCGTCCCTAATGTACCCAGCTTGATACACGGCCCAATGGGCCCAAAGAGGTGACGCAGCACCGTGGACAGAAAAGGACTCGGTAGTAAAATAAAGATTGCGGCCGCTCTAGAACTGATATGGATATGAGGCTAGATCCATTTGAAAGTAGACTTGACAAGTTTTCCATGAAGTACTTGCACGCCCAAAATCGGAGCTCGCATGAAGTCATGGCGGCCATCAGAAGTTGGTGTTGTGCTGCAGTCCGAATCCATCATGCACGAATGCTTTCCCCGTTTAATTCTCTCCATTGTTCCTGAATAAAACAAGAGTGCACGTGTCTCCGAGGTATAAATAAGAATCATATGAATTTAAGAATGAACGCACCTGATAATTGAGTTGACATACACGAGCGCGGGTAATAGGACCATGAAGGAGGCCTGGATGTATCGTTGGTGTTGATGTCCTCATCATCCTCCCTTTCTTGCATTTGAGTTGTCCTCGACTCAAGTTCATCTTCTTCGCCCAAATATGGCTTCAAATCTGCAACGTTAAATGTGGGACTAACCCTATAATTTGCAGGCAAATCAAACGATCACAGGTCTAGATGTGACCTCATCGGCTAACCCTATGAGTTTGAACACCAAGAATCAATATGACTTCAGAACCAAGAGCATAGGTGGTTGATCTGGCTATGGCAACATATATGGGCATAGGGTCAGTCACTTCTAAAGAGCATGTAGCCTTTCTGCTGATGTGGCTAGAAAAATTCCGCTTCTGTGGATCCAGTTGTGGTCCTACAACCAACTGGCAGTTTATAGCCGAAGCCCTGGAATCAAAAAGACAATTCCCCTTAGGCAAAATCCTTCTCGGCTATCTGTACCAAATGTTGAACAATGCATCAGCCAAGATAGCTATCGACTCAGTTGTTGGAGCAGGTGGACCATGGTGGCTACTGCAGACTTGGCTGAATCTGGTAGTCATGAAAGCTGTCAATCGGCTATCTATGACAGAAGCCGAATTCCCAAGACTAGAGCCGATCACAGAAGACGATGGAGAAGAGCGCACCCATCGAAGATGTATGTCTTATGGGGAGTATGCATCCACACCAGCCGATGCTGGAGCAAGACTATCGGCTGAACTGCCCAAGGATTGGTTCTGCAGCTTTTATGAGGGCTTTCAGAAAGATGTCCGGGTCTAGTTTTCTTATGAAGACTCAGCAAACCTTGAGCTCTCGTCGGACTTTAGATTTGAAGACATCAATCATGAAAGATATCAAAAGTCCAGAGAGGTTTTCTCAGCTGTGATCAGCCCATGCATCCTTCCAGTCGGCATTCATCAGGGAAGAAACATACAAGTTTCTTATGAATTTTACCACCCAATGAGCTCTGCAGACAGTTTGGGATGGGTCAACTATCAATCGGCCTGTTCTTTGCCGATAAAATTCAATGCCGAGGAGAAATCTCATCGACTCTAATGATGGATCGGCTACTCACTATCTTAGGACCTCCTTTGGGCAGCATTGAAAATATAGAGCCGGCCAAACTCAGGAGCAGGGCATTTGACAGATGGTGGGGTGAATGGAAGCTGCATCTGTTCCACCAACCGGCCTCTATGTATATGACAGATGTCTTTCCTGATGTTATCCCTCAGGTACACCTTGACTTTATTAATTTTGTTTGAACAGTTGTCAACTAATTCATAACTTGACTAATCTTCTCTTCCGTCTTGCAGACAACACTCCTCTCCTCCTCACCAGAGCAACAGTGGCAGGGACATAGAATATGCTCCAGGCCTCATTCCAAACGGAGGTAGGCCATCTCCCCCTGTCATCGGCTACTATGCCCCCAAGACTTCAAGTCTGCTCCAAGGGCTTATTAGGGAACCAACCGATGCTGACAAGAAGAGAAAGACCAAAGCATCGGCTATAGATCCATCGGCTTTGGCTCCGAAGAAGAAGGCCAAAACGAAGAAGATCAAGCCAACCGATGACTTGCCTGCCCTGGATCCATCCATCGAGCAAGCTTTGGATGAAGAAGAAATTGAAGAGGATGTTGAAAAAACTACAGCCGAAGTAAGTGATACAGAACAAACCCCATCAGCTTCTCCCAAGCAAACTCCTCCAACTCCTTCTGCACCGGCTCATTTCTCAAGAGTAAATATCTATCCTTAATTTCTTTTTGCAACTACTCTATTCATAGCCGATCGCTTATAAATCTCATCCTTGCAGAAGAAGAAGATTGCTATGAAGAAGAAATCGGCAGCAACAACACTCAAACCAGCTACACTAGTAAGATTGTTTCATAAAATTTTTACTAATCGATCATAACCGATTTTACTTAACACTTGTCTTTTTGCAGCCTCCTCCTCCTCCTTCTTCTCCTGTACAACAACCATCAAGTGATCGAACTCCATCGGCTACAGGGAGTCATCATGTCGAGGAAGAGGAACAACCAGCCGCTCCTGCTATCCCAGTAAGTATCTCTTTAACACAAGGACTTAGATCGGCTATATCCGTTTAATGTATAACTGTCTTCCAATTACTTCTTTTGCAGGTTTTAGCCGATCTGTTCTCCTTCGATATCAAAGATTATTTTGATGACGAGATGGAAGATGATACCACCAGCAAAGCTCTAGCTCCCTTGACCGATGATGTGAAGAAAACACTTGAAGACATCTCTCATCGGCTAGAAGCAGCATCACTAGATAGCATAGTGGTTGATTGTGGGTTGATCAGGACTCGGCTGCATGAAGTTCAAACTCTGATCCCAGATGAACAGTCAGTGTCCTTACTCCAGCCGTCTACCTCGAGCAACATCAATTCAAATTGGAGAAGGCCAGGCAAAGATTAGCTGAACGTCGGGAGCGTAAGGACATTGAGGCCACAATCCAGGCCAATCGGCAGCTTGTGCACGAAGAGAAGTCTAAGCTTGATCAGCTATCTGAGGGCCCGATCAAATCCAATATTGATCGGCTCGAGGCTCGCAAGATTGAGCTCTTGGCACAACTTCAAGAATGCAACGCCGAGCTAGATCTGGAACACAAAAAGCTAGCCGATCTCCCACAAGTTGTCGAAGAACAAAAAGCAAGGGTGAAATCGGCTATCAAGAATGTTGCTGATCTGACCAAGTCCTTAAAAGTCATCCCTGGAACCGATGCTCAAGATGCCTAAGCTATTGAAGAAGTAGAACAAATTAGGCAGAGAGCTATATCGGCTATCCAGCGCTATCTGCCTCAGTGACACTCTGTAATAGGACTTAGCAAATTTTCATCATCGGTTCTTGATAAACCTTTGTGCCGATTAGTATAACTCCATGTTTTTGCTCAAAATTTTTTGCAACTTTTGCATATATGTGCCCCCCTAATTTTACAATGTCAAAGCATTGATAAAATCATAATTTGGACTAAGGGCGATATAACAATATCAGCCATTGTACATCGGCAAAACACAACCGATTACAATATAAAAACAACTAAGGGCGATATAACAATATCGACCATCTCAAGGCAATGTGAATACATCGGCTATCATGCATCGGCAACACCAGCCGATCATGCATTAACCCAAACGCTTGGGTAATATTTCTTCAAGTATTTGCCATTTAGCGCTCGTCCATAAACTTTTCCATCGAGTCCTTGCAACATGTAAGCTCCTTTGGATACAACCTTATAAATCTGAAACGGCCCTTCCCAATTTGGATACAAACTCATCAGACACAAAGATCGATCCTTGATCGTGTTAGGGTTACGGGTAAGGTATACCCTTTACCCTTCGATACATGTCGCGTATCGGTATGGTATACCTGCGCGTATACGGACACTCTCTGCATACATTAAGGGAATCCATCATGGAGTTCACAGATGGAAAGAGTCCTACTCGGACAAGACTGGGTCGTCAGTGCATCGTGCAGGGTCCGATGTCTCCGAGTTCTACTTGGAAACCGCTTGACCTGCGATATAAAAGGGACTCCCTGGGAGGACCAAAAAGGGGGGAATCTGATAGCCAACATCACCACCACAGCCTACGAAGTCGGAGCCTGCGGAAGCCAGATTGCCGAGAGGTCTAGTCGGATTAACCCGATACGATCTCATCAGTTTCATCGAGTTCCATCTTTCCCTTTGTAACCTGTGATTTCCATCATATAATCCCATACCAACTGGATTAGGGCTATTACCTATCAAGGGGCCTGAACAAGTATAATCTTCGTCTTCTGTTTGCTTGATATCGTACTACATAGACCCTTGTACCAGCGTACCCCAATACTGTCAGGGTTATGGGTAAGGTATACCCTTTACCCTTCGGTACATGCCGCGTATCGGTATGGTATACCTGCGCGTATACGAACGCTCTTTGCATACATTAAGGGAATCCATCATGGAGTTCACAGATGGAAAGAGTCCTACTCGGACAAGACTGGGTCGTCAGTGCATCGTGCAGGGTCTGATGTCTCCGAGTTCTACTTGGAAACCGCTTGACCTGCGATATAAAAGGGACCCCCTGGGAGGACCAAAAAGGGGGGAATCTGATAGCCAACATCACCACCACAGCTTACGAAGTCGGAGCCTGCGGAAGCCACATTGCCGAGAGGTCTAGTCGGATTAACCCGATACGATCTTGTCGGTTTCATCGAGTTCCATCTTTCCCTTTGTAACCTGTGATTTCCATCATATAATCCCATACCAACTGGATTAGGGCTATTACCTATCAAGGGGCCTGAACCAGTATAATCTTCGTCTTCTGTTTGCTTGATGTCGTACTATGTAGACCTTTGTACCAGCGTACCCTAATACTCTCTATATCCGGTCTACGGGTATCACCCGTCGACAATGGCGCGCCAGGTAGGGGGACTTGGTGCTCAAGGTTCTACTACTATGTCATCCAGCCTTGTCGACAACAGTGTCAACACCAACCTCAACTACGGGCTTCCTGCCTCAACAATGCTAGCGTGGACTCAAGTCGGCGAAATTGTCTTTCCGATTTACACCACGATGCCGATCTCAGCTGGGCCATCGATGACCAGAACGAGAACGCCGTGGCTGTAACCCAAGACGGCTCCACGTCGAAAGGTCCTCCCGCCGAAGCGGAGAATGGAACATCGACGACATCCGAACTCGAGAAGAATTCTAATGCGGCCAAACCTTGTCGTTCCGACAAGAAACACAAGCCGACGAGAATAACTTCCGAAGCGACAGGGTCCTGGTGCCCTATTCACAAATCCAGGAAACATACTTTGCAAGCCTGCTGGGTTTTCCTCAACGCCCGCGCCGAGATTCGCGCCTGCAAGGAGCATGGAATTCAGCGTATTTCTCCAACTTGTGGTGTCTATTGTCCTATTCACAAGACAAAGAACCACGACCTCTCGAGCTGTAAAGTTTTTCTCAGCGTCACAAAGATGTCATCTCCCAAGGTCCAGCAGCCAGGCAAGACCCTTAGAGACGAAGACAAAGAACGAGGAACGACGCTGACCCCAGATCGTTTCGTCGGTGTTATCGACATCGGTTCTTCCGAACCGTCAGTCCTGCATCTACTCGAGGACTACGACTCCTCGTCAACAAGTACGCCACGTGAGGTATTGGCTAACGACGGGACAGGCACATCGGCACACGCTAACACCGGGGCGGAAAATCAGACGTCTACACCGGCTCAGCACATCAGGACCCTCAACGCAATACTGAGGGAGACCCCTTATGACCCCGTTTTACACGATGACCTCGCACAATGGACGGAACGGTTACGGGAGTTAGTGACCAACCTCAGCAACGCGTTCGAAGAGGCCGCCGCTGCAACCCACCTAGAACAGCAACCAACTGCTGGTGCCAATGGTGAAAACCCCGAACAGTGGGAATCACCCCATCGAGCCAGCCCTCCACCTCGCGGCACCAGCGATCTCCGCGATCACCTAAACGGTCACCGAGAAGCTCGTCGCACACGGGAAAACGAGAACCGTTCCCGGCATCACGTTTCTTCACGACATCACGACAATGAAGAACGAGGAGGCCGCTCGAACAAAGACCGAGACCGTGATCACCGCCACAACTGTCATATTCGCGACGTTCGTGAGCGACGGACGCCGGGCGATACCAGTCGTGGACGCCGCCATCATGTCGAAGACGACAGAGAACGGCGCCGGGACAACAATGGAGGGTGACGACAGGATTCTCGAGAACCCGGCCGGCGTTCTCGTAATCCTACACCGGAACCAAGCGACCCATCGTCGTCCTCATCTTCTTCCTCCTCATCGTCAGACAGACATCCACGAAGGACATACGATCGCCGACAACCCACTGCCCCCAGTGCTGGGTGTAGGGCTTTCGGTCGTTCGTTGCACGATGTCCGATGGCCTGAGAGGTTCCGACCGGGAGCAATAGAGAAGTACGATGGGAGCACTGACCCAGAAGAATTTCTTCAAGTCTACTCCAGAGTACTCTATGCTGCCGGAGTGGACGACAACGCGTTGGCGAATTATTTGCCAACTGCGTTAAAAGGCTCTGCACGTTCATGGTTGATGCACCTTCCGCCCTACTCGATTTCTTCGTGGGCAGACCTATGGCAGCAGTTCGTCGCCAACTTCCAGGGAACCTATAAACGCCACGCAATCGAAGACGACTTACACGCATTGACACAGAGCTCGGGTGAATCCTTGAGGGAATATGTTCGGCACTTTAATGAGTGCAGAAATACAATCCCCGAAATCACCGATGCTTTTGTAATTCACGCCTTCAAGTCCGGTGTCAGAGATCGCTACACTACCCAGGAGTTAGCAACGAGACGCATCACAACTACTCGGAGACTGTTCGAGATTGTTGAGCGATGCGCCCACGTTGACGATGCACTTAGACGCAAGAACGACAAGCCGAAGACCGGGGGCGAGAAGAAATCAGCCATGGATGCACCTGAGTCAAGCAAAAAGAAAAATCGCAAGAACGCGAAAAGGAGAGCTTAAGCAAAAGTACTCGCAGCAGAATATGGCCACCCTCCCAAGCGCCCAGACCCACAAGGTAGTGACGCAAGGAAAGCATGGTGTCCCATACACAAGTCGAACAGACATTCTTTGGAAGACTGCCTTGTTTTCAAAAAATCGCTCGAGAAGCACATGACATCGGAACAAGGCAAACGAGTACGCGTGGTCGAGAAGGATACGGAGATGACCGCTCAGGAGTCGGACCCAGCGTATCCAGACTTTGACCTCCACGTCTCACACATTTCGGAGGCTCTACAGCATACTCCTCCAAGCGAGAGTATAAGAAAGTGGAGCGAGAAGTCTGCTCGACATGGCAGGGGGCTGCACCCAAGATGAAGTGGTCTGAACAGAAGATACAATTTTCGGAAGATGACCATCCCAAGACCGCCGTTATCCCAGGACGCTATCTGATCGTGGTCGAACGCACTATTCGGAACATCAAGGTCGCGCGGGTTCTCATCGACGGTGGCAGCTCAATCAACCTCCTCTTCGCCAGCACATTGGACGCCATGGGAATACCACGAAGCGAGTTGACACCCACCGATCAACCCTTCCATGGAATTACTCCCCAGTCTTCGTCCAAACCAATGGGCAAAATCACGCTGCCTGTGACTTTCGGCCAAGCAAACAACTTTCGGACAGAGCAGATAACCTTTGATGTCGCTGAATTCGATACAGCGTATAACGCCATCATCGGGAGAACTGCACTTGCGAAGTTCATGGCCGCATCTCACTAAGCTTCTGTTTGGTATAGTCTGCTTGTTTTAATATCTTAATGTAGAGTTGTATCGGAGTATTAGCCGATACATGCTAGATCTATCTGGTCGGCTACGCTATGAACATATATAATCTTGTTGTTAATATATATTTCGATCTAAGTGATTTATACAGTCTCGGCAAGGCAACCGATCTATCCCAATTACTTGATTCAAGTATATATCGACACCAGGATTATATATTGTTAATATCTACAGTCGATCGAGTAGATTTAGTTCTTTATCATCTATTTGCAACCGCCGATCGATTCAAATATGACATCGGCTCAAAGATAAATGATATGTCATCGGCACCTAGCCGATCGGCTAACATTTATGGATTTAACCGCGGTTTCTTTATCTTTATTTCTTTTTGATTTCAGGATCAAATCAATTGGCATGCTAGCAAACCCAAAGGCAAGTTTTGGACCTGCACTGGAGTTAAGCAGATCTCCCAGGCATCGTGTTTTTCATCAACAGCTAATGACGAATAGCTCCGATGTCATGAGGAATTCGTCACAGAAGGTCATATTTCTTGTAGTGTTTTTGGGCTTCTCGAGTTTGGTAAAGGAGTAGAGGTTTCGCCTCGTAACCATAACTGACTATTTCCAAATTCAAGGTCTCAAGCTCTCGGCATAATCCAGGCGGACACTTCTCATGGATGATAGCATTGCAGTAACTTTTATGACTCAAAGCATCAACCACAACGTTAGCTTTCCTTGGATGGTAGTGGATTCCCACATTGTAGTCTTGAATGAGCTCTAACCATCTTCTTTGTCAAAGGTTTAGATCTGGTTGAGTGAATATATACTTCAACCTTTTATGGTCTATATATACCTCACAACGGTTACCGATAAGATAGCGCTGCCAGATCTTTAAAGCATGCACCTCAGTAGCTAGTTCCAAGTCGTGCGTTGGGTAGTTGCTATCATGAGGACGGAGTTGGCGAGAAGCATTATCCTTCTTGCATTAGGACACACCCTAATCCTTGTCAAGAGGCATCATAGTACACCTGGAAATCCTTGTGGATATTTGGCAAAGCCAGCGCTGGGCATATACAAACTTCTTTTTGAGCAATTGAAATGCCTCTTCAAACTGTGAGGTCCATATGAATTTCTCTTCTTTCTTTAGTAGTTGTCACGTCCTGATAAATTCATCCCAAAATAAAAATCATTCTCTAAAAGGAATAATAGAATTAATTAAAATTCGAAAAAAAATTGGCAAACACTAAAATACGTACAAGAAAGATTCGAATGTGGCCCGGAGAATTTTTGTTAAATTCTCCTTGGTCTAAAAGGAGCCCTCAAATTTTACTTGAATTTTTAGAACACGGGAAATAATCATTAAGCAACAAAAACAATTATTAGATTTTATTAAAAAGAAAAGCTAAAAATAAACCCTCCTTCCTCCTTTGGGCCGAGCCCAGCCCAAAGTCCTCCCTTCCTCCCTCTCTTTCTCTCCCTCTCCTACTCTCCATCCTTCTCTTGGGCCTCCCCTACCCCTCCCGGCCCACTCCCTCCTCTCCTCCTCCCGCCTGGGCCTGCTCCGGCCCAAGCCGAGTGGCCGCCTCCCTCCAGCACGCCGCACACGCCCCGCACGTGCGCCTTCGCTCGTTGACCGCGCGCCTCCCGCGTGGGTCCCGCCTGTCAGGCGCGTCCCCGACCTCCAGCCGCCAGCCTCCTTCCTCTCTCTCCTGTGAACCCTAGCGCCGTTCCTCCCTCAAATCCGCTCGATTCAAATGGCTAATTCCAAAATTGATTAGGGGGAATTAAACCCCATTGATTTCTCTCTCTTTCCCCTAATTTTCCCCTTGAATAGCACCATTAATCGCCTGGAACGGCCGCACCAATCCCGGCCACCTTCCATGGCCGCTGGCCGCCATTCCCGCCGCCGTTCCCCGCTCCTCCCGTGGCCAGCTCCCTCCCCGCGCCTATAAAATGGGATCCCCTTCCTCCGTGCTCTCGTTTTATCCTCCTCCTGCGTCTCCCCGTGGCCGCACCGCCCCTCCCCGCTGCCCTCCTCTCTCTCCTGTGCCGCCGGCCACCTCCAGCCGCCTCCCCCTCCTCGCCCGTGCACCGGTTGGCCGTGCCGTCACCATCCTCGGCGTCGCAGCCGCCTCCTCTTCCCCGGCCTGCCCTCTGTTTCGCGCGGTGACCGCCGGAGGCGAGCCCTTGTCGACGTCCAGTGGCGTTGCCGCCACTACACCGCCTCCAGTCGCCCCGGTCGTCGCGCCAGAGCGCCGGCCAACATCGCCATCTCCTCCTTCGGTACCGCGGCATCGACCTCCACCCCGACCTGCCCTCGGATTCGTCCGGAGACCGCCGCCGCCGCGTCGGCCTCTCCTACCTCCTCGTCGACGTTTCCTTCGGCCGCTCCTTCCTCCGTGCCCGTGTGCCGGCCGACGTCGCCATCTCCTCCGGCATCGCAGCGGCAAGGTCGCCCTCGACGTCGCCTCCCCTCCACCTAAACCCCGCCGGTGTTCGTCGTCGTCGTCTCCGTCCGACGTCGCCATCCCCTGCTCCGGTAGGCCGTTCCTCCTCGCCGGCTCGTCGTCCCGCGGCACCGCCACCGTCGTCGGCGTCGCAGCGGTGTGTTCCACGCCATCCTTGCATCCGTGCAGCTGCTGACGGCTTCCCTCGTCGCCTCCTCGCCGGCCTGGTCATCGTGGCATTTGTCCCTCCGTCAAGCCGTGCTGTTCGTCGCCCGCGTTTCGTCAAGGTTGCTGCAGCCCTGTCATCGCCTTCGTCCTCGGCTCCGCGTCGTCAAGCGTTGCGCCGGCCGTGTCTCGCCTTCGTCCAAGGATCGCCACTGAAGTCGTTCCCGAGCCATCTCCGCCGCGCCAGTTTGTCGTCGTCGTTCCCACGCTTCGTCGCGTGGTGGTAAGGGCCCCTCCTCCCGCTGCCCCGTCCTCGTCCTTTTGGCGTTGCCCCGTGCCCCTTGTGCGGTTGTCGACCCCGGTACCCGTGTACCGGTGTCGGTAGTCGTTCGTGTGTGCGTATGGTGACCGCGTTTGTGTGCACGCTCAGTAGCCGCGTGGTGTCCACGTGTGCAGTCCGCGTGGTGTCTATGGAGTCCGTTTGTCGGCCACTCGCCTCGGTTGACACACGGGGTCCGCTTCCATCGACCCGTGGGCCATCTCTGTGTACTCGATCTACCGTGGTCCCTTAGGTTGACATGTGGGGTCCGCATGTCAACAGCGTAGCCTTCCTGTCTTTTCCAGACTAGCGCTTACACATGTTTTATAGTTGTAAAACCTAATTACAATAATCCGCAAATCTCCATATAACAGCATTAAACTTCGGATGATCATATCTTGATCATACGAACCCCGAATCGACCCGTTCAAGTCTTTTAATGTTTGTTATAACCTAAAGAACCATGTGCTTTCTTTTTATGTATTGTTATTGCTTCTTTATAGGCTTGTAGCTTTGCTTGTGTGCTTCGCGTAGCTTCTATCGTTCCGGAGGTTCCCGAAGCGTGGTTCGCGGTCGTCGCCGAAGGTTCGGAAGGCCGTTCTCTCTGAGCAAGGCAAGTCACATCATCCTTGAGCATATTGAATCCCAGTTTATAAAATTATTTTGATTTAAATTAGTGCATTATCGCTTTATTTAAATTCCCGCGTTATTACTGTTTTATTTAGCCATGCCTATTTACCTTTGTTATGACCTTATTATTATTGCTATTGTTATTATTACCTTGTTCACCCTAGGATAAATAAAACCCCTACTAGTGGGTATTCTATTCATAGTTCCACTAGTATGAATTAGGTAGATGCTTCGCTGATTAGTTAGGCAACATTAGCTCGTTTTACAACTTTAGACTTTGGGAGTTCTCATATCGTTTGGACATTATGGAATGGTTGGCTTGTGATGGAATTGAACACACACCTTCCTCTCTATTCAAAACTCCTAAAATGGTTTTAGGCTGGGCTCGAGGTGCATGGTTTTGCTAGGAGCACCTCAGCCACCATATGGACCGGTCTTCAGGCCTCTGTTCCAAAGCACTACCGTACTAACCACATGTCCTATATTATTATCCCCTTGTACCCCCTTGCATTAATCATGCATCTCCCGGTGTGGCTTGCTGACTACTGTGGTTGTACTCATTCTTGCTCTATCTCCCCCCCTTCAGTAAGAGAAGCTTTGGAGAAGAAGCTTATACCCCAGTTGAGCGCCTGTGAAGATGGAGCCGTAGGCCCACTAGTCCGCTGCTGTTTATTTTTGATTGTCAGGCCTGAAGTGCCTTTGTAATAATGTAAATATTATCGATATAATAAATATGTGTCTTTTATATCATGTTTGTGTGGTGTACCCCGGCTTTTCCTGGGACGGGGATTAATACACTAGTGTTCTGGAAAAGGTATTTTTCCAGGCACGACAGTAGTTGAGTCATTGGCCTTGCTATTCTTGAGAAGTTTTCGATGAACATGCGATAATAGCCTGCAAGTCCAAGGAAACTCTGGACTTGGGTCACCGACTTTGGTTGATTCCAATTTGTCACTGATTCAACATTGGTTGGATCCACTGCAACTCGTTGAGCTGAAATGACGTGTCTAAGAAATTTCACTTCTGAAAGCTAGAATTCACATTTACTGAACTTGGCATACATTTGATGTTCTCTGAGCTTCTCTAGCGCTAGGCGGAGGTGTTGCTCATGTTCTTCTACTGTCTTGGAATAGATCAAGATGTCATCGATGAAGACTAGAACAAACTTGTCTGAAATATTCCATGTACACTTTATTCATCAAATTCATGAAGAATGCGGTTGCATTCGTCAGTCCGAACAACATATCCGCGCATTCATATAACACATATTTGGTCGTGAATGCCATTTTGGGGATGTCTTCCTCCCGAATCCTTAGTTGAAGGTAGCTGGATCAAAGATCAATCTTTGAGAACACGGTTGCTCCTTTTAGTTGATCAAAGAGGTCATCAATCCTCGGAAGAGGGTATTTATTCTTGATGGTGACCTCGTTGAGTGCACGGTAATCCACGCACATTCTCTTAGTTTTGTCTTTTTTATTTCCACGAAGATAACCGGAGCTCCCTAGGGTGAAGTGCTTGGTCGGATGTGGCCTTTTCCTTTGAGTTCTTCCAATTGCTTTTTAACTTCAGCTAGCTTATGGGCAGTCATGTGGTACGGTCTCTTGGAGATTGCGCTGTCCCGGGGCACAAAGTTAATTCGAAACTCGATGTCCCTCTTGGACGGCATGCCTTGTAGTTCCTCCGGAAAAACATCAAGATACTCTTTCACGATGGGTATTTCCTCCATACTGACCTGGTTCAGAACTTGCTTACAGGGAAATGCCGGCTTAGCATGGAAAGTGACTCGTTGGCCAGTACCCCCAATTAAGGATATGGATCAGCTAGCACAATCTATGAAACCACTGTGCTTGGAGCTCAGAATGACATCTATATCCTTAGAGCTCAGAAGTATGAGATTAGTCAGAAAAGTGACTCCTTGGATCTCTATGGTTACTGATGGGCTAAATAGCTTAGTAGGTAGTTGGCTTCCTGAGGTTGATATTACGATAGGGTTGCTAAGATCTTCTACCCTTATTTGGTGTTTTGCCACAAAATCTCTTGATATAAAGGAATGCGTAGCTCCCAAATCAAAAAGTACAGATTCATGAACAAAATTAACTAGGAACGTACCAAGTATGACTTCTGGCGCAGCCTGTGCCTCCTCAGCCGAGACGTGATTCACACGTCCCCTCACCAGGTTGTTTTTGTTGCGGTTGCCATTGTTGTTCTGGTTGGCATAGCGTGTAGGTGCGGGAGCTTGCGGACACTTTGGCTTTAGGCACTTGTCGGCGAAGTGTCCAGGCTCATGGCAGTTGTAGCACAAAAGTATCTTCCTGGAGCTACGTCTGCGTGTTGATCCACCTTAGTCAGGGGCAAACCGCGGACCGTTCTTCCATGCTGAGTTTGGCAACTTGTTGTACATCTGTGGACGGGGTGTACGTTGTGCTGCTGATGAAGAACCAACTTGAGGGGGAAATGCATAACGCGGTTTCTGACTTGGTCCTTGAAACATCCTGGCATTGGCTAACTTGCGTTTCTTGATTTCCATCTTCCAGTGCTTGTCCTCCTGGCGGATCGCCTTGTCAACTAGCTTTTCGAAATCTTCGTAGTCACCAGAGATGAGTTGGACTGACAACTCGTCATTCAACCCTTCAAGAAATTTCTCCTGCTTCTCTTCATCTGGGTGAACGTCCTCGGGAGCATAATGGGCCAACTTGTTGAACTTGTGCAGAAATTCAGTGACAGTCTTGCCATCTTGCTTGAGTTCACGGAATTCTTTCTTCTTCAAAGATGCAACTCTAGCATGTACGTGAGCTCTGCGAAAAGCAGTAGAGAAACGAGCCCATGTAATAACTTGTCCAGCTGGTTGGGTGGCTTGGAAGTGGTCCCACCACTCGGAAGCAGGTCCGTGCAGTTGGTGAGTGGTGAAAGTGACTTTCTCCTCATTAGTACATTGGATAAGGTTCAACTTCTTATTGACCGTGTGCAGTCAATTGTTTGCTTCGACGGGGTTGGTGGTGCTTGGAAAAGTGGGAGGTCAGACTCGGAGGAATTCTGACAGCTTCGATTGCAGTGGAGCGTGTATGGGAGCTTGAGCTTGAGCAGCAGGTGCTTGTGGGTTTTGCATTTGGTGGAGCAAAGCTGTGATGAGTTGGTTTTGGTCGACGAGCACTTGTGCTAAGTTGGGGTGATCATGGATTGGTGGAGGTGGCGGCGGTGGTGGTGGAGCGTGGCCTTGGTGCTGATTCTGGTTGTGGTTTTGATTCTGGTTCTGGTTCTGAGCTGAATTCCCAGCATGAGCATTGTTAGCAGTAGTACTCCTTGTGTTCACCATATGTAGTTACCAAGATAAGAGGGAAAAGAAGAAGGGAGAGATCAGGACAAGAACACGAGCTATTAAACCAACTTATTTAAATTTTATTAATGTGATGTTGGTTACATAGAGTTCAAGTTGCTTAAGAACCACAATGGTACAGCTATATCACAACGGGCCAATATAGTCCATACCAGAAAGCACACAAGGCAACAAACTCCAGCATAAGATAAACGATAAAAACAGACGCGCACTAAGACTATGCATCTACTCATCCTTGGTTGGGTTGTCGTCCACTGTCGGCTTTGACTCATCATCACCGTCATAGGAGTTGTCGTTAGAGTCATCTTCGTTGGCAAGAGCCGCAGTTGATCCCTTCCGCTCCAAGTAGTTCTGGACAATCACCCTGGCTGACGCTTGAGCATCGTGCACCACCGGAGGAAGGCCGTCTCGCTTGCGTGGCGTGATCTTCAAGGACAGTCCAACACGACAATGCTTGGACCCCGCAACATAGCTTCCTTCTCCAACCTGACCATGTCTGAGCTTGATGTTATGCAGTTCCCTCTTCAGGCTAGCCATCTCCATCTTCAAATGCAGGTTCTTAAAACACTGAAAAAGAGGCACACAACTCCTAATTAAGGCAGCCATACCACTGACACATGACATCGACCACCGACTAACCCACAAGCAACAAACCTAAGCATGGAAACTAGCAAGCAAAACAAAACTAAGAAGACGATAAAGCTAAGGGCGGCGACTCTGAAGCTCGGAGCGGCGCTTGCGATTGAGGAACAGGTCTGACATCTAAAGATGGACAAGGGATAGGAGCCAATGCATGCTCAAATCCAAATAAACAAAGCAACAAATGACTCAAATAAATAACTAAGCATGATGATTTTTATACATAGAACATTTTTCATGAACTCAAATAAACACACTAATGCAAATGACTAAACAATAACTTAATGCATAAAATAGATGCATAGTTATAATGATACGCATAAAGCTGCCCCATCAAACCTAGACAAGACTTAATGCATGTCACCCAATAGATACCCAACTAACTATCGAATAAACTCCAAATAAGATCTTTCTAAAACCCTAGACTGTCCCTAGTCGAGAAGTCCAATTGAAGTAGCGATTATGATTTTTCCCAAAAATCAAAGAACGAGCCCCCAAATTTTTCCGAACCCAAACCAAGTGCAAAGAGCATATGTAGATGAAAAGGGGTTCAGAGGGCTCTTAGGTTTCCAGTTGGCTTGTCCTACAGTCAAGGTCGGCTCTGATACCAACTTGTCACGCCCAGAAATTCACGAATCAGAATTTTTAAGCTGAATGTGCATTAAACCCCTGTCCAGGACTAGCCAGGGTACACAAACGACAATTGTTGACATACAGATCCACGTCTTACAAAAATATAAAAGATTACAAATGCAGCGGAAAAAGATAAAACGAACTAAGCTTGGAAGCTTGACTTCAACAGCGGGGCGACTCCACTAGGCATACCTTGGCAGCAGCGATGAAACCAACTTCAACAAGACAGCTCTAACTAGAAAGATCTTCAGCTCTGGTGTGGGGGAAAAGAGAGCAAGACTGAGTACTACCCACTGTACTCAGCAAGTCATACCGGAAGAGGAGGTATGATGCAGGATATAACCAAAGGAGACTAAGGGGTTCATTTGCATAAAGCAGGCATTTAAAACCAGTAGTTGAAAACAGTAAAAACAGTTGTAGTAATTAAGAAATATTAACCAATCACTGTCCAACGCTACACCACGTTTTAGGGGTGGGGGTGAAACCTTAGCGTGGTGTGGATGGTTAGGGGAGGGTTATGCGGAGGGTCTTGTCACGATTTCCCCCTTTGCAGTATCATGGTGATACTTCGGGGCATGGCAACATGTGTGGAATCGTGTCTTGTGGGTACAGTTGTACACCTCTGGCTAGAGTAAAACTATTTGAATAGCCGTGCCCGCGGTTATGGGCGATCAACCAGATTCACCGTGATTAGTCTCACCCCTAGTTTAGCTTAATGAACTGGTGTAGTTCAGGTGGTTGGTTGGGCCTGTTGCAACATGGTGTAGCGTTGGATAGTGATTGGTTAATATTGTTTAATTACTACAACAGTTTTTACTGTTTTCAACAACTGGTTTTAAATGCCTGCTTTATGCAAATGAACCCCTTAGCCTCCTTTGGTTATATCCTGCATCATACCTCCTCTTCCGGTATGACTTGCTGAGTACAGTGGGTAGTACTCAGTCTTGCTCTCTTTTCCCCCACACCAGAGCTGAAGATCTTTCTAGTTAGAGCTGTCTTGTTGAAGTTGGTTTCGTCACTGCCGCCAAGGGATGCCTGTGGAGTGGAGTCGCCCCGCTGCTGAAGTCAAGCTTCCAAGTTCAGTTCGTTTTATCTTTTTCCGCTGCATTTGTAATCTTTTAAATTTTTGTAAGACGTGGATCTGTATGTCAACAATTGTCGTTTGTGTACCCTGGCTGGTTCTGGACAGGGGTTTAATGCACATTCAGCTTAGAAATTCTGGTTCGTGAATTTCTGGGCGTGACAGTCTACCATACAGCCGCACCACTTTTATTTTCCCCATCTCCAAACCTTAGTTTTGAGCTTTCAATTTGTCAGGGTTACGGATAAGGTATACCCTCTATCCTTGGATATACGTTGTATACCGATACGGTGTACCTGCGCGTATACGGATGTTTCCTGTGTACGTTAAGGAAATGTATCACGTGATAGATATGGAGTCCACAGAAAGAAGGAGTCCTACTCGAACAAGTCTGGGTCGTTACCATATCGTGAGGGGTCCGATATTTCCGAGTCCTACTTGGAGATCAACTGACCCGCGGTATAAAAGGGACCCCTGGGAGGACCTAAGGCATTGAATTTCACCGCCAACACATCCACCAAAGCCTACGAAGTCGGAGCCTACAGGAGCCAAGTCGCCGGGTGATCTAGTCGAACCAACTCGACTACGGTCTCGTCGGTATCATCAAGTTCCGTTATTCCCTTTGTAATCCGTGGTTTCCATCATATAATCCCATACCAACTGGGTTAGGGCTATTACCTATTAAGGGGCCTGAACCAGTATAATCCTTGTCTTCTGTTTGCTTGATGTCGTATTACGTAGATCCTCGTACCAGCGTACCCCCAATACCCTCTATATCCGGTCTACCGGTATCCCCCGTCGACAGTGGCGCGCCAGGTAGGGGCACTTGGTGCTCAAGGTTCTACTACTATGACTTCAAGCTTTCTCGACGACAGCGTCGACCCCGGCACCAACCAAGGATCTTCAACCTCAACGATGCTGGTGTGGATCCAAGTCGGCGAAATCGTCTTCCCGGTCTATACCACGATGCCGATCTCGACTGGCCCAGTAATGGCCGGAAGCGAGAGCGACGTGGTTACGACCCCAACAGACTCCATGTCGAAGGATCCTCCCGCAGAAGTGAAAAACGGAACATCGACAACATCTGAGCCCTCGAAGGATCCTAATGCGGCCCAATCTTGTCTTTCCGACAAAGAGTAGGAGCCGACGAGGACAACTTCCGAGGCAACAAGGTCCTAGTGTCCTATTCACAAAACCAGAAAACACTCCTTGCAAGCTTGCTGGGTTTTTCTCGACGTGCAAGCCGAGATCTGTGCCTGCAAAGAGCGTGGAATTCAACGTGCTTCCCCAACTCGTGATGTCTATTGTCTTATCCACAAGACGAAGAATCACAACCTCTCAAGCTGCAAAGTTCCTCTCAACGCCATGAGGATGCCACCTCCTAAGGTCCAGTAGTCAAAAATCTCTCCTAGAGATGCGGACAAGGAACGAGGAGTGGCGGCCATCTCAGATCGATTCGTTGGGGTAATCGATGTCGTTCCCCACGAACCATCTGTTCTACATTTGCTCGAAGACCAGGCCTGGTGTCGACAAGTACACCACGTGACGTGTACGCCATCGATGGGACCAGCACGTCTAGGGGCAGCAACACGGAAGCGGAGGATCAAGTGGTTACACCGGCCCAGCACATCAGGACCATCAACGCAATACTGAGGGAGACCCCTTATGACCCCGTTTTGAATGATGATCTCAAACAGTGGACAGAACGACTACGGGAATCAGTGGCCAACCTCAGCAACGCGTTCGAGGAGGCCGCTGCTAGAGTACCGCCAAAGAAACCGCCAACCGGCAGTGCCAATGGCGAACTACCTGAGCAGCGGGCATCACCTCGTCAAGCCACCCCTCCGCCTCGTGGCACCAGTGATCTCCGTGCCCATATGAATGGCCGCCGAGAAGCACGACGCGCGCGAGACAACGAGAATCGTTCCCGACAACGCGTATCTTCGCGATGTCGCGAGAACGAAGAGCAAGGAGGACATCCGAGCGAGAACCAAAACCGTGAAAATCGCCACAACCTCCGCGAACACGATAATCGCAAATAGCGGATGCCGGGCGATACTGGTCGAGGACACCGCCGTAATGATGACAACGACAGAGATCAGCGCTGGGACAACAACGCTGGGCGGCAACAGGATTCTCGAGAACCCGGGCGTCATCCTCATAATCGCACACCAGAACCAAGTGACTCATCGTCATTGTCATCATTCTCATCATCTTCGTCATCGGACAGACATCCACGGAGGACATATGATCGCCGACAAACCACCGCCCTTGGCGGCGGGTATAGGGCTTTCAGTCGTGCTCTACGAGATGTCCAATGGCCTGAGAGATTTCGACCGGGAGCAATAGAGAAGTATGATAGAAGCACCGACCCTAAGGAGTTCCTTCAGGTCTATTCCACAGTACTCTACACTGCCGGAGCAGACGATAACGCATTGGCAAACTATTTGCCGGCGGTGTTGAAAGGATCTGCACGTTCATGGCTGGTTCACCTCCCGCCCTACTTGTTTTCTTCATGGGCAGATCTGTGGCAGCAATTCGTCGCTAACTTCCAAGGAACATATAAGCGCCATGTTGGTATTTCTTAACGACATTACTAGAAATATAATTCCCAGCAATGGCGCAGAAATACTTCTAGTATATTATAGTTACAGAGTTCATCTGCAAGCGCACGGATATACCATTGTAGCATTTCACCCGAGAGTATTCTAAGGGTATCTGTCGGAGCCCGAAGCTAAAAACTTGGATCCGACTAGAATTAATGTATCAATCCCTGGATCAGTAAATATTGATACATACAATATAATTGGTTCTTCATTGCATACGTTAAAGTTTTACGATACTAAGGGTTTTACAATAATAGGTACTCACCTAACTAATTAATACACAGCGGAAGTTTTTATACATTCTGACTAGGGAGGTATGACCTTTAGGGATTCTCTAAGTTATCAGGGTCACCGTAGTAATAGTCAGAAGTCCTCTTGACCCAGATCTGAAAAAGGGGTTATAAGAGCAAGGATGAGTATTCACAATACTCAGCAAGTTATTATGGGAATATGTTATGCATTGACATATAGTAGGGTTCTTTGCAAAAAGCAGTAATAAACAATCTGGAAGAGTTATAGCAAGAATTTATAAAACACATAAACTTTGGATTTCTAACTAGGGTACCATATGAGTCCCAGTACTCAACTCCATGAGTACGGCTATTCGAATAGTTTCAAAGATATTCTACTGCAGTAGATATATGCTTTACCCGCAGTCCACGACTTGCTGATAATCATCAGCTTTAGTCATGGCCCAGTATTATGTTATCAACAATTGTGGCACCTGTTCCATGAACTTATATCCTCATATGCTCTGAACGTAATGTTAACAGCAGCAAGAGGAGTTTTGGCATTCCCGAGGTATTTAAGGGGAACTGATCAGGGTTTAGAAATATACCATATAGTTTATACTCGAGTATCACAAACCATTTACCTGTACATGGTAATGGTTAAATTTGCCCTTCGCGGCTATAGTTGCCTCCTGCGCGAGGACTTAAAAATAAGAACCACTATATAGAGGTGCCATATTGCTAATTAACATAATAACTAGGTCTGTCCCCATTCTAGAAACTACGGTGATGAACCCTGAGCTCCACTCGAGACACTCAAGGCTGTTGTTGGCCCGATCTTTCGGTGAGTTGATGATAACTACGATTTGGGAGAAACGTTGATGATCCGACTACAACCGTACGAGACGTTGTGTTGCGCCTTAGCGATCGATACACCTCTCCGTGGGATATTGATCTTGCCGATGCAAATCAACCTTATTCCTGCAAGCAAATCGAAGAAACAAGCAACAACAAGATAAAAAGCAATCTGATATTGCAAATAGGAATTTAATACAAATGATAAGTTGGGGTTCCGAAGAACAAGCAGACGGACGGTCTAGCCGACACGCGCGCTGCAAGCAAGTAGTAATGGCTAAACTTTAATCTATCAAAACACCAGAAACCCTGAAGGGGTAACTAGCTATATATAGGGGTGGGAGGACGACCTAGGGGTGCCTAGGGTCGTGCTCCACCAGCTTGGGGCGCACCCCACATGGGCCCCACCTGGGCCGGGGTCCCAAATGAAGTTACAAGCCCATAGGCCCATTATAGGTGATGCAGCACCTTGTTCCTGTGATTCCGGCCACACGAGATGGAATTCAGAGAAGAGGCTGGATCCGTTGGAAAGAGGGCTCCTGTCACACCCTAAAAATCTCAATTATATAAATTGTTGTGTAAATGGAATTTTAGAAATGATTTTTAAAAGCCTTGAAGAAAAGATTTAATTGTAAATAATAAATTCCAATATAAAATTGGGCCAGATAAAATTTCATTAAATACTTTGCTTAATTCTATAATTTCTAGATTTTTCTGGGAATTATTTGAGCTAAGGAAGTATTTTTAATAAATGGAATTGCATTTTATGAATTATTTAAATAGAAAAAGGTTTTAAAAAGTCTTCTTTTGGCTTTGGGCCGAAAGTCAGCCCAAAACCCCTCTCTTCTCTCTCTTCGGCCCAGTCCGGCCCAGCCCAGCCGAGCCGCGCGCGTCGCGCAGCCTCTCGCTCTCTCTCGCTCACTGAAAGGTGGGGCCCGCCTGTCGGAGTCGTCGTCTTCGTCGCGCCGGCCGCGCCCGAAACCCTAGCCGCCGCCGCGCTTTCCAATTCGGCCGCCCCTTTCCCGATCCGGTGCAATTGTTTGGGGGGAAACCTTCGCCGTGATCTCCTCTACCTTTTTCTCTTTGGAAGCTTCGGCCGATTCGCTTTGGAAACGTGGGGATTCGAGCTCGATTCGGAGTCGGCGAACCCTAACCTTCCATCGCCGTCGCCGGGCCGTTGTGGGCTTCGCCGCTGCCTCCCGACCCCTATAAAAGGTTCCCCGCACTCTCCTCTACCCTCCGCCGCCCTCGCCTTCGCCTCTCGTCGCGCGAACCGCCCTAGCGCCGTGCACCCGTGCGCCGCCGTTGCCGCCACCGCTCCAGCCGTGCGCCGCCGTCGCTCCGGTCATCGCCGTCGCTCGGGGAGCTCGCCATCGTGGTCGCCGTCGCGTCGCCGTCCTCGTCCGACCCTTCGCCGCCGCTGTTCTTCGCCGGAGAACCGTCGCCGTCGACAAGCCGAAGACCGCCGCCGCTTCAACCTCGCCGCCGTCGCCGTCCGGTCGTTCTCCGCCGCTTCTTTGGTCGCCGGTGAGTTCGCCGCGATGCCCGCGTCCTTTTGGTGTCCTCCGTTCGCGCCGCCGCGCCGTCGTTCGCCGGCGAGCACGTGTGTCCGAGCCGCCGTCGCCGCCGTCGGTCGGGGATGACGTCAGTGCTGACGTCATCAGTGCCGTCGCCCGTGAGCCGCTGTGGACCGATGGATCTCGACCGTCCGTTCGGATCGGATCGATCTCACCCGTCCGTTCCCGTAGACCGTTGCCGTGGACCCGATCCACCGTAGACCCGAGCCCGCTGATGCAATAAAGCCCCTTTTTCTTTTCAAAAATAATTCATTATTGCGTCATAATTCAATTAAAATTTATATAAATGATTTAAACCGATTAAATCTTTAAAAATTCATAACTAATTCATCTTAGCTCGGATTTAGTTGGTTCAAGTCTCTAAATTGTTCTAAAATTGAGATCTACATGTTAAAAATATCCACATGTACTGTTCATGCTTGCTTATGTGCTGTTTTGGTGTTTTTGTTCTTTTCCGTTTAGAATCCGACGTTTCCGGAGAGTCCGTTTTTGCAGGAGAAGATTTAGAAGAGTTCCAAGGCCAACAAGGCAAGTCACACAGATCCTAATCGATCCTTTGAGCATGTTGATCCCGTTTAAAGCTATTGTTTTTATTCAACTATTGCATTTATTTTCGAATGTCATTGGGTGGAAATAGCCTGTTGTTTGTTATAGCCCTTTCGTTCTTGATTATCCTATTCCTTGATACCTTGGGTTATTATAACTTGACTAGTTGAGCTTTATATATTGGTTCAGCTAGATGATTAGATGTAATTGCTTAGCTATGCTTAGAAACTTTAGTACACTAATGGGATAACTTATGATTCACTATTATTTAATGATGGCTTAATGATAGTTCACGATGGTCAATCGTGATTGGTTAATTAATTAATGTGACAACTAAAACCTGATAATGGTGGGTTGTGGGTACATGGTTTTGATGGTCGTGCTCATGACAATTAAGGACCGGTTCACGAACTTCGGTTGTGAAACATTAATCGTGCCAACCACAAGCCAGCGTGGGCAACGGCTTTATCTTTTACATAGCATAGTTCATTGCGGAGCACCAGACTGAGAAGTGGCGGAGATAAGCCCACGGGGGTCGCTGGGGAGTCCATGCCTTGTTTATAAGGGGGTGACTATGATCCGGGAATGGTGCACTGTGGTGGATTGTGTTGTGTGAGGGGTAATGTCACAGCTCCTTTCCGAGGTACCGTGGTGGTACTGAGGCACATGGTGACATGATGTGGGGCTGTGTCTTGTGGGTACAGTGGTACACCTCTGATCAGAGTAAAACTATTCGAATAGCCGTGCCCGCGGTTATGGGCGGGTCTAACAATGTCTTTCGTGATTAGTCTCACCCTTCACACCATAATGAGAGATGCTATAACTGGTTATAATTGATTAGCTCCTGGTTTGGAATGGTATATTCCTGGTTTGGAGATTAGAACTGTGCAGCCGGGGTTGGTTTTTCAGGATGGTTGGGCCTATACAACAGGGTATGTTGTATGGTGTTGGATTAATACTGTTTAATTAATACTCTACTGTTTTATTAAATTCTGAAATATTCTTTAAATGCTGTTTATGCAAAGAAGCCTATATTATGCCATCCTTGGTTATCCTGTGCACTTGCATATTTGCTGTGTGGCTTGCTGAGTATGTCATATACTCACCTTGCAATCATTCATCAGAGGAGGAGATCTACAGTGAAGCTGATGGTGGTGAAGGTTTGGCGTAGTCCTTGTCAAGCTGCCTGTGGAGTGGAGTCGTCTGCGCTGTTTATTTCTTTATTTTCCGCTGCTTAAATCTTTATCGTTTGAGAGGAACTATCCACCTCTGTAATGACATTTTATTCGCATATTAATTAGAATAATAATTGTACTCTATTATCAATTTGTTATTGTGTGCCTCGGCTGATTCCTGGACGAGGGTTTACGCACATGTAAGCGTTTGGAATTTTGGATAGAAATTCCGGGCGTGACAAGTTGGTATCAGAGCCTCCTTAACCATAGGTTATGCCAAACAGTACCTATAAGAGCCCTCTAAAAATATTGGAAAACTAGAACTGTTCTCCTCCCGTTCTCTTTTAATTAAACCAAGCTAATGGCACATGCAGTTTATAACCTCTTAACTTGTTCTTTAAAATTTACTTCTGTTTTTCTGTGTGGTTAGTACTGTACATCCATTACTGTACTAATGACCCATTTATTAGCAAAAGTTTTATGACATTGATTTATTTAATCTTGCTACAATAAACTTAGCATGTTGATTTTATAACTCTCTTTTAATTTATTTCTTTTGAAACCTGTTATTCAAAAGTGCAAAACCAGTGATCCTGTTTTTAACCGTTTCAACTTATCTTGCAAGAATGGTTTATTTTATTCATTTACCTTTTATTTTGAATTTTTAAATTTTATTCAAAGTAACCGGAAAACTTGTGCTATTAATTGGATAAAGGTCTTAACTCCCTCCTTTCACTTGTCTTTAGATGACGCGTGTCAAGCCTGAGTACTTGTTTGGTACTGAAGGGTTTGTCCTGGAGTTGCGTACGATGTCCTTTGCCATAGGATTTGGGACTGCCCCTTTGTACGCCCAGATTTCTCATGATCGCGATGAAGAGGAGTGCCGTGTCAAAGTCACCTTGATCAGTAATCGTGAAGATATCCCATCAGTGATGTTCGAAGCTGGAGGGAGAAGCTATATGCATGCATGCCAGGAGGGGGCAAGAATCGCCATCGGAGAGCTCCGTGACCGCTACAGCAAGCAGTTGGCCAATACGGAGTATCGCTACCATCCTCGACAACCTCAGGGGAGTGACCGTGGCATCTACCTTGAACCTGCAGGAATCGAGAATGACGCCACCACAAGACATTTGGTTGAGATGCTATGGGCTATGGATGCGACCCGTGCTGAGATCGTGATAGCAGCCCATGATCGTGAGAATTGGAACCGTATGAAGATTTGCAAGCTGGAGTACAAGGTGGAGAGTTTGGAGAAGGAGTTGGCCGCACTAAAGGGAGAAGCACCACCCCAGAAAGCCAGAGTTCGTCTTACTGCAAGAAAGAGAACCCTTTTTGTTCCTCGCTATCAGTTGGCGCCAAAGGTTCGTGTGGTGGAAAAAGAAGTCACCCCAGCGAAGCCCCCGGTCGTCAACATAAGTGATGATGAAGAAGAAGACTCAAAGAGCACCCATTCCAAGGTCGAGTGGGGAGCAACTCAAGATGATGTTAAAGACGAGCCGGACGAGCCCTCAATCAACTCCGATGCTAGGAAGACCTAGAAAACCTTGTTAAGCAGTTGCCTTAGATCGTTGTGTTAGTTTGCTTGTTTAAGTTTGGTTGTGTGTGTGGGTCTCGCATGTGATTTACATCAGTGTTGGGATGTAAGTGCATGCGTTTGTTTGCTTTCGAGTGTTTAGTAGTTGGTGGGTTTAGTGGTGTGAGAGTCTTCAAGTCTTTGTAATAATGAAACTCAGTTAAGATCAATAAAAGTCAAGTTAGTGGAAAAGTTAATTCCCTGTCCTAAGTAGTTTTCCCCGGCTTCTCTTCTTGTGCTCCTATCCATGCCAGATGGTGCTCACTCGCAGTGTTGGAAATGGACCCAACAACAGCAACAGCAACAACAGCAATAGCAACAATGGAGAAAATCCCACCCTTGCCCAAGTTTTGGCTCAGCAGACACAGCTTATGCATATGATGATGCAGCAACTTCAGAACCAGCAGAACCAAGGGAATAACCAAGCACCTCCCCAGAACAAGTTATCAGAATTTCTTCGTGTGAGGCCACCCACGTTTTCTAGCACTACTAATCCAGTAGAGGCTGGTGATTGGCTGCACGCCATAGAAAAGAAGTTGGACTTGCTTCAGTGCACTGATCAGGAGAAGGTCTCTTTTGCCTCGCACCAGTTGCATGGCCCTGCTTCTGAGTGGTGGGATCACTTCCGTCTCTACAGGACTACGGCGGAACCTATCACTTGGCTAGAATTCACTGCTGCCTTTCGCAAGACGCACATACCATCGGGAGTGGTGTCTCTTGAGAAGAGAGAGTTCAGAGCGCTCACCCAGGGATCTCGCTCTGTTACGGAATACTTGCATGAGTTTAATCGCCTAGCTCGTTATGCTCCGGAGGAAGTACGCACTCATGAAGAACGTCAAGAGAAGTTCCTGGAAGGACTGAATGATGAGCTTTCTTACCCATTGATGACTGGAGATTATCCTGATTTCCAGAAATTGGTGGATAAGGCTATTCGCCAGGAGGATAAGTACAACCGCATGGAGCAGAAGAAGCGCAGGATTGCTCACTTCAAAGCTCAGCAAGGGAATAATCAGAGGCCACGTCTTGTTTTGGGATCTCAGTCAATGCCTCAGGGAGGTTCTTCGTCTGTTGTTCGTCCGCAGCGTCAGTTCTTCAACAACAATGCTGGCAACAACAACCGCAACCAAGCTCCACGTCCGGTGACAGCTCCGACACCGCATCAGCCTGTCAGGAGGGAACAAGGAAACACGCCCGGAGTATGTTTCAACTGTGGTGAACCAGGGCATTACTCCGACAAGTGTCCGAAGCCCCGACGCGTGAAGGTTGTCCCTGCACAGAACAACCCCACCGCACCAGCAACAAAGGCTCGTGTCAACCACGTTGCTGCTGCAGAAGCTCAAGATGCTCCAGATGTGATTTTGGGTACGTTCCCTGTTAACTCAGTACCTGCAACAGTACTTTTCGACTCTGGTGCTACGCATTCATTTTTATCTATGAGTTTTGCGGGAAATCATGGGATGGAAGTAGAAGATCTTAGACGTCCTTTGATGGTTAGTACCCCGAGTAATCAAGCACTCTCGGTGCAACGTAGTCCCTCTGTCAGAATAGAGATTCAAGGAGTGCCATTTCTGGCCAATCTTATTCTGTTAGAATCCAAAGACCTTGATGTCATCCTAGGGATGGACTGGTTAGCCAGATATAAAGGTGTGATAGATTGTGCCAATAGAAAAGTAACTCTCACCAGTACTGATGGCCAAGTTGTGACTGTTCACGCATTGCCTTCAGAGCCCTTAAGGTCAAGTCTGAACCAAATAACTTTGGAAGAGATTCCTATAGTACGAGAATACCCAGATGTGTTCCCGGATGATTTACCCGGTATGCCACCTAAGAGAGATATAGAGTTCAGAATAGATCTGGTACCTGGTACAGCTCCAATCCATAAGAGACCTTATAGAATGGCAGCCAATGAGTTAGCAGAAGTCAAGAGGCAAGTAGATGATTTGCTTCAGAAAGGATACATTAGACCAAGTTCGTCCCCATGGGGTGCTCTAGTTATTTTTGTTGAGAAGAAAGATCATAACCAGAGGATGTGTGTGGATTATCGTGCCCTAAATGATGTGACTATCAAGAATAAGTATCCGCTACCCAGAATTGATGATTTGTTTGATCAGCTTAAGGGTGCCACTGTTTTCTCCAAGATCGATCTTCGATCAGGATATCACCAGTTAAGGATTAAAGAGGAAGACATACCTAAGACAGCTTTCACTACTCGGTACGGGCTGTTTGAGTGTACGGTTATGTCTTTCGGACTTACCAATGCCCCCGCTTTCTTCATGAACTTAATGAATAAGGTGTTTATGGAATACTTAGACAAGTTCGTGGTCGTCTTTATCGATGACATCCTCATCTACTCTCGAACCAAAGAAGTGCATGAAGAACATCTTCGCCTTGCATTAGAGAAATTACGAGAACATCAGTTGTATGCCAAGTTTAGCAAGTGTGAATTCTGGTTGTCTGAAGTGAAGTTCCTTGGTCACGTCATCTCAGCCGGAGGAGTTGCCGTTGATCCTAGTAATGTGGAATCAGTAACCAGCTGGAAACAACCCAAGACAGTTTCAGAGATTCGCAGTTTCCTGGGTCTTGCAGGATATTACCGGAGATTTATAGAGAATTTCTCTAAGATTGCTAAGCCCATGACACGACTGCTTCAGAAAGATGTGAAGTACAAGTGGTCAGAAGAATGTGAGCGGAGTTTCCAAGAATTGAAGAGTCGTTTAATTAGAATAATAATTGTACTCTATTATCAATTTGTTATTGTGTGCCTCGGCTGATGCCTGGACGAGGGTTTACGCACATGTAAGCGTTTGGAATTTTGGATAGAAATTCCGGGCGTGACAGCTCCGAGAGCTTTCCATCAAGTACTCACGGGCCGAAAACGGAGGTCGTATGCAGATTCGGCGGCCGTTTGAAATCAACAGCGCAGCAGGTGGCCGAATCGGATTCCAGCACTTGGAGGCCTTGATCTTGATGTCTTCTTGTTCATGCATGATGTGAGCAATGGTTATATCCGTAGTTGCCATGGTCACATCATACGGTCATACCCGTTCGTTCGACATAAGTACCTGGTAATAACTTATAACAATCGAGACAGTACTAGCCACCAGGAAATCATCCAATTCTTACGTATTGTCCCAATCTAAGCATAAAATATTTTAACCAGATTGTAAGCAGGATAAGCAATACTAAATTATCTGGGTTTCTATGATTGAATTATGCATATAAAATAGAGTATTGAATAGAAGGCTATAAATAAATAATTTGTAAAATATAGGCTTAAATGATCAAAAGGTGGATAGTAACTTGCCTTGCTCGTTGTCCTGAGATTGATTGATATTATCTGAGTCAGAAGAATCCTCAAGACCTAGGGTTAGACATATAAAATTCAAATTCAAAAGGAATTCAAATTAAATCCAAAAATAAGAAAAATAAAATAAAATGTAAAAATAGCAAAAAGGTGCTCAAAAGATAGAGAATGATTTTAGAAGAATATTGGTCCAAGTTTCACTAGAATTGGATCTATATTTTAAAAGATATGGGCTTCTAAAGTTTAAAAATCAAATAAAAGTGAAAGATTACTATGTGCGGGTCCCACTTGTCAGTCTCTCTCTCTCCTCTTCTTCTACCTCCGGTCGTTCCCCAAATCGGGCCAGCGGCACTAGGGTTAGCGATTACGGTGGCGATGGAGGGGGAATGGGGTTGCGGCCGAGGAGGGGAGGCAGCTGAGGTTCTCCGGCGACGGCGAGCGGCGGAGGAGGGGTTAATTTGATGTATGGACGGTCTAGCGGCTAGGGCGGCGGTGGCACGGTTAGGCCGTGATGGTGATCAAGGTGATATGAGTTAGACATGGCTAGGGGAGGGGTTCTAGGGCATCTACGAGGTACCTAGATGGATTCCGACAGCTTGCCGACCTTTGGCAATGCGCGGAGAATATTTGCCGACGAGCGCCTCCATAAGCGGCGGCCGTGCTTATGTCGGCAGCCCAGACGGTGGCATGATAGTGCAAAGGGATTGCTAAATTGGAATCTAGGGAGTACATAGATGGTTGAAACGGAAGATCTCACCGAGATATGCCGAGATGAAAGATTGCGGCTGGAAAAACTTCTCGGCGGTGAAGAACAGAGCAGCGCGGGGGCGGCGATGCTTGGCTTGGTGCGGTGAGGTAAAACTTGACGCAAGGCTTCGGTTAGGGTCTAATATACTAGAACATAGTTGATATAAGGTGTTCTAAGGGGTATTTAGAGCGGAGGATGAATGGAGGGATGTGGAGTCGATCGCGCACAAGGTGTTCGACCGACGGGCGATGGTGGTTGATGAGATGGATTGGTGAGGCAGAGTTTCGGGGTTGTGAGGTTATGGTTGTGGATGATCGATGATGGACAAGGAATGGATTGGGGTCCTATTTATAGGGCTAGAAGAAGTAGATGAGCTCGGGCACCGTCATCGCCATGGATGAGCTCGAAGATTGGAAATGGCTGGGGCGGCAGAGGCTGTGAGAGGGTGGCCAAGGTCACTTTGAGTGGCGGGAGGCCACGTTTGAATACTTACCGATGAAGGATTGGCTTGACCGCGTGTGGAATCGGCTGGCGACGTGTTGGCGCCAATGCGGGCGCGACGCGCGGTGGCGGCGATGGTGAAAACGGCCGACTCGGGGGATGAATGGTTTGAATTCTGAGAGGGGATACCACCGTCTATCTTCAATCCAACCGTGCGGCAACAATTGGCGCGATTCACCCCGGGTAGAAGCGAAATCGCACTCGGCGGCGGCTTGGACGGGAGCGCACGGCGTCGAGCGGCGATTTCTGGCGGCGGTCGTTATCCCGGCTTTGTCGTAGTCAAGATTGGTGCGGCGACGGCGGCCTGAGGGCATCGGATGGCTAGCGGCGCGCCAAGGGGATCGGGCATGCGCAAGCGGCCCCGAGGCCGACGCGTGGCGGCTCGGCATGCGGCAAAGTCGGACGACCGGGCGGTGCGCGTGAAGGGGAGGAAGAAGCAAAGAAATCCACGGTTTTTGAGTGGGGTGTGGTCCCCTAGGATCAATTCTAAACTTTACACAAGATTGGGTAGTGGTTGGGCTGCTTTAGCTGGGCTGGGCATTTCATCAAGCACCTTGAGTGCGATGAACAGTGAATTTCAGAAATTTTGAATGTTTCCCTAGAAAAGAATGAATTTAATCTATGAATTTGGTAGGATTTCACTAGGGTTTAGAGTATAGAAAATCCTCACTAACGTTAGGGTAAGCTAAGGAAATAATCTATAGTTTGAAATTTGAGAGAATTTGCTGAAATTCACTTAGGTTTGGAATAAAGGGAATAATTAGAGTAAATTAGTAGGGTTCTAAAGAAGTAATACTTAAACCAATTAAAAAAATCAAATAGATTTTTAAAACATACTAAAATAATCAAAAGCTAGTATGATGCAGTCAAATTTTAGGTTAAAATTTGAGGATGTAACAGTATCGTATTTAATTTATCCCGTGGGAAGATCATGTAGAGAGAACTCAACTAATAATTTATATATTATTTCTGATAATCATATTCTAAGCAGGGGTTAAGATAATCCAAGGGTAGAGTGACATACAAGCATTAACTACTCATCCTCATAATATATCATCTAAGCTAAGTGGAAAGAAAACAGAAAGGAAATCTATTCCTATAATTCTAATATACATAGTATACATACATTCTAGTTAACTGATATACTATCTAATTCCCTCTATCCGATGCCCTCCTTGTACTTCGAGAAGCCACCCCTGACTGCCGAGTTCCTTACGACAGCTCGTCATGACCATCCAACCGGGGCTAAATACGGAGGAATACCCTCCCCAGGAAATTAACTTAGGATTATATATAGGCGTGGAGGAATACCCGTACTGAGCTGTCACCATCAGCGGCCCACCTCTCATCCGCAATATATAACCCCAAATAATGATATCCCGTAATCTAGACACCACGTCTAAACTACCAGATACTACTCTAATATCATCGTCATGACATAGAGTAATTGCATAAGCAAACGTTATACCCACACCAAAGCATCTCCCAGATAAGCTAGCCGTATATTCAGTATAACAAGAACATAATGTAAAATAGGTACTCATATACTCGGAAAGTATTTCAATACCATAAATGTATATAGAAGAGTATTCTAATAAAAGTACAAAGCTTACACAAGAGGAAAGGAAAGCTGCTAGAGCCATACCCGAACTCTTCCGAAGGCTTCCGGACTCATGACTCCTATTCTATTTCTATTCCACTAGCTAGATACTACTAAACTAAACTTGAGAGGAATGAGAGAGCTCTTGCTTGAGGTGTGTGAGTGAAGTGAGGAGAGGAGCTCCTTAAATAGGCTGCCAATGACTGTCGTGGCAGTTGGAATGGTCGGAATTGCCCTCCAACCGTCATTGGGAGTGATCCACGCCGTCCAGCCAAAACCTGGATCCAACGGCGTCAGGGGAGGTTCGGCCAAACAAGGGGCCGGCCCAACCTGGCCCATATTCGGCAGGTGGCCTACTCTGTTGTTCTCCTCCATAGACTTGTGAATTTTGGCCCATTGTGTCGAGTCAATTCTGAGTTCTTGGCCCATTCATACATAAGTCTATCTCTCGATATCGTCCGATTGATTTATCGTTTGAGTTGATGTCGATTCTCCTCGACTTTATGGTCATTCTCTGCAAAAGGTTGGTAAACCTAATACTGGTGGAATATTATTGTTCTAGTATATTTATGCATTGCAATAATCACTAGTTCTCCTCTATTTTGGTAATATTGATGGTCGAAACTGATCGATAACAACCGTCAACACGCCACGCGATCGAGGACGACCTACACGCATTGACGCAAAATCCGGGCGAATCATTGAGGGACTATATTCGGCGCTTTAATGAGTGCAGAAATACGATCCCCGAGATCACCGATGCTTCTGTGATCCGCGCTTTCAAATCCGGTGTCCAAAATCGCTACACCACCCAAGAGTTGGCGACAAAATGAATCACGACTGCTCGCAAACTATTCGAGATTGTCGATCGTTGCGCTCACGCGGATGATGCCCTGAGACGCAAGAATGACAAGCCGAAGCCAGGGGGAGAGAAAAAAACCAGCCAAGGACGCACCTGAATCAAGTAAGAAGAAGAGTCGTAGGAGTGGGAAATGGAAAGCTCAAACGGAGGTCCTCGCATCAGAATATGCGGACCCACCCAAACACCCAGACCCACAAGGCGACGACACAAAGAAAATATGGTGCCCTATACAGTCGGACAAGCACTCCCTGGAGACTTGTTTCGTCTTCAAAAAGGCACTCGCAAAACAACTGGCATTGGAGAAGGGCAAGCGAGTACGTGTAGTCGAGAAGGCCGCTGAAACAGCCACTCAAGACTCGGACTCAGCATACCCAGATTCTAATCTCCATGTCTCGCAGATCTTCGGAGGTTCCACGGCGTACTCCTCAAAGCGAGAGTACAAGAAAGTGGAGCGTGAAGTTTGTTCGACATGGCAGGGGGCTGCACCCAAAATGAAGTGGTCAGAGCAGAAGATCGAATTCTCAGAGGCAGACCACCCCAAGATTGCTGTCACCCCAGGGCGATATCCGATCGTGGTCGAGCCCACTATTCGGAATATCAAGGTTGCACGGGTTCTCATCGACGGTGGCAGCTCCATCATCCTACTCTTCGCCAACACCTTGGACGCGATGGGGATCCCACGAAACGAGTTGACGCCCATTGATCAACCCTTCCATGGAATTACCCCTCAGTCGTCGTCCAAGCCATTGGGCAAGATCACGCTCCCTGTGACTTTCGGCCAAGCAAACAACTTCTGAACAGAGCAGATCACCTTTGATGTTGCTGAGTTTGACACAGCATATAACGCCATCATCAGGAGGACTGCAATCACGAAGTTTATGGCCGCATCTCACTACGCGTATCAAGTACTCAAGATGCCTGGGCCGAAGGGAACAATCACTGTTCAGGGGAACGCGAAGCTGGCGGTGCAATGCGACAAATAGAGCCTCGACATGGTTGAGCACACCCCCAACCCACCTACCACGGCTGAGCCACCCAAGAAAGTGAGCAAAACAAACAAGATGCCGAAGCCAGATGGCGCAATCAAGATCATTCCGCTCTCTAGTGCCAACCCCGATAAGACTGTCAAGATCGGGGCGTCACTGGACGAGAAATAGGAACTCGCGCTCATCACCTTCCTCCGCGACAATGCAGACGTGTTCGCTTGGCAGCCGTCCGACATGCCGGGGGTACCCAGGGAGGTGATTGAGCACAAACTCATGGTGCGACCCGATGCCAAGCAAGTAAAACAAAAACTGCGGAGATTTGCACCAGACCGGAAACAAGCCATACGAGAAGAGCTCGACAAGCTTCTCAAAGCCGGTTTCATCAGGGAAGTCCTCCATCCAGAGTGACTAGCCAATCCAGTCATGGTGCGCAAGACCAACGGGAAGTGGAGGATGTGTGTTGACTTCACCGACCTCAACAAGGCGTGTCCTAAGGATCACTTCCCTCTTCCTCGAATAGACCAATTGGTGGACTCAACAGCTGGTTGTGAGTTGTTAAGCTTTCTTGACGCCTACTCCGGCTACCACCAGTATGGCAAAAGAGGACGAGGAGAAGACAGCATTCATCACGCCATTTGGTGTATTCTGCTATGTTAAGATGCCGTTTGGACAAATAACCGCAGGAAACACTTTCCAACGCACGGTCCAAGGGGCACTTAACGATCAGCTTGGGAACAATGTCGAGGCCTACGTCGATGACATTGTCGTCAAGACCAAGACAAGCGACTCATTGATCGATGATCTCCGGGAAACTTTCTACAACCTCCGAAGATATCGCCTCATGCTCAATCCAGAGAAGTGCACGTTCGGAGTACCATCGGGCAAGCTACTCGGATTCCTCGTCTCTGGAAGAGGGATCGAAGCAAATCCCGAGAAGATCAAGGCAATCGAGAATATGAAGTCACCCACAAGACTCAACGAAGTCCAAAAGCTAACTGGATGCATGGCGGCATTGAGCAGATTCGTCGCTAGGATGGGAGAACGAGATCAACCCTTCTTCGCTCTGCTGAAGAAACAAGACAAATTTGTGTGGACACAGGAAGCCGAAGATGCATTCATCGCACTCAAACACTACCTGTCAAATCCCCCTGTACTTGTTGCCCCCCAACCTAACAAAGAATTATTCCTCTATATTGCCGCCACACCATATTCTGTGAGTACCGTCATTGTTGTCGAGAGAGAGAAGGTGCAAAGACTAGTTTATTACGTCAGCGAAGCTCTCCACGACGCAAAAACAAGATACCCACAGATCCAAAAACTGCTTTATGCAGTAATCATGACATCAAGAAAGCTACGCCACTACTTTCAAGCCCACAGAGTCACAGTTGTTTCCTCCTTCCCTCTTGGTGAAGTCGTGAGAAACAAAGACGTTGTCGGCCGCATTGCGAAATGGGCAGTCGAGCTAAGCCAGTTTGATGTTCATTTTGTGCCACGAACAGCCATCAAGTCCTAAGCCCTTGCTGATTTCGTAGCTGACTAGACTATGGCTGACAACAGGCCAGACAATCAGACCGATAACGAGACATGGACAATGGCGTTTGACGGTGCACTCAATAGCCAAGGAGCTGGGGCAGGGTTCATCTTGACATCTCCTTTGGGAGATCAGTTCAAGCATGCAATTCACCTCAACTTTAGGGCGACCAACAACACAGCCGAGTATGCAGAAGCCAAGAAAATAACCAAACGGGGTACTCCTCATATGCATCTCGACATACATGAAGGGATATGCGTATCACACGCCGCCGGTCAGACATTAGTCGGAAAAGCCTTCCGACAAGGGTTTTTCTGGCCGACCGCGCTCTTTGTGATCTAAATACCTTAGAGAAGAAATTTTATGATTTTGAATGTTATTCTTGGAACAATTATCATGCCATTGGTAAATATAATAATAAAGGAGATTATATGGTGCATCGTGTTTATATATGTTCAGAAATGAGTACTCCTTTAAATATGGAAAAATATGTGAAACCAAATGGATCGTACAACGTTGATGCTATTGGAATAAATTCACCTAACGTTGTTTTGAAGATCGATGATAATATTCAAGAAGGGGAGTGCTGTGCACTGTTAGATTCAAAGGTCAACTCTCGCGATCATTTTAAGACATATTCATTCAGTAAGGTGAGTTGGTTTCCTCGTGATGTACATTGGATTTATAAGGAACAGATGATGCTACATAATGATTGCTTGTTTGCTAATTTTTCAGTTGATCTTTCCTATGACGACAATTGCAACAAGAAACCGAGGACGGTTTCCAGACAAGAAAGGGAGGTTGATGTGACCATCAAGTATATGTATAAAACCAAGCATGAGAAATATAAAATATTGCCAAAGAATACATTGCATGAATGGAGGATCTACAAGATATTAAAATCCAATGAGTTTTGGAATCCAGTTCGGTCTCCGGAGACAGCACTGACTTGAAATGGACCTAGCGCCTTCATTGCAACTCCGATTTTGGTGATCTTGGACTTCATGGAAATCTTATCTCGCTACCTTTTAAACGCATCTGGTCTCATGTCCAAATTCATCTCGAGTCAACGGAAATCCCCAAAACAAGACAGTGCTACTACTGAAACCGAACTTAGGCCTAAGGCCTTGTAATAGACTAGGCCAATCTCGGAAGTGTCTCCCTCCACCACCACGAATTAGCACTTAACCCTAGCTTTTTTTTCCTCTATAAATAGCTTTGTACATCCTCAAAAATAATTGTTTAGTTGAATTTTGCCAAGTGCCATTCACCTTGTCTCTAGTCCTCGTTCGATTAGTCGGTGACTATAGATTCAGAGCCCCCAATAGTTGGTGTATTGATTTGCCGGGTTGATTAGATCTACCACTTCAATCGCAACTATTTCTTTGTGCTAATTACCTATTCGCAATATTTAGATAGCATCTTATCTTGTTCTTGCTGTGTTCTGTCGTTTGCATTGCAGGGATCATCAACCGCGCGTCACGGTTGGTACGACATCGTTTGTGGTGTAGCGATTGCACGGCGTCCTGGACTTTTTCTGGTTGGTAGCCATGTCGCAAACGTCGCACTCAATCAAAGCGAGATTTATCCCCTCACTAGAAGATTGGGCCACAAGAGAGAGCGTCATCACGTCCTGTGAGATTGGATCCAAATGAATTAGATTTAATTCTACTATCCCATTAGTTAAACATGACATCGAGTTATCATCATGGTTCGAATATTTAATATTTGATTTGTGATTTGTAATAGAAATTAATATTTGACTTGTACTTTATTTGGCTTGCTTTCTTGTGCACTAATATTTGTAGGGTTAAACATAAATAATATATTCTCGTAAATTATATCTATTGCTTAAATGTAGATCTTTTCTTTACTTTCTTTGTGATCATTTACGATTTGGCAAGCAATAGCAACCATAACAACCAGCATGATGCAAAAGTTTTAAAAAGTTCAAAATTTTAGTGATTTTTATTGTCGGGGATTTTCAGGGTGTTACAAACCTACCCCCTGTTGGTATTTCTTAGCGACACTACTGGAAATATAATTCCCAGCAGTAGCACTAGAAATAATCCTGGTATACTATGGTCACAGATGTGATCCGCAAGTGCACGGATATACCATTGTAGCATTTCACCCAGGAGTATTCCAAGGTATCGTATATATTTTATCCCAAGGAAAGATATGATAAGAGAGTACTATGCTAATAGTTTATATATTACATATATACTTCAAAGTCTATGTAGGGGTTAGTTCAATTCAAAGGGTAGGTTGACACACAGAAGAAAGAACTAAGAACTACTCTCACTAAAATATAGTCTAAGCTAAGTGGAGAAATAATAAGAAAAGTATCATTCTTGTACTTCTAGTATACATACATCTTTAGTCTATACTTGCTAGTATACAGTCATGCAACCAATACCCCGTACCCGGTGTCCTCCTGGTGTTTCGAGAAGCCACCCCTGACTACCGAGTTCCTTATGACAGCCCGTCATGACCGTACAACCGGGGCTAAATACGAAGGAGTACCCTCCCCAGGGAATTAACTTAGGATTATATACCGGCGCGGAGGAATACCCGTACTAAGCTGTCACCATCAGCGGCCCACCTCTCATCCGCATGAATGGGCCAAGAATTCAGAATTGACATGACCAATTGGGCCAAAATTCACAAGTCTGCGTAGGAGAGCAACAGAGGAGGCCACCTGCTGATTTTGGGCCAAGCCGGCCTGACCCATGGTTCGGACGAACCCCCCGCGGCGCTGTTCGATCTAGGTTTCTCCTGGATGGATGAGATAGCTCCCCAATGACGGTTGGTGGGTATTACCGAACTTTCCAACCGTCACAACCGTCATTGGTAGGCTATAAAAGGAGCTCTCATCCTCACTTCACTCACACACCTCAAGCAAAGCTCTATCATATTCTCTTAAGTTTAGTTTAGTGTTCTTAAGCTAGTGGAGTAGGAATAGAGTAGAAATCGGAGTCCGGAAGCCTTCGGAAGAATTCGGGTAAGGCTCTAGTAGCTTTTCTTTCCTCTTTTGTAAGCTTTGTACTCTATTTAGAATACTCTTCTTTATACATTTATGTTATTGGAATACTTATCGAGTATATGTATGCCAACTTTACAATATGTCCATGCTATACTGATTATACTGCTAGCTTATCTGGGAGATGCTTTGGTACGGGTATAGTGTTTGCTTATGCAATTACTCTATGTCATGACGATGATATTAGAGTAGTATCTGGTAGTTTAGGCGTGGTGTCTAGACTACGGGGTATCATTATTTTGGGTTATATGCTACAGATGAGAGGTGGGCCGCTGATGGTGACAGCTCAGTACGAGTATTCCTCCGCGCGTGTATATAGTCCTAAGTTAATTTCCTTGGGAGGGTACTCCTCCATATTTAGCCCCAGTTGTATGGTCATGACGGGCTGTCGTAAGGAACTCGGCAGTCAGGGGTGGCTTCTTGAAGTACCAGGAGGGCATCGGATAGAGGGTATTAGCTAGTATATCGGATAACTACGATGCATGTATACTATGTATAATAGAAGTATAGGAATAGATTCTCTTTCTCTTTTCTTTCCACTTAGCTTAGATATTTTATATGAGAATGAGTAGCTTCCTGCTTGTCTGTCACTCTACCATGATCTTCCCACGTGATTAAATAAATACGATACCCTTGGAATACTCTCGGGTGAAATGCTACAATGGTATATCCGTGCACTTGTGGATGAACTCTTTAACCATAACATACCGTGAGTGTTTCTGGCGCCATTGCTATGAATTATATTTCTAGTAATGTCGCTAAGAAATACCAACAAGCATTTCTGGCGCCGTTGCCAAGGAAGATTCATAATAGAGATTACCAGAACTAATACTTTATATTTACCTCTGTATAATCACAGCCCTTTGCAGGTTATCCTTGGTTGTTTTCACTTTTGTTGTGGAAACAGGGTAGTACATGACTGGTTTCAACTTGCCAGAAAACTTTAAGGAAAATCCAAAAGCTTTCTTCCGGAGCGTCAAGCTGCGAGTCGCCGCTCCGCAGAAAACTCTACCGACAAAGAAACCAGCCATACCAGCGCCACCGACCTTCAAGACTATGGCTGACAAGACCCTCCGTGAATTCGCTGCTCCCTCTGCTGACAATGTGGTGATTGGGCCACAGCTCAACATGGGAGATGTGGATTTCAATCAGAAGTCCAGCCTCATCACGATGGCACAGGCTAGCCCGTTCTACGGCAAGCCTAATGAGGATGCCAGCGCTCATTTACAATAGTTCCTGGAGATCTGCAGCACGTACACCATGAAGAGTGTCAGTCGAAACGCCATCAGGCTACGGCTGTTCCCGTTTTCCCTCCTCGCGAAAGCGAAGCAGTGGTTTTATGCCAACCGTGCTACTATCAACACATGGGGCAGATTCTCTACGGCATTCCTAACCAACCCTCCTTGAAAGATCTCGTTTTTGCACAAGCTAAGATAACTGATGGTTTAAGGAAAAAGCTAGTTGCCAATGACAACGTCTTAGAGAACATAAATGTTAAGCTAGATGGCTTCGTTTCTGCATTTCAAAATCAGCTGAGCTTCAATAAATGGACAGAAACTCAGTTACCTCAATTGGCCACACTAGTACCTACAAATGAGTCTGGAAGGATTCCGGGGCAGCCCGACTCCTCCATTGAAAATGTTAAGGTGATCACAACGAGGAGAGGTAAGTCCACTCGTGATCCGCCATATCCTAACCTTGCACGGACTAACGATATCAACAAGGAAGCGCCAACTGGTCATTCGACAGGCAAAGAGATTCAGCCAGAGTAGGCTGTGCCGCAGGAATATTGCGACTCACAGTTGCTGCCATTTCCTCAAAGGAACAAGAAACCGTCAGTGGACGAGCAGTTCGCTACAACGTGCCGACATATGCACGTTAACTTAAGGATATCCTCAACAACAAGAGACCACTCCCAACAACGGTGGTGGTCAAGCTGACGGAGCAATTCAGCAATGTCATACTCCACAAACTCCTAGAGAAGAAGAAAGATCCACGGTGTCCAACGATCACCTACTCGATCGGGGCACAGCAGTTTGACCAATCTTCATGTGATCTTGGAGCAAGTGTCAGCATCATGCCCAACACCGATGCTCGTTCATCAAGTCATCATGACGACACCGGTGCTCGTTCATCAGCCGATGTCTCGATGGAAGATGCCGACGCTCCACAATGTCTCTTGAGTGACACCGACCTCGACCTTGTCGACGATTGGGAAAGATAAGCCTACTACATGCTTAGTGACCGGGAGTATGCTCACACACGAGACTACTCTCCGGAGGTGCTGAAAAAGATAGGTATGGATAACGACTTCCGTGCTATTTGGAAAGTTGTTGGTTGGCAGAGATTGACAGTGGTAGATGAGCCTGGTTCTCGTTTGCTTACTTTGCAATTTCTGTGCACTTTAAAAGAAACGGAAGATGGAATTTCCTTTCGCTTTTTCCATAAGGAATATGCACTTACATGGAAATGATTGAGTACACTTCTTGGATATCACGATTCCTGTAAAATCGATCTCTAGAAAGGAGTTTCTGGGTTCGAGAAAAATAGCTTTTGGGAAGATATTTCTGGTGCTCCAATTTGCAAGAAAACCTAAGATGAATGATATCCATAATCCTACACTTAGGCTCATGCACAAATGGATTGCTATGACTCTGTTTCCTAGAGGTAATCTTAGACCCATTAGGGGGGATGAATTAATTATCATGTTTTAGAAAAATCAAAGTTGCTCCTGTGACATGTATGATAAGGCAATGGTTAGAGAGTATAAGATTTTTTGCTCCTGTTGAGTGCACTTCCCTGATTACTCGGATAGCAAAGGGGTTGGGGGTCGTTAGTTACCAGATTGCTTTTATCTCATATGCTCGTCCCTGTATTGATGAGAATTATCTAGTGCAAGGGCACATTCCTAAACATGGAGTAGATGAATCTTTGATATACTTCTTCCCTGGTTGTACAAATAAAATCCCGTTGCCAAATACGGGGTATCATTTGTACAACTGCCATGAACTAACCATTCCCCTGCAGACCATAGAAGAATCTTGTGCAGGTGGAGCATACAGGGAGATATGCAACATGGCAAGGAATGAACGAGAAGATTCATCATCCTCAACACCTGTGCAGATGTATGAGGCAGGTTGGGAGCCAACTGGGGATGCACCCGGATGGACCCAAGCTCCACGTCACAGTATCGGAGTCTCAAGCTGGGCAAGTGCTAGTGAGGACCGATGGCATGCACCTCATGACATACAGTGGAGTGACAGTCAGCCCCGCAGATCAAGTGGTATGCCTCCATCTCTAGGTGAATGGCGCTCAAGTTCCTCTTGTTGGGACTTGGGTGAAATCACTAGGAGAATGGACACCCTTAATGTGCAGACGGGGGAGATCCAGTACAACCTCACGGAACACATTGCTCAAACGCAAGAATGGCAACAATCTACTGATGCTCAGTTCGCCAACATCAACAATATAATGCAGCAACAGCACGATGACCTTCAAGCGTACTTCCGTTTTCAGGGGTTTAATCCTTATCAAGGACCCTGAGCGAAAGCCAAACTTGGGGGGAGAGCCACTGAGGTAACTTGTATCACATTGCATATTTTCCTTTCCAATTGCATATTTGCTTTCCAATTGCATCTTATAAACCTGAAAACAACATAAAAATTTGCGAAATAGAAAATACCAAAAAGATAGGTTAGGTTTGAGTCATACCAGGTAAGACAAACTAGTTCTCTTTGTTGAAATGATGAATATTTGCTCTGTTTTATATCTCTCATATAGGGGTTCATAGGTAAGTGCTCTCTCAAAGGTTAAATATAAGTAGCCAACAATTATCTGGGAACCTGAGGTAAATGAGCTGCATTTGCTAATCTGAGTCTAAGTTGTTGCAAAATATGAGATAGTAAATAAGAGTTGCTATGATCCTGGTTCTAGTTTGACTTGAATTCTGGATGCATTGTTTTTCAAAATAATAGATTGAAAAGTTCCTCATTTGATATAAATTCCTACCAGAGCCAAAAATGTACCATCATGATTGAGCCATATAAATTTTGGTTACTTGCCATTCCATTGAACTTTGTCAAATTCTTCTGACTTGTGTATATACTTCTCATGCTCTATGATCAAGATCATACACCCACATATATGCACATGCTCTCAAGCTTGAGCCTGATATCGAAAATGTAGCCATGCCCTCTCCTAATTAATAAAAGAAGGATTTTTGGGAGAAGAAAGTAAGCACAAAGGAGAAGCATTTCCTTGATCTCTCTTCAAATTCCATTTCCACCATATATCACACATACACTTTGCGCGATCTTGATCTTGAGTATGTTTAGTCATCTGCTTTAGTCCGAGTTTTTGACTTAGAAATAAATGTGAACGCAAGTATGCCATGTTTGATCCCTACCGAGCTCCACATATCAAACCTTAGAGTAGGAATCAAAAAGGCAAAAATGGTGAGGAATTCATATTGATCCACTTGGAAAGACTGAGTGAATCATATGAGGAACTTGGCTTTCTTTTGCAAACTCATATGAAAACTTCCGGAATAAAAGTTGAAGAAAGATTGGGTGATTAGTGCTCTAATTGTTGTTGTCTTTCAACCGCCCAAGCCAAAGAGAAGCAGTGTCTCATGGGAATCAGGTGTATGGGTAAGCCACCGTGCCAACGATTATTTAATCTGAGAGAGTGTACGTATTCCTTGCACCTGTACCTTTGAGAAATACAGCATAGTAGCAACTCCTGATCAACAACCAAGTCTTTGTTCCTTTCGTCCTTCACTCGGGACGAGCAAAGGTTCAAGCTTGGGGGGTTTTGTTGACGGTCGTTAGCAATAAGTTTCGACCGTCAATATTTCCAAAATATAGGAGAACTAGTTATGCTTGCAATGCATATCCATGTTAGAATAATAAAATTCCACTAGTATTTGGTTCACTAACCTTTTGTAGAGAATAACCATAAAGTGGAGGAGTATCGACATCAAATCAGACTATAAATAAATCGGACGATGTCGAGAATCAGACTTATGCATGAATGGGCCAAGAACTCAGAATTGACACGGCCAATTGGGCAAAAATTCAGAAGTCTGCGTAGGAGAGCAACGGAGGAGGCCACATGCCAATTTTGGGCCAGGCCGGCCCGACCCATGGTTCGGCCGAACCCCCCGTAGCGCCGTTCGATCCAGGTTTCTCCTCGACGGCTGAGATGGCTCCCCAATGACGGTTGGGTATTACCGACCTTTCCAACTATCACAACCGTCATTGGGAGACTATAGAAGGAGCTTTCATCCTCACTTCACTCACACACCTCAAGCAAAGCTCTCTCATATTCTCTCAAGTTTAGTTTAGTGTTCTTAAGCTAGTGGAGTAGGAATAGAGTAGAAATCGGAGTCCGGAAGCCTTCGGAAGAGTTCGGGTATGGCTCTAGTAGCTTTCCTTTCCTCTTTTGTGATCCTTGTACATTATTTAGAATACTCTTCTTTATACATTTATGGTAATGGAATACTTCCCGAGTATATGTATGCCAAGTTTACAAGATGTCCATGCTATACTGATTATACTGCTAGCTTAGCTGGGAGATGCTTTGGTACGGGTATAGTGTTTGCTTATACAATTACTCTATGTCATGACGATGATATTAGAGTAGTATCTGGAAGTTTAGGCGTGGTGACTAGACTACGAGATATCATTATTTGGGGTTATATGCTGCGGATGAGAGGTGGGCCATTGATGGTGACAGCTCAGTACGAGTATTCCTCCGCGCGTGTATATAGTCCTAAGTTAATTTCCTGGGGAGGGTACTCCTCCGTATTTAGCTCCGGTTGTATGGTCATAATGGACTGTCGTAAGGAACTCGGCAGTCAGGGGTGGCTTCTCCAAATACCAGGAGGGCATCGGATAGAGGGTATTAGCTAGTATGTCGGATAACTAGGATGTATGTATACTATGTATACTAGAAGTATAGGAATAGATTCTCTTTCTCTTTTCTTTCCACTTAGCTTAGATATTTTATAAGAGAATGAGTAGCTCCCTGCTTGTGTGTCACTCTACCCTTGGATTATTCTAACCCCTATTTAGACTATGATTATTACAAGTTACATATAAATTTTAGTCAAGTTCTCTTTACCATGATCTTCCCATGTGATTAAATAAATACGATACCCTTGGAATACTCTCGGGTGAAATGCTACAATGGTATATCCGTGCGCTTGCGGTTGAACTCTGTAACCATCATATACCATGAGTGTTTCTGGCGTCATTGCTAGGAATTACATTTCTAGTAATGATGTTAAGAAATATCAACAACAATTACAAGTAACAAAAGTAACAAATGTATAAAGTGTATTAGCAAAGTTCACTCTTATTATCTTCCCTTAGGATTAAAAATATGGTACCTTGGAATACTTTCGGGTTAAATGCTACAATGGTATATCCGTGCGCTTGCGGATTACTTCTGTTACCATAAATATACAAGAACTATTTCCGGCGCCATTGCTGGGAATGAATATTTCTAGTAATGTCGTTAAGAAATACCAACAAGCATTTCTGGCGCCATTGCTAGGAAGGAATATTTCTAGTAATGTCGTTAAGAAATACCAACACTCGCCGATCTTCCACAGCTGCTTTTTCTTCCTCTCAGACGCAGGCGGCGCCGTCGGCTCGGTGCTTGGTGGGCACCTACTGGTGGTGCGCTTCACACCGCCCCGAGCCTCCGAGGCTTCTTCCCCTTCGGATCGGTATGGTGGCTGCTGCTTGAGCCCGAGCCCCTTCCGCTGGGCACTTCCCCGAGGCCCCCTCGGGTGGAAGGGTGCTGCGCCCCTGGGTCTCAGCTGCTGCCAGCGCCGTCGCCTCGCCCACCGCTAGCGCCGGTGTCACGTCATGGTCGCCGGCCGCGCCAGTCGCCTGCATGGCCGCCAAGATATTGTGACGGTTATTGTGACGGTCAGGGACGGCCCAACGCTGCAGAGAGTCAGCACTTGCTAGATCATCAGCTGGAAGTCGCCCTGATCCCAATGACCCTCAGCGCCTGAGAACGTCCACATCATGTCGTTGGAGCCGATGTAAGACCACACGCCCCGAGATCGCTGTTGTAGCGGTGCGATCCGGCGGCAGAGGTAGTCACCGTAGACCATCACACCGGTCAGCCCAAGGACCGCAGGCCGGTGAGACGGTCGAACACTGTGTCGTATGCATCCCCCAGTTCTGGGCGCCGAAGGTAGGGGTGGTCTAGGAGGGCGGTGTAGAACTAGTTGCTCTTCTAGTCATCCCACTTCTTGCGCAGCACGTAGAAGATGTAGGCATGCAGCAGCGGGTTGCACAGCTGGAAGTAGCAACCGCGACTTCCATCGCAGGGTGCGATGGTAGCAAGGTGAAGAAGTACAAGAAGAGAGGAAGGCTCGGCCTCACGCCGATGAACATCTCGCACAGATGTACTAAGTTGCCCAATGTCATCACGACATTGGGGGTGAGGTGAGCCATCCATATCCCATAGTACGCCAAGACATCGTAGAAGAAAGAGGAAAATAGCGGGATCAACCCTGCCATGACAAAGTAGAGGAAGAAAACCGACCGGGCCGGGTATTGCGGTCCCGGGCGCGCCTCGCCCATGGTCACCGCTGTCTGCCCAACCAGTGCCGGCATGAACCGACGCGGCAACCCTAGGAGCCGCTCGTTGGTCATGTTGGAGGGCGGCTGCACGCCGCCGTCCAGCAGTGCGGCACCCTGCGCCATGTTGCCAGTGAGATGGAGTGCGGAATGCGAGCGCGTGAGGCAAGAGAAGGAATGCTGAAGACAAGGAGGACTAGGGTGCAGCGTGCGTGATGGGACGAAGTGGTGGAAAGAAGGGAGCAAATCCCTGGTCAGCCCCCTTCTATCCCCCACGCAACCGCCCTTGGTTCCTCATTTCTCGCGGCCATTAACTCCGCCCCCTCGTTTCTCGCGCCCGCATTGCCCACTCGCCCCACTCACCTGTCTCTGGCGCGCGTGTTTAGGCAGGCAGCCGTTGCGGGTGAATTAGGACGGGCCGTGTCCGCGTTAATTGCGCACGGTCACCATGAAAATCGCCATCATTAGTTGACGGACAAATCTATTAGCGGATCCGGCTTGAATGCTGCCCCGGGCGATGTGGCAGTTACAAGGTAACAACCCTTTACTTCTAAGAGGCGGTTCGTCACCATGCCTTTACCCATAATTCATCGGTTTTATGTTTGGGGGAACCGGGCCCACGCATCACTTAAACAGAAGAGAGGCGCAAACCCTAGCCACCTAGAGAGGGTTTTTGGCTAGGGACAATGCCGGGTGCTACAGTCGGTGATATGGGCCCGGGTGTACCCAGATTGTGAGGAAGGGCCTGCCCTCGGTAGCCACGTGGCCTTCCACCGAGGGGGCTCGGCCCGAGGCAGGGCGGCGGTGACCCGACCCCCTCCGCGTGGCACCACGTGTGCCACACCAGGCGGGCTCTCCTAGCCCACCTAACCACATTTAAGGCGGTCTGAGCAAGCGCTCCATGTGCAACATTTAACGCGGCGTGGTGCGTCAAACCGGTCTGTGACTGATGTTGATGTGGCCGGGGTAGTGCGCCTGTGCACTGGCTGCATGTCAGGTGGGGTACTTAATGTGATTATCCTCCTTTGATGGGCTCGGTGGGCCCCTGTATTAACCCCTCGAGATATAAAAGGAGGTCCTGGCCTACTAAGAGAGGGTATTACGCTTCTCATTAGCCCAAACCTGTATAAACTACCATTGTCTTTCCCCCGAGGGGTCGAACCCGCTCTCCTACAAACTTCACAGCGAAACCCTCAAACTATGATCACCCACCCTCTAAGCGAACTAAAAAAAGGGACTTCACGGTTCCATGGTGGAGTGTCCCTCTCGGTCTCCAATCTGCGATCGACACGTGTCCCTCTGTCTCCTCCTACTCGCCGTACAGAAATCCTCTACACATATCTCCAGCTGCCCATGTGCATCACCAACACACACGAGCTGACCCAAGCCCATGTGCATCGAACGCATCCATACACGCTGCCACAATACCACATGTACTGTAGCACCATGTACTCATCCTCAATTTTCTTCGACCAATTTTCTTCGCAGACACCGTTTACACGCATACCTCGTAAAGCCCGTTGCGAAGACCTCTCTCACACAATATCCATCCACCATGTGCCATTTCATATCCAACTTTGTCACTCGAAACCTTTGATAGTTTGGACATCAACTCCTCACTAAGTCTAGTCCCAATCCCTTCGTTGATGTCACAACCTGACTCACATTAATTAGTCACATGCACCTACACCAACATCTAGATATAATCTCATACCAATTTTATTCAAATAAATCATTTGCAAAGATAATTGTTCATCACAACATATTAATCGTGACAATATTTTCACACGCTGACTATAGTACATGACAGCGTAGTCTACAATTAATGTCATCATGCATACGTCAGGGCTGATGCACTGTAAGAAGCTTCACCAACAAACTGACGGATATCACCCATACATGCATGTTGCACATATTAATGTATGGCTGGGAAATGTGACATATAATACATAAAGGACGACAGGACGCTGGTAGGTGTCAGGTTTAAGACCTAACTGAAAATGCCATTCCAACTTAAAGGATTGAACAGACTGCGTTGTAACCTCACAGTTAATTTTGCCGGTAAATGACTGTACTATGCAAACATGCTTCGATCATTCTTTGTACTGAGTTGTTATATATTCAATCCAGAGAGCCCCTGCACTTAATTAATTCACAGTACGTATCAGTATGTGTTTAGACATAAAGTTAGTTAATTATTCCATCGCCACGTCAAAACAAATTAAAGTACTAAGTAACTGGGCGCATTTCCGTTCTTTTAATAGTTAGCTTACTAGTTGATTCAGAAACATGTTACCCCCTCTCTCTATATATATAGGATGGATAATATACAGCAAGGTTCATATGCACCCCAATCACCTGGTTGGCACGTGTATGCAGAGCTCCAGTGTGGATGTGTTCCATCAAGTTGGTAATGAGCATCAAGATGTACCTACTCATTGAGCTGCTATATAGGGCTTTGCGTTGGTAGGTTCAATGGTACAGGTTGTGTTCACAATTTTGCCCATGCCACAGCCCACATCACGCCACTGAGTAAACAGCAAAACTGCACTAGTGCACGTAAATACTACAGCCCTCATAGTATGTGTAATGTATACGTGTGGCACACAAAATGAACTCCTCATTTTAAAACTGGTATCGGTCAATTATGGCCATCCAGTTTATTCACTGTTTTGGTATTAAAAAAAGCTGATTAGATTAGATTGCTCGATCAACCCATTTATCAATTCAAGTCAGACCATAAAACACATCATTAATTTTTATATGTCGTTCAAAGGTGCTGATTGCAAAAAAATAAAAAAGACACATCCTGTGAATGTCAGTTTTGGGATAGATCAATGGAAAATCTCATCTGCAAATGCCATTTGCAGGTACACAAAGTACATGATGCTCATGTCAATGAGATTTGATACTTCCTCTGTTTCACAATGTAAGCCATTTTAGCATTTCCCACATTTATATTAATATTAATGAATTTATGTTTCACAATGTAAGTCATTCTAGCATTTCCCACATTTATATTGATATTAATGAATCTAATGTGAAAAATGCTAGAATGACTTACATTGTGAAACAGAGGTAGTACATGTGAACAAACAGTACCACATTTAACACGGTGATACCAGCTTGGTGATATATTAAATTTATAAAAAATAATAATTTGTGTATGAAGTACTCCCTCTATTTTATATGATATGTCGCTTTGACTTTTTTCCTAGTAAAACTTTTGTAGGTTTAACCAAGTTTATAGAAAATTTAACAGCATCTATATCACTAAATTAGTAACATTAAATATATTTTGATAATAATATTTTTTATGTTAAAAATATTACTATATTTTTTATAGATTAGGTTAAATTTAAAAGAGTTCTCCTAGAAAGATAAATCAAAGAGACATATATTACCAATCACATGTTCCTTTTCTCATAAATTAATTAAAATTACAACCTATTTAATGCAGAGCTGAAATTTTGAATGGATTTGCATGTGTTGCACCTATGGAATATAATATTATTAGATTGATTTGAATTTACTTTTCATATAGTTATAATTTTGTTTCTGCAAACCTTATATTTGTATATATAATATATTTGTATATATAAGAATATGGAATGATTAGATTAATTTGCATGTCAGCTTATTTGAGCAACTCGGTGAAATGGGTATTTCTGGCATGGAAAAAATACTGCACATGCATGTGTCTGATCGTACCACCTTTTGACCTTGATTAATGGTTTGAAGTGACACTTCCTGCATAGTAACCGGTTAATACATATGCACGAATCTTGAAACATTTCAGCGGTATAGATTCGTGGTGTAAGTGAACCTCGGTTCATATCTGATTATCCTTCTCTCTCTCTCTCTCTCTCTCTCTCTCTCTCTCTCTCTCTCTCTCTCTCTCTATATATATATATATATATATATATATATATATATATATATATATATATATATATATATATATATATATATATATATATATAGCTTGTTCATCACGTCACTGGCTGCTTCTGTTAGAATAAATGGGCTAGGCCGCCCACAATTAATGTTAAGAGATTATTGCAATCTTGATTTTGACATGGAGAGATCGCAACCCAAATAGGTAACTGTCGAGGGAGCGATTCCTCGGACAGTGGGGAGTGGAGACCCCTCCCTAGGTTTGAAGATTCAGCAAGGGGTTAGTGGTGAGAGACGATGAAAAAGACTAAGCAGAGAAAAGATCTGCGGGGCCCGACCTCCCTGCCAAGCAAAAAACACAGAGTTTTATAAAGGTTCAGGCCACCTGGAAGTGTAATACCCTGATCCCTAATCCTATGTTGGTTTTGTTGTTTTTCTCAGATTAGCTTAGAACAAGAGATGCCTTTTTAGGCTACAAACCAGAAGTTATGATCAAAAAACCCAACCCTAAACAAAGTCACCTTCTTGTCTTGTCTATCAATCGTCTTGTCAATGCCGGCTGATACCCTTAAACGGTCTTCGAGCAACCCACTAAGATTTGAATGTTGCATTACCCAAGGCACCCGGGCCTCTATCCGAGGCAACTGGGTCACGCCAGCTAACTCACCACATGGCAAGTAGTGGGCCTAGTCAGACCCGTCCTGCCTGAAACTAAGCCATGGTTCCTTTTTCTAGATGCATATCTTGTAGGTCTCTACGCTCCTCTCACTGAGGATAGTAGGACTTACAAGGCAAGGGTGAGCCCAGGACACGGGATAGTGCCAAGTCTGAGGCAAACCCCTGCTTATGTACTCTAGATGTATATCTTGTACTCCCTCTGTCCCAATATGTAGCAACCTAGATTAAACCCATCCTAGGACTACGAATGTGGACATAGGGAACATTCGTATTCCTAGGATGGGTCTAGTCCCATCCTAGGTTGCTACATATTGGGACGGAGGGAGTAAATCTCTACGCTTCTCTCATTGAGGATCGTAGGACTTACAAGGGCAAAGGTAAGCCCAGGACCCGGGACAAGGCCGAGTCTGAGGCATACCTCTGCTCCTGAGGACATAAGGAGGTCGAGGTTCCTTGTGCCCAGAGTTTTGAGTCCTTAAAAGTTTATATGTTTTAATCAAGAAGGGTGATTCACATATCGATAGAATTGGGCCCCGGGTCCTGAATAGACCGACCCTAAAACTATCTCTTCGAATTATTATTAAGATGTATTTGTTGTAAGCTTCTGACCCCAGGAGAGATCCGCTCAGCCTACATGGACCCGGGGACCCCGGAGTCCATCCAGAATCTACTTCGCTTAACACCTTAATATGTAGATTTTGTACGCCACTATGCTTCTATAAGTAGAGCTTGCATGTTGTATGAGGGCGAAAGCGTATCCGGGCCCTAGAATAGTATGGATCACTCGGCATTTCTTACCGTACTTCTTTGAGATATATGAATGCTAAAGTACCTAGGACGAGGTCTAGGAGCCAACCCACAGGGTGGGTCCCTAGTTGCTTTATCTTAAGTACCCCACCTATTTTAAGGATGGTTTAAGCATGCCATTTATCTCAATTGTGAGTTAATAACTAATTTACTGGGGAAATGGGGTACCCTACTTCCCATTTCACCAACAAACACCATTCGAGGAATGGGAGAAAAAGAAGTTAAATCTCTCATACTTGCGCAAATGGGGATGTTTGGCTAAGGTCAATGTGCCTATAGTAAAAAAGCACAAACTTGGACCAAAGACTGGAAATTGTGTGTTCCTTAATTATGTTATTCATAGTATGTGATATATATTCGTAATAGTAAATTCTAGAGTACCTGACATGCGTGTTGGCACAATAACTGACTCCAGAGATGCTATATTTTTTGAATGAATTTTCCATGAACGATGCACCTAGCACTTCTAGTTAAGTACTTATTTTATCCCTGAGTCATTTGTGCCGATAGAATACAATGATCAAACACCTGAGGAATATCCTAAGGAGGATAATATTGTAGCTAGTTGACAAAGGACTGCAAAGTCTTTTGGTGATAACTATGTTGTATACATTGTGGATGACACTCCAAAAACCATAGAAGAGGCATATTCATCTCCTGACGCTGACTATTGGAAGGAAGCGGTACGTACTGAGATGTACTCTATTTTGTCTAATGGTACTTGGGAAATCGTCGAGCATCCATATGGGTGCAAGCCTGTAGGATGCAAAAGGGTCTTCAAGAAAAAGCTTAGGCCTGATGGTATAATTGAAAAGTACAAGGCAAGACTTGTGGCCAAGGGTTATACCTAAAAGGAAGACGAGTAATTTTTGTACACTTATTCACCAGTTACTTGCTTGACCACGATTCGAGTATTACTTGCTCTGGCAGCCTCTCATAGTCTTCTCGTCCACCAGAAGGACGTTAAGACAGCTTTCCTTCATGAAGAGTTGGAGGAGTAGATCTATATGGATCAACCAGATGTTTATGTATTAGAAGATCAAGAGGGAATGGTGTGCAAGCTATTGAAGTCCTTGTATGGCCTTAAACAAGCACCTAAGTAGTGGCATGAGAAGTTTGACAAAACAATGACACCTGTTGGCGTTGTTATGAACGAGACTGACAAATGTGTATACTATTGCTATGGTGGTGGGGGCGAGAGTGATCTTCTGTTTATATGTCGATGACATATTGATATTTGGGACCAACCTCAATGTGATTAAGGAGGTCAAGGACTTTCTTTCCAAAAACTTTGAGATAAAGGACTTGAGTGGTTGATGTTATTGTTAACTTTAAGCTACTAAGAGGAGATGATGGTGGGATTACACTTGCACAATATCACTATGTGAACAAGGTATTGTGTCACTTTGGTTATAGCGACTGCAAGCCAACTTCTACTCTTTATGATCCCAGTGTGCTATTAAGGAAATACCTTAGAATAGCAAGGGATCAACTGAGACACTCCTAGATCATTGGTTAATTGATGTATTTAGCTAGTGCAACAAGGCGTGACATCTTATTTGCTGTGAGCAAGTTGAGCCGGTTTGTTTCAAATCCAGGAGATGATCACTGGCAAGCTTTGGAAAGATTAATGCGCTATCTAAAAGGCACAATAAGCAGACCATTTCAACGAGTTCAACAATAGAAGCTGAACTCACAGCATTAGACACTGTCACGTTTGAGGTCGAGTGGCTTCATGAGCTCCTAATGGATTTGCCGGTGGTTGAAAAACCAGTACCAGCTATCCTGATGATCCGTGATAATCAAACATTGAATATTAAGGCGAACAATTCGATTGACAACTTGAAGTCATCCAGGCATGCAAAGAGAAGACTTAAATCTGTCAGAAAGCAGAAAAACTCCGGAGAGATAGCATTGGACTATGTCCAGACTGCTAAAAATCTAGCAGATCAATTTAGTAAAGGACTATCACGTAATGTGATAGATAATGCATTGAGGGAGGGCTTGAGACCCACTTGAATTACAAAACAGTGGTAACTTCTCCTATGTGATCGGAGATCCTGTGAATCAGGACGGCGAAACAAACTATTGAATGACTAGGAGGAGAGTCCCTAAAATAGGTCCATCTCTATGATGTACTTCACTCCTTTTCTATGAGGCAGGATGGTTTATAACTTAATGTGATCTAAATGGCTTTCTTAAGCAGAGATGTTGTCCTACAGAACATCTTATAAGGAACACGCCTATATGAGTTTGATTGCTAGTCACAATCTATGAGATTTGGGTGATCTCTAAATACTCATAAAAAGGTATGGAGTATGAAGTATACCCTCCAAACAGAGGGGATGCAAACGACAGCCTAGTATGAGCTAAGGAATTGAGTACAACCTAATTACACAAGACTGACAATTCAAGGTTTAGTCCATTATTCAGTTGTAGCCAAGAGTTGCCCCTTTTCTAGGTGGAAGTTCAACTTAACAATCTCCAGCGAAACACTGATATAACAAACAGATTCAGAACAGAGAACATTTTTTGTGTGCTCTGAAATTTGGTGGGGATTGTTAGAATGAATGAGCTAGCCCAATTTATTCCTAATAAATTCCATTGGCCCATAATTAACGTTAAGAGATTAATACAATCATGGATATTGATGTGGAGAGATCACAACCTAAATAGGTAGCTATTAGAGAGCACATGTTGACCGGTTGAGGTGGTGGTGGGACTGCCACACAGGGGCCGGGGCCCAGGGCTGGGGGGCTATGGGCCTGGGCTGGGGCAGCGAGGTGAGGCTAGGTGAGGCACTTGCTCTCTCTCTCTCGTTTTGCAACGGATGGGAAATGAATGGGTTTGAATCAAAGCAATTCAACGCCATTGAATCAACATCATTACCATTGTAACATTTGAGAGAATCAATCCCGATTTGATTATCAGATTGATTCTGTTGATTACTCCGGTAACGGATGAAGATATTCCACTCCCTCTCGCGCACTACATAAGGCCACCACCGGGACAAACAGATAGGCACGTGTGCTCTCTCTATTCATCCTCACTCTCGCACATCTCATTCTACTTGGGAAACTCTTTGTTCTTCTATTCCTACTATTCTGCAACGTCGTCTCCTTTGTAACGACTGTTTGCTACATCTACTTCCTCTACATCATGATGTCTTCCACCGACATCAGTGCAACTGGAGTAGGAGGGAACAACGGCACACCTGGAGGAGGATGAAACGACGACACAGGAGAGAACGTCAATATCAACGGAGGCAATACCAGTGCCTCATTATCAACTGGAGCGTTCTCTGGGTATTTCACTTCTCTCAACTTGGTGTTAAACATATTGCTAAATACTTTTGTTCCTTATAGCATATTCATGTTTATCACCATGCTTATAGCATATTCATGTTTATCACCATGCTAGGATCACTATCCTTTGTAAATATCATGTTTATTACATTAATTTTGTGGATTAAAGTATTCCGAATTATGACCAAATTTCCAACAGCTACAAGGTTGATCTGTTGCAGTTGATGAAGAGTCATTTCAGGTTTGAGCTTCGACCCCAATTAAACTTGAAACTGGGAGAAGCACTTGAGTCGGAAGAAATTCTGTGTTAACTAAGGCAGACAACAATTTCTTTGCATGTCTACTTACATTACGTGCGATTAACTATTACTCTTGCAAGAACCTGTGTTTTTTTTAATAGGCACAAAGTTTTCTACAGGGCATCCAAAAACGTGTAATTAGCTGATGTACACCGCAGGAACGCAAATTTGCTGTTGGGCACCAAAAAAATTGGTAATTAGCTGATGGACACTCATAGCCATATTTTATTACTTCTGGAGGAATTGGAGAGTGAAACTGATGTGAGAGTACGATTCTACCCCTGAGTCGCCGGTCGTCGACCACGCCGCTGCTACTATTTTACCGCGTCACCGTGACGCTGCTGGACCCCAAGACGCTCCTGCTCCGGTCGGCGAGGACGCAGTGGGACAGCCTCGTCGACACCCTCGCCGCCGCCACCGACGGTGCCGCCGCCAAGTACTGCTTGTTCAGCCCTCGTGTTGGGCTGCTCAAATCTCCAGCCTCACTGTGCAAGGACTGCGGCGGCGCTGCACCCGGAGCTCGCCAAGACGATTTCCTGCGCGGCGGCGCCCGCGCCAGCCGCCACCACCGCTGTCGGTATGTCCATGCCGTCCGTCACCCACATACACACAGCAAAACCATAAATTGCCAAATTTACAGAACCAACAGCTTGCACTACCTCGCTGGAATGGCTCACCACCAACGACCACCACAAGCACAATCAAATACAATACCCAAATCTTTCATATTTGGAAAAGCAAGCAAATTCTTCGAGATAAAAAAAAATCGAGCCCTCCATAAAGTCAACGTAGATGTTTGCAAGATTGATGCTCCCATATGCAGCAGTAGCCATTGCCATTGGAGTAGGCTACTGCCATCTAGCGGCTTGGAGAACTTGTGGCTGGAATGGCGGTGGTGCTCTTCGAGGATGCAGAAAGGCAAAATTGTCCTTAATGACTGTTTCTCTCTCCAATTCTGTCAAAAATAATAAAATATGGCCGCGAGTTTCCATCAGCTAATTACCTTTTTTTTTGCCCGATAGGGATGCAAGCGGGGCGGGCAAGCGGGCTTTTTTTTCCCGCTTATCCCACTTCTAGTTCATTTTTTCTTCTAAATTTTATACTACCATTTTGGAAAATAGACTAGCAAGTGGGTTTTTATGTGGGTAGCGGGACTACCCACTTACATCCCTAGTGCCCGACACCAAATTCGTGTTCTTGCGATGTCCATATGCTAATTACACGTTTTTTGAGTGTACTATATCATATTTTGCCTTTTTAATATAGAAAGGGCAATCTCTAACGGTTCGTAATGGTTGTTACAAACTCCCTTCGCTACAAAATAAAAGTAACCTAGTACTGGATTAGAAAATATACTGTTGGGACTTTTTTGGCAAGAAGACAAATATAATTGGGAAACCTAGATGCCTTGCGATGATATGGAGTCGCCAACCACTCCAACCTAGCAAAAGCTACATTAAAATGAGTTTTGATATATTAAACTGGCTAGCAGAGCCGATTTAGATGAAACTAGAGATAAACGCCCGACTCGTAAGCAAATGGAAGGTTTACAAGGCAAACCTACAAAGGGATTTCGTACTCTCGCAGCCAAGGCGGGACGATTTACAATGCAAATCGGCAAAGATGGATGAACTAGGGGAAATGTAGATACAATATTGAAAAAAGCGATTCAATTGGCTCAATTGGGGTTGAGAGTAGATTGTTCTCCAATTGAACCGGCCTTGGCCCTTATATAGGGGTTCATATTGCCTCCTATAGGTTCTCGTTGTTCAACTCGGAGTAGAAACCAAAGGAAACCCGAAACGAACCTTCTCGAGCAAGGAAACCCGAAACAAAACCCGACGAAAACAGCTTGGGGTCGGACTTTGCCGGTCAGACCAGCCACATGCATGTGGCCGGTCAGACCGGCTTCGGGATGGAAATCGGCGCTTTCCTAACTTTGCAATATTTTCCTATCTTGATCCTAGTTGCCAAATTTAGATGTAAACATATACTACATATATATACATTGAACATCCAGATTAATATACTAGCCTGTGTTTAACCTAGTATGGTGTATTATAGAAACGGAGGAATTAGTACACTTAGCAAACACGGAAGAATGGATAAGAAAAACGTCTCAGGCAAGGCGCTGGCTAAACTTGCACAATCCTTAGTTAAATGTAACATACTGTATTTTGCATTATAGTTGCATATGTACTTGTTGAAAGAATTTATTACTTCCATTAATTGTGAGAAAAGTTTCTCAGTACAAATCGTTTCAAACGAAATTTTAGTTACATGAATTCATTACCAGCTAATTCATAAGATTTGGGCTGCTGGAATCAGAAAATATTGTGTGATATAGTGTAGGGGCCACGCTGTGGTGGCCCTCGTGCTGCTTAGTACCGGGGCGGCACGGGGGGAGACCAGGCAAGCACCATCGCCACTCTCTTCCCCTTCTCTCCGCTTTGCCACCGCTTGAGTGATGCCAGCAAAGCTGGGCGGGTGTAAGGATGGTGGAGGCATGGCTCCCTACCTTCCTCTCGCAATTGCGGCGGCTTGGGCGCTACCAAGACTAGAGGGAGGGCTTCGGGAGTCGGATGGTGGTAGCCAGATCTAGCGTCCTTAGGGCCGGATCCAATCCCCACGCGGTCGGATCTAGTGTCTAGTGCCCCAGTCGATGGATCCAATGGTGGTCGCGATGGCCCAACGAGAAAGAGAGGAGAAGCTGGGGCTGCGTGACGGTGGGATTACGGGGGAGCACGATGGAGGATGACGGTGGTTGAGCAATGGAGCAATAGTTGCAGACAGACTAGGGCCAGGTGGCAGGTGTAAAACCTAGCTCGGTCTTGCCTGGCCAATAGCGACGATGCTTCGGGCGCCGTTTTCCTTCTTGGGGGTATTGTCGAGCCTTTCCTCTCCCTTTGGTGGGGCTATCAGGTGATAGCCTTGTCTTGGTTCTCCTCGTGGCATCGACGAACAGCGGCGTCGATACTCATCATCGATACTCCTCTCAGACAGGTTGTGCATGCGGTCTCTAGATGTTTGTCCTCTTGCCGGCGACACCCTAGCTTATGAAAACTTGGCCATGTTGACAGGCCTTGTGTGGAAGAGCGGTTCCTTTCTTCTCTCTCACCCTCTCCCCTTCAATCCCAAAGGCATGGATAAAGTTGAGTGCGGTGTTCGGCTATTAGGGTTTGATTTTGGGCAGTTCGGCTGTAGCTTCTTTGTTAGTGTGGCAGCAGCCGGTCCAGTGTTAGCCCTCTTCTAGGTTCTGTGTACGTGCTGTCGGTGTGTGGTGATGGGGTTTTCTTTCTTTCTTGACTTTTGCCTTCCAGGGTGCTAGTATTGGAATTTTTTCCTACTCTATTCAATCTATTCAATGAATCATTACTCCGTCTGGTGTTGTTCATTAAAAGAAAAGAGAAAATCCCCTGTGTACCCTTGAAAGTTTACTCAATCCCTTCTATACCCCTGAGATTTGCTCATTCCCTTCCATACCCCTAAATTTCAGTTTGGATTCCTTCTATATCCCTTCCATTAGTTGACCTTTAGTGGACCGTTAAATTCCTAAGATAAAGTCCATTTTGCCCATAGGTATCAAGAAAATATAACGTTATGAAGTATATTAATGGAGTGTAAAACTTTAAGTTTATTTTGCGAGATATTATTTAACAAAAATAATATTTTAGTTTTGCCACAGCGAAGGCAAAACAAAAATAATTTTTATTTATGACAAAACTTATTTTTAGAATATTCTTTACCATTAAAAACTGTATATATAGCATATTTTGTAATAGTAGTACGACATTTTTAAAAGATAAATCTATTGATGTGCTAAATAAGTAATCTTAATAACTAATAAATAAATTTTATTTTTATGTCATATCTAAAAATAAATTATCGTAAACATTATTTATGACTTTGTTATGCAAGATATTATTTATTATAATTTATTTTTGTTATGCAAGATAAAAATTATTTTTGTTAAATACTATCTCACAAAATAAACTCAGATATAATAGTCACATACAATATATTTATGTACTCGATCAATATACTTCATAAATTTATATTTTCTTCATACCAAAGGGTAAAATGGACTTTATGGTAGGAATTTAAGAGTCAACTAGCGAAAGGGGTATACAAGGATTCAAACTGAAATTTAGAGGTATGAAAGGGAATGAATAAATTTCAAAGGTATAGAAGGGATTGGGCGAACTTTCAGAGGTACACAGGGAATTTCCTCTTAATGTTTGGGCACGAACATATTTTTTTGAGAATAAAATTTGAGCCCCTACAAGCCATAACATGAACCTATGTGAAACCTGAAGCCAACAGATATGTTTTTACATATATATTTTTTCGCACTTTCTTTTTCCACCAAAGCCATTTTATCAGCAACCTTTTGGTTCGGGGGTGGCTGATGCGCCGTCAGCCATGCGGCGCACCTCCCCCTTTAGTCTATTAAGTATCTATAAGTATGTATGCATATACTTTGTATACACAAGTATAAACTTTGGATCGATAATTCAATTTTTATACGTATTTACACAAAGTATATACATACGTATACATATAATTTCTATGTATAAAAAAATTGACATATAAAAAATATACATGTATACAAAGTTGTATACGTACATATACAAAGTATGTATGCGCATGTATACAAAATTTGTATATACAAACTTTGTACAAAACAAAAAAATACATCACGTATATAATGTTTGTATACGTATATATTAAAAAAAACATCACATATATAAAGCTTATATATGTACGTATACAATTAAAAATAGAAAAAAAAAACCAGAAATACCGAAAGGAAATAAACAAAACAGAAAAAACCTAAAAAAACGCGAAAAAACCGGAACCAGGCTGACACTTGCGTCCCTCACCCACACCATTCCGCCGTCGCCCTCTCCTCGCACGCCACGAGGCGTTGCGCCGTGTAGGAGAGGCGGCACATGGATATCCGCGTATTATGGATTTCGTTTTGGTTCTTCTTATTGTTATTGCAGGTGGTGGCTTACAAATTGATACGTTTTAATGGAAACTAATTTATCAATACTTTATGTATATTTGGATTGAAGCCAAATCATTGAAAAAACCAATAATCAATTTGGTATTAATCTCTATATGGTCAATATTTAGCTTCATATTGGTGTGAATCCAAATATGTGTAATACATCTTCACCCTAAAATATTAGTAATGTCAAAACTTACCAAGAATTTGTAGACAAACCATCCAATTAAATTATGTATTTACCGCACTTTTATCTCTTTGAGTGTGGGTGGGAAATTCGTGGGCATTTATAGTATATTGTTTCATGCGTGTTTCTTTGACGTGATGAACAAAATTTAGCCAATTTTGTCTTACTAATCATGTCACCATCGATTTCAAGTCAGCTCTACCCGCCAGCGTGATGACGATATGACAGAAAGCAAAACGATTGGCTAGTAGAAGTACTATACAGTACAAAATTTTACAATTTAATTTTCATTTTCATTGAATCAACATTTTAAGGAAGAATTTGCTTTGCTGTCAGGGGCGACGCCACATTCAGCTTGCCGAGTGCACAGGCACCACGGAAAAATTTAGTTTTTAGTTATTAGCATCTAATCTCCACCTTTTGTGCACTCCCTTGAAAAAAAATATGTGCACCACCTTCAGCTGCCTAGCAGGCTGCAGGCAGCCCATGAAGGCCCAATTTCAAATATTAAATCATCTGATTAGCACTTTTTGACAGCTTATTATCGTCTCATCAAGGACTCAGCTTAATCATGTATTTTGCCCATTGCTATGTAGGCATGCACTACCAGATTTTTCATTTTGGTAAGCATTTTTTGTTGTTGTATATGTTACATTTACATTTCTATTACACGCCTAGATGAAGTGTGCACTCGGATCCTCCGTGCTCTAGATTCGGCCCTGTTTGCTGTGTCCATGAACTACACGGTTTGCTGCAGTTCTATACTACTATGATATAAGTGGGTCAATTCTATGTAAAATGTAATGGGGGAGAGATTTTATTGAGGCACCAGAAATACTACATCTCCGGCTTCAACCGCAGAAGCATGCAACCAAAAATTCGCGAGTAAATTAAACATTTTCCAGTGAGTAGTTGAATCAATATTTATGTTTTTCGGAGTACATTTGTACTATGAGCTAGATAGCTATTCAGTCTTCAGGTAAGCTTTTGTGTTTATAAAAAAGTTAATCTTCGGACATATAAATATATGATTCTACATTCTCATCGTCTTTGTTTCGTCTACTTAATTCCTGAGTGCCTCGAATTACTTGTGGTTAATTAGGCCATCACTTCGCAAATGCCATGCGTAACCATCTGCATGCGTGCGGTATCGACTTGTACTACCAAACTGGTGGGTGGTGGCATAGCAGTGCTACCTACCAGAGTAGCTAGCTAGCTAGTAGGTACAGCATCGCTTGCGTAAGTGACTTTTGGTCACTTTGACGATTTGCTGCTCTCACGATTAGAGCCTAGAATTTATAGGAGTTGTATGTCATGCATGCATGCTCATGAAGTACTCTACTAGCTAGCCAGAAAAATCACAGCACATGAGTTAACCAGAATGAGCAAATTCCACCGTTCATATTGTAGTGTTATTCAATTGTAATGAAGGGCAAAGCGTTCCTGGAAGCTCAGTTGGATTCTGCGGAATTCATCTTGTTCTCTGCTTGGTCTTATGAAGTTGTGATATAAGGTTTTAGGGTAATTTTATCATTTTTAAGAAAACAAAATTTAATACCTTCAGATATTCGGTATCTATGTAAAAAATTTTTAGATCCCTCAATAAAATTTAATACCTAAAATCTAAACGTATTAAATTTTGTTTTCTTAAAAATTATAAAATTACTCTAATACATAATACCTCTATAAAATCTAAAAATTTTACGTACTTCAATAAAATGATAAAATTACCCTAATACCTAATACCTCAATAAAATCTAAAAATTTTTACACAAAAAAATAATACCTCTATGTACAAATATTTAAAGACCGTAAAATTTCTCAATGTTTAATTTTGGGTTACTAGCTATACTGTTGGTAATTCTTAACGACATTATTAGGAATATAAATTCCCAGCAATGGCGCCATAAATGGTTCTGGATATATATGGTTACAAAAGGAATCCGCAAGCGCACGGATACACCATCGTAGCATTTCACCCGAGAGTATTATGAGGTATCGTATTTATTTAATCCCAAGGGAAAATTGTAAGAGAGAACTATGCTAATAATGTATATATGCTACTTGTATGATCAGAGTCTAAGCAGGGGTTAATATATTCATAAGGGTACAGTGACATGAAGCAATCAGCTCATATCTCTCATTAAACAATCCTACGCTATGTGGAAAAAGAAATAGAAAAGCAATCAATTCCTATACTCCTAGTATACACTCAATCTTAGTTTACATCTGCTACTATACAGCTATGTAGCCAATACCCCCTAACAGTGCCCTCCTAGTGTTTCGAGAGACCACCCCGGGTTCCCAAGTTCCTTACAACAACCTGTCATGACCATCCAACCGGTGCTAAATACGGAGGAGTACCTTCCCCAGGAAAGTTTCTTAGAAATATATACTAACGTAGAGAAATACCCGTACTGAGCTGTCACCATCAGCAGTCCACCTTGACTGTCCCGCAACATATGTGCCTAGATAATGATACTTAATAATCCACACACCACACCTACATTATTAAATAGTACTCTATATCCCCAAGAATGACATAGAGCAACCGAATAATCGCACATTAAACCCACACCAATGCACCTCTCTGGTAGGCTAGCTACACAACTATATCGATACAGATATGAAGTAAAGCCGATACTCATATAAGCTAAAGTACCGAGAGTATATAAAGAATTATAATATTTAATTAATTTCGAAAGTCTTACAAAAGAATAAAGAAAAGCTATTGGAGCCACACCTGAATTCCTCCGAAGACTGCGAGGACTCCGAGAGCTATTCTATTCTACTCCACTTAGCACTAGAATACTAAACTAAAGTAATGACGGTTACACTATGCGAATTGTCCAATTTTCTCTGCAACCGTCATTGAGTAGCTACCAGGAGCGTCCACGTGGAAGGCCGGGATGAGAGGAGCTCACCAGGGCTGGCCCAACATGCCTCCACACTTCCCAGGGTCACTCACAGGTGGGTCCTTAAGGCGGTTATGGTAGCTATGGCGGTTTCCAGGACAGTTACACCTGAAATATGGGCCCATCTTATCCTTTTTTTTAGAATTATACAGTACAACGTAGACACTCACAACGCACGTGCACTCACCCTTATGAACACACGCACACAAACCCTACCCCTATGAGCATGAAGTGTCCTCATTTCTTCTTCGTTTATGTATTAATCTCTGCAAATAAATAATACTCCAGGTACATAGCTAATTCTCATAGTTAATCTCTGCAAATAAATAATACTCCAGGCACTATATTATTTTGAAACAAATATGCATTGCAAGCATAGCTAATTCTCCTTTATTTTAGTTATAGTGACGGACAAAATTGATCTATAACAATCGTCAACCAACCCCCCAAGGTTGAACCTTTGCTCGTCCCGATTAAAGGACTTACAAAAAATAAACTTGGTTGTTGACCAGGAGTTGCTACTATGTTATATATCTAGAATGTACAAGTGCAAAATTTGAGTACTCTCTCTCATATTAAGCAAGTAGGCACGATGGCTTACCAATACACCCAATCCCGTGGTGGAACACATGCTTCTCTTTGCCTTGAGCAGTTGGGAGACAGAACAGATCATAGAGTACCATTATCTCATTTTTTTCCTAGCTCTTATTCTGGAAGTTTTCAAATGATTTTGCAAATTAAAACCATGTTCCTCAAATGATTCTCTCAATCACTCAGTGTGTATACATATTATTCCTCACCAAAATTATACCTTTTTTATTCCTACACTAAAGCTGAATATGTGTAGTTTGGTAGGGATCAAGAATAAGGCATACTTGCAATCACATTTATCACTAAGACAAAAATCTAGACTAAACCGGATAACAAATCATACTAAAGATCAAGATCGTGCATAGTGTGTGGAATATATGGTGAAAATGAAATGAATATGACTACTCCTTTTGTATACCTCTTCCTCCATTTTTGAAAGCTTTTGAGAGGGGGTCTTTTTGGCTAGCTCTTTTTCGTTTTTTTTTCAAGAATATTTTTGAGAGGATTCATGCCACATAATTTGCATGAGCATAAATTTCTTTTCTCTGTCTCTTTTTATTTATTTTTTAGTCACTCTCCTCTTTTATGTTACTTTTGAAAAAGAGGTATAAATATCATGGAGTATTTATTTGGTGGATGACACATGTGATATATGATGGAATGGATGGATGCTAGCTTCCAGTGTAGAAACTTAGCACATGTGCATATATGTGGGTGTATGATCTACACAAGTCACGAAATTTGTTCAATGGACATACAAGTAACCAGAATGTATATGGGTTCAACATTGTATAACATTTTTTTGGCTCTGGTAGGAATTCATATCAAATGAGGAACTTTAAAAGTTTATCTTTTTGAGAAACAAAATATTCGGAGTTTTAGTCAAACGCGGAACAAGAATATAGTAACTCTATTTCACTATCTCATCTCTCACAACAACCTAGACTTAGATCATGCAATGCGCAACTCAGTTCTCTTAGGTTCCCGGATAATGGTTGGCTAATTTCACTTAAAATTTGAGAGGGTACTTAACTATGAACAAATACATTAAAGATATAAAGCATATCAACTATTCATCATTTCAACATGGAGAACTAGCATGTTGTTGGTATTTCTTAACGACATTACTAGAAATATAATTCCCAGCAATGGCGCAGAAATACTCCTGGTATATTATGGTTACAGAGTTCATCCGCAAGCGCACGGATATACCATTGCAGCATTTCACCCGAGAGTATTCCAAGGGTATCGTATTTATTTAATCCAATAGGAAGATCATGGTAGAGAGAACTTGACTAATAATTTATATGTTACTTGCAATAATCATAGTCTAAGCAGGGGTTAAGATAATTCAAGGGTAGAGTGACACACAAGCAGGAAGCTACTCATTCTCATACTAAAATATCTAAGCTAAGTGGGAAGAAAATAGAAAGAAAATCTATTCCTATAATTCTAGTATACATAGTATACATACATCCTAGTTATCTGATATACTAGCTAATACCCTCTATCCGATACCCTCCTGGTACTTCGAGAAGCCACCCCTGACTGCCGAGTTCCTTACGACAGCCCGTCATGACCATACGCCCGGGGCTGAATACGGAGGTATACCCTCCCCAGGAAATTAACTTAGGACTATATACACGCGCGGAGGAATACCCGTACTGAGCTGTCACCATCAGCGGCCCACCTCTCATCCGCAGCATATAACCCCAAATAATGATATCCCGTAGTTTAGACACCACGCCTAAGCTACCAGATACTACTCTAATATCATCGTCATGACATAGAGTAATTGCATATGCAAACATTATACGCGCACCAAAGCATCTCCCAGATAAGCTAGCAGTATAATCAGCATAACACAAACATAATGTAAAGTTGGCCTTCATATACTCGGAAAGTATTTTAATACCATAAATGTATAAAGAAGAATATTCTAAATAAAGTACAAAGCTTACAAAAGAGAAGAGAAGAGCTACTAGAGCCATACCCGAACTCTTCAGAAGGCTTCCGGACTCCAATTTCTACTCTATTCCTATTCCACTAGCTTGAGAATACTAAACTAACTTGAGAGAATATGAGAGAGCTCTTACTTGAGGTGTGTGTTGAAGTGAAGAGAGTGAACTCCTTTTATAGGTAGGTAATGATGGTTATGACGATTGGAATGGTCGGTAATACCCTCCAACCGTCATTGGGGATCAATCCCAGCCGTCGATCAAAACCCTGCATCCATCGGCGCTGCGGGAGGTTCGGCCGAACTATGGGTCGGCCCAACAAGCCCAAGTTTCGGCTGGTGGCCTCCTCCATTGCTTCACTTTGTAGAATTGTGAATTTTGGCCCAATTCATCATGTCAATTCTGAGTTCTTGGCCTATTCAAACATAAGTCTGGTCCTCGACATCGTCCGATTGATTTGTCATCTGATTTAATGTCAATTCTCCTCCGCTTTATGGTTATTCTCTGCAAAAGGTCAGTGAACCAAGTACTAGTGGAATATTATTATCCTAACATGTATATGCATTGCAAGCATAACTAGTTCTCCTCTATTTTGGTAATATTGACGGTCGAAACTGATCGCTAACGACCGTCAACACACGTCTCACCTAGCATGATAAAATCTAACCTATATTTTTTGGTATTGTCTATTTTGTAAATTTTTATGTTGTTTTCAAGTTTATAAATGCAGTGTGAAGGGAAATATGAAATATGCAGATACAGATTACCTTCACGGGGGAGAGACATCTCCCTCCAAGCTTGCTTCTTGCTCACGGTCCAGGATAAGGATTGAATCCTTGATGGTGGAAGTAGGCTTGCAGATCAGCTTGTTGTTGCTGCATCATGGTGTCGAGGTTGGAGAATCGTGCATCAACATGCTGTTGCCACTCCTGTGCCTGGATCATGTGTCCTTCAAGGGTCTGTTGGTTTTCTCCAGCCTGCATCTCTAGTGGGCCCACGCTCCGTGTGATTTCACCCAAGTTCCAACGAGAGGAACTTGAGCGCCATCCACTAGGGGTTGGAGGCATGCCACTTGATCCCGCAGACTGAGTATGCCCCTAGCGCACTTCATGAGGTGTCTGCCACTAGGAATTGCTAGCATGTCACCATTATCCACAAATAAGCTCTCCATTCATGCTTCCTTTTTGAAGAAAAAAATCCTTTGGAAAAATAAAAGAAAAAAAGAGGGAAAGGTATGGCTATGAGAAAAATAATAAATTCTTGCTCTTCCAAAATTGGAGCATGGTGAAAAAAAAAGAGAAAGGTAGCCATACCCTCTCTTTGAAAATTAAAGGATATTTTGGAGGTAAAGCATAAGCACAAAGGAGAAGCATTTTCTTTATATACATTTTGTTTTCCACCATATATTCCACACACACTTTGCACGATCTTGATCTAAGTATGACTTGCTATCTGTCTAATCTAATTTTTAACTTAGTGATATATGTGAATACAAGTATGCCTCATTTGATCCTTACCAAGATCCACATAGTCAACCCTAGTGAAGGAATCAAAAAGGCAATGTTTATGGTGAGGAATAAATATCCATACACTTTGAGTGATCGAGAGAATCACTTGAGGGGGTATTGGCCACATTATTCTACATTAGCAGATGTAAACTAAGATTTGAGTATATACTAGAAGTATAGGAATTGAGTGTTTTCTATTTCTTCTTCCACTTAGTTAGAATTATTTAATTATGAGGATTGAATAGCTTTGCTTCGTGTCACTCTACCGCTATATTATATTTAACCCCTGTTTAGGCTTTGACAATTATAAGTAATATATGTATAAAGTGCATTACCAAAGTTCACTCTTATTATCTTCCCTTGGGATTAAAAATACGATACCTTGGAATACTTACGGGTGAAATGCTACAATGGTATATCTGTGCACTTGCGAATTACTTCTGTAACCATAAATATACCTGGACTATTTCTGGTGCCATTGCCGGAAATGTATATTTCTAGTAATATCGTTAAGAAATACCAACACACACCACTGCACCTCTCTGGTAGGCTAACTACACGACTCTACCGGTACAGATATAAAGTAAAGCCAATACTCAGATAAACTAAAGTATCGAGAGTATATAAATAATAACATTTCATTACTTCCGAAAGTCTTACAAAAGAATAAAGAAAAACTATTAGAGCCATACCCGAAGTTTCCAAGGACTCCAAGAGCTATTCTATTCTACTCCACGCCGCACTAGAATACTAAACTAAAGTATAAAGAGAGATCTTGAGATTGCTTGAGTGTGTGAAAGAGTGGAGGAGGTGAAGGCCTTTTATAGCTGATGAATGACGGTTATGACGGATGGAAAGGTCGGTAATACCCTCCATCTTCCATTAGGAGTGAATCCCCACCGTCCAACCGAAGCCCTGGATCTAGAACAGTGAATTATAGGCCTATTTGATCTTGTCATTTTTGAGTCCCCGGCCCATTTATCCACAAGTATGATTCTCGAGAGCGTCTGATTAATTGTTCTAGTGTTTTGCTATCGATTCTCCTCCATCTTATGTATCAATCTCTACAAACAAATAGAATTGTCGGAGGGCGTGCTCCTCTACCAAGGAACCGTGAGGCCCCTCTTTTTTTGTTCGGCCAAGGACGGTGATTGTAGGTTTGAGGGATTTGCTGTCTAGTGTGCGGGAGAGGGGATTCAACCCCTCGGGGGAAAGACCACGGTGATTTATATAGGTTCGGGACACTGAGAAGCGTAATACCCTACTCCTATTCTATGCTCACTGAGAGAGAATGATTACAAGATCTCCTTATTGGAGTAGAATGTGTTGATGATGAGGGTCAAGAGACTGTCCTAGTAAAAATGGCTCATCCCCTCCCTCAGTAGGCCAGGACCTCCTTTTATATCTCGAGGGGTTAATACAGGGGCCCACCGAGCCCATCAAGGGAGGACAATCACACTAAGTACCCCACCTGACATGCAGCCAGTGCATAGGCGCACTACCATGGCCACATCAACGTTGGTCACAGACTGGTTTGACGCACCACGCCACGTTAAATGTTGCGGATGGAGCGCTTGCTCAGACCGCCTTAAATGTGGTTAGGTGGGCGCTAGAAGCGCCCGCCTGGTGCGGCGCACGTGGCGCCACGCAGAGGAGGTCAGGTCACTGCCGCCCTGCCTCGGGCCGAGCCCCCTTGGGGGAAGGCCACGTGGCTACCGAGGGAAGGCCCTTCCTCACAGTCTGGGTACCCCCGGGCCCATATCACCGACTGTAGTACCAGGTATTGTCCCTAGCCAAAAACCCTCTCTAGGTGGGTAGGTTTTCGCCTCTCTTCTGTTTAAGTGATGCGTGGGCCCGGTTGCCCCCAAACATAAAACCAATGAATTGTGGGTAAAGGCATGGTGACGAACCGCCTCTCAGCAGTAAAGGGTTGTTACCTTGTAACTGCCACATCACCCGGGGCACCGTTCAAGCCGGATCCACTAATAGATTTGGTCGTCAACTAATGATGGCGATTTTCAAATCCTCCTACCTGACGCAGGAGACGCAGTCGTCATTCGATATTTAAAGACTGAGGACTTTTTGGTCCTCATTTGCACCAGGAGATGGGAACCCTGCCATAAACAGTTAGGCAAACCGTCTTCGGCAGACGTGAGAGGCTGAGCTGCCTCTCACAATTGTGACGAGACGGGGGGTGCCAGGCAGCAGGCCGCCTGACTTGCAGCCAGGGTGCAGGCGCACTACCTCGGCCACTTCAATCATCGGTCACAGACCTATCATGGACCGGTCACAGACCAGCCTGATGCATGGAGCGCTCACTCAGACCGCCTTAAATGTGGTTAGGTGGGCGCTAGGAGCACCTGTCTGGCGCGGCACATTTGGCGCCACGTGGAGGGGGTCGGGGTGACCCAACCCTGGGGCACATGGGGAACGGCTGCCGCCCTGCCTCGGGCAGAACCCCCTAGAAGGAAGGCCACTGTTGGCGGTCATTAAACGCCAATTCTTCGTTGCCAACCTCTGTATAAAGTCTAGATAATAAAACATCCAACATAGAGATAGGTGTTAAATCTCACATATTCCACAAGTGTTGGTGTTTATTTGATGCAGGTGTTAAACCCAGAAGTTGGGAGGAAAATCAGACTAAAGTGAGGGAGAAACATGTATCCATACTAGGATGGGTTGTGAACTTCATCAAAATACCAGAGAATTAGCCCAAAATTTATAGAAATGGATAAAGTAAAGCAGAGGGAGTGCACAGGTCAAAGCCTAGGCCAGGAGGGCCCAGCCTAGGTTCGGCCGAACCCCTCCTGGTGATCACCGTTGATCCTGGGTTTTGGCATGGATGCTCCAGATCACTCCCTGATGGCGGTTGCAGGGCAGTTCGGACATTTCCTCTTCTCACAACTGTCATAACTGCCCTATAAAAGGAGCTTCACTCCTTCACTCTCACACACACTTCCAAGCTTGAGCTGAATTATAAGAGGCTCTATTGTACTATATTGTATAATACAATAGGAAGAGATTAGAGTAGAAGAAGTTGGAAGAATTCCGGAGTTGTTGGTAATCTTCTCTCGTTTCTTTAATTATGTTTATTACACTAATTTCAATAGAATTATCTTCCTAAGTAATTTAGATTTATCTTGTGAGAATCATCTCTATGTTAGTTCCTAAATAGCATATGGGATTATTGTTCACTATAATCAACTAAAATATAGTGATTGCTTTGGTCAGTTATAACCACTAAAGTAGATATTAATTGCTTAGACGTGGTGTTTAGGTAATTGTTATCCAGTAATTATTGCGTATCCCATAGTACATTTGAGGTAGGTGTAGATGTGGTGACAGCCCTCGAGATCTCTTAAGCCCTCCCTGTCCAGGTATGCAGTAGAGCGACATCTGGGAACGGTGGGTTGCCAGTGCCTAAAGTATTGCGTTAGGATTAAACTTAAGCTTTCCCTAGACACTGTTTCTCACTAGTAAATCTTCTCTATCGTAGCCTATCATTTTCTTGGTGTCATTGGATGAACCGGAGGAAGATCTGACCACACACGTTCCCTTGGATTCGATACCCTTTGAAATACTCCATAGGGAAAGTGCTACATCGGTATATCTGTGTGCTTCCGGATTTTATCTATGACCGTAAGAATTACCAACAACCGTGTGGCTACCGGGGGCAGGGCCTTCCTCACAGGTTGGGTACCCTCGGGCCCATATCACCGACAAGAATCCAAGGACAAGTAGAAATAGATTATCCTAAAACAAATATTCATTGCAAGCGCTAGTCCTCCTTTATTTTAGTTATATTGACGGTCAAAATTGGTCTATAACGACCATCAACAGCCCCGTCGTTGGGACACCAATAGGTGGGGCCCACCTTTCGGGCCCGTCTCCAACTCCGGCCGCCGCCGATTCCGCCGCGCGCCGTGTCGCACCCAGTCTCGCCCTCGCTCGCCTGCGTCTTATCCCCTCCTAATTGGCGGGATATCCAACCCTTATCCACCGCCACCTCTCTCTCTCTTCCCAACCGTGCCACCGCCAAATTTGCCGGCCACCAGACACCTTCGAGCCCGCATTCGCCTTAAAAAGCATCCCAAAACCCCTCTCCATCCTTTTCCCTATTTGTTCCACCACTCCCAGGCCCTACATCGCCACCGCGCTATTGCCCTTGCCGCCGCCGCCACACTTCAATCTCCGGTCGTAGCAAGCTCCCACTAGCGTCGCTGCCCTTTGCCAGTTTAGGGGTGGGGGCAAAACCTGAGGTGTGGCGCGATTGGTTAGGGAGGGTTATGTGAAGGGTCCTGTCACAATCTCTGTCCGGTATGTCGAGGTGGTATGCCGGTGCTCGGTAATGTGTTGTGCGACTGTATCTTGTGGGTATAGTTGTACACCTCTGATCAGAGTAAAACTATTCGAATAGTTGTGCGTGCGGTTATGGGTGATCAACCGGATTCACCGTGATTAGTCTCACCATAGTAATTTGCCTTAATGAACTGGTTTAGTTCAGGTGGTTTTGTTGGGCCTATTTCAACGTGGTTTAGTGTTGGGCAGTGATATTTAATATAGCTTAATTTCTAACTGCTATTTTACTATATTCAAATTGTGATTAGTAAATGCTGCTTTATGCAAATAACGCATAGCTTCCTTTGGAATTATCATGCATCATGCCTCTTCTTTTGGTATGACTTGTTGAGTACAGTGGGTAGTACCCAGTCTTGCTTTATTTTTCCCCCGACCCTTAGAAGCAGAGTATTATACGGAGGAGTAGGGTTGTTGCTGCCATCGAGGATGCTTGTGGATTTGGAGATGCTACGCTTATCCGAGAGCTCTATTGGCTAGTTAGCTCGACTATTTAATTTCGTTGCATATGTAAGACTTTTTTATATTTTTGTAAGACGTGGATTTGTGTATCAACTTTGTCATTTGTGTACCCTGGCTGGTCCTGTATAGGGGTTTTAATACACATTCTGCTTGAAATTCTCGTTCGTGAATTTCTAGGTATGACAACCGTGCCCCACACATCATGGATTGAACACGAACATGGATTCACCGAACAGAACCAAAACAATGCAAGGACTTGATTTCCTGGCCGTGTGCGCCTGGGGAACCGTGCTCTTCAATGGATGTGTGCACGTTGGCTGCTGCCCTGGTGGACGATGTGACATGCACAGGCTGTTGTAATTCCATTGAGTCTTGGCAGATTGGTGTGGATGACGCCGGCTGCTTATTTCCTCATGGATTCGACGCAATGACAACTCGGAATTGATATCACAACTCCGCTTCGGAAGCAATCTTGCTGACAGATTGATATGGTCATACAGCGGAACGATGAACTCGACGGATATGATAAACACTGCAGCGAGGGATGTCAAAACGGATCTCCAATACTCTGATACCCATTTGTTATAAAATTAGATGCACAACGGAGACACGAATTTTACGTGAAAAACTCTTACCGAAACAATCACGAATGTCAATTTGCAATGGTTACTATAGAGGAGTTGATTATAAATGTAGGAGATACATTGGGTTGTCATACTTTCTGTCAGTGTCAAGGATAGGGCATACATCCTATACACGGATTTATGGAATACATTAATAACATATACTCGACTACATACAAGAAGATATCCTATGATTAAGGAAATACGACGGATAAGGAAGGAAATTATATTTCCGGATATAAGGTGTTAGAGTTCTACTGGGGAAGATAATGTATTCTTGAGCCTGTATCCTGTTTTATCTCTCCGAGATCTACCTCGAGAAGATGATGATCTATGCTATATCTACAAGCCCCTCGTGCTCAGGGAGGGGCATTGAATTACATGTTGTGGCCATCAACATAAGGAGGATCAATCAGGAGGGAGCCAGTGCCGTACTCGCTGAATATATCTCATCGGGTTGTTCTTGTCATCATCTAGTTGGCGGGTTAGTCCGATCTTCTTACTCCTCACTGTACTCTTTATGATATTTCCATCCATAATTCATATAAAATAGACTAGGGCTATTACTCATCTTGAGGGCCTCAACCAGTATAAATCTTTGTCTCTTGTCTACTTGATACAGTCTCAAGTACACCTTGGTTCTAACAATGCCCATACTATCCAAATACCGTACGTAGTCGAGATGTCCACCCTCGATAATGGTGCACTAGGTAGTGGGCTTGGTGCTAAAGAGTTTCAACGAGATGAACTCAAGAGCCGGATTCTCCAACGAGGGTTTCTATGACCAACCTGGCTTGGTAGATCCAATCCAACCAGCCTACACATTGGTCCAAGTCAGATCCATTATCTTTCCAGTTTTCGCTCCCATCCCGATCTCCTCCCCTTTGGTACCTTGCGAAGACGTGGCTATAATGATGGACCAAGCAGATACATCAACACAGACGACACCTTCTTCATTTCATCCCGACAACGGTGCGCCAACTTCGTTACCCATTGCAAGGCTCCTAAACCGTCTTGCTCCTCGATTCCCGCCAAGAAATGTGCACTGATTAGGAAGTCTCCAAGTAAAGATTGATCCTGGTGCCGTATCCACAAGACAACTAGCTATCCATTGATCGGGTGCCGTGTGATCATTCAAGACAAAGTTGAACTCGACGGTAGCGAAGAACGCATGATTCAGCGTGCCTCTCCTTACAGGGCGTGGTGTCCGATTCACAAAACTCAGAATCACCCCCTCACCAGTTGCGAAGTATTCATGAAGCTTACAGAACCAACGGTGCGAGTCACATGTTGCCCGATCCACACCAGACAAGATGAGACTCGCAACGCGTTCATGGACGACAAGATCATACTATGATACACATCGGGTTCAACTCCTGCGAACAATCCATTCTTCATGGTCTGGATAACCTGGAATTTTCTGGATCTGTTGACGAGAAACACGGTGGCCTAGGAGATCTGCTTAACTCCAGTGCAGGTCCAAGACTTGCCTCGAGTGTGCTAAGGGCATGCCAGCTGGTTTGATCTTGCAACCAGCAAGGAAACATGATGTGACCATGGCTACTATGGATACAACCGTTGCTCATATCATGAATAAACAAGAAGACACCAAGATCAAGTCCTCCAAGTGTTGGAATCCGATACAGCCACCTGCTACATTGCTGACTTCGAAAGGCCGTTAGATGTGCAATTGTGCATACGAGCTCCGTTTTGGGTACATGAGTAGTTGATGGAAAGCTCTCAGAGTCCTCTTTCCAATGGATTCAGCCATATCGCCAAATTCCACCTCAGCTGTCCAGAATTGGAGAGACAATGTGCTGTGGCACCTGTCATGGGCCTTTGGGCTTGTAACTTTGTTTGGGACCCCGGGCCAAGTGGGGCCTGTGTGTGGTGCACCCCAACCAGGTGGAGCACGACCCTAGGGACCCTTACGTAGTCCTCCCACCTTCTTAAATAGCTAGGTACCCCTTCAAGGTTTCTTGGGTTTTGTTTAGATTACAGTTTAGCCATATCTACTTGCTTACAGTGCCCGTGTCGGCTAGACCGTCCGTCTGCTTGTCTTCGGAACCCCAAATTATCATTTGTATTTAATTCCTATCTGGATTTGATTGCTTTTATCTTGTTTTTGCTTGTTTCTTCGATTTGCTTGCAGGAATAAGGTTGATTTGCATTGGCAAGATTAACAACACAAGAAGAGGTGAATCGATCACTAAGGCGTAACATAACAACGTCTCGTACAGTTGTAGTCGGATCGTCAACGTTTCTTCCAAATCATAGTTATCATCAACTCACCAAAAGATCGTGCGAACAACAAGTGTGAGTGTCTCTAGTGGAGCTCGGGGTTTACCAAAACAACAAACAAAGTTAGTTAGCCGACAGGCCGATGACGTATCATTAGTGATCCCAGCAGATGTAGTCGACTATGAATTGATATATAAAATAAGTATAAACACTAAATATGCCTCATCGGCTGTAGTATCATCTAATCAGTTTGTCAAGTACAAGTCAAACAATATTATAGAAATAGCCAAGGGAACAGTATTTAGAGCAAGATAGATAGATAAAGATAATGTACTAGCGAATACTCTAGTACATAGATAGATAAAGATAATGTACTAGCGAATACTCTAGTACAAACTTATATAAACAAATCAATCTATAGAAATATATAAAATAACGATCTACTGCCAGGTTTGATAACATAGCCGATGCTGATCTAGACTTGATATATTTATATAGGGTGATCTATCTATATAAGTGACAAATATACATAAAACTAGTAAAGTAGCATGTATATTAGGTAAGATCGGCAGAAACTCCGATACTATCTCTAACTATAATTAATTCCATGTTAGTTTCTAGGTTTCTAGACAAGACTAGGGATGATGTATATCAAAGTAAGTAAAGAAACCTAAATTCTAAACAATCAAGGAATTAATCACTTTTCAAGATGGTATATGCCTTAGTTAATCTAATCTAGTAAGGCAATTTAGTCGATACTGGCAGGAACCCTAAAACGAGAGCTAGCCAATAGGGCTAAATTGAGATACTAAAACTAGATTAACTAAGACATATTATAGCAGATGGTCATGGGCTGATAGCAAAAGCCATCGAGACGGGTTACCTCTTCTCGAGAGAACTTGCCGACAAGAAGAACAAAAAGGGTGGCGATGCGTCAAAGTTGTATTGGATTGTCTCCCTGATTACAATAGTCAGGGGTCTGTATATATACCCTGAATACAAATTTAGTCCGTTATGGACACGACTCAAACTTTCCTAAAGATAAGATACAAACAAGACCTCAAGGCGTTCTCTTGCCAAATTGTTGACGGTCCTTAAATCATAATATTTGACCGTCAATACCTACATATAATGAAATAAAACATAGTATCCAACTTAGTGGTAGGGTTTGTTACTAATCATTTCCACTAGTGTTGGTGAAATATGTGCATGCAGGTATTTTAAGGAGAAAACACATTCGTCGTGCGACAAAATGGACCTCTGCGCATTCAGGACGCGTTTACACGGATTGGAGGGCCCATATGTCAACCAAAACCACTTAGAATTGAGCCAAAACATTGTGCAAGATGTTGGGGGACCATTAAGTAACCTACCAGCCAAAGGAGAGGCCGGGAGGATGGTTTTTTGGTTCCGCCGAACTGCCAGTTCGGCCGAACCAATCCTAGCGCTTCCCGCCATCTGCTTTCACCTGGACAGCTCGGATTTCTCCCCTAAGGCGGTTGCAGGGTGTTTTGGTCATTTCCCATGCCCCTAACCGTCATTTGGAGCCTATATAAGGAGTAGTTCACTCTCATTTCCAACACACATCTTTGAGCTGAATTACAAGAGGCTCTATTGTATCTTTTGTACATTAGAATAAGGTAGAGACTGAGGGGAAGCTCTGGAGGAGTGCCCGGAAGTTTGGCGCTCATCCGACTTCTTTCTCGACGAGTGTAGCTTCCTAGGAGGAATCTGGAGGAGTACCAGAGCTGTCAATACACTCTGCTTCGGGTTCGGAGAATCTTCTTCTATAAGTAAGCATTTGTGTTCTTTTCTTATATTATTTAATTACTTAGACTGAGTAAGATATATTTCCATCTATGCGGGTTCATTATTTAGTATTCATACTAAGTGCTCTAGTAACTAATAACTTTGGCGTGGTGTCTAGGTTAGAGATTACCTTTGTTTGTTGTGTATCCCACGGATTTGTCAGAGGTAGGCGGCAGGTGGTGACAGCCCTGAATCCCGTCCTAGTAATCCTCCACGTTCGGATACATCATAGAGCTATAGCCGGAACAATGCTTGCAGACCAGTATGGGTCGGTGCCCGAAGCAACAGATAGGAAATTACCTTTCTTTAGCGTAGATAATTAAAACACATAGAAAGTCCTCTCTAGCCTAGCCTTTAGTTGTTGTCCTTGGATCATCTTAGCCTTAGGTAGATTACACACGTTCCCTGAGTTCGATATCCTTTTGGGGTCACCCGAAGGTGATGTGCTACAACGGTATTCCGTGCGCTTGCGGATTTATCTGTGGTCGTAAGAAATACAAAAAGCATTTCTGGCGCCGTTGGCGGGAACAGTTGCTTATTTATCGGAGTCTAGGTCATCCTTGTATCTTTATTTTTATTTGTTCTTTTATTTCCTTCCTTGATGGAGCAACCCACAATTCAAAAACCTTTCTGCTCCTCGGGCTGTTCTTTGTGAGCCATCCTATTCTTCAAAACCAATCCTTTCGGATGGCTACGAAATCAGTCCTGACTCTATAGCCATGGTACGAGAGCAAACCTTCTCAGGTGGTATTAGTGAAAACCCGTACCTCCATCTTCGGGACTTTGAGCTAGTGTGTTCATGCCTATCCATCATAGGTATGACACATGAAACTCTTAAGTGGAAATTGTTTCCTTTTTCTCTTAGAGATAAAGCGAAGCAATGGTACACTCGGTCTGTCAAGAAATTCCATGGTGAATAGGAGGAGCTTAAGTGCAATTTCCACCTTACTTTCTTTCCATTAACCCGTGTAATCAATCTTCGATTACACATCCTCTCTTTCCGACAGAACGAGAAGGAATCTCTAGGTGCAACCTGGGCCAGGTTCTCAATGTTAACTCAGTCTGGCCCAGACTTGTCTTTACCCGACCATGTGTTGCTGCAATATTTTCAGTACGGGTTAGACAAGGAGTCTGCTGAAAATCTCGATATTTCCACCGGAGGATCATTCACACACAACACAACCGTCGAAGGAAGAGAACTCTTAGATCTAATCTTAGAGAATGATACTTTCGATCGAAGCAAAGCCATCCCGGAGGTGGAGATTATCCATGAGGAAACTCTACATGTGGAGTCGGAACCTGACTCAACTGCTGAATCCTCATCCCAGTCGCAGGAGCCGGACGAAAAAGAAATTCATCCTCGAGAAATTCCATTCCAATTCGAGGAGGATCTTTTCGAAGATTATGGGAACACCTCTAATTATTCCTACAACAAGAGACCACCGACCAAGGTCAATTCTGATGAACCTCTCGATAAAGCTATGCTTAAAGAGACAGTGAAAAGTTTGACCACTATCATGAGTAACGAATGGTTGAGGGAAGGAGAGCTATCTTCTGAAGCAATTCAGATCCGATGCCCCTCCTCAACTGTTACGTGTCTAATTGGAGGAAATTTGGTCTGTGCTCTCTATAATCCCTCTATTGATGCCAATATTATGTCCGCAACCTTTGCATTTGATTTCTTAGGGGATAGACCGTTCGAACCAACCGTCAAGACCTTTCGAATTTCCACAAATTCTACTACCGAAGGTTTAGGGATTATCTCTGGTGTGCCCATACGGCACAACAATGGTGTTGAGGTCATCTTAGATTTTCATGTGTTCGACATCTCTGATCTCGACATAATCATGGGCCATCCCATAGAAAGGCTCTTGGATGTGCCCGAATCCGGTGTCCACAACCCGAAAATAGGAAGAATCGCTACCTCTGTCCCTGTGTTGCAATCAATCAATTCTTTGATGGAGCCTCTTCCTATTCCTGAGCCAATTGAGGCAGTGATGGCAATTTCTCCATTCGAGCCCCCAGAGTCTAATCTCGATGAATTCATCGAAGAGTTCAATGAAGGGAAGGATGAATCTGGAGAAACAATTCATCTGCAAAAAACGGATCGGATCAGCCGTCACGAGCCCCAATTGAGCTAAAGCCCTTACCTTCAGGCCTACGCTATGCATTTCTGAACGGCGATGCGGAGTCTCCAGTTATTTTAAGTGACAAACTCTCTGAGAGGGAGATGACCCGACTTATCGCTGTTTTAGAAAATCATCGTGCTACTTTTGGCTATTCCCTCCAAGACTTAAAAGGCATAAGTCCAACCCTTTGCACTCATCGCATTCCCTTAGATCCGTCTTGCACACCATCTAAGGATGAGGTTAAATAATGCGATGAGGGAGGTCGTCCAAAAGGAAGTCATGAAACTCCTACATTCCAGGATTATCTATCCCATGCCATATAGTGAATGGGTTAGCCCTGTCCAAGTAGTGCCTAAGAAGGAAGGCATGACAGTCGTTGAAAACTCAAACAACGAGTTGATCCCACAACAAACTGTCACGGGATGGAGGATGTGCATTGACTATAGAAAACTCAACAAGGCTACTAAGAAGGATCACTTTCCGCTGCCTTTTATTGATGAAATGCTTGAGCGGCTAGTGAACCATTCCTTCTTTTGTTTCCTTGATGGGTATTCTGGTTATCACCAAATCCCCATCCATCCCGATGATCAAAGTAAGACCACATTCACGTGCCCGTACGGAACATATGCATATCGAAGAATGTCATTCGGATTGTGCAATGCACCAGCGTCATTCCAAAGATGCATGACGTCTATTTTCTCTGACATGATCGAGGAAATCATGGAAATCTTCATGGATGATTTTTCAGTCTATGGTAAATCTTTCGATCATTGTTTGGAGAACTTAGATAGGGTCTTACAAAGATGTCATGAAAAGGACCTTGTACTTAATTGGGAAAAGTGCCACTTCATGGTTCGTGAAGGAATAGTCCTGGGACATCAAATCTCCGAAAGGGGAGTTGAGGTGGACAGAGCAAAAATCGAAGTAATTCGATAGCTCCCATCTCTTGTCAATGTCAAGGGAGTCGTAGCTCTTGGGTCATGCGGGGTTCTACAGGCGCTTCATAAAGGATTTCTCCAAAATAGCTAGACCCATAGCTGCCTTGCTAGCAAAGGATGTTCCGTTTGACTTTGATGATGAGTGTCTGAAATCCTTTAAAATCCATAAGGAATCACTCATCTCAGCACCAATCATCCAACCCCCTGATTAGTCGTTGCCGTTTGAAATCATGCGCGATGCTAGTGACTTTGCTGTGGGAGATGTTCTTGGGCAAACTAAGGATAGGAAACACCATGCTATCGCAAATACTAGTAAAACTTTGACTGGAGCTCAGCTGAATTATGCCACAACTGAAAAAGAGCTCCTAGCCATAGTGTTTGCCTTTGATAAATTCAGGTCTTATTTAGTGGGAGCTAAGGTAATAGTTTACACCAACCATGCTACACTAAAATACCTGCTCACTAAAAAAGATGCAAAACCTCGGCTAATTAGGTGGATTCTCCTACTCCAGGAACTTTGAGCTGAATTACAAGAGGCTCTATTGTATCTTTTGTAATTAGAATAAGGTGGAGAGTGATGGGAAGCTCTGGAGGAGTGCCCGAAAGTTTGGTGCTCATCCAACTTCTTTCTCGACGAGTGTAGCTTCCTAGGAGGAATTCTAGAGGAGTACCGGAGCTGTCGGTACACTCTGCTCCGGATTCGGAGAATCTTCTTCTATAAATTAAGAATTCGTGTTCATTTCTTATGTTATTTAATTACTCAGTTTGAGTAAGATATATTTCCATATTTGCGAGTTGATTGTTTAGTATTCATACTAAGTGCTCTAGTAACTAATAACTTTGGCGTGGTGTCTAGGTTAGAGATTACCTTTGTTTGTTGTGTATCCCACGGATTTGTCAGAGGTAGGCGGTAGGTGGTGACAACTCTAAATCCCGTCCTAGTAATCCTCCACGTTCGGATACATCATAGAGCTATAGCCGGAACCATGCTGGCAGACTAGTAGGGGTCGGTGCCCGAAGCAACAGATAGGAAATTACCTTTGCTTAGCGTAGATAATTAAAAAACATAGAAAGTCCTCTCTAGCCTAGCCTACCTACAGTTGTTGTCCTTGGATCGTCTTAGCCTTAGGTAGATTACACACGTTCCCTGAGTTCGATATCCTTTTGGGGTCACCCGAAGGTGAACTGCTGCAGCGGTATTCCGTGCTCTTGCGGATTTATCTATGGTCGTAAGAATTACCAGCACAAATCTCAAATAAACCGACTTAAATATCCAAATTAATACATGCAATTGCCTTATTCGAGGTCTATCTCTAATTAGCAATAACGGTTATCTCAATTTATGCTCAAACCAAGCCCAAACCGTCGCTCACATCAAGATCAAGTTGACCAAGTGCTGGAATCTGATTTGGCCACCTGTGACATTGCTGAATTCAAACGGCCGCCAAATCTGTATCGAGCTCCATTTTCGGCCCGTGAGTAATTGATGGAAAGCTCTCGGAAGCCCTGTTTCCAAGGGAACCAGTCTCATCTCCGTATTTCATCTTGTTTGGCCGCAATCACAAAAACAAAGTGTTGCGTATGGGCTTGTAACTTCATTTGGGCCCCGCCCCAAGTGGGGCCCATGTGGGGTACGCCCCAACTAGGTAGAGCACGACCCTAGGGACCCTTGTTCATCCTCCCACCTCCTTACATAGCTAGGTACCCCTTCAGGGTTTCTTCGGTTTTGTTTAGATTAAAGTTTAGCCTTACTACTTTGCCGTGTAATCCCGTGATCGGTTAGATCGCCGGTTTCCTCGTTTTGGAACCCCAACTTATCATTTGTATTCAATTCATATCTGCAATTCAGATTGTTTTTATCTTGTTCTTGCTTGTTACTTCGATTTGCTTGCAGGAATAATGTTGATCTGCATTGGCAAGATCAACAACCCACGGGGAGGAGTAACGATTGCTAAGGCACAACGCAACAACATCTAGTATGGTTGTAGTCGGGTCATGAACGTTTCTCCCAAATCGTAGTCATCATCAACTCACCGAAAGATTGGGTCATCAACAGCCTTGAGTGTCACGAATGGAGCTCAGGGTTTATCACTAAGTCAAGCCTCTACTCTACCTTCAGCCGATACGATACTCAGCCGATGCGCAGTCCGATTCTAATTCCAATTTGATTTCATACCAAATCCACTTAGATCTTGTATCTTCTTCTTTGAATCGGATGTGAAATTCCGTTGTTAACATGATCAAACACACCACATGACATGAACGTAATCGACGGGGAGATCGAAGACCGAGGTGCACATGACCGTACACTGCAGAGATCATTGGAGGATGGCGAAGTTGAACCCCCGAGGTGTAGCTCCAGCGCAAATCGATTCCGTACGCATACCTGCAGAGCACATGACAGTCGTCAACTCATTACTTCGAAATGCTCCATTTGATCATGTTACTTACCCAGAGGCTGACGTCTGGTTGTGCTAGATGGAATATACAATTGCCAACCATAACACTGCCTTCACCACAATGTTGATATTTCTTAACGACATTACTAGAAATATAATTCCCAGCAATGGTGCAGAAATATTCTTGGTATATTATGGTTACAGATATAGTCCGCAAGCGCACGAATATTCCAATGTAGCTTTCCACCTAGAAGTATTTCAAGGTATCGTATTTATTTAATCCCAAGGAAAGATATGATAAGAGAGAACTATGCTAATAATTTCATATATTACTTGTATACATCAAAGTCTATGTAGGGGGTTAATTAATTCAAAAGGGGTAGGTGACACGAAGAAGGAAGAATCAGGTTACTCTCACTAAATAAATTCTAGGCTAAGTAGAGAAAGAATAAGAAAAGAAATCATTCATATACTTCCAATATACAATTATCTTTAGTTTCCACTCACTAGTATACAATCATGTAGCAATTACCCCCTAACTATGGCCCCCTGTTGGTTCGAGAGACCACCCCTGATTGTCGAGTTTGTTACGATAATCCGTCACAGCCATGCAACCGGAAATGAATATAGAGGAGTGCCCATACCAGGAAAGTGTCTTAGGACTCTATCCTAACATCGAGGAATACCCATACTGAGCTGTCACCATTAGCGGCCCACCTTTATTGTCCCGCAGTATATAACCCCAAATAATGATACTTAACCAAGCATCATGCTTACATTATTAAATATTGCTCTATATCCCCTAGAAAGACATTGAGCAATCATCCGCGTGAACATTAAACCCACGCCAACACATATCACTGGTAAGCTAGCTACACAATTACATCGAGACAAGTATAAAGTAAAGTTGGTACTCAGATAATATGAATTAAGTAAAAGACCGAAGCTGAATAAAGAAAAATATTTCATTAATTCTATAAGTCTCACAAAAGAGAGAAGAGCTACTAGAGCCATATCCGAAATCTCCTGAAGACTCGAGGACTAAGAAAACTATTCTAATTCTACTCCACTAGAACTAGAACAGTAATCTAAACTTTGGAGAGAGCTTGAACATCTTCTTGGAGTGTGTGTGAGAGAGAGTGAGGTGACCCCTTTATATAGCCTCTCAATGACGGTTATGATGGTTGTAAATGCCAGAAACGCCCTCCAACCGTCAATGAGAGTGCATCCTAGACATCCAAGCCAAAGAGGGAGATCAACGATGCTTAGGGAGGTTCATCAGAACCCTGGCCTGACCCAACTGGCCCAAAACTAGGTCAGTGTGCTTCTCGTTGATTCCTCGGTCTAGTAGTGTAGTGTTTGGGCCCATTTGATAATATTTTAATCGGTTTAGAGGCCCATACACCCATAAGTCTACCTCTTGATGGATTTCCATTTGTGTAGCAATATCTGCAAACAAGTAAAGTCCAAGTAAAAGTGGAGATAGTTTATTCTATAACAAACATGCATTGCAAGCATAGCTAGTTCTCCTTTATTCCAGTTATATTGACGGTCACAATTGGTTTATAACGACCATCAACACACAGCTGCAAGAACACATGACCATGAGATCCCTCCTCGTAATGAGGAAGTCATCGATGATCCTCCCCGCTGCGCAAAACAAAAACGGCAAGAATGCCTCACCACAACGTCCTGCCCAACAACTGTCGCCCCGATGAGATGCCCGCGATCTTCACGAGCATCTAAACAGCCGAAGGCATAATCGACAAGACCAACGAAACAATGGCCATCGACAACCTCGCAATCAGAATCGCCAAGGCAATCGTCTACACGTGAACCAAAACCAAGACCAAATTTGAGATTTTTAAGATCAACAGTGTCAGCAGGACAAGAACGGACGAGATCAGCGCAATCGTCATGAAGACAGTCGGCGAAGCGGTTCACGATCTCCAGCTCCAAGGTGAGATCGAGTCCATGACATACAATATTGAGATCGCACACCTAACGATAGCGATCCATCTTCATCGTCTAGGGGAGGTTCGCGATGACCTCGCGGTCACCGACCCCCACTCATACCCAGCGGCGGATGTAGGATATTTAGACCCGCTCTTCAAGAAGTCAACTGGCCCTCAAAATTTCGTCCCGCACCATTGGACAAATACGGAGGAAGCACTGATCCTGAGGAATTTCTATGCATCTACTCTACTGTCCTATACACTGCCAGCGCAGACGACAATGCATTGGCGAATTATTTGCCGATAGCGTTAAAGGGATCTACTTGGTCATGGCTCATTCATCTTGCTCCATCATCAATCTCATCCTGGGCAGATCTTTGGCAACAATTCGTTGTGAATTTCCAAGGCACATACAAACGATACGCAGTCGAGGACGATCTACACACTCTCAGACAAAACCTAGCGAACCTCTTCGAGACTTTATCTGGCATATCAATGAATGATGTAATACAATCCCGGAAATCACCGATGCAAGCATTCAAGTTGAGCATCTGAGATCGCTATACGATCCAAGAGATAGCTACAAGACGGATCACCTTCGCCATAGATTGTGTTAAATTTCTACTGGATGATGAAAACTCAAGCAGTTAGACTTAATTCTTTCTTCTTTTCTACTCAGGCTAAACAAAGGAGAAATAAAGCTCGATTATTGCTGGCTTGCTGCTGGAAGAATTATTACGGGGAGATTTTTCGAAACGAACACATCAAATCCACTCTAATATGTCCAAAACTCATGTTATAGTGTTTTTTGAACTATTTCATTCCGGTGAAAAACATCTCACTCGCGTGAGTCAAATCTGTAATAAATACACAAGTACTTCGATAACTTACAGTGGCTATCAAAGATTCGTTTTGAATTGGTCATACAGAACTTTAGTATTCTATGTTTCAAATGAGAATGCATTTGTACTGAATGTTGATGGCTGAAAATTTGCTTAAATTGATGAATTGGAGTATATAGTAGTAAATAACCAAGTTCATTTGCATAACCTGTTGAGGAAGTTCTGTTTAATAATCCATACTCAATATTGGATTGCATTTTAGTTTTATATATCTTTTTTGGGCTTGGAACACAATTTTTCTAATGGTATCAATATGTTTTCTATGACGGTTGTCCGTCGGACTCCATTCACAGGAATAAACCAACAGAAATGTTTTTTCGTATGGAAACCAACAAGAAAATTGATTTTTTTCCGTGGCGATTTTTTCAGCTATTACCGATCGTCCACCCAAAGGAAAAAAAATTCTAATGGTAAAAGCAATTTTTCCGATGGTTTCGCTCCTACTAGATGGTGTTGACGATCATTAGCAATCAGTTTCGCCCATCAATACTACCAAAATAAAAGAGAACTAGTTATGCTTGCAATGCATATTTGTGTTCAAATAATAAATATTCCACTAGCACTAGGATTACTAACCTCTTGCAGGGAATAAACATAAAATGGAGGAGAATCAACATCAAAACAGATGATCAATCAATTGGACGATGTCGAGAATCAGACTTGTGGAAAGATGGGCAAAGAACTCAGAAATGACACGATCAATTGGGCCAAAATTCACAAGTCTGGAGTGAGCAATAGGAGAGGAGGCCGCCTGCCAGGAACTGGGCAGGTTGGGTCAACCCAGGGTACGGCCGAACCCAGGGTTCGGCCGAACCAGCCGCAGCGCCGATGGATGCAGGGTTTGGCTGGACGGGTGGGATTGATTCCCAATGACGGTTGGTGGGTATTACTGACCTTTCCAACTGTCCTAACTGTCATTACCAGCCTATATAAACCCCTCACTCTCTCCATTTCAAGACACACCTCAAGCAAGAAGCTTCATATATCTCTCAAGTTTAGTATAGTCTCTAGAGTATAGTGGAATAGAAATATAATAGAATCTTCAATCCTCGGAGTCTTCGGAAGAATTCGGGTATGGCTCTAGTAGCTTTTCCTTCTTTTGTAAGACTTGTACTTTTATTAGAATATTCTTCTTTATACTACTTTGGTATTGTATTATTTTCCGAGTATATGAATACCAGCTTTACTTTATGTTCGAATTATATTTATTATGATGCTAGCTTACCTGGGAGATGCAATGGTGTGGATATAATGATCTATTTACGATGACTCTATGCCATGACGATGATATTAGAGTAGTATTTGGTAATTTAAGCGTGGTGTTTAGATTACTGGATATCATTATTTGGGGTTACATGCTGTAGAAGCGAGGTGGGCCGCTGATAGTGACAGCTCAGGGTATTCCTCCGTACGTGTATATAGTCCTAAGTTAATTTCCTGGGGAGGGTACTCCTCCGTATTTAGCCCAGGTTGGATGGTCATGACGGATTATCGTAAGGAACTCGGCAATCCGGGGTGACTTCTCGAAGCACCAGGAGGGCATCGGAAATAGGATATTAGCTAAGTAATGATATAACTAGGATGTGGGTATAATATGTATGTATACTAGAGATATAGGAATAGATCTTTCTATATTCTTTCCACTTAGATTAGATAATTATGAATGAGAGTATAAACACTTCTGCTTAGTGTCACTCTACCCTCTGAATTATATTAACCCTGCTTAGACTTTTGTAATTATAAGTAATATATAAATTATTAGTACGATTCTCTCTATTATAATCTTCCCATGGAATTAAACAAATACGACAACATTGGAATACTCTCCGGTGAAATGCTACAATGTTATATCCGTGCGCTTGCGGATAAACTCTGTAACCATAATATATCAGAAGTGTTTCTGCGTCATTTCTGGGAATTATATTTGTAATAATATCGTTTAGAAATACCAACAGATGGGACGATGATTTGGCTAGATATTTGTCAAGATGTTACATTATATAGTACAGCTTTTAAGTTGTTGCACTAGATAGCACAAAATTTAAGTTGGCTATAATTAAGTACTCCCTCCATTCCATAATATAAGGCATAACTAGTTTTTAAAGTTGTTTCATAATATAAGGCATACATACATGCATGTATTAACTACACATCTTCTTCACCAAAATATTATTATTCAAATTCTTCACCATCGAAATCTCTAATTTTATTGGATGCATGTATTACATTTATTAGATTAATCCAAACTATGAGGTGATAATAATTATTTTTTGGTTTTTGGTTAAGGGTGGTTGTGTCTTATATTTTGTAATGGAGGGAGTAGTATCACCTCGTTAAAGTTGTTGTATATTGCTAAAACATGGGAGTAATAATTTATTTGCGAACTTAATATCATTGTCATTGTTGTAGTTGACTCCTCTTTCATGTTAAAAAATATATATACTCAAATTATTCAACTAGATGGGGTGGTAGGTAAGGGATCTCAGGATGGGACCTGGCACCCATATCCACCAACCACTGTTGTCACTGAGATAATAGACGCGTACTTTGCAGTGATCCAAAGCTAGGTAGTCCTACCAACAATGGAGGTCGCCGCCATGGAGATCTCTACCTCATTGCTCCTCACCACCGTGGCTCTCTCCGTCATCGTGTGCTACGCCCTGGTCTTCTCCCGCGCCGGGAAGGCGCGTGCGCCGCTGCCGCTGCCGCCTGGCCCCAGGGGATGGCCGGTGCTGGGCAACCTGCCGCAGCTGGGCGGGAAGACGCACCAGACGCTGAACGAGATGACCAAGGTGTACGGCCCGCTGATCCGGCTCCGGTTCGGGAGCTCCGACGTGGTGGTCGCCGGCTCGGCGCCGGTGGCGGCGCAGTTCCTCCGCACCCACGATGCCAACTTCAGCAGCCGGCCACGCAACTCCGGCGGCGAGCACATGGCGTACAACGGCCGGGACGTCGTGTTCGGGCCGTACGGGCCGCGGTGGCGCGCCATGCGGAAGATTTGCGCCGTCAACCTCTTCTCGGCGCGCGCGCTCGACGACCTGCGCGCTTTCCGGGAGCGGGAGGCCGTGCTGATGGTTAGGTCGCTGGCGGAGGCGAGCGCCGCCCCCGGGTCGTCGTCTCCAGCGGCGGTGGTCCTGGGAAAGGAGGTGAATGTCTGCACGACGAACGCGCTGTCGCGCGCCGCGGTCGGGCGCCGCGTGTTCGCCGCCGGCGCGGGCGAGGGCACGAGGGAGTTCAAAGAGATCGTGCTGGAGGTGATGGAGGTGGGTGGTGTGCTGAACGTCGGCGACTTCGTGCCGGCGCTCCGGTGGCTGGACCCGCAGGGCGTGGTAGCGAGGATGAAAAAGCTGCACCGCCGGTTCGACGACATGATGAACGCGATCATCGCGGAGAGGAGGGCCGGATCACTACTCAAACCAGCCGATAGTCGTGAGGAAGGTAAGGACTTGCTTGGCTTGCTCCTGACTATGGTGCAGGAGCAGGAGTGGCTCGCCGCCGGCGAGGACGACAGGATCACCGACACGGAAATCAAGGCCCTTATCCTGGTTCGTGATTCATGCTCTGATTTAGTAGATGGACACTCACTCGTTCATTGCATATCTATATATATATATACCTAATTAAAAAATAAGTAAGGCTTCCGTTAGGTTAGTTTTTGTCCGTCGGTTTTTTTTACCGAACACGCGGTTTTTTATCCGATTTGTTTTGGGTTTTTTTGCACGCACGGTTTTTCCGCCCGGTTTTTTCACGGTTTTTGTCCGATTCCTTTTTTTTTGCACGATTTTTTCATCCAATTCGTTTGGTTTTCTTTGTCCGGTTTTTTCGTCCAATTCTTTTTATTTTTCACGCATGCTTTTTTTTTTTTTTGCCCTGTTTCCTTTTTTTGGCACGTGGAAGGATTGAATCCTAAATACAGTCATACAATTACATGGCTCAAGAATTACAACACAGAAATTACATATAGAATCCAAGAATAAGAATTACATGTCCAAGTAGGATACAAACATCTTCTCAGCCTATATAAAGAAACTGAACACAAACAAGACTCATATATACACCCAATATTTATTTGGTGTGGATACTGAAAAATCTCTTACTGGACGCTACTCATATGCACCCAGTATTTTTTTTTTTGAAAAAACGAGCAATTTCCTGTTGAACGTGATACATCTGCGTTTACTGCATTTATGACGACGGAAAGTAATTCTTTAGCCCTTAACAATTAGATTTGTTTTTTTTTTCATAACTTTAGGAGCAATTGTAATTTGCATAAACTCTGTCGTATTAAATGCATGTTGCAGGAGCAAGAAATACAACTTATTTACCAAGATGATATTGCATAATTAATTCATTATTAACAAGATGGTATTGGCAGTAATTACCTGGATATTTTTAAAAAAAATCCAGAACATAATAGTATGATAGAGACAAAAATATATTCAATCTAAGTCATAAACCACTGACAATGTTTAAAAACTGAAAGCATGCATAAACTATACATAATATCCCTCAGTAGAGACATAAATATATTCAATTCAATCTAATAGTCTTAATCAACCACTGGCAATACTTAATACCTTCTTACTCTGAACTCGGTGTGCGAAAAAGTATTGCTTAATGGCAATAGAACACAGTAAGTGAAATAAACACCTATGCTCCATGCAGAACCAGCAGACAACAGTACAGAGCTCTTGAAAATTCCAAAGCACTAAAGGGGCCATAGCAAGTACAGTACGTTCCAATTTAGCCATGCAACCAAATATCGATCTCTGAAACCTGGATTCCCCATGATCAGTTGATATACGCTCATCTACAACGTCAAAAAAATATACGCTCATCTACAACGTCAAAAAAATATACGCTCATCTATTTATTTGCAAGAATTGAATAGAATCAAATCCGAGTCTAATCTTAACTGTTATTCCGAAACGATTGCTTGCTTGTTAAATCGAAACGGAATCCAACTGTACGTTAAGATGAATTCGTTCGTTTCCTATGGTCCATGCAGAACCATCAGACAACAGTACAGAGCTCTTAAAAATTCCAAAGCATTAAAGGGGGCATAGTAAGTACGGTAGATTCCAATTTAGCCATGCAACCAAACTTATTTTGAACAAAAAAAATTACCAATATATTTTTTGGAAACCATCTCGATTCCATAACTCCAACCCATCAAAGTCAACAAATCTCACCTTTCGTCTTCTTGAAAACCTGGCAACACACACACATCAGATCTGGATGATGAAGGGATATCTTTAAGAGCGGGGTAAAGTAGGGTAAACATGGCAAAAATAATCTCTATGAGGGATCAAGGTATATTGCAATCATGTTATCTAACAGGAATCCTGTTATAAAATGCAAAATACCTGGTCTTTATTCTCTATGTTGGAAGATTTAAAACAATTGATTAAAATGAGTGTAATTGGCACAATAAAATGACCCTGATAAGCACAACAGAATAGGTTCAAACCAGCTTGTGCAGGAGTTTGCAATAAGCATATTACTTTCAAGGAGACTATCTTGGATGACAGCAGTAATCATGAGCCCAAGGAAATTAAATATCTCACCATATTCATATAGAAATAAATTCTGAAAGCATGAGATGAACACTGCGGTTTAAAAGGTAGCTTCAGATAGATCAATAAAAGCATTAGCAAGATAGCATAGGATAGAGTCAAACCTGAAGATAGATACTGGCTTTTCAGAGCCTTTTCATGGTAAACTGAAGCCAATGCAGGAACAGTTACCTGATTGACAATGGAGTATGAGAATGTTAGCTGATACTCTCTGCAATTTTCCTTTCAAACCGAATGAATTGAAAGCCCCATATGATTTATTTATGACACGTATAGTTTAGGAGGTTGACAAATTACAGATTAATTAACATTCTTTATCTGTAGACAGAAATAAATGCAAGATTTATTGCAAACGCCTACTCAGTGCTCATATTCCTTTCAAAGATACTCTCCATGCACCTTAGCTTGTTTTCGAGGGTGATCATACCTGAACACAAAAGGCTCAACTACCTTCTGTCCTTGAATGTTATCAAAGGTCATTGATATGCAGCTTGAGGTGCTAGGGTAGAAATTAGGCGAGATTCACCATGTTGATACATCTGATGATGATCTGCAGTTATGCACCCATCCAAAAAAAAATATCACTCGAAAGCATCCGCATTCAACCAATATAGAGTAACAGGACAAGTTTTTAATCAATATTGTTACACTACACCTAGACATGTGGTCTTGGTTGATCTACTCAAACCAAACAAATCAAATAAACTATGGTATGATCTAATTATTCTGACAAAAAAAGTAGTGAAAACTCAAATCAACTTTAAAAAAAAACTCACCAGTTCAGGCACCGGATCCGGCATCCACGACTCGCTCATCCTCCCCGTCTCCGACCGCTCCCTCTGCCTAAAGGCCGAGGCCGCCCAAATCCGCTCGGCACCGAACTGCACTGTTGTGGCAGCTCGATCCACCGTTGGGGAGCTCGATCTGCCGTCGGCGTCGATTGATTCGCCGCCGGTAGGAATATCTCTCTGGCTTTAGCGACTAGGAGCCGGTGGCATCGGGTGGCGAGGTGACCTTTATGACGATGACGACTGCCACCCAACGGCGACGACGGCTGGGACTGAGCTCGGGGGAGGTCGATCTGTCGTCGGCAAGCCCGGGGAAGGCTGATCTATCGCCAGCGAACTCGGGGAAGTTGGATCCATCGCCGGCGGGCTCGGTGGGGGGACGAGGAGGGGGAACGTCGGAGAGGGAACGGCGCCGTCGGTGGGTGGGTGGGTGGTCGAGGAGGGGGCGATGGAGGGCGTCGCTGAGTGTGTAGCGAAGAGGAGAGAAAACCGAGAGGAAAGAGTGAAAGGAAGGAAGGAGCAGAAGGAGGAAGACGAGTAGACGACGGATCTATCAAGAGCAGCTGAGCAGGAGGAGGAGAAACATAGGGAAAGTGATGGAGAGTGAGATGGGAGGATAAGAACAAAATATCGCGTAGAGAGAGAGAAACGAATGGAAGAAACGAGACTGCTGCTGCTGCTTTCTTATCCTCTCCACTGTCACTATGCTTCCATTGTTTTTATTTCTGTTTTTTTCTATACGTCTAATCTGCTTCTTCTTTTTTTCCGATATTTGACAATGTGATTTATAAATGAAAAACAATACTCCCATTGAAAAAAATAATAACATTGATTTTCATAATTATGATATATAGTATAATTTTTAGGTGCCATAATTTAGACGTGTCGTCAGTTCAAGTCCACACTTTTTTACACGTAGCAACACACGAGAATATTTCCACAATCAATTACACTAAAAAATATAATTTTTGAACGTCGCGATACATATGTGCTGTCAATGCAACTTAATTTATTTTCTTCATGTACCAGTTCACGAGTATATTAAAAAATTATATACTCATAAAAATAAAATAAAGGCCTATATATACGAACAACAACGGATAATTCAAAAATCGATAATTTTAAGTTAGTAATTTTTTTTCTTTCCGTCATCCGCAAAACTCGACATATTATTAGAGTCCGAGCAAGATCTCAATTTTGTATATGATAACATGTGCTTGATATGTCAAAGTTGACAGAGAACATGTTCTGACAATATGAGCATATCAAAATACAATAGTGTTTTATATATTTGTTCTTGAAACATTTATAACATTTAAATGATCATTTTACCCGTAGCGAAGCACGGGCATTTTGCTAGTTAATTAAATAGCTATATTTTTTAAGAAAAATAATAAAATATATTAGTATATAATATATTACTTTACAAACATATAAATTAAATTAAATTTGATTTTTATAAATAACATAAAAGGAATAAATTGTACTGTGAATATGGATATACTATTTGTAAGTTATAAACGCTGAATTAATAGAGTGATATATTACATACTACTTTCTTAAAAAAGATTATAAGATCCACGTTAAATGAGTCTACATCCACTCAATTATTAGAATCTGTCCCCTGAACTTTTTTACTGTTGTCTGCCTGTGTCATGTCCAAAACACTAGTAATGTTTGTTTCTCCTTTGTTGAGAATCTGTTTTTGCCCACGTCGATGTGCCCCTATTGTAAGGCTGATATGTCGAGCTCGGTAGGGATAAATTATTACATACCTGCATCATATATTTTGCAAAGCCAAAAATATGGACTCAAGAAGATCATCAGTCATATTCCTAGATCAAGGGTCTTTATCTGTGGTAGAAAATGAAAAAGTAAAATATTTTATGGAATGGTGGAATAAAGAAATGATTCTCCTTTCTTCCTATACCTTCTCCTCCAATTTGTTTTCCTGGCATGAATATGGAAGGGGCATGGCTATATGCATTTTTCATCATGCTCAATATTTTAAGAGCAAGCTTTATTTCTTTCGTTCTCTCTCTTTTTTATAGCCATGCCTTTCCCTCCTTTTCTCATTTTATTTTTGCCAAGGGTTTTTCTAGGAGAAGAAAGCATATTCTAAAGTAGGAGTTTATTTGAATGGAATTTTTTGTGGGAAGCCAACTTCCGATGTAGAAGCTTAGCTTAATTAAATATGTGGAAATGGAAATGGAAATGACCCCTTGATCATGAGAGTATGAAAGATATCTAACACGAGTTACAAAAATTTGACAAGGCTCAATATAATATACTTGCAGTCATATGCATGATAAGGTTTATCAATGATATAGATATGGCTTTGGTGGGTATAAAATGAAGTCAAATAGAGGAATGTGCCTTTAAAAAAATTATTTTGAATACAAATTCCCATAAATCATGACAATAGTTGCAAGAATTCCTTTCATCTTTAATCATCTCAGATATAGCAATCACTTAGATGCATAAGGTTCCCTAAACAAGGATGGTTGTTCACAAGCACAAGTTCAGCACAGAATAATGAATATCCAAGATAAATCATATGAAGAATTTCATTAGTTGGAAATTTTATCTTTTCAATTATGCTTGAACCAATTGTTTCCTGAATTTTTAGCTCTAGTACTATACCATGGTGGAGATATACAAATAATGGACATGCTCACGTGCTTACCTGTAAAAGAGGGAGTGGGGCCAGTACTGGTTCGGCCGAACCACTCTGGTGCCCAATCCCTCTGCAATTTTCTGCAGAGTTCAGTGCCTTCCAGGTGTTCAGAGATTCAGCAATTTTCAGAGTATATGCACGTCAGAAGCTGGGATATCTCCCCCACACTTATTCAAAACCTAAACTTTATTAAACATGAAAAAAAACAAACTTGGCATACATTGGGGTTAACTCCAGTGAGCCACATTATTTATAGCAAGCGCTTACATGATTGAAGAATAAAAACTAAGGACCTACTACTATTTTATTCATGGGAGAGGAGACATCTAGTTAGCATAATACTTATTCTCCTTCACCATCTCTATGAATGCACGCTTGATCTTAGCGCACAAACCGCGACTAAGGGTATCAAAGTTGTTTTTAAGTTCAGCAAGTTCTACCCCTAGCTCTGCATTGCGGTCCATAAGCTCTATGTTCTCCTTGCGGAGCTTCTTCACTTGAGCGGCGATTTTACTTCATCCTCTTGGAATTGGCCGGGAGCCCCTCACAATTGGAAGAGGCGTCAAATGACGTTTCACCTTCATAGGTTGAGGGCTACGGGATTCCGCTGCCCACTCCTTCTCCGATGCCATCAAAGGCCAGAGTAGACCCTTACCATACCCGCCTTCGGGAGTTCGCACTCCCTGAATGCGGTATCGATCCTCCTTTGGAGTGGATGGAGTAGCGGTGGGTGTGGTATACTTGTGGAGCACCTTATCCCCTGCCTTGGTGAACAGGGTGCCCACATATCGCTCGGCGGGAGGCGGAGCGGCCTTCTCGTCATCTTGGATAAGGCGCCGCGCCTTCAAAAGACAGAGCTCGCCCTTTGTCGGCCATCGCGCAGGCGAATTCCCCTGGATTTTAGTCTTGGTGACATGATGAGGGGAGAGGGATCGCACTACCGAACGGTGGGCCGAACGGGGCCGAGGGGGGTTCGGCCACTAGGGAGCTCGCCGATGGGCTCCAGATTCGCAGGGGAGCTCGGCACTATTGCAAGAGGTTGTGCCCACAGTGCGTTTACCTCTTCCATCGTGTAACGTTTCACTGGGATCAATTGATTCGCCGGTGTTAGCTCTCCGTCGAGATTGTAGGTGGAATTTGAGGAGGAGCCAATGTATGGGATCAAATACTTGCCAGCCATAGGTGAGTTGGGGGTGGAAAATTGAGGAATTGAGTTGGGATGGAGAAGGAGTTTGCACAAGTGGAGGAGAAGAGGAAGAACAGGTGCTCTAAGTTTAATCGGGTCAATCTACCTCCGAAAGCGCATCACAACAAACTACAACCGAGCGGGGAAGACTACCATTTGAAAATGGGCTGATCAGGCAACACCCTGGTTCGGCCGAACCAGGGGGGTTCAGTAAAACCCTGGTGGGTCCGGTTGGCCTCAAATTATTTTCCTAGGCCCACTAATTCCTAAACTAAGCACAAAAATGACAACTTTACAAGGTTTTAAGCATGCGTTAGATGAGATCATTATGGTTCATAATCGATTAATTCAATATTATCCACTTTTTCATCTAAAGTTCCATTTGGCTCAAGGAAAATCTTTAAGCGTTGACCGTTTACCTTAAATATGTTACCTGAATCGTCGCGGAGTGTGAATGCCCCGTGCAAAGAGGTGTCGATGACGTTGATCGGTCCTTCCTATTTACCGTGCAATTTTCCATTGCCGAAAAGCTTAACCCTGGAGTTGAACATCAGCACTTTGTCTCCTGGCTTGAATTTCTTAATTTTTATCCTTTTATCATGCCAGCGCTTCGTCCTTTGTTTGTATATCTTAGCGCTGTGATAAGCCTTCTCTCTCCATTCTGCAAGTTCAGCAATTTGCATTTTTCTCCATTCTCATGCTCCTTCAAAGTCCATATTCCAGTTCCTAATGGCCCAGTATGCTCTGTGCTCGAGTTCTACAGGGAGTCAGCATGACTTCCCGTAGACTATCTGATAGGGTACATTCCAATGGGTGTCTTGTATGCTGTTCGGTATGCCCACAATGCGTCCGGCAATTTATTCTTCCATCTTGTTCCCATTTTGTTGGCCGTTTTCTGCAGAATATTCTTGATTTGTTTATTTGATGTTTCTACTTGACCGTTGGTCTGTGGATGGTAAGGAGTGACCACATTGTGCTTCGCTCCCATGTCTCGTAGGAGGTCTCGGAAGGTTTTGTCGATGAAGTGCGAACCTCCATCACTTATGACCATCCTAGGGGTGCCAAACCTTAGGAAGACGAACTCTGTGAACATCTTCTTGGCATGCTTCGCATCCACGGCACTGCACGGTATAGCCTCAACCTACTTGGAGACATAGTCGACTGCTACCAGAATATTCTCACAGTTGCGGGACTTAAGGAAAGGTCCCATGAAGTCTATACCCCAAACATCAAATATCTCAACTTGTAGGTTGTATGTGAGGGGCATTGCATCGCGAGCAGTAATTCCTCCTTGCCTCTGGCAGCTTGGGCATCTTGTGATGAATTCTTTTGAATCTTCGTACATTGTTGGCCAGAAGAAGCCGCATTGCCAAATCTTGGCCTGGGTGCGGAATGCACCATAATGGCCACCATAAGGTGAGGCATGGCATCGTTCTATAATCTTAAGTCCCTCTTCAGTCGGCACACATCTTTTGAGTAAGCCATCGGAGTAGACCCTATACAGGTATGGCTCATCCCATATATGACGGCGACTCTCGTACTTTAGCTTTCGTTGATTTTCCCCTGGTGGTATATACTTGGATACCATGTAGTTCACTATGTTGGCATACCATGGGTTGGAGCCGCGAAGCATCATCAGCATGTCATCTCTCAAGAAATCATTTATCGGCTGCTCCGGTGTATCAGTAATTTGCAGCCTAGACAATTGATCTGCTACGGAATTTTCTACTCCCTTTTTATCCTTAATTTCTAAGTCAAATTCTTGGAGCAACAAAATCCATCTTAAGAGACGTCGTTTATCATCTTTCTTAGTGAGCAGGTACTTTACAACAGCATGATCAGTATAAACTATCACGTTAGATCCCACAAATTAAGATCTAAACTTATTGAAAGCAAAAACAACCGCGAGCAGCTCTTTTTCAGTAGTTGCATAATTTAACTGAGCTCCGGTTAGAGTTTTGCTAGCGTAGCAGATTGCATGATGCTTTTTATCCTTGGTTTGGCCCAAGACCGCACCAACAGCGAAATCGCTAGCATCACACATAATCTCAAAGGGGCAGAGTCCAATTGGGAGGTTGAATGATTGGAGTAGAGACGAGTGTCTTTTTGAGAATTTCAAAAGATTTTAGGCATGCGTCATCGAACTCAAAGGGTGCATCCTTGGCCAATAGATTGGTCAGAGGTCGGGCGATTGTAGAGAAATCCTTGATGAACCTTTTATAAAAGCCGATATGTCCCAAGAAACTGCGGATCCCCTTGATGTTCACTGGAGGAGGAAGCTGATCTATTACATCGATTTTGGCACGATCAACTTCGATTCCTTAATCAGACACTCGATGACCAAGAACTATCCCTTCACGGACCATGAAATTGCACTTTTCCCAACTAAGTACCATGTCCTTCTCTTGGCATCATTGTAAGACTTTATCTAAATTCTGTAGATAATGACTGAAGATCTTTCCATAGACAGAGAAGTCATCCATGAAGACTTCCATAATGTCCTTGATCATGTCCAAGAAAATAGACATCATACACCTTTGAAAAGATGCAGGACAGTTACACAGTCCGAAGGACATCCTATGGCATAGGTGTCGTACGAACATGTGAGCATAGTCTTACTTTGGTCCTCCGGATGGATGGGAATTTGATGATACCCGTAATACCCATCAAGGATACAGAAAAAAGAATGATTTGCCAGCTGTTCCAACATTTCATCAATGAAGGGTAGCGGGAAATGATCTTTTTTTTAGCCTTGTTAAGTTTCCTGTAATCTATGCACATCCTCCATCCGGTTACGGTTCGTTGCAGAATAAGTTCATTTTGAGCATTTGCAACGACCGTCATTCCTCCCTTCTTCGGCACAATCTGGACTGGACTAGCCCGCTCACTGTATGGTACAGGATAAATAATCCAGGCATGCAGGAGTTTCAGGACCTCCTTCTTTACGACTTCTCGCATCGCGTTATTGAGGCGTCGTTGAGGTTCCCTTGAGGGAGTACTCTCCGGGTCAATACGCATACGATGAGTGCAAAGCGCAGGATTAATTCCTTTGAGATCTTGAAGGGAATAGCCAAGAACAACGCGATGCTTTTCTAACACAGTCAGAAGACGTTGAGTCTCGTCTTCAGAGAGCTTGTCACTGATTAGCGTAGGCCTTGAGGTAGAGATTTAAGCTCAAGTGAAGGTCGAGATGGTGGTTCCATGATTGGAAGATCAGGAGTCTCACTAGGTTCCGCTTCCTCCTTGATGAAGTCAGGGACTTCATCTTCCAGAAGGGCCTCAGGAGACTCGTGAGGGGGAACTGCTGTAACCTCTTCCGCTGACTCAATCTCTGGGAGAGAGTCGATCAAGGCGAACCATGCCCGCGAAAATGGAACTGAGAATTGATTCTCTCCCAAAGTTATTTTGAGTCTATCTAATCGGGGTGTGTTTATGAGAAGTTGCTCAATGGGAAGCCCGATTAGGATGTTAAAATCTTGCATCCCAAAGACATGGAAATCCAAGACTGCCTCCCTGTCTTCAAAGCAGACAAGCACATCTTGTACAATCCCAAATCCTTCAATGATATTTCCGTTCGGGTGCTTGAAGAATTTGTTTGTCGGGGTCACTGCCTTATCGCTCAGATAAGTGAATGCAAAAGACTCAGAGACGAGATTAACCCCGACAGTCGGACTGCAGAGAATGCCAACGTTGTTCCCTTCCAGATGGCAAGGAATGATTCTGGGAGAGATATTTATCCAAATTACTTCGGATGAAAGCTCTGCCTCCCTTAGCCATTTGTTGCTCATTATGGATGTTAGCTCCCGAACAGTTTCCCTTAGGAACCCAAGTTCCATAGGATCGGGAGGCGGCAAAGGGACGAGTGGTTTCTTCTTGCTGAAATAGTTCAGGGTGTTGCCATAGTCTTCGTCAAAACCGTCCCTGAACAAAATCCCGGCATAGTCCGGAGTCTGAATTTCTTCATTCTCGACGGATGGCTGCTCAGGAACATTCTCATCAATCGAGCTAGCAGAAATGGATGGTTCAGATTGTGGCTCGATTGTTAGAGGTTCCTCTATCTTGGACACGGATGCTTCCAGCTGGGGTTCATCAGATTGTGTCATGAAGGAAGTACTTTCTAAAATGCGATCTAGAATTATTCTTCCTTCCGAATTATTTAGGAACTAACTAAGAGATAATTCTCACAAGATAAATCTAAATTACTCAGGAAGAATATTATATTGAAATCAGAGTAATGAACAAAATAAAAGAAATGAGAGAAGATTACCGACAACTCCGGAATTCTTCTGACTTCTTCTACTCTACTCTCTTCCTATTCTAGTATACAATATAGTACAATAAAGCCTCTTATAATTCAGCTCAAGCTTGGAAGTGTGTGTGAGAGTGAAGGAGTGAAACTCCTTATATAGAGGTAGGTTACACAATGCGAATTGTCGGAAATGCCCCACAACCGCCATCAGGAGATGATCAGGACCATCCACGCCAAACCCCAGCCTGAACGGCTGAGTTTTTGGTTCGGCCGAACCAAGGGGTTCGGCCGAACCTGGGCTGGGCCACCTGGCCTGGCCTTCGGCCCATCTCCTCCGATTGTCCTCCTTTATCCATTTCTCGGAGTTTTGGGCTAAGTCTTTGATATTTTGATGATCACAACCCATCTTTGTATGGATACACGTTTCCCCTCACTTTAGTCTGATTTTACTCCCAACTTCGGGGTTCAACACCTGGATACAAATAAACACCAACACTAGTGGAATATGTGAGATTAAACACCTATCGCTATGTTGAATGTGTTATTATCTGGACTTTATGCAGAGGTTAGCGGTATAGAATCTGTATTTAACAGCCGCCAACATAGTCGTAGGCGTGGCTTTCTGGATAAGGATCGAGATGAAACCACTCCAACCACACGTCACACGCAAATCCTGCTTTAGAGAGTCACAGAGAGAGAGAGGCTACAGTTTCTCCCCCATATCCTTTTCCTTTGCAAACAATGTTTTCTCTTAAATTACTTATCCGATCAACAATCCGATTGCACCATTGTGTTCGTTACAATTAAATCATCACAACAAGCTCTGACATGATTATACTACGATGAAAAAATATTTATATTTGTAAATTACTTTTATTATATACATAAGTTACTTTTATCATATATATAAGTTACTTTTAGATTTGACTAAATTACTTAGACATATAAAAGTAAATTTAATAAAGTCTGAAAGTAGTTTACATATATTATAAAAGTAACTTAAAACAAAATGGAAGTAACTTTGTCACGACATTAGAAGTAAATTCGTTGTAGGGATAAAAATATGACTTTATCTAAAATTAAATTTAATTAGCACAAATCAACACATGTAAGTTTAACAATTTTTAAAAGTAACTTCAATGTTAATTGGAAGTAACTTTTGCATGGTTCAAGTTGAAAGGAGATACTAGATGGAGTACAAACTAGCTACCACTAGCTGTGTAGTCACGTCCAATGAAAAAATGCATTAATTAAAGTTACTTTCTTTTTGTTATAAGTTACTTCTATAATATATTTAAATTACTTTTAGGCTTTATTGAATTTACTTTTATATGTCTAAGAAATAATTTAGTGAAATCTAAAAGTAATTTAGATATATTATAAAAGTAATTTATTATTTTTCATCAAAATATAATCATGTGAGATCTTGTTATAAAGATTTAATTGTTACGAACACAACGGTGTAATCGGATCGTAGATCGGATAAGTAGTTTAAGAGAAAATTGTATTTGAAAATTCATAGATCGGATAAGTGGTAGCTGTGTAGTCACGTTCCCAATCGTAAAATCCTCCTTTTCAGTGGGAATAGGATAATGCACCACCTAAATTATTTTAATGCTACCTTACTCTAAACTTCGGATATCCGCACGGTCTCCAAAGCAGTGACGAATCTAGAATTTTTATTTTGGTGTGCCCACACAATCCTCAAAAGCCAAATCAGAGTCACTCATATACACAAATACAGTAAAAGTTCTTTTTTTTAAAAGGAACACAACAAGGGAGGGCCCCACTGCTAAAAGATTATTATTAAAAAAAAGAAGGTTACAAAGCAAATTACAACAAGAGGATCCAATCTTTGACTACATCTTGATCACTCACTTTCAAGCTAAACAGCAAAAGGAGGAAGTCTCCTATGCGAAGTTGCCTCCAAGAAAAAAACAAAGGTAATCTGTTCTCAAAAATGAAACCATTCCTTTCTTTCCAAATATTCCAAGCCCCTAAAAGGAACTTTTCCATAAAGCATTGCCCATTGTAAACATGTTTAGCCTTCATGATCATATTGCTCAAACTGAGAGAACTATCCCAAAAGATGCCTAAATAATTGCAACAAGTCACAGAGAAAGGGCACTTAAAGAAAAGATGCATTAAAGTGTCAGTACATCTCCACCTACAAAGAACACAAAACAAATCATAATCTGGTGGAGCACTGTGTTTGTGATCCAGCATAAATTTAGTGTTCAATCTGTCCATGAAAACAAGCCAGCTAAATACTTTAACCTTGGAGAAAACCTTACTCTTCCAAAGCCACACAAAGTGCTGAGGGGGCTGCAAGTGCCTAAAATTCAGAGCATAAAACTTCTGGGAAGTATATTTCAAACCACCCCAAATATAGGACCAAATATATGGCTATCTCACTCTCCTGAGAAAGATCAATAGTGCTAATAAAATCTGAAAGAGCCTGAAACTCAGTATAAGCTTGGTGAGACAAAGGCAGCTGAAAATTGTCTGACATTTGAGCTGACAGATAGCCATGCACAAATGAATTTTTGTTGGCAGCAAATGAATTATAAATATCCTCCCAAAAAGAACATGTTAAACCATTCCCCACATTGCATCTAGCAATCCCTCTAAAGAAATCCATCAGCTTATAAATATCTCTACACCAAAAAGACCCTTTAGAGATGACAAATGAGGGACCACTTGATCATAATAAAAGGACTAGATAAGATCAACCCATGGCACATTCCTTCTGTTATAGAATTTGTCCAAAAATTTCAACAAAAGAGCTTGATTCCGAATAGAAAGGTTGATAACACCAAGCCCCCCTTTTACTTTAGGTTTACAAACTTTGTCCCAAGCTGCTAAATTTTCCGCTTGAATTCACATATGAACATCTCCAAAGACAATGTTTCCTTGCGCTATCAATATTATCAATTACTGTCTTAGGCAACATTATAGTGCACATGTAATTGGTTGGCAAGAAGGAGAAAACTGAATTAACTAGAGTAAGCCTATTACCATATGACAAGAAATCTGAGTTTGCAGACAATCTCCTTTCAATTCCTTCAACTAGAGGAGCAAAATCAACCACTCTAGGCTTAGTTGTTCCCAAAGGCAGACTAAGATAAGTAAAGGGCAGTGAACCAATTTTGCAACCAAAAACCCTAGCAAGCATCTCATCTTTTCCATCACTCAAGTTTTTAGGGATTAAACATGATTTATGATAGTTAACCTTTCATCTAGTACCTTGAGCAAAAGATTGAAGCAGAGCTTTTAGAGTAAAAAGCTCCTTCCCACAATCCTTAACATATAAAAGAGTATCATCTGCATTAACAAACACAAATGGTGTGCTCTGTTTATTAAAGATTGCAGAAGATCAGCTCCCAAAACAAACAACGGCGGTGAAAGGGGGTCTCCTTGTCTTACCCCCCCCCCCCCCCTACAATGAAAATTCTTTCTAGGAACTCTATTCAAAAGAACTGAAGAAAAGCAAAAGAAAAGACCTTCTGAATCCAGTTTAACCATTTTCTAAAAACCCCATAGCTTTCATCACCAACAAAATAGCTTCATGTTCAATAGTATCAATGGCTTTCTCAAAGTCCAACTTTAAAAGAACGATTTCCCTTCTAGAGTGGTGACATTGATGAAGAAACTCAAAATTCCAAGCAAGGCAATCCTGAATAGTTCTCCCTATTATAAAACTATATTGATTTGGATGTATTACTGATAAGATTACCATCTGCAATATGCCAGCCAACAACTTCGTCAAAATCTTCAGAGAAATCCCCATAAGAGAAATAGGCCTATAGTGATTTATAGTCTCAGGACACAATTTTTTAGGCACCAAAGTGATGAAAGAGTGATTCAAAGGATTCAGGTCTAGAGAGCCTCAATGAAAAGCAGCACATAATTTATAATAATCTTTACATATAATGGGCCAGCATTTCTTAATAAAAAGGCCATTAAAACCATCCGAACCAGGAGCTCTATCAATAGGGAGATTCTTAATAAGCTTATCAACCTCATTCTTAGAAAATGGGACATCCAGGAATTCCAAACTGTCTTGTGAAGGGATTAAAGAAGGGAGATCAAAAGGCATACATTCAAAAGAAGAAATTCCCATCCTCATCTTAAAAGCATTCCAAGCAATATGGGCTTTAGCCTCATGATCAGAGAGGGTTGACCCATCCACATCAACCAAAATAGCTATAGAATTCTTCCTGTATGATTCAGTTGCCATTGCATGGAAAAAATTTGTGTTTTCCCCTCCAAATTTAGCCCATCTAACAGTACACCTTTTCTACCAGTATGTTTGCTTATATTTCAAGTAAGTAAGCAACTTAGATCTGACAAAAACTCTGAAATTCCATTCCAACACAGTGAGATCTCTATATTCCTCAATGATATCAAAGAAAAAGATCACAACATTACAGTTTGTGATGAGTTTCTGAAGCTTACATAGATTCCTACTCCATTTTATAAGCCCCTTTCTTAAAGCTTTGAGTTTAGATGAAATATTTCTAGCAGCATCCAAAAAACTGCCATGATTAGCCCAAATAGATTGGACTAAATCAAAAAACCTTTCATGCTCAACCCATAAATTCTCAAACCTGAACACATTTGATCTAGGAATAACAATTGCACAACACAGGCGATATGATCAGAAGTTGACCTAGATAAAGGCTTGACTAAAGTATTAGGAAAAGAGGAAGACCAACTAGTAGAAGTGAAAAACCAGTCCAATTGCTCAAGTTGAGGGTGATTTTGCATGTTACTCCAGGTAAAGGCCATGCCCTTAATAGGGACTTCCACTAAACCCAAATTACTGATGACCTCATTAAAAAGAAAAATATCATTCATATCCGCTTCTGGCTTATTTCTATTTAGAACTGAACGATAGAAGTTAAAATCACCAAGCAACAGCCAAAAATCACCAACAGGAATTTGGAGACTATAAAGCCAAGCCAAAAAATTAGACCTTTCAACACCAGTACAGGGCCCATAAATAGTAACCATTGTCCAAGATAAATTAGAATCATTAGAAGTAAAAGTGAGCTGGACAACAAAACTTTCAATTGTGATATTCATAACAGAGAAGACATAACTATTCCAGCAAACCAAAATACCCCCAGATGCACCCCTAGAAGGGGAAAAAGCAAATTTGTCAAAACGCTTAGGGGTGAACTTCCTAATGAAGGAATGATCAAAATTACTTCTCTTAGTTTCATGTAAACAAAAAAAATGCACATCCGCTTTCCTCTATCTTATTCCTAATAGCCAACCACCCATCATCAGAATTTATGCCTCTTACATTCCAACACAGAACATTCCAGTTCCTAAAAGCACCGTTCATTTAAAACAGTGATAATAGTGTAGATCATATCTTACATAACACAAACAAAGAAATGAAACGATGTTAATGAAACACTTTTTTAAGCTTAGAAATGCTTGCACGCACCATCATTAGTGATTCATTGTAACTTATTGATTTCACATTTCACAAATATGCATCATCCAAACAAAGTAAAATTGTAAAAGCTGGAAAATTAGCTGTGCTATGAGCCTACCAACTTGCCTGATTACCCCCTATACCGGTTAGGATAATGGTTATAATAGCCGTAACCGGCAAATCGAGACTAAAGATCTCGATCTTTAGTACCGGTTGAAATAACAAGTACTAAAGATGCATACCAAGTTAAAAAAATATATGTGGGATGTGGGACTCAAACTTACGATCTCTCGTCCCAATCCTCACGCGCGTTACCATCCCACATAGTACACACATCTGACTTAGATAAATATGCTTTCTTTTTAACCTAATCGTAAAGACATCTTTAATTAAAATATCTTTAGTCTAAGTTAGTATTACCAACAGAGAATAAAGATCCTTTAGCATTATTCTTGGTTGGTGATACCAACCGGTATTAAAAAAGTATTTTTAGTACCGATTAGTAACATCAACCAAGAGTAAAACTGTTTTAAGGGAGTTAGACTTTTAGAACCGGTACTAAAGAATCTTATACCAGTTCTTAATCCAACCAAAAATATTTTTTATTTTAGATACCATGATGAAAGATCAGTTATCTAGTAAATGTTCGTGCTACTTGACTGGATGGCGGTGACAACTACCGTCGGCCATAGCGTGCCTGCGTGTCGTGGGCTGCGCCACTACGCTGGACTCCATCTCAGTGCCCGTTGTGCAGCGCTCGCTGCTTCGCATGTGCCGCCAAGACGAGAGGTGAGATACAGAGAAAAAAACCCTATACACGCACGTGCACGCCCGATAGATTCGTGTGCTGGTGGAGTCCAGACAATGCAGCGGGGCCTTGCACTCTATTTCGGCATTTATTTATTTATTGTGACCAGGCACCAACCGATCATTTAGGCCCATTGCTGCATACTGCTTTTTAAAATTATTTTGCAAATTTTGGGTATGCTGCCAGTCCATACCGGGAAGGCGGGAACCCGTCCGCCCCTCTTCGAAGTACTACTAATACATGTTACATTATCATTTTTAATAATATGTTTATAAAAAAATTGAAAACATTGCCACATGAATGTGTTTATATTATAAATCTATTATTATATACCATTTTTCACATAATAAATTTTAGTTATTTTTATATAGACCCATCCTATGATCTCATATGTCTTTCTGCTGACTATGCAGAATCTATTCGTGGCGGGCACAGACACAACCTCAACCATAGTTGAGTGGACAATGGCAGAGCTGATTCGACACCCAGATATCCTCAAGCAGGCCCAGGAGGAGTTAGATGTTGTTGTGGGTCGTGATAGGCTCCTCTCAGAGTCGGATCTATCACATCTCACCTTCTTCCATGCTATCATCAAGGAGACGTTCCGTCTTCATCCATCAACACCGCTCTCGCTGCCACGCATGGCGTCTGAGGAGTGTGAGATCGCAGGCTACCGTATCCCCAAGGGTGCAGAGTTGCTGGTCAATGTGTGGGGGATCGCCCGTGACCCAGCCATATGGCCTGACCCACTAGAGTACAAGCCCTCTCGGTTCCTCCCCGGTGGGACGCACACTGATGTGGATGTCAAGGGAAATGATTTCGGACTTATACCATTCGGTGCAGGGCGAAGGATATGCGCCGGCCTCAGTTGGGGCCTGCGGATGGTCACCATGACAGCGGCCATGCTGGTGCATGCATTCGACTGGCAGCTACCAGCGGACCAGACACCAGATAAGCTCAATATGGATGAGGCGTTTACCCTCCTGCTGCAAAGGGCAGAGCCATTGGTGGTTCACCCTGTACCAAGGCTTCTCCCATCCGCTTACAATATTGCATAAAGATTTACGAGTTGAATGTAATTAACGAAAAGTTATTTCCGTGTGTGTGGCATCAAATAAAGGGAGGGTATGAACTTTTGTCATGGTGTTGCATCATTGTTGTATGTTGGTAGATTGGTTTTGTTTTTTACGAGTATCTATACTCCTTATAAAAAGGAGTAGTGGTGATAATTCTGCTACCACCCCACTACCAACTCTTATCTTTTTTAAGGACATCTAGCGTTAGTGGGCCCACATGTCATTACTCTCACCAACTTCTATTTTTGTGAAAGGTTATTACCGTGCGAATAAATAGAGGGTTTGAACTGTCGTTGTGTTATATCATTCGATGTATGTTGATTGGTTTTGTTTTTCAAGGAGTATATATATATATATATATATATATATATATATATATATATATATATATATATTAAGGGACAGAATAATTGTCAGTCGCTAAAAAATTGGCAATCCATCAGTCGATCTGTGTCATCCGATCTAGAATCAAAGATGTGAATCTTTGTTGGGCCGTGGGTTAATGTTGTTACTGGGCAAATTCGATGAAACTGTTACAGAAGTTAATGTTGTCGTTGTCTTGCATATAATATAATCCGAACCGAAAAAATATTAAGATTTGCACTATAATTACGTGAAACTTGCACTAACTTTGTGCAATTTCAACTTATGATATGTGCGTGCAACATATAGATAAAGTATAAAACGTAGGAAATGCACTAATCAAAAGGTGCATCAAACTGCAAACTTGCGGCACAAACGGCATCAAACTCGCTTGGTTCAGCACTCCGGCTGCTATGCTTATGCAAATTCATACACTTCTGTACGGCTTTCCTGCCTTTGCTGTCATATTTGGAAAATTCGTCGCCACACATGTGCAGTTGCATGCTCTATCTAATGCTCTGTAAATGGCATATGCGCTTGCTCCATTTGGAAGCAAAATATTAATATCAGAAGATTATTGTTCAGTGTGAAAGCAATATATACAAATATGTACCTCAAAAAGTCACTTAGTGTATAAACCTCCGATCAGTGCAAGAAAAAATAAGTTGTATATCAATATACTGGAACTTGCATCAATTATAAATGTGTCATTCTGTATGAAGGGTTGTCCAAAGACTTGTGAATCTGATTTAGTAGCTTTGTGAATATGATTTATGAGATGGTAAATATGTGAACTTTGCTACATATACGATAGTTCAAAGAGCAGAACTATCTGAAGGGCAGAGGCTGCTAAAAATAAATCTAAAGTGTAGTCTCCTGCGATGTTTGTCAAAAACAAAAATATTGCTCCAAAATTGAGCCGCTATTACCAGCCACTGAACCATAAAGGTCAGATAGACGAAAAAAAAAATCCCACCGCATGTGTAAAATTGTGACAGGTTATGATTGATTTACCAAGCATCTACACAGAACGAAAAAAAAACAGAGAAGAAAATCAATAATTACAAAACATTATAATTGAAGTTGCATATTGTGGAGATTATGGGTACCATATATCCATATGGACAGCTTATCCGACTAGAGATATATCGAGCATTGTCGAATTTACATCGTCCGGTGCCATTTGTGACCATCACATGATTTTGGATTAGTGGAATCCATGCATGGATAAAAAGCCTCTGAATTCTTAATATTTACATATGATACAAATTAACACCATTCGGTATAAAGCCTGCGAATGCCGAACATTGGGCAAGGGAGACATTGTTGAGTCTTTAACATGCCAACTTTAGCCTGAAACGTGTTCATCATACCACATGAACAGGCAACCAAATGTGGTACACATCCCAAGACACTTGACTCAAATTGCTAAACCTCTACAACATCTCAATTACCCAAAATTCTTACTCATGCTCAGCTAGCCCCAGGAAATTGCTATCTTTGCACTTTCATCTAAGCCAAGTTATCAATTACATAAAGACATTACTTATATACAAATATAGACAAATAACTTAGCTACATACATAGGGCCGACCGGCCAAATGTTAGTGTCCAACGGAAGCATGTCTACCCTAATTAACCCACAAGCAACAGACTAGGGGTAGACCACTAGATATGGCCATCCTAAACTGGCAAACGGTACCGAGCACTCATCTACCTGCAGTGAAGTCTAAACAAAGATATATGAACAAAGTAAGAGCCAGTACATTAACTTGTTAATGTACTGGCAAAGCGCACAATCAAACCTACATATATGAAGGCTCTAATTCAAAGAGAGGCTATATGTTGTCTCAATTTTCACATAAAGCCAATTTTGATTCACAAATATTTTGCAACATATTTAAAGTAAACATTTGCAATGTGTAAAGCATATAAATCATGGCATGGTGTCAACATAAATAAATAAGTATCATTCCTTACTACCCAACTGGTAGTAAGGCAACAACGTCATATAGCATCATTCCTTACTACCCAACCGGTAGTAAGGCAACAATATCATATACGTTACTCTCAACATCATTTCAAATCATCAAGTTCCAAAAGCATTTATAAAACACGAAACTATACCCACAGCACATCACTATGTCACTCACGACTGTGAGCGCGGTTAGTCGATTAGTTTTAGATTCTGCTGAGTTTGTACAGCTTTACCCACATGATGTGAATCGCTCTAGTTTGTCCGGTACCCGTCAGCATAACCACACTCTACACATTGAATGTGGTCTAGAGGTTACAACGTAGCCTTTACATTAAACTAGACCTAATGCCTAGCCTTGCACCAGCACGACAAATGTGAATTCACCCTAGGAATGACCTAGAGCCGTTAGGTGGCAGGCCCACGCCTTAAACCTAACACAGTGGCGGCAAAAGCATATGTTTCCCCATGAGGCATTGTACCATTGTATTGGACAAACTTAGAGACCTAAACTACTCTCAGCGAGTAAATAGGTAGCTCCTCTAGACAACCCTATTACCTTTACAGGTCAATAGGAACTACCGATGTTTTCCCAGGCTACAAAAATGCAAGGCTAGACATTACATAACTTAATTGGATAAGGCCACCCCATAAATAGCACATGTGGATGTATGGTAAACATAAGTGGATGCGGTGGCGAATCCACCGGGAGGCCCAGGATTGGCCTAGCACCCCTCATGGCACATGCAAAAGACACCCCCTTGGATGATTAACTGTCATGCCCAGAAATTCGCTACCCAAATTTCAAACAGAATGTGTATTAAAATCTCTGTCCAAGACTAGCCGGAGTACGCAAACGACAATTTGATAAACAGATCCACGTCTTACAAAAATACTAAATAATTCTTACAAACGCAGCGGAAATAAACAACTAAACTGGACTTAATCTTCATGACCAAAAGCATAGCATCCTCCATAGAACCACAAGCATCCTTAATGTCCGAAACAAGCTCAATCCTCATAGAACTCACCATCTGAATCAATGTCTGCTTCTGGGGTGGGGAAAAATAAAGCAAGACTGAGTACCAACTACCGTACTCAACAAGTCATACCAACGGGAAGGTATGATGTAAGATATTCGCAAAGGATAGGCCATAGGATATTTGCAATAAAAGCAGCATTTATAAATCATAATTTGAATAAGTAAAACAGTAGATATAATTAAGTAATATTAAAATATCACTGTCCAACGCTAAACCACGTTGCAACAGGCCCAACCAAACCACCTGAACAACACCAGTTCAATAAGTCATATTATTATAGTGAGACTAATCACGTTGAGCTGGTTTGAATAGTTTTAACTCTGATCAGAGGTTTATAACCGTTGGTATTTCTTAACGATATTACTAGAAATATAATTCCCAGCAATGGCGTAGAAATATTCATGTTATATTATGTTTACAGATCACATCCGCAAGTGCACGGATATACCATTGTAGCATTTCACCCAGAAGTATTCCAAGGGTATCGTATTTGTTTAATCCTGTGGGAAGATTATAATAAAGAGAAATATGCTAATATTTATATGTTACTTGTAATAATCAAAGTCTAAGCAGTGGTTAATTTAATTCAAGGGTAGAGTGACACGAAACAGAAGAACTCATTCTCTCATAAATACTAAGTCTAGGCTAAGAGGAAAAGAATAAGAAAAAGAATCTATTCCTATTCTTCTAAAATACATACAACTTTAGATAATATTATCTACTATATAATTATATAGCCAATACCCCCTTTACAATTCCCTCCTGGTATTTCGAGAGACCACCCCTGGTTGCCGAGTTTCTTGTGACAACCTGTCATGGCCATCCAACCGGGGCTAAATACGGAGGAGTATCCTCCCCAGGAAAGTAACTTAGGATTATATACTAACGTGGAGGAATACCCATACTGAGCTGTGACCATCAGCGACCCACCTCTACTGTCTCGCGGCATATAACCCCAAATAATGATATTCAATAGCCTAAGCACCTCATGTATGCTACCAAATACTACTCTAAAATCATCGTCATGACATAGAACAATCATATAAGTGAACATTATACCCACACCAATGCATCTCCCAGGTAAGCTAGCTAGACAATTATATCTCGAATAATATATCAGAAAGTCGACGCTCAAAAAATCAGAGTGAAGTAAAGTACCGTAAATATATTTAGAAGAATATTCTAATAATTGTATAAGTCTTACAAAAGAAGAAAGAGCTACTAAAGAAACTATTCTATTCCTATTCCACTAACAATAGAACACTAAACTAAACTTCAGAGAAAGCTTGGAGCTTCTTGCTTGAGTGTGTGATGGAGGGAATGAGGTGAGGGCCTTTTATAGGCTGGGAATGACGGTTGGAAAGGTCGGAAACGCCCTCCAACCATCATTGGGAGTGAATGTCCACCGTTCCCTCAAAATCCTGGATCCAACAGAGCTGGCACTGGTTCGGCCGAACCCTAGGCTGGCCCAACCGGCCCAGTTTCTAGCAGGTCTCCTCTTTGACCTCTTCTTTCTTCAGACTTTGTGAATTTTGGCCCTTTGTGAGTGGTGTCAAATTTTGTGTTCTAGCCCATCTATCCATTAGTCTGATTCTCGACAGCGTCCGATTGATTGATCGTCCATTTTGCTGTCGATTGTTCTCCGTTTCGTGTTGTATTCTCTACAAGATGTTAGAATCCTAGTGCAAGTGGAAATAGTTAATTTTAAAACAAATATGCATTGCAAGCATAGCTAGTTGTCCTTTATTATAGTAATATTGGAGGCCGAAACTGATCGACAATGACCGTCAACATCAACTTTACCCACATGACACGATTCCACACATGTTACCATGCCCCGAAGTACCACCGCGATACTACAAATGGGAAAATCGTGACAAAACCCGTCATATAACCCTCCCTAACCGAACATACCCACCTCAGGTTTCACACCCTCCTTATGCCAAGTCGGCCAGTCCCCTCTCGTTCCTAGGTAAATCTTGAAACAATGAAGACCAAAAGCCAGGTCCGAACTGCACCATCGCCTCTACCCTTACCATGGTATGCCAGCTAGGTTAAATTATACTCTAGATTAAGCCTGGAGCCCACGCTGGCATGTGGTAAGTACGATTATATCTTCCAAGGATTCCCAAGAACCGGTCCTTAATTGGCATGGGCACGACTTCCAAATCCACGCACCCACAACCCACTATTAAAGCATATTTTAGTTTAATTAAACCATAACCATAGGGGTACATCATCATATAATTAAGGACTAAATTATAATGAATCCCATTGTGGATCTAAGCATGGCTAAGCATTTCTACAACAATCATCTAATCAATCATATCCCAAGTTATCAATGGCATAAGATATCAACAAGCTGAGGACGATAGGCATCCATCCCACATGACATTCTAAAATAATGCAATTTAATAAAAAGCAGGGGATTTTATAAAATAGGTTCAACATGTTCAATGTTGTATGTATGACTTGCCTTGCTCTTGAACAGACGGAACCTCAGCAACCACTTCAAAATAAACTGGATCACCGGAACTGCCGGAATCTATACGACAAACAAAGCATACAAGAAATACAAGCAATAAGGCTACTGAAATAGTAAAAGAAATCAATTTTAATGGATTCTATACATTTTAATGAATTCACTGCAACTTGAATGGGTTAAAACGGAGCTCAGATTATTTAGATATGAATTTTACAATATGAGCTGTGTAATTACTAATAACCGAAAACCTTAATCATTTATTACATATTAATGCCCATAAATAAATAGATCAATGGAAATATATCACCAGTAAGCAAGCCTCACAAATTAGCGACTCAACGAGCCAACACATCGTGACACGGGACCATCCAAACGGTCATCCAATCCGGCGAACGGAACTGGCGGCTCAGAATGACTCTAAACTAAAGAACGACTCAGAACGACCGAATGGACTAAAGCTTCGGCAATACTACGTGCGAATGATCCTAAAGCAACTTAGCGAACGGCTGCAGCAAAGTCGGCAACTAAGCATGGTTTGCGGCAATAACCTGGTACGGCAAACAATAGGCCGGTAGAGACTCGCATGCACTAAAGCGGCTAAGCAACTCAACTACCGAGCTATGGGCAGCAACTGAACAGCGATGGCGACGCGGGACAGCAGTGGCGATGCTCAGCTACGGCACCCGGCAGCGGCGGCAGCAGCTGCGCGGCTAGGGCAGCAGCAACGGCGCACGGCGGTGGCGCAGCAGGGTGACTCGGCTGCGGCGGCAGCAGCGGCCGCAGTGGCAGCGGCGTGGTGGCAGCGGCGGCGGTACACAGCACGACACACAGCCGCGGCGGTGCCTCGGCCGGCAGCGGTGCTAGGGTTTACCGCGGTGACACGACAACGCGACAAACACTCGGTCATGCGGTTAGGGTTAACGCTAAACGATCAAGACAACATCTAAATAAAGAAGGGTTGGAAAAGATTTCTCACCGAGGAAAACAACGGCAACGGCGAGGGTTTGGAACAGCGGTGACGGTAACCTGCGAGGATGACGACGACGACGCTAAACGAAACCTAGGACGGAGTAGATTAGAATATACATAGATGGAGAATAGCGGCAGCCATAGCATGGAGAGGGAGTGCAGATTACCGGTACGCAACGGCGACGATGGCGATGGTGGGAGGGGACGGCGCACGGCAGGAAGGGGGAGGAGGGGAATACCGAAAATGATGACCAAAAAGGGAAAGGAAAAGAAAAATTGATGCGGTGCCGTTTTAGGAAAAGAACGGACACGGAACTGGAAGCGGATTCGGACTCGGCTCTATATACAAAATGGAACCGCAGACTAACAGAGAAGTGAACCAGGCACGGTTCATGGCCAAAGGCGGGAAAGAAAATTATTATTACTTCAACTCCTGACATTTTAAATTAACTTTTGTTATTTCCCTTACTCTGAATATTCCACTATACATCCAGTTAATGATTTATAGCAAAGAGAATTCAAAAAAAAATCTCCCTGATAATTCCAATTATTAAACACTTTGTTATTTAGGGTTTCCTCTTGGTTAACAACATATTTTCTATAGACAATTTAGCAATGATTTAGAAACTACGAAAAAGGGGAAAACTCTGGGTGTGACATTAACTATATATTTTGTATAATCAGTTGTGATTAGTTGTAAGTTGAAATTATTAACTATCCACCATCGATGTGGTTCACAAGTCCCTACAACAGATGAAGGGATGTGAAGATGTGTCATCCATATAATTAATTACTCATTTTATAATTGGTGCTATTGTTGTTATTTCCTAACGTCACAGATAAAATCTGCAAGCGCACAGAAGATACCGATGTAGCAGTTCACCCTCAAGTATTCCAAGGTATCGATTTCCTCAGGGAACGTGTGTGTTCAGCTCCTCTTCAGATTCACCCAAGGACACAAAGCAAATGTAGGCAAAGGGTAAAGAGGATTTCCTAGTGAGAAACCGTGTCTACGGAAAGCTCAATTTAATCCTAACATGATACTTTAGGCACTGGACAGCCCGCTGCTCAAAGATGTTGCTCTACTGCGTACCCAGACAGGGAGGACTTTAGTGTATTTGAGGGCTATCACCACCTCTACACCCATCTCAAACCTACGGTGGGATACGAAGTAATCACCGGAAATTAATTACCCAGACTCTACGTCTATGCAATTAATAACTACTTTAGTGCTAGCTAAACACTAAAGTAATCACTATAAATTAATGGGCTATAGCGAACAATGATCCCGCACGCTTATTAGGAACTAACCAAGAATAATTCTCACGAAGCAAGTCTTAATTACTCAAAATGATATTTCTATTAAAGCAGATTAATTAATAAAATACAAAGAATAGAAGAGGGTTACCGACAACTCCGGAATTCCTCCAACTTCTTCTACTTTACTCTCTCCCTAATTCAAATATACAATGTAGTACAATAGAGTCTCTTATAATTCAGCTCAAGCTTGGAGTGTGTGTGAGTGAAGTGAGAATGGGAGCATCAGGAGAGCCCCGCAACCGCCATCAGGAGAGCATCTGAAGTGTCCATACCAAAACCTAGATCCAACGGCGATCCCCAGGGTTCGGCCGAACCTGGGCTAGGCCAGATTGCCCCCAGATTTGGTCTGGGTCTCCTCCTTGCTCTGCCTTATCCCTTTTTCCGGTAGTTGGGCTCATTTTGTGGTGTTTTGATGGAGTTTAGGAGCCCAACTCTTGTATGGATAGAATTCTTTTTCACTTTGGTCTAAATTTCCTCCCAACTTTGGCGGTTTAATACCTGCATCCGAATATACAACAACACTCATGGAATATACCAGAATTAAGCCCTACCACTATGTTAGATATTTTATTATCTAAGAATTATGCAGGTATTGGCGACATAAAATTGGCACTTTATAGCCGCCAACAAACCGCCCACACTTAGCTCTTTACTCATCCCTTAGTGAAGGTTAAAAAGCTAGTGTAGAATAAAAATTTCCAAGATATAATGCAAGCACATAAATTATTCAAAACCATTCTCGTACCTGTGAACTTTAACAGTGGCTAACTTACCATCTTGGGCAATTGATAAATGGAACGGTCTCAATTCCAGTCCTTCTTGTTTTCTTTGCCTGACTCTTGGGGGTTTTATGCATTTTCACAAAATGGCTATACTCCTCATAATAAATTACTCTCGAATTACTCTAGTGTTTTGATTTTGTCAGTCCTCACCCTGGCACATTTTGCCAAATTGTCCCTAGGCTATGTAGGTGGAGCTTGGTAGGGATAAATTGGACATACCAACATCATATATATTGCAAAGCCAAATAAATGGACTCAAGAAGATAAGCAGGTATTGGCGGCATAAATTTGGCATTTAATAGCCACCAACAGCTATTTAATGACCTAGTTTAAAAATGATTCTTTTTATATTATACTAACCTACATACATGCATATATTAGTGTTGTCGGCAAATAACCATATAATCCAAAATATAATTATACGAGAAACAACTGGGTGAACATATCAAATTTATACACATTTATTGCAAATATGAAGTGATTGGATAGGGCCAATCTACCATCAACAGAAGCCAAGTCGCTAAGGTGTTGAGCTCAATCTTAGCCCCTGTTTGATTCAGCTTAAGATTATTATAATCTAAATTATTATGAGTAAGCTGAAACAAACAAGTAGATTATCATAATCTGTAAGCCAGATTACTATAATCTAATAATATCCTCTGGAGGAGCTTTTTCCAGATTATTGGGTGGCTAAAGACCCACTACCCTTAGATGCCTTCATAATCCAGAGAAACAAACAACTCGCTGCTTATTTTATGTTAGCTTATTATAATTTAGCTTAGAGTAATCTGATTTAATAATCTAGATTACAATAATCTAAAACAAACAGGGCCTTAACCAGTGGGTTCTCGTTCTTTCTCTTATAGCTAATCGCCAGTACATAGTGTTGACCACACGTCCGCACCAATGTCGGCTGAGTCACTGCTGAATTCTGACCCGCACCCCCAGTCACTAAATCTTGGCTATGGCCCTGAGTCAGTGATATGCAATTTGGTCCTTAATCAACTCAGCCGAACAATCCCCTTATTGGTATGCAACTACCGCCATATGCATACCATTTACCGCCCAAGTCTAAAATTCACTTTTTTCATCATTTTAGTGCACAAATATTCAGAGCATCACCTCTGTCCATAAGGTTTAAAAATGTCCAAACAGAATATATAAGTGATTCACATAAAAGCTCTAGGCATGGCTAAGCAGGGTACACATAAAACTTAAATAGTTTCATTTGAGCACTAACAATGTACTCTAAATATTCCTATGGCTACAAACAGCAAGTTGGCCAGGTTTTCAATGGTGGTTATAGCTATCATTTTCCGAATTTTGAAGATAGTCAATCTACCCTATAGTTAAACAAATACTTTCACTCATTCTTTCATTCATCACTCAACGGTTCAGATTATCCCTGTGAAATCCAATGCTCCAGATTCACCCTCCCCACAAACGAGCGCCCCCTTCCCACCCCAACAGCGCCCAAACCGTGATCGCTCCTCCCCCAGCCCTAATCTCTCTCCTCTCCCTCTCAGGCCGTCACGCGCCGCCAGCGATCTTCACCATCACGCCGCCCCGCCACAATTGACGTCGCCGCTGACCCCCGCTTCTCGTAGAACGCTAAACCCTAAACTCCCCTCTCTCCCCGCCGCTCGAGGTCGCGCGATCATCGCTGCTGCTCGTCGCCCGGAGCGAGCGATGCGGTCACCGGAGATGAGCACAACCGCTGGGGCACCACGCTTTCTCGATCGGAGGCCAGCACGATGGAGGAGGTTGCGGGAGAGACGCCGTCACACGCTGTTGATCCGGTTCCTTTCTACTAGATCAGGATGCAGTCCCATTTTTTTCGTAATCTGCATGCAATCCTAGGGTTGGAGGAAAGGCACTGTGGAGAGGAGAAAGTGGAGACGAGGTGCCGGCGTGCCGATGCAGACCGAGTGGCCAAGAATAGGTGAATAGCTCTGTTCTATTGCTAGCTAGCTTTTTTTTTTTACTTACTATGACAAATTGATCGATCTCCCTGTTGGATTTTTATTAATTCTGATGGAGGAATGACGTTTTGTTTTGATTAACTTTTGTGCCGTTTGATTTGCAGGATTACTTTGCTAGATTTAGCAATTGTATAATATTCAAAACAGAGGCTTTCATTATCACTAATTAGAGAGCAGAAACAGAAAGAATATAGAGTCAGAGTTGGTGTACCCTGCAAGTCTGACGATTGGATTGTACATTAACTGCAATTTGCATTTCATGCTACTATGGCATTATGCTCAGTGAATCTTGCTGACTTCCTTTATTCAGGCACAAGTAATTTGTGTCGGATGATCAATTCTAAGCAGTGTCTATGTGAATACCATTTGAACAAGGAGCTGTGTGGGTTTTTAGGATTCAATTCTAATGAAGCCAAAGAAAATATCTTGAAGATATTTTTCAGGTTATTGTTATCTTTTGTGTCCTTCAGAGATGGGGATTTTGTACTAATTTAGTCAATATCTTGATATACCTGTGCTGCTGCTACCTGATGTGACCATGGCTACTACGGATACAACCATTGCTCACATCATGCATGAACAAGAAGACATCAAGATCAAGGCCTCCAAGTGCTGGAATCCGATTTGGCCACCTGTTGTACTGTTGATTTCAAACGGCCGCCGAATCTGCATACGACCTCCGTTTTTGGCCCATGAGTACTTGATGGAAAGCTCTAGAAGTCCTCTTTCGAACGGATCCATCCTCATCACCAAACTCCATCTCAATTGGCCGCAATCAAAGAAACAAGGTGCTGCGTCACCTGTCATGGGCCTATGGGCATGTAACTTCGTCTGGGATCCCGGCCCATGTGCGGCCCATGTGGGGTGCGCCCCAATCTGGTGGAGCACGACCCTTGGACCCTCTTGGTCGTCCTCCCACCTCTATAAATAGTTAGGTACCCCTTCAGGGTTTCTCGGGTTTTGATAGATTAAAGTTTAGCCATTGCTACTTGCTTGCAGCGCGCGTGTCGGCTAGACCGTCCGTCTGCTTGTTCTTCGGAACCCCAACTTATCGTTTGTATTAAATTCCTATTTGCAATATTGGATTGCTTTTATCTTGTTCTTGCTTGTTTCTTCGATTTGCTTGCAGGAATAAGGTTGATTTGCATCGGCAAGATCAACATCCCACGGAGAGGTGTATCGATCGCTAAGGCGCAACGCAACGTCTTGTACGGTTGTAGTCGGATCGTTAACATTTCTCCCAAATCGTAGTTATCTCACTCACCGAAAGATCGGGCCAACAACAGCCATGAGTGTCGTGTGGAACTCAGGGTTCATCAGGTGGTATCAGAGCTTTCGTTGCTCGGTGAGCTTTTATCTTCCTATAACCAGAAAATAGCCATACAAAAAAAATTCGTATCATTTACCTAGCCATATTGTGGCATTGCATTGTTCTTTTCAGTTTTTGCTTTGTTGAATTTTGTGTTGCATCGTCACGTCGTGTTGCTGGTCTTAGCGTCTAGTTCGTTTAGAGTTTCGAGTTCTGGTCACGTTTTGTACCACAGTCGTCGCTGCCACCGTGTCTCTATTGTTGTCGGGACCTACGAAAACGGAATCGGCTCGCTGCTACGGTTCTATTTTTGTAGTTTTCAGAATTTTTTATCGGTCAGTTTTGGAGTTGCATTTAGGATTTGCTTGAGTTTCTGGTTTGCCCGTGAATAGATCGGCATGTGCTTGTTGCCGGTGTAGAGAGGAGGAAGAAGAATTTCCAAATTTGTTTTTGGAAGTTTGAGAGTTTAATTTGTAAAGAAATAGTAGATCAGATTGATTGAAGATCAGTTTTCTTTTTTTTTCTCTCACCAAATCCGGACTCCTAGAGATGCCGTATCCGTCCACCCGTCGCCCACTACCACCGTGAGGAGTCCAATTCCCTCCCTCTTCTGTCGGTTTAGATCCATACCGTGTCTTCCCGCATAGCTTGGTAAAAATTTTCAGAGTGTCCGATTGGAGATCCGTTTGGAAAAACGAAACCAGTATAAATTCAGCATTCCATAATTTTAATTTTGGATTTGTACTTTTACAGTTGAGTCCCTATAATTTTTATATTTACATTTGAGTCCCTATGACCTTACATTGAGGTCCTTGAGTCGGTTTTTGTTAAAAAAAGGTAGAAAGGTGCTTAAAAAAAGAAGAAAAAAAAAGCCGCACCAAAAAAGAAGAAAAGAAAAAGAAAAGAAAAGCAGAAAAGACAAAAAAAAAGAGAAAGAAAGAAAGAAGAAAAATCATTTTGTTATCATTGAGCTGAACTTCATATATCAGAGTTGTGCATGAGTTGTTCCTAGTGCTATCTTGTGGTATCGTTTGTGTCTAGGCTCGCGTCTCTAGTACGTTCTAGCCTAGGACCAGCACGGTACTTGACTTTGAACAATTATTCAACTTTGCATTATCTGATTTGAGCATTTGCTATTCCTTTGCTACATATTTAAGCCTACCTAAAGCTCCACAGATTTGATTGCAGCCGTACAGCAAGTGTTTGCCAAGGCATCGATACATCCAACCTCCATTGGGGTGCTTGGTTGAGTCGGTGTATGTCACCATTCCGCTTGCATTGGTAAGATCTTGTAAGAGCTTGGTTAAAAGCTTGAGTGTGTGTGATTTTTGAGCTGCCACTACCTAGTAGTTAATAGGAACGCGCAAATTTTTGTGTATGTTTCTTGTTTGCTACTAACCATGGCAGGATTGCGCACGGGGAAACGAGATGGTCATGCTCAACGTCAACATCTTCACCATCAACGAGATATAGCAACTTCTTCACGCATCACATATGAGGTACATGATAATGATCTTGCAAGGGTAGAATCCAAATTGCCTGGTTTTGATGGTAAGTATGATTCCGCCGCTTATGTTAATTGGGAGCTAGCAGTAGAAAAACAATTTGATGAGTATGATTTTTCTAATGCTCAAATGATTAAGGCTGCTAGTAATAAGTGTACCGGTTCTGCATCTTTTTGGTGGCATACTGTGGGAAATAAGCTTGAAACTTGGGATGAATGCAAAATACTGATGAGAAAAAGATTTGTGTTTTCATACTATAGACGTGCTCTCTTTGAGAAATTTGAACATCTAAAACAAGGTGACAAAACTGTTAGGGAGTACTTTCATGATTTTAAAATTTGTATCACTTATAGTGATTTACAAGAATCTAATGAGAACACAATGACAAGATTTTTCAGAGGGCTTAATTCCAATATTCAGGCTGGGCTTGTTAATGTGACATATAATCATATAGGCCAATTGTTCATGCTTGCTTGCAATGTTGAGCGCAAAATTTTGGAGAACCCAACGGAGCAACAAGCTATGCTTGTGCCTCCTATCACTGATGTTTTGTAGGAAGTTCAGAACAGTCCCCAAAATGAGAAGAATGATATGTTTGAGATGTCACTTCCATCACTCGCGAATGAGGAGAAGGCTGATGCACCTACATTATCTGAAGAGGGCATAAAAGGTAAATTAAATGGTGCAGAAATTACTCAAGGTGAGTATGCTTCTGATGAATTACATTTTTCCACTTTCCATGCTGACCTAGAGCAAACTTTAGTGGAACCTACTTCTGAATTGCCTTTGTCACAAGTTGATTTGTATTTTGTTCCTTGTGATAAAGAAGAGTTGTGCGATAGTACTTCACTTATATCCATTCCACAACTAGTGAATGAACATGCTACTTTTAATCTTGATTCTCTATGTACTGAATTTAAGCATGTTATTCACACGTCCAGCGAGAATGATGAACTTCAATTGCAGTCTTCTTTAAATACATTGGGCTATATTCTGTTTGATGATTCTTGTGAGCTCAATTATTTGAAGGCTAAAATATTTGCTCATTCTGATTTGCCATGTCCTCGTAATGTTATTTTTCACATCTTTGGCAAATATAATGATGGCGACATTTATTTGGTGCACAAAGTTTACATTTGTTCAGATATGCAACCCTCTGTTGTTGTGCCAAGAAAATGCAAACGGGAGAGTAGTGTTAGGACCACTGATGTTACTTCAAGTTTGTTTTGCTTTTGTCCAAAGACACAGGTCGGTTTTGAAGAAGGGGAGCAAGATTTGCACCACATGGAAAAACCGAGGACGGTTTTCCGTGAAGAAGCGGAGGATGATGTGACCATGGCTACTACGGATACAACCATTGCTCACATCATACATGAACAAGAAGACATCAAGATCAAGGCCTCCAAGTGCTGGAATCCGATTTGGCCACCTGTTGTACTGTTGATTTCAAACGGCCGCCGAATCTGCATACGACCTCCGTTTTTGGCCCGTGAGTACTTGATGGAAAGCTCTCGAAGTCCTCTTTTGAACGGATCCAGCCTCATGACCAAACTCCATCTCAATTCCGCAGTCAAAGAAACAAGCTGCTGCGTCACCTGTCATGGGCCTATGGGCATGTAACTTCGTCTGGGATCCCGGCCCATGTGGGGCCCATGTGGGGTGCGCCCCAATCTGGTGGAGCACGACCCTTGGACCCTCTTGGTCGTCCTCCCACCTCTATAAATAGTTAGGTACCCCTTCAGGGTTTCTCGGGTTTTGATAGATTAAAGTTTAGCCATTGCTACTTGCTTGCAGCGCGCGTGTCGGCTAGACCGTCCGTCTGCTTGTTCTTCGGAACCCCAACTTATCATTTGTATTAAATTCCTATTTGCAATATCAGATTGTTTTTATCTTGTTCTTGCTTGTTTCTTCGATTTGCTTGCAGGAATAGGGTTGATCTGCACCGGCAAGATCAACAATCCATGGAGAGGTGTATCGATCGCTAAGGCGCAACACATCGTCTCGTACGGTTGTAGTCGGATCGTCAACGTTTCTCCCAAATCGTAGTTATCATCTACTCACCGAAAGATCGGGCCAACAACAGTCTCGAGTGTCTCGAGTGGAGCTCAGGGTTCATCACTACCCATAATACTAAAGTCTGCCTAGATAATGATTTTCAAACTGCATTGCATGACCAGAAATATTATCAGTTAGGATTAGATTGTTCTCAAGGTTTTAATGGTTGTCACATGGATAGTTCTTTCTACTACTTTCACTATGTAGGTGCATATCTATGGGAGTAATATATGTTCCATGTGTGTCTGCATCAACTAAAATATACCTGATGGATGTACATGTTCATTAGGAAATTAGAGCTGCGACAAATAAATTTCATGATTTTTGTTCCCACCATCATAGTAAATTTCATGTGCTATAGAGGAATAGCAAGCTAACACACGTTCTTGAGATTCTTTAAACAATCAATTATTTACTTGTTGGTAAATCATGCATCTACAGTGAGATTTGTGGTTTGCGTGATTACATTACATCACCTGAAGTAATCAACAGATTTGAGCATTTTGTGTATGCAAGTAGTTGAAGAATTTCACCATGTTCTGCTTGATATGAACAGGGCATCTCCAATGTTTATGGCCATGAGTAGCATTAAGGTGAGTCCCACTATTCTTATGGTTATTACCACAATGTTTGAAGCAAGAGTAAACTTTAAGATGGGTCCTACAATGTACTATTCTAGTACTTTTTTTATCAGCCATGTCAATTTTTCATCCTCACATTCATTTTACCCTATTATTTTATTGCTTGTGGTCAAGCCATAAGCTTAAAGTTTTCTTTTGCATTTAATGCCTTATGGCTTTGTTTCACAATGTATATGGTCACTATAAAACCTTATGGCCTCTTCTTATGTCCATATTGTGGCTGCCCTTATGCTAGTGTTCCTGTAGATCCTGGCATCACAGTCCCCTAGGTTTGGTAAATTCAAATTTACCATGTTACTATGACATGTACGATAATTTACAGGAATATGAAATTATTTTTAGACCAAATATATTACAACAATATATATACCATTGTTTGGTTTTTCAGGTTTTGAGACATTTGAACTTATTTTGCTAAAATATGTATCTTTTAGCATATGATTGTTTGATTCATATTACTAAATATCGCCGTAGCGTTAGGTCGGGCATATTACTAGTAGTTATAATTACACATGCATCTCTATAAAAGAACACTTTTAGCCCGAAAATATGGGATTCAATATGTTCAAAGGGAGATGAAAAACTTGCCTTGATCAATGTCCTCACTGAGGTCAGCAATATATCCAATTTCCTCACCGATATCGAATTTGTCCTCTAAAAGAAATAACAGTAATCAAATAAATGCCAAAACATGTAAAAAAATTAAAATGCTCTAAAATGCATGAGTTCACTACTGTGTATAGGTGCATATGATTTTTAGTGAAGGAATTTTCTATTTCATCACTTTGCATTTGTGAGTTATTAATTTTTAAAGTTTAATGCTAGCTCTAGGTTAATTATGTCTTATTAAGCTTTTGATACATTTTAGGTCCAAATTTATGAAGTATTAGGTTACTGCAGAGAAGTTTACGTTCTCATGAGTTCAACAAAATTAGTTTCACCATTTTTAGAGTTAGCATGATTTTATTATGAATTTTATAAGTTGTATGTCACAATACAGGCTTTATTAGCTATACACATTTTTAGAAAAGTTTCTAGTACTGTATGTGCCACATTTTATTTTACAGTAAATAAGTTCGTGAGATTACCAGCCTAACCAATTTGTAATTACTTCATTTAGAGTTGGAATGAATTTTATATAGATTACAAAATTCCTATACTATTCTTTTACATTAATTCATTGTACCAAATTCTGAGATGTTTTGAGTACTGTTTCTCCTAGATATCAGGTTACAGAGTTGAAGTTCATACTTTTGTGAAGCTAACAAATACTTACTTTGACCCATTTGAAGTTAAAATGAATTACTTATGGATTTTATAGCTTGTAGTTTACATTATAGTAGTAATTTTACTACACAGTTATTTGGTGATGATTTTGTAACTGAAAGTGTCATGTTTTAGTTTATGACTTTCAGGAACATGATTCTCTGAGCATACTAAAATTAAGTTCATCTCAAAATGAGTTAATATGAATTTTCTATGGATTTTACAAGTTAGAGATTGCTTTATGTATATTATTACACATACAAATTTTAGAGACATTTCTTCTACTTAAGTGCCATGTTTTATTTTACCCTATTAAATATTATAATTTTGTGAATATACAGATATTTGGTTCATCCAAATTGGAGCTAAAATGGATTCTATATGCATTTACAAGTTTACTAATTTTTCTGTTGAACAATAATTACTTTAGTTATTTTATTTACGTTTTCCAGATTTTAAATAGGATGGGTCCATAGGTCAGTCTCAGGAACATTTGCAGAAAATTCCCTGGGTTTCTAAAGAATCAACCCGAAGTCCTTAGCACATGTTTAAATCATCTTTATTAAGAGTTCACAGGTTTTTACATATTTACAGCTAAGTCCTGGGTCCAAAAGTCATACCAAGCAATCTTTCAAAGTGAACATTACAAGTTTTAAACTATTACTAATCAAAGCTGTGAAATACTTGGTAGCAGTTTTCACAGAACTTAAAGCAATTGTATGTCAAAGAAAGCAAATACCCTTCCAAAGTTCAAGTAGCGCAAAATTCGCTAATACCTAAATCTGTCAAACAGTTAAGGGGTTTCCTTAGGTTAGCTGGCTATTATAGAAAGTTCATCAGGCAATATGGACTCATTACAAAACCTGTGACCAATTTGCTCGAGAAGGAGGTGATATTCCATTGGGGTTTGGTTGAACAAGAATGTTAGCAACCCAACAGGAGATAGTTCACGGAATCCAACAAGATTGGTGCCGCCACCGCCTTCGCCACCGTTCTTTTCTTAATTGTTCGATCGGAAAGGAAAAAGAGTAGTTATAGTATTACATTCCAGTTTCTCTCTCTCAATCACTCACATTACTCCTTGTGGGCTGGGAAGGTGCTCATTTGGCCTATTCCGGAACATACTCTTTAGGACTACATTTATGAGTACGACCTGTCTTTTCTGTAGAAGTTTGATGTTCCTCCAGCTTGTCGCTCCCCTGTATATCATCAGGCAAGGGCAGGTTCCTGGCAATCCCCTCTGCTTGAGTTTGAGCTTGTCCCCAAGTCTCCCAAGTTTCCTGACCTGAAACATCTCGGGACCACAGAACAAGAACCTGAGTAACAAGAGATTTACCCTTCAGAACTTGACGAGTGCCATGAATATCCACTGGATCTTGAGATGACCAAATGCAGGAAGCTGGGGTTGACAGCTTTAGTGAAACCCTCTGCAGAATTGAGCTAAGAAACATGAAATACAGAGTGAATACTGCTGTTAGGAGGTAGTTGAAGACGATAGGCGACTTTGCCAACTTTATCTAATATCTGAAAAGGGCCAAAATATATGAAAGAGAGTTTGTGATTTGCCCTCCTAGATACTAAAGACTGCACATATGGTTGCAACTTTAAATAGACAAAATCAACAATACGAAATTCTTTGAAACTGTCGTTTTTATCTGCATAACTCTTCATTTGTCGCTGAGCTTTGTTCAAGTGCAGTTTCAACAGCTGAACCATAGATACTCTCTCCTTCAACCAAACATCCAAATCAGGAACAGAGAAAGAATCATCCCTAATTTCAAAGTGGCCGGGAGGGTAACCATATAACACCTCAAAATGGGACTTCAAGATGGCAGAATGGTAAGAAGTATTAAACCAGAATTCAGCCAAATAGAGCCAAGAATTCCACTTAGTAGGGATGGTATGAACAAAGCAACGCAAATAAATTTCTAGACACTGATTAACACGCTCTGTTTGTCCATCAGTCTAAGGGTGAGAAGCGGTGCACAAATGTAATTATGTACTCCCTCTGTCCTAGAATATAGCAACCTAGGACCGGATTGGACATATCCTAGTACTACGAATCTAGGCAGGGGGCATGTCCAGATTCGTAGTACTAGGATATGTCCCATTCGGTCTTAGGTTGCTATATTCTGGGACGGAGGGAGTACCTGATATGGCAAAAAGCTGCTCCTAGAAATGGCTAGTGAAAATTTTGTCTCTATCGGATATGATTGACTGAGGAAGACCATGAAGCTTGTACACATTACTCATGAAGGTATTAGCAACATCAAGGGCAGAAGATGGATGGGATAAAGGCATGAATTGAGAATATTTGGAGAATTTATCCACAACCAACATAATACCATCAAAACGACCAGACTTGGGTAACCCCTCAATAAAATCTATTGTGATAACATGTCGGCCCCATCTGGCACAGGCAGTGGCTAAAGCAACCCTGGGTATTTGCTTCTGTCAAGTTAGCCTGTAAACAGACCCCACATTCTTTCACCACAGACTGAATCATAGACTTCATTTTGGCCCAAGCAAACACAAGATTTGATCCTTCTATCGGTGATAGGAAAACCTGAGTGACCACCCATAGGACTTTCATGCAAAGCAGATATTATCTTGAGCTAGAGAGCAAAATTATTACCCAACCATATTCTCCCCTTATACTGGATTCAGGGGAAAAGGATAGCTCTGTCAACAAATTCTTAGAATGCTCATCCTGATAATATCCTTCAGAAACATCCTGGAGCCAAACAGGGACTTAGCTGGAAACCACTTGCAGCTCACCAGGCCCATGTGCATATTTACTGGAAAGAGCATCAGCAGCAACATTGGATGCTCCTTTCATGTAACAGATTTTAAATTGTAAACCCAACAACTTGGTGAATGCTTTGTGCTGCCACGGGGTGTGTAACCTCTGCTCACTAAGATGCATCAAACTGTGATGATCAGTAAGGATTATGAATTCAGCGTGTTGTAAATAAGACCTCCAATGATCCACATCTAGAAGAATAGCTAAGTACTCCTTTTCATAAGTTGATAAACCTCTAGATTTCACACCTAAAGCCTTGTTGAAATAAACAATAGGATGACCTTGCTGAGAAAGCACAGCACCAATCCCTGCATCAGTGCCATCAGTCTCAATAGTGAATGTCTTAGAATAATCTAGCAATGCTAGCACAGGAGCTGTCACCAGAGCTAACTTGAGAGCCTAAAATGCTTGATCAGTTGCAGGAGACCATACAAAAGAAACATCCTTCCTCAACAAATGGGTTAAAGGTTTGCTGATTAAACCAAAATTCTTAACAAATTTTCTATAATACCCAGCCAATCCAAGATATCTCCTAAGTTTCTTGACAGATGTAGGCACTTCCCAATTGACAACTTCCTCAATCTTAGTTATCAGTAGTAACCCCTTGACCACTAAAATATGCCCCCAAATAAGCCAACTGATCTTGGGCAAAAGAACACTTACTAAACTTCACTCTCCATTTTTTTTGATTGGAACTTCACCCAGAGATGAGACAAATGAGATTGCATATCTAGGTTGTAAATTAAAATGTCACCAAAGAAGACCAAACCAATTTTTTTTAGTACAGGGGCTAAGGTGTTAATCATAGCACTTTGAAATGTTGCTGGTGCACCTGTTAACCCAAAAGACATGACCCTGTATTCATAGTGACCAGAATGGGTTTGAAAAGCAGTCTTGTGTTCCTCACCCTCCATCAACCTGATTTGATGGTAACCAACCCTAAGATCCAGTTTAGAGAAAACTTTTGATCCAATCAACTCATCCAATAGTTCATCAATGACAGGCATAGGAAACTTCCCTTTAGTAGTAATCGCAAACCTCCAGGTGCCATCCGTCTTCTTAACTAACAGAGCTGGAGAAGAGTAAACACTGGTACTAGGTTGAATCACTCCTGAAGAGAGCATTTTAGAAACTTGTCTCTCTATCTCATCCTTCTGTGCAAGGTTATGCTTGTAAGGATGATGTGACCATGGCTACCACGGATGCAACCGTTGCTCACATCATGAATGAACAAGAAGATATCGAGATCAAGTACTCCAAGTGCTGGAATCCGATTCAGCCACCTACTACACTGCTGACTTCAAACGGCCACCGAATCTGCATACGACCTCCGTTTTCGGCCCGTGAGTACTTGATGGAAAGCTCTCGGAGCCCTCTTTCCAACGGATCCAGCCTCTTCTCTGAATTCCATCTCGTGTGGCCGGAATCACAGGAACAAGGTGCTGCATCACCTATAATGGGCCTATGGGCTTGTAACTTCATTTGGGACCCCGGCCCAGGTGGGGCCCATGTGGGGTGCGCCCCAAGCTGGTGGAGCACGACCCTAGGCACCCCTAGGTCGTCCTCCCACCCCTATATATAGCTAGTTACCCCTTCAGGGTTTCTCGGGTTTTGTTTAGATGAAAGTTTAGCCATTGCTACTTCCTTGCAGCGCGCGTGTCGGCTAGACCGTCCGTCTGCTTGTTCTTCGGAACCCCAACTTATCGTATGTATTCATTCCTATTTGCAATTCAGATTGCTTTTATCTTGTTCTTGCTTGTTTCTTCGATTTGCTTGCAGGAATAAGGTTGATTTGCATCGGCAAGATCAACATCCCACGGAGAGGTGTATCGATCGCTAAGGCGCAACGCAACGTCTCGTACGGTTGTAGTCAGATCGTCAACGTTTCTCCCAAATCGTAGTTATCACAACTCACCGAAAGATCGGGCCAACAACAGCCTTTAGTGTCGAGAGGAACTCAGGGTTCATCAGGTGGTATCAGAGCTTTCGTTGCTCGGTGAGTTTTTATCTTCCTATAACCAGAAAATAGCCATACAAAAAAATTCGTATCATTTACCTAGCCATATTGTGCCATTGCATTGTTCTTTTCAGTTTTTGCTTTGTTGAATTTTGTGTTGCATCGTCACGTCGTGTTGCTGGTGTTAGCGTCTAGTTCGTTTAGAGTTTCGAGTTCTGGTCACGTTTTGTACCACAGTCGTCGCTACCACCATGTCTCTGTTGTTGTCGGGACCTACGAAAACGGAATCGGCTTGCTGCCACGGTTCTATTTTTGTAGTTTTCAGAAGTTTCTGTCGGTTAGTTTTGGAGTTCTTGAGTTGCATCTAGAGTTTGCCGATCCTTGTGTGTGTTTGTTTTGGCCGTGCCTGTGTCGTGCACGAGAGGAGGAAGGTGAATTACCATATCTGATTTTGGAAGTAGTCAAGTTTGTTTTGGAAAGATATAGTAGATTGGATTGGTTAAAAATCAGTTTCCTTTTTATCCCATACACCAAATTCGGCTGCCATCCACTCCATCTCCTGGCCGACTCCCACTCGCCCCTTTGGCCGAGTCCGACTGCCTCCCTCCCTTTCACGGTTCCGAGTTGTGTCAAACACCTTGGTGAATTTTTGTTTATTGTCGGTTTCGAGATCTGTTTGGAAAAACGGAACCGGCATAAATTCAGCATTCTATTTTTGTATAATTTTAATTTTGGGTTTAGACTTTTACATTTGAGTCCCTGTAAATTTTATATTTACATTTGAGTCCCTATGACCTTACATTGAGGTCCTTGAGTCGGTTTTTGTTAAAAAAAAGGCAGAAAGGTGCTTAAAAAAGAAGAAAAAAAAACCGCACCGAAAAAAAAAGAAAAAGAAAAGAAAAGCAGGAAAGACAAAAAAAAAGAAAGAAGAAAGAAAGAAAAGAGAAAATATTGTTATGTTTGAGCTGAACTTCATATATCAGAGTGTGCTTGAGTTGTTTCTTGTGCTATATTGTGGTACCGTTTGTGTCTAGGCTCGCGTCTCTAGTACGTTCTAGTCTAGGACCAGCACGGTACTTGACTTTGAACCATTATTCAACTTTGCATTCTCTGATTTGAGCATTTACTATCCCTTTGCTACATATTTAGGCCCACCACGCTTGATTTGTGTTTTCATACTATAGACGTGCTCTCCTTGAGAAGTTTGAACATCTAAAACAAGGTGACAAAACTGTTAGGGAGTATTTTCATGATTTTAAAATTTGTATCACTTATAGTGGTTTACAAGAATCTAATGAGAACACAATGACTAGATTTTTCAGAGGGCTTAATTCCAATATTCAGGCTGGGCTTGTTAATGTGACATATAATCATATAGGCCAATTGTTCATGCTTGCTTGCAATGTTGAGCGCAAAATTTTGGAGAACCCAACGGAGCAACAAGCTATGCTTGTGCCTCCTATCACTGATGTTTTGTAGGAAGTTCAGAACAGTCCCCAAAATGAGAAGAATGATATGTTTGAGATGTCACTTCCATCACTCGCGAATGAGGAGAAGGCTGATGCACCTACATTATCTGAAGAGGGCATAAAAGGTAAATTAAATGGTGCAGAAATTACTCAAGGTGAGTATGCTTCTGATGAATTACATTTTTCCACTTTCCATGCTGACCTAGAGCAAACTTTAGTGGAACCTACTTCTGAATTGCCTTTGTCACAAGTTGATTTGTATTTTGTTCCTTGTGATAAAGAAGAGTTGTGCGGTAGTACTTCACTTATATCCATTCCACAACTAGTGAATGAACATGCTACTTTTAATCTTGATTCTCCATGTACTGAATTTAAGTATGTTATTCACACGTCCAGCGAGAATGATGAACTTCAATTGCAATCTTCTTTAAATACATTGGGCTATATTATGTTTGATGATTCTTGTGAGCTCAATTGTTTGAAGGACAAAATATTTGCTCATTCTGATTTGCCATGTCCTCGTAATGTTATATTTCACATCTTTGGCGAATATAACGATCTTGGAATATATTTTGTGCATAGAGTTTACATCTGCTCAGATTTAGAACTTCCCGTACATGTGGATAAAACATGCAAGCTAGAAAAAAATGTTATTGCTAACCAAATTGTCTCGAGTTTGCCTTGTTTTGATTGGAAGAAACAGGTTGTTGTAAATAGACTACGCAAAGAGCACCATATGGAAAAACCGAGGACGGTTTTCCGTGAAGAAGGGGAGGATGATGTGACCATGGCTACCACGGATGCAACCGTTGCTCACATCATGAATGAACAAGAAGATATCGAGATCAAGTACTCCAAGTGCTGGAATCCGATTCGGCCACCTACTACACTGCTGACTTCGAACGGCCACCGAATCTGCATACGACCTCCGTTTTCGGCCCGTGAGTACTTGATGGAAAGCTCTCAGAGCCCTCTTTCCAACGGATCCAGCCTCTTCTCTGAATTCCATCTCGTGTGGCCAGAATCATAGGAACAAGGTGCCGCATTACCTATAATGGGCCTATGGGCTTGTAACTTCATTTGGGACCCCGGCCCAGGTGGGGCCCATGTGGGGTGCGCCCCAAGCTGGTGGAGCACGACCCTAGGCACCCCTAGGTCGTCCTCCCACCCCTATATATAGCTAGTTACCCCTTCAGGGTTTCTCGGGTTTTGTTTAGATGAAAGTTTAGCCATTGCTACTTCCTTGCAGCGCGCGTGTCGGCTAGACCGTCCGTCTACTTGTTCTTCGGAACCCCAACTTATCGTGTGTATTCATTCCTATTTGCAATTCAGTTTGCTTTTATCCTGTTCTTGCTTGTTTCTTCGATTTGCTTGTAGGAATAAGCTTGATTTGCATCGGCAAGATCAACATCCCACGGAGAGGTGTATCGATCGCTAAGGCGCAACGCAACGTCTCGTACGGTTGTAGTCGGATCGTCAACGTTTCTCCCAAATCGTAGTTATCACAACTCACCGAAAGATCGGGCCAACAACAGCCTTGAGTGTCGAGAGGAACTCAGGGTTCATCAAAGGCCTCAGACGCACAGGTTTAGAATTGGGCAATAGGAGAATTTTATGGTCACAAGCTCTTTTGGGTGGTAGTCCATGAGGTGCTGCAAAAACCTGCTGAAAGTCTTGTAAAAGTAGTCGAATATCAGGAGAAACTGACTGAAGCTGATCAGTAGATAATTCACAAAGTTGGATGACATGCATGATGGATCCCAAATTAAGCATGCCATGTAGCTGCTCATCTGTGATAGAGGTACAATGTGCAGCGTGAGACTGGATGCCTTGAAGCTTCATCAAATATTTTCCATGTTGATATTCCATCCATTTAGCAGCCCAATCAATATTCATTGTCCCCAAAGTAACCAACCAATTAATACCCAAAATGTCATCATAAGCTCCTAAGGGCAAATGTTTGAAATCGGTTTTAAATCCTTGGCCTTGAACCCACCGGTCACAATGAGGAATAAACTGAGAACATAGTAGTAGTCCCCCATCAGCAATCTTAACTGATTATACCTTGGATAAGGAATGTATGAGAACTCCTAGAATTCACCGGCATAAGAACTTCAGTGCCCTGAACCCAACCTCTCAACCTAAAAGAAGTAGCTGATTCGGTCCCACTAACAGCTTGTTACTAACAGCTTGTTGAGATATAGCCATCAAATTTCCCTCATCCAGTTCTTCCAACTCTGCTTCCACAAAATCAACATCTGGGTGTAGTATATCCAAGAGTTCCTGGACCACATGCAATTGCACTGAAGTAGCACACTTATTATCTCTACCCCAATGTTCACCACAAGTAACACATAATCCTTTTGCTCTTCTATAAGCTTTCAGGGCAGACAATCTGTCATCTCTTGATTTAGAAAAGTCAAGCCCTCTTATCATCCAACACAGGAGAATGAATACCTTTAACCACAGGACTTACTGGAGAGAAGACTTATAGTGTGTTGTTTGAGAACTACAGGAGTATCAGATTTCCTATGATTGATTGGTTTAGATCCTTCCAAGATTTCCTCCCGCAAGAGCAAGCTGCATCTAGGTCCTGAGGTTTCTGTAATAGAACTATTGACCTGGTCACAAAGTAATTAAGTGGAAGGGAACTATTATAAGCCAGCAAATGGTGCATAATACTATCAAACTTTTCAACATACTCTGACATACTAGAGTCCTGCAAAATGTGAATCCACTGTCGAATCAAAGTTTCTTGTTTGTCCTTAGTGAATCTCAGGCACACCTGATCAGCAAATTCCTACCAGCTAACACCCACAAATTTGGACCCCATAGACTGACGCCAGAATGCTACATTCCCAAAAAAATTTAACCCAGCAACTCTGACCCAATTCTTAGGATGAACCCCATACACCTCAAAATATTCTTCAAAGATGTTTTTCCACAACTGAGGACTGTTGCCATCAAATTGTGAACAAGTCATGGATGGTACACTACCTCCTAACCCCAAAATCATAGCAGAATCGACTGCATCTACAGGTGTGTGATCCAATTCAGGAGAAGGTAAGGGGGGAAATAGCACCTGTAGGAGACGTAGGAGCAGAAAATGGCTCACGGGAAGCCTGCTTAACCACAATCTGCAGCTTCTCGACCTTGTCTTGAAATTCCACCACCGAACCTTGGAGTTCATCCACGCGTTTCTCCACGATTGTAAAACGAGATTCCACCGCCACCTTGAGAGCCACGAACTCAATTCGGCTCTTCTCCTCCAACTGCTCCCTACGCTTCTCGCTCTCTTCCCACTTGCGATCGGAATCCTCCATCTTCTTCAAGAGTAGATCCAGCTTGCCATCCTGATCGATGACTTTGGCCGCCATCTTGGTCACGTACCTTGGCTTGTCGTACTCCACCGTGATGAAACCTGGCGTTCGATCTCGCTTATCCAGTTGAGGGAGCCAAAGCTTTTGCGGGATCAGATCGTCGAAGCAATCAATTCCCACCTCTCCTAGGAATTACAACAAAATGAGGGGAAAATTTTTTCAGCAAGACTCTGATACCAAATTGTTAGCAACCCAACACCCAATCACTCAAGAACATGCAAGAACAGTAGATAGTTCACCGAATCCAATAGGAGTACCGCCGCCGCCTTCGCTACCGTTCTTTTCTTTCTTGTTCGATTGGAAAGGAAATAGAGTAGTTATAGTATTACATTCCACTCTCTCTCTCTCTCTCGCGCGCGCACTCACATCACTCCTTGTGGGTCGGGAAGGTGCTCATTTGGCCCATTCCAACCCATACACTTTAGGATTACATTTACGAATACGACCTATCTTTTCTGTAGAAGTCTAATGCTCCCACTCCAGCTTGTCGCTCCCCTATATATTATCAGGCAAGGGTAGGTTCCTGACAAAGAAGCTTTTGAGGAGGTTAAACAACATTTGTTGAAAGCTCCTGTACTGGCCTTTCCAAACTTTTCAAGACTTTTGTGGCTGAAACTGATGCACGTGACAAGGGGATTGGGGTTGCCTTGATGCAATCATGCCATCCCATAACTTTCGTCAACAAAGCTTTAGGGAAGAAAGCACAAGCATTGTAAACTAATGAGAAAGAGTGTATGGCCATCTTACTTGCTGTGGAAAAGTGGAGATCATACTTGCACCACAATGAATTTTTAATCCAGTCTGACCACAAAAGTCTAACACATCCGAGTGAACAAATGAGCAAGTAAGACTGAATTAAAAGAGGTTTTGTGAAGTTGATGGGTCTAAATGGGTCTATAGTATCAAATCAAGTAGAAAAAAAGGTGTGATAACGTAGCAGAATATGCTCTATCAAGGAGAGGGATGGATGATGAATAAATCCAAGCTATCTTTGTTAGCACCCCGAGATGGATGGAGAAGGTGATAGAGGCGTACCACAAGGACCTAGCAACTAAGCAACTACTGGTTGAGTTGAGTCCGAATCCTGAAGGGAAGGAGGGTTTCCATATCAATGTTAAACATCATGTTCCTAGCTATAGCTGACTATTGGCATCGTATACCATATTAATTTCTAAGTTTTCGCAACCCACAACCAACAGTGGTTCAATCAATTACTTCACCCAGAAAGATGTACGTGTTACAGTACTACGGTTCCTTGCCTTGCATGCAACCATACGATATCCACACGTTGATTCAATCCACCCGTCCACACCTTGCTGCCCTCGCATGTGCATCGCTTACCCCGATGCCCTCCATCCTCGCTCCACTAAGGCGAACCAATTGACCCACTCGCCTTGACATCCTTGGCGCCCTCTGTTACAAAATCCTCAAATCTTCATGTCCTCGTCGCGAAGCCCATCACCATCACTGCCGAGTTTATTATACACTTGAACCATTGTTTTTCAATTAAATCAACGGTTTAAGTCAACCCATATTGGCTATGTTTTGGTGATAAAGAATTACAGAAAAACTACATATTTGACCCATATTTATTTTCAATATATTAATGCATGCATCATTTTGTTCAGGCCTCCCCTAAATTAAAGAAACCCTGGAAATTTTTCTCGACAAAGCAAAATATAAGTATAATTTTGGGAGTGACTATTAGTCAGTTGCCTGAAAAAAAAATTAAATTATCAGTCGATCTCTATGTATCGTCCGATCCCATCCAATATCTGATCACGCCAGGATAAAAAAACAGGTAAAACATCTTGAACCATGGACCGCTTATCATCGTGAACTGGTTTTCGGATCTACATTGTTCGATCGGTTCGAATCTTTTGTGTTTTTTATGCTGGTTATTGAGTTGGCTGGAGTTTGTTTCGTGCTCTTTTGTTCCATTTGTATGTGCCAAGCCCTTACCAATTTAGAAGTTATAGTGTAATATGCCTAGCCCTTAGCAGATTCAGAAGTTATAATGTAATACGAGGTCTTTTACGGTGACCTAGACACAGGATCAAATGCAAACAAGCAGTTTAATCTTATAGTGTACTACGCCTTAAACAGCCCATGGGACTAATACAAATCATACAAGCTTGAGATTATACACGAAACAACCACAAGAAAACAAATAGAAATGTAACATTCCCCAAAAATCAACAACTTGTACTAAACAAAACATTAGTTCTTATTAAAAAGAGACTCACTGGAATCCCAAAGAATAATTATTTACCAACTTCATCAGACCCAAGCATAGAGCAAATAAAATATGACAATGGAGATCACAGTAAATATTTCATTAGATGCACACTTACTTTAAGGTTGGGTGCACATCCCCTGCCTTTGAGGCCAAAGGCACAGTTTGCCGTTGCTGCCATCCAGCCCATCCATTTCCTATTCAACGGTTGCATGTTTTTTTACCTCAATTTAAGGATGATTAACAGCCAATTAATTGATAAAATCAATTATGCTGGACCAATTTAAAAGATAATTAATTGATTAATATTGCTAAAAAGAAATCTACATTTACTCACACCATGTCAAAACACCATGTCAAATCAACATTTATAGAAGATGCAAACTTTTTTTCCCCGGTAGCCTTTTCTAAGGATTAGCTGTCTATTACTTTTATTTTTACAAATCAACAAAATGTAGTCTTGTACAATAAAATTGTTTCCTTGAATGAACGGATACCAAATGGTTTCAAAATATAGTTTTTATCTTTTTTTTCTTGATATTCTTTTTGGAGAGTAAATTCTATCACTAAATAGCAGGTACACGGAAGGGGTCTAAACCATGTAATGGTTGATCGCAGAATGAAGGGTGTGGACTCAAAGGCAGATGATGTGAACCCCTCTACTAACCGATACTAGACGAGAAGCCTGTAACTGCTTGCAGTTAGTACTAATTAATCCATAAATTCTCCTCGCCTAACAATTGGAGGCCCCTCAACTTCTCTTCTGTAAATTAAACCATGGTAGCTGAGAAGCCTGTAACGACTGAAAATACTGATATTATTATCCTAATTTGATAGGAGGCCTGGTCGCAAGTGACACCAAAAGCTTGCAGTGTCCTATGATTCACATCATCTTGCGTGTTCATCCACAAGCCACAACTCCAGATGCACTCCCAACGACTGAACTAGAATTTGTTTCTCTGCTCATCCGATTAAGTCACTCTCCATGATCCCTTCCTCAGATTAATCTGTTTAGGCATATTTTACGATTATTTGCTATTTTGTTTTCCTGATCAGCCTCCTTTCTTACTTTGCAGGATTGCATCAATGTCATGTTATTCTGCATATAATATTATCTGAAGCCAGTACCTTCTTTTAACGGTATGCATTACAGTCATCTAATCTTAATCTTTTGTTTGATTACATGCATGTCATACTGCGGTTTGTGATTTTTATTCTCGGCAAAATGGACATGTCCCCGGTGAGCACAGTTCTTTGTGCGTTCAGAAAAATACTTACACACGTTTATTCTTTTCATTATTCGTTCCAAATTGTACTATAGAAGACAAATGTATTCCTTAGAAGAAATATAAGTACTCCTTACTATAGAGAGCTAATGTACTACATAGTAAATTATTATATATATGTTTTTCGAAGAAAATATAATTTTCGGGCTATCTTCTTCGACATCACATTTAAATTTACTGTCATGCGACTTAATTCATAACATGTTTATTCTTCTTATCATTCTACTCCCTCCATTTCACAACGTAAGTCATTCTAGCATTTTTCACATTCATATTGATGTTAATGAATTTAGACATATATATCTATCTAGATTCATTAACATCAATATGAATATGAGAAATGCTAAAATGACTTATATTATGAAACAGAGGAAGTATATAATTTTGGTTCTTTGAACATTGACTAGAAAAGAAATTGGGTATTTCATCTATAGTCTTTTTTTAGGGATATGTAGCTTTTTGTTTTGTATTTCATTTTTTTTGGCAGCTATATAATTCAAATGCGGATCATACATTGGTCTGATAAAAATTACTCTAGGACATATTCTTATGTCCTCAACAGGTTGTAAGTATATTTGACTGGATTGTTTTCACTAATATTACACATTGACAATTACTCTTTTATGCTCGCAGCAACGTGCGGGGTATCAACTACTTTATATTAGGGCATATACAAAGGTAGAGTCCGATATGGTCTCTTAGTTAATACATATTATTTATTTAGAGACTATACTGCTACAATAGTTGAGACAATAAGAACTCTTAATCATTAATGCACCAAAATATTTTTTTACTACCATTCTTTCCTTTTCTCCACCCTCATGCAACAAAATTTCCTTTAATAAATGTTAAGAGTCGACTCTAAGCTGTTATCATGCATAGCAACCATGCTTTTTTTTCCTCTCTTTTTTCTCTTCCATATAATCAAAGACCGACTCAAGGATGTTCATGCCGATGCAACCAACCAACCCACCACCCTATTTTTCTGGATTGAGACCATCCACTTCCGCGCCGGTTTTCCTGGATCGACCAAGAGGGAGAGGGCACAGGCGGCGGCGGCGGTGGCGGCATCCTCCAATGGCGGGCAACGACCAACGGGTGAAATTGGTTAGAGAGGGCGGCGCTCGCGGGCCGCCGCTGTCCAATGCGCCGCGCCATGGAGATCCCCCACCACCGGCCGACCTCATCCTCGCCATCTCTCTCCGCTGCTTGGTTGCCAGACCTAGCCAGCCTCCTCCCCTCGGCTCGTCAGCCCCCTGCGGCCCCGCCTCGACGCCCCTCCTCTGCCGGTCGGCTTCAGGCTCGACGACGCCCCAAGATCCAGTCTCCACGAGCTCTGCCCCAGAGTGTCAGACATTCAGCGTCGCGTCTGTACATCCGCCGGGCGCCGGCTGAGAGCGTCCATCCCAAATCATTTTTGCTGTCGTTATTTTGTTCAACTGGAATTGGTCTCATGATTTTGTTGCCAGCCTAGGTGAAATACATCCACGGCAGCAGTCAACAATCGATGTCGTGTCTGGATCCGCTCGTCTCCATCGGCAACGTCGCCTCTCGGTCAATCTCCACCGTTTCAGGTTTGCAGTCAACAAGCGCATAATAGGAGCGTTTCAGGTTTGCAGTTTCAGAGTGCCAACATCCCGCTTTTACTTGCTTCATGTTTGTAATAGTTTCATATTTGCAGTTTGATTCTAAACTACCCAAATCTTTTCCACTGCAATCGATGACTGATTTTCTTAGACATCTCTAGATGTCTCTTCACACCATATAATCCTTGATAAAATTGCTTGGATCTCATTACAAACTGTTCAAAGTGATTTAATCTCAGAATTTTAGGATTATGTTTTTTAAATGTGCACGTGCTCCATTATGCACATTTTGTGCTATTTTCTTTGTTTGATCAATTCATGGGTGTTGAAGCTCTGCTTGTTTCCATATTAAAAACTAGAGTTCATCTATTTATTAAGAAATCCTAGTTTTATCAGTATTAATTTGGGTCAAATTTGAGTGCATTAAATTGGGTCAAATTTGAGTGCATTAAATTGGAACAGATGGGAGTACATGTTCCTGAAATTTTTACATTTTGGTCCTTTTTAAAAACTTATTTTACAAATAGACCCCTAAAAAAACTTAAACCGGAAATGGTCCTTTTTGGGACGCCAGAGTGGCTGGCGCCGTACCCCAACATGACGGTGCCAGCCACACTGGCGCCGTGCCCGTGCCACCGTGGCAGTAGGGCTGTCGTGGAGGTGCTGACTAGGCCGAAGGGGGCGCCAGCCAGAGTGGCGCCGCCCCTCACAACACGGCGCCAGCATGGCTGGCGCGCCCCTCCTCTGCGGGCCTCACCAACTTTCTCCCCCCCCCCCCCCAAATTTTCGCCAAGTCTGTTCTGCCTCCGGGCAACGGCTGGCGCCCCCCCCAGACCGCGGCGCCAAGGTGGCTGGCGCCCCCCCCCCCCCCCCGACCGCGGCGCCAGGGTGGCTGGCGCCGCCCTCTCCCATCGAAGCCCTTCTGCCTCCGGGCCTCAGCTGGCGCCGCCCTCATGGACCACGGCGCCAGGGTAGCTGGCGCCGCCCTTCCCCCAGCCCGAAACCCTTCTGCCTCGCGGCACTGGCTGGTGCCGCCCTCCCCAACCGTCGCGCCAGGGTGGTTGGCGCCGCCCTCTGCCTCCCTGCAAATTGAAGATCCATATTGCACAAATGTACCAATTCACAATTCGCAATTCAAATCACAATTCACATATTCGTATGGACTAAAACAAGTTCCAATTACACAAATCACAATGCCAAAAGTCCATCACATAGTCCTCACATAGTCCATCACATATTCCACACATCAAACAATGCCAAAAGTCCATCACATATCCCACACATCAAACAATGCAAAAAGTCCATCCTATATTCCACACATGAAACAATGTCAAAAATCCATCACATAGTCCTCACATAGTCCATCACATTTTATATCACATAGTGCACCACATATGTCATACTACCAACCAATAGATTAACTTCATACAAAATCACTTCTTCTGTTGGCGCCGAATTGCTTGCGAGCCCGGAATGTACCTACATTTGAAAATCCAATGTTTAAAACATTTTAAAAACAAAATAAGGGAAATCAAATAACATTTGAGAATGGTAAGCTCATTTTACCTCTTTTTCGCTGCCCGAGTGGATCGCAAGTTGTATTGCGTGGGTTGCGTCCCCTGAGGCGCGTCGGGAAGCTACGACATGTCTATCTCCTCGGCATCTGGTGCGATGGTGGCACGGGCACCCCTAGGGCCACGGTGGCACGGGCACAGCGCCAGTGTGGCTGGCGCCGCCATGTTGGGGTACGGCGCCAGCCACTCTGGCGCCCAAAAAGGACCATTTCCGGTTTAAGTTTTCCTAGGGGTCTATTTGTAAAATAAGTTTTTAAAAAGAATTAAAATGTAAAAATTTCAGGTACATGTTCAGATGCTATCAGATAACATCATTCTACTTTTGGCAGGTATAAAAACAAATGAACAGTGGCCAGAATTTCGAATTTGAGCTCCAAAAGATATTAATGGATTTGGTGCCTGCGTCAGGTTTCAGGCTTGGATTTGTCCTGACGAGCTCTCTACGACTGATGATCGCCTGGCTCCGGCGGCATACGATGGAAGAATCTTGGCGACTAATGTCCTCTACATTGTGATTTTTTGGACGATGAGTGTGTGTTTGTAACGGTGATGGCATGACCAATTACACATATACAGTAAAATATTTACTGACTATATATCAGGCCTGATGACTATTCCCTCCGTCCTACAAAAATTCGATTCCTAGGATCGATCGTTTGTCCCACAATAAATCGATTTCTATGCCAGAGATCGAGAAACACTAATTGTATCTTTATCATTTGCCCTGTGTTGTTTTGTCCACCACCCACCAGGTTAATTAAAAAAAAATAAAATCGCCGCATCATCTCCAGTGAAGGGAGGCTTTCAGGAAGTAGTTTGGCACGAATTTCACATGAACTTTTTTTAATGAAAAGTGCTAATCGTGGTTGTAATTGATGAGGGTGTTTTGGTCCTTTGTTGCTTGGCCTAAAACTGCATCGGGCTTCTAGGGTTCGACTTTATCTGGGATGGAGGGAGTATGTTGTAATTTTTCTACTCATGTAAGGTTGTGTTTAGTTCCTGAAAAAAGTTGAAAGTTTGAGGAAAGTTGGTAGTTTAAAAAAAAAGTTAGGAGTTTATGTGTGTAGAAATATTTTGGATGTGATGTGATATGATGGAAAGTTGGAAGTTGGGGGTGAACTAAACATGGCAGTAAGGTCCAGTAACTTTGTACTCCCTTAATGATTGGATGATACCAATACATGTCAGTAACTCTTTTACTCCCCTTCACGACTGGATGATTCTAATACATGCGAGCATTCAAGTGATTGTAGTAAAATAATTACTAAAGGGACTTGCTTAAGGCTCACGGCCACTGTGAGGCTCAATTAAGTATAGTAAAAACATGTCATGGTAAATATTCTTGCGAGTAAAAATATTACTAAAGGTATTAAACTTATGAAAATACCTAGTAGTAAAAATATTACGAGTTGATCAGCTCCTGATCAACTGAGCAGTTAAAACTTTACTAGATGCCATCTATCACTATTAATTTAAGTAGGTGCCATCTAGCACTATTAGTATAAATATTACTATCAGTAATGGGTTTGCTAAAGGGTATTTCTCTAGTGGCGGTGGGAACGGAAAAAAAGGATGGGAGGCGGGGGGGGGGGGGGGGGGGGGGGTGAGTGGGGTGGGGGGCCGACCCTGGTGGGGTGAGTGTAAGGGGTGGGGGATATGTGAGGGGTAGCGTTTTATTTATTACGCATCCTAGGTGTAGCGCAATAAATTAAAATGGTTGCAAAGTGGAAAAGGGGATAACAAATTGAAATATGCTTTTTTTAATCTCCAGAGGCACAGGCGGTCTAAACGAAGAACAACACCATCTAAATTTCATGATACCCTAAGTATAAAAAGGTATCTAAGTTATAACCTTACAATTTTCATGAACAACAAAAGTGATTTGGTCTTCCATTCCTGGAAGTACAACGTGTGCAACATTGATCGAGTAACTGGCAATAAGAAAGAGAGAGAAATCAAGGCAAGAAAAATCTTTGATACTGTCTTACTGGTAGTAAGGAATATTTTCTGCTGGCAGTCATGCAGAATTGTAGTGCTGATTTTCTGTACCGATGAGATTTACTGCCTTACTGGTAGTAAGGAGCATGTTTTTTTCTGAGTTACTAAATAAACATGTTTTTATCTAGACCAGCATGGTTTATGCTAGCATATTATAAGGGATATGTTTCTCAAGTATACCATGCAAAATTAATTTCACTCAATCATACAACCCTAAGGACACTGATTTGATTAAGGTAATGAACGACCAAAATTGTGCGTGGATCGGAGAAGAGGACGATCAATTTTAATTACCTTGAGGCTGGAAGAATCTGAGAGCGAACTTGCTGCGCTCCAAGACCGGCTTCTGGTCATCAATGAGCGGCTAGTCTACCGTGAGTGTGTCAGTGGTATGCAAGCGCAGTCAAACAGAGATAAAGTACATAAACTTCTTTTTTCAAAACCAAACTCGCATTCTTGAATGCAAGAAGGAGCTGCTGCAAGAGCAGGAATCGTTCATCGTACAGGTTGTCATGACAAACCATCAGAACATATATCAAGGAAGTTTACCAATTGAAAATTATATTCAGAAGCCTTGCAGGGAAGACAGACATTATATTCACGGACATTACTCATCGTGATAACAAAATCTGATCAGCTAAAATATTCAAAATTGACAAAAAAAACTATTTTCTTGTCTTCCCTAACCTGATCGTTAGTTTTAGGCAAATGAAATTGACAACATAAATATTCCTACTCAAAGGAGGAGCGTTTATATTTCTATGCATGTGTGTTTAATTGTTGTGGAGTGTGGATGAATATAAAGAGCTGTCAGGTTTCTCAGAACTGGTATTTGGAAAAAAAAAACATATCCTAGCTATATGTTTAGTAAGACACCAAGAAAATGGAAAACAAAAACAAAGCACTATGGTCATGATCTATGGTAGCAGCTAAGAACCCTGGATATCATGTTATCTGACCTTAATATGCCCTATGGTTTGCCAGGTGATGGTAAAAGTATGTCTTGTAAAACTAATGACAATGCAATGCATGTCATTGATATACTCATGTCTCGTGTTAAGTGATGGTAGCATGAACGGATGGGTTAAATAAATTGATAGGCTAATTGGCAACTTGGCATGAAATGAAGTAATGAACTGGAGAGAAATGTAAGCACCATAAAGAAGAGGTAAGCTTATATATAATAGCCACCGGTGCTACAGTACAAAATCATCCATTGTGGCATGTTTCTAAGTTATTTTTAGATATCCTAAAAATGCCATGATATTCGGCAAGAGGGATAGCTATTTTTGTTCAGAGCTTGGATTCAGGATTCATCACGACAATTGATTTTTGCTCTACCTAACCCGAATATGCAATCTGTAACGAAGTTATTTGGTAATGGGAGAGACAAGTTAAATTCTAATTGTGCTCACAAAAAAAAAAATTGCAGTGCGGCACATCTAAAGAGGGGGAAATGATACAACTGAAAAGCACTTCAGAATATTCAGGGCATTCGCCATCATTGGGTAAAATCCATCAAACAAAAACAACAACACAGTGTTTAGCCCACACATCTCAAGTCTCAACCATCTAATTGGAAGCAAACAAACGCAGTGTAGGATTCGAGGTGACCTGAGGCGTGCAGATCGCTCGGCCTGGGCCTCCACGGACACCAGCTCCTGTTGCTCTGTTGCTGTTGCCTGTTGGCGCTCTTTCTGGTGTTGTAGCAGGGAAGCTCCCAGTCCACCCACTTGCGGAACTCTCCTGCCGGCGGCGACGGCCGCTTGAAGAGGTAGCCCCTGGGCCGCTCATCGAGCTAGGGAGTCAACCAGCCAACCCATGCCTTTGTCGTGCCTGCTGCAGATGCGCGCCGTGCCACACAGCCGAGCTCGCAGCATCCATGCTCCTTCGCCAGTGCAGGTGCTTTCGCAGGTGAAGTGAAGAGGGAGGCTCTGTGGGCTAGGGTTTTTAGGGATGGGAATCGGCTAGGTGCGGCGGAGGCCAACGTCGGAGGCGGTTCGCGAATCGCCGGAGAAGGGGCGAGAGGAGGGGAGAATTTCCCTAGAATGAATGCTAGCTTTTTCGCTAAACACCCTTGGAAGATCCAGTTTTACAGTTACGTCCTTTGAACCATCTCTACCGTTGATTCATAATCCAACAGATGCGGGTGCGAACCGATCCTTGGAATTGCACGCGGCCACGCACTACAAGAAATATGACCTTCTATGACAAATTTCTCGTGACATCGGAGCTATTCGTTATTAGCACATTTCATTTTATGACGATTAGTATGAGATGGGTTGGCTTAGTGACGAAAAAAAGGTGTTCGTCGTTAATACCAACTAGAAATCGTCATAGAGTATTTCAATGGGACATTGTGACGAATATTAATTTGTCATAAGGGGAAAAAGCAAACGTCACAGATTTATATAATGCATTTCTACAAAAACATATTAAAGTTGAAGCAATTTAATAAAGTGAATTATTAAGGAAACTAAAATTTTCCTTTAAAAATCATGGTCAAAATATTTTTTTAATATTCTACGTGGTCTAAATTATTCTCTGAAATTTTTCGTGAATTTTCAAAGCTCAATAACTAATTTTAATAACACAAAGTTCATTTAACCTATTAAAATAAATAGAAAACAAATTAAAATCCATATCTCTGTCCTTGGGCCTTTTTCGGCCCAAGTATTAAATGAAAGTTCATTTTTCAGCCTTTTCCTCAAGCTGGGCCGGCAGCCGCTCTCTCTCCATCCTCGGGTCGGTTTCCCCTTCCCCTCCTCCCTCTTCGGGCCGCCGGCCTAGCCTTTTTCTCCTCTCTCGCCGAGAAGTCTATTTTTCCTCCCTCCTCTCAATTCAAATATGTTTTTCGGGTAGTAAATAATTTCAAATGAAAAAAATTATCAACAACAAAGTTGTATAACTTATCAGGATATAAAATTTTTTTTTGGTCATTTTGCTATATGACTTTGTTTCAATAATTGGAATTTGAATTTCAAATTATGACAACTTCAAAAAATATTTTCAAATACTAAATGATTTCAACTAAAAAGGTCATCAACAACAAAGTTGTATAACTCATCAATATCTACAACTTTTATTTTGGTCATTTTGCTATATGGTTTTGTTTCAAAAATTTGAATTTGAATTTCAAATTATGACAACTTCAAACAATATTTTCAAATACTAAATGATTTCAATTGAAAAAGTCATCAACAACAAAGTTGTATAACTCATCAATATCTATAACTTTTATTTAGGTCATTTCTTCATCCGACAAAGTCATAGTAACATTATTCACAAAACTTACATATCTCTTATATGGTTTTATAAACTATATGAGAGAGATGTATATTTTGTGAACAATGTTACTGTCACTTTGTCGGATGAAGAAATGTCCTAAATAAAAGTTATAGATATTGATGAGTTATATAACTTTGTTGTGGATGACTTTTTCATTTGAAGTCGTTCGCTAATGAAAAAAATGCTATTTGAAGTTCTCAAACTTTGAATTTCAAATTTCAAATTGTTCAAATAGAGTCAGATGGAGAAATGACCAAAATAGAAAAATTGCATCTCGATGAGTTGTACAACTTTGGTTCTGGTGACTTTTCCATTTGAAATCATTTATTAACCCTAATTTTTTTCGAAGTTGTCAAATTTTGAAAATTCAAAATTTGAATTGTTCAAATGAACTTACTTACAAAAAGGACAAATACAATAGTTGTAGATCTCGATGAGTTCTACAATTTTGTTGTTTATGATTTTTGCATTTGAATCACCGGTAGTAATTTTTGACATGTTGAGGCCAAACCTTTTTTAACCTGAAATGACAGTTTTGTCCATATAATTTCGTGGGAGTACTTTGGATACTCCTTGGATATTTTAGTAAATTCGCGTCGGATTGCTTCCTATCAGAGCCTGTTCTCCAAACCCTAGCCAGACTGCCGCCGCCGCCGCCACTCCATCCACTCTGCCGCTACCGCCACAATCCACTCCCCCACTGACACCATTCGTGCGACGCCGCCACCGTTCACTCCACCGCCGCCATCGTCCACTCCGCCGCCGCCATCCACTCCTCCAACGGCTCATCCGCCACCGCTGCGTCGTTCAGCACCGGCAGCGGCGGCCTCCCCTTCCTGTTCCCCGACCTCGGCGCCCCCCTCATCGCCGCGAACACCTCCTCCCCGTCGCTCCAGCGCTCGCTCACCTTGGCCGCGGCGAGCAAGATGAAGAAGGCGCTCGGGCTGAGGTCGTTGGCGTCATCCAAGGGTGGAAGCCCCGGGAGCGGCGGCAACGGTGGGGCGAAGTCAGCGCCCCCACGGAGGCGGGAGTTGACACGTGTGCAGATGTGGATTTCAGAGCCCGCCGACGCCAGGATCCGGATTGGCCTCCTCCGCATCGCCGCGAGTTAGGTAAGGGGGATCTCGACCTTGGTTTGTTGGTGATAGATACCTGCAGGATATGTGTCAGGGTTACGGATAAGGTATACCCTCTACCCTTGGATATACGTTATAAATCGATATGGTATATCTGCGCGTATACGGACGTTCTCTGTACACGCTAAGGAAATCCATCACGGAGTCCACAGATGGAAAGATTCCTACTCGGATAGAACTGGGTCGTCACTGTATCGTGTAGGGTCCGGTGTCTCCGAGTCCTACTTGGAAACCAACTGACCTACGGTATAAAAGGGACCCCCCCGGGAGGACCTAAGGCATCGAATCTCATGGCCAAGACAACCACCACAGCCTACGAAGCCGGAGCCTACAGGAGCCAAGTCGCCGGGTGATCTAGTCGAACCAACTCGACTACGATCTTGTCGGTATCATCGAGTTCCACTCTTCCCTTTGTAATCTGTGATTTCCATCATATAATCCTATATCAACTGGATTAGGGCTATTACCTAGCAAGGGGCCTGAACCAGTATAATCCCTGTTTTCTGTTTGCTTGATGTCGTACTACGTAGATCCTCGTACCAGCGTACCCCAATACCCTCTATATCCGGTCTACAGGTATCCCCCGTCGACAGAGGCGCGCCAGGTAGGGGAACTTGGTGCTCAAGGTTCTACTACTATGTCGTCAAGCTTCGTCGACAATGTCACACCCTAAAAATCCTAAAAGTATAAATTATTGCTTAAATGGAATTTCCAGAAATGAATTTTAAAAGTCTCGAAGAAAAGATTTAATTGTAAATAATAAATTCCAACATAAAATTGGGCCAGATAAAATTTTATTAAATACTTTGCTTAATTCTATAACTCCTAGATTTTTCTGGGATTTATTTGAGCTAAGGAAGTATTTTTAATAAATGAAAGAGCATTTCATGAATTATTTAAATGGAAAAAGGTTTTAAAATTCTTCTTTTGGCTTTGGGCCGAAAGTCGGCCCAAAACCCTCTCTTCTCTCTCTTCGGCCCAAGTCGGCCCAGCAGCCGAGCCGCGCGCGCGCGAGCCGCTCTCCCCTCTCTCTCCCGCTCGCTGACAGGTGGGGCCCACCTGCCAGGCCCGTCGTCTTCCTCGGGCCGGAACCCTAACCGACCGCCGCCGCCGCCCTTTCCAATTCGGCCGCCCCTTTCCCGATTCGGTGAAATTGATTGGGGGGAAACCTTCGCCGTGATCTCCTCTACCTTTTTCTCTTTGGAAGCATCGGCCGAATCGCTTTGGAAAGTCGGGGATTCGAGCTCGATTCGGAGCCGGCCGAACCCTAACCTTCCATCGCCGTCGCCGCCGCCGCTCCAGCCGTGCGCCGCCGTCGCTCCGGTCATCGCCGTCGCTCGGGGAGCTCGCTAACGTGGTCGCCGTCGCGTCGCCGTCCTCGTCCGACCCTTCGCCGTTGCTGTGGACCGCCGGAACGTCGCCGTCATCGTCGACCCGAACCTCTCCGCCGTTCGTCCTCGTCGCCGGCGTCGTCCGTTGCTCCTCCGCCGCTAGTTCGGTCGTCGGTGAGTTCGTCGTGCCCTCCGCATCCCGTTGCTGCTCTCCGTTCGCGCCGCCGCGCCGTCTTCGCCGGCGGGCATGCGAGTCCGAGCCGCCGTCGCCGCCGTCGGGGGGGGGGGGGGGGGATGACGTCATCGCTGACGTCATCACCGCTGTCGCCCGTGAGCCGGCCGTGAGCCGTTTGATCTCGGCCGTCCGTTGACGCAATAAAGCCCCTTTTTCTTTTCAAAAATAATTCATTATTGCGTCATAATTCAATTAAAATTTATATAAATGATTTAATCCGATTAAATCTTTAAAAATTCATAACTAATTCATCTTAGCTCGGATTTAGCTGGTTCAAGTCTCTAAATTTTTCTAAAATTGAGATCTACATGTTAAAAATATCCACATGTACTGTTCATGCTTGCTTATGTGCTGTTTTGGTGTTTTTGCTCTTCTCTGTTTAGAATCCGACGTTTCCGGAGAGTCCGCTTTTGCAGGAGAAGATTTAGAAGAGTTCCAAGGCCAGCAAGGCAAGTCACACAGATCCTAATCAATCCTTTGAGCATGTTGATCCCGTTTAAAGCTATTGTTTCTATTCAACTATTGCATATATTTTGGAATGTCATTGGGTGGAATTAACCTATTGTTTGTTATAGCCCTTTTGTTCTTGATTATCTTATTCCTTGATACCTTGGGTCATTATAACTTGACTAGTTGAGCTTTATATTGGTTCGACTAGATATTAGGTGTAATTGCTTAGCCATGCTTAGAAACTTTAGCACACTAATGGGATAACATATGACTCACTATTACTTAATGATGGCTTAATGATAGTTCACGATGGTCAATCGTGATTGGTTGATTAATTAATTTGACAACTAAAACCTGATAATGGTGGGTTGTGAGTACATGGTTTTGATGGTCGTGCTCATGACAATTAAGGACCGGTTCACGAGTTTCGGTTGTGAAACATTAACCGTGCCAACCACAAGCCAGCGTGGGCAACGGCTTTATCTTTTACATAGCATAGTTCATTGGGGAGCACCAGACTGAGAAGTGGCGGAGATAAGCCCACCGGGGTCGCTGGGGAGTCCATGCCTTGTTTAAAAGGGGGTGACTATGATCCGGGAATGATGCACTGTAGTGGATTGTGTGGTGTGAGGGGTAATGTCACAGCTCCTTTCCGAGGTACCGTGGTGGTACTAAGGCACATGGTGGCATGATGTGGGGCTGTGTCTTGTGGGTACAGTGGTACACCTCTGATCAGAGTAAAACTAGTCGAATAGCCGTGCCCGCGGTTATGGGCGGGTCTAACAATGTCTTTCGTGATTAGTCTCACCCTTCCCACCATAATGAAAGGTGCTACAACTGGTTATAATTGATTAGCTCCTGGTTTGGAGTGGTATATTCCTGGTTTGGAGATTAGAGCTGTGCAGCCGGGGTTGGTTGTTCAGAATGGTTGGGCCTATACAACAGGGTATGTTGTATAGTGTTGGATTAATACTGTTTAATTAATACTCTACTGTTTTATTAAATTCTGAAATATTCTTTAAATGTTGTTTATGCAAAGAAGCCTATATTATGCCATCCTTGGTTATCCTGTGCACTTGCATATTTGCTGCGTGGCTTGCTGAGTATGTCATATACTCACCTTGCAATCATTCATCAGAGGAGGAGATCTACAGTGAAGCTGATGGTGGTGAGGATTTGGCGTAGTCCATGTCAAGCTGCCTGTGGAGTGGAGTCGTCTGCGCTGTTTATCTTTATTTTCCGCTGCTTAGATCTTTATTGTTTGAGAGGAACTATCCACCTCTGTAATGACAATTTATTCGCTTATTAATTAGAGTAATAATCGTACTCTATTATCAATTTGTTATTGTGTGCCTCGGCTGATTCCTGGACGAGGGTTTACACACATGTAAGCGTTTGGAATTTTGGATAGAAATTCCGGGCGTGACAAGTTGGTATCAGAGCCTCCTTGACCATAGGTTATGCCAAACAGTTACTTATAAGAGCCCTCTAAAAATATTGGAAAATTAGAACTGTTCTCCTCCCGTTCTCTTTTAATTAAACCAAGCTATGGCACATGCAGATTATGACCTCTTAAATTGTCCCTTTTAAATTTACTTTTCTTTCTCTGTGTGGTTAGTACTGTACATCCATTACTGTACTCATGACCCATTTATTAGCAAAAGTTTTATGACATTGTTTTATTTAATCTTGCTACAATAAACTCAACATGTTGATTTTATAACCCCTCTTTTAATTCTTTTCTCCTGAAACCTGTTGTTCAAAAATGCAAAACCGGTGATCCTGTTTCTAACCGTTTCAACTTATCTTACAAGATTGGTTTATTTTAATCATTTACCTTTTATTTTGAACTTCAAATTTTATTCAAAGTAACCGGAAAACTTGTGCTATTAATTGGATAAATGTCTTAACTCCCTCCTTTCACTTGTCTTTAGATGACGCGCGTCAAGCCTGAGTACTTGTTTGGTACTGAAGGGTTTGTCCTGGAGTTGCGTACGATGTCCTTTGCCATAGGATTTGGGACTGCTCCTTTGTACGCCCAGATTTCTCATGATCGCGATGAAGAGGAGTGCCGTGTTAAAGTCACCTTGATCAGTAATCGTGAAGATATCCCATCAATGATGTTCGTAGCTGGAGGGAGAAGCTATATGCATGCATGCCAGGAGGGGGCAAGAATCGCCATCGGAGAGCTCCGTGACCGCTACAGCAACCAGTTGGCCAATACGGAGTATCGCTACCATCCTCGGTAACCTCAGGGGAGTGACCGTGGCATCTACCTTGAACCCGCAGGGATCGAGAATGATGCCACCACAAGACATTTGGTTGAGATGCTATGGGCTATGGATGAGACCCGTGCTGAGATCGTGATAGCAGCCCATGATCGTGAGAACTGGAACCGTATGAAGATTTGCAAGCTGGAGTACAAGGTGGAGAGTTTGGAGAAGGAGTTGGCAGCACTAAAGGGAGAAGCACCACCCCAGAAAGCCAGAGTTCGTCTTACTGCAAGAAAGAGAACCCTTTTTGTTCCTCGCTATCAGTTGGTGCCAAAGGTTCGTGTGGTGGAAAAAGAAGTCACCCCAGCGAAGCCCCCGGTCGTCAACATAAGTGATGATGAAGAAGAAGAATCGAAGAGCACCCATTCCAAGGTCGAGTGGGGAGCAACTCAAGATGATGTTAAAGACGAGCCGGACGAGCCTTCAATCAACTCCGATGCTAGGAAGACCTAGAATACCTTGTTAAGCTGTTGCCTTAGATCGTTGTGTTAGTTTGCTTGTTTAAGTTTGGTTGTGTGTGTGGGTCTCGCATGTGGTTTACATCAGTGGTGTGATGTAAGTGCATGCGTTTGTTTGCTTTCGGGTGTTAAGTAGTTGGTGAGTTTAGTGGTGTGAGAGTCTTCTAATCTATGTAATAATGAAACTCAGTTAAGATCAATAAAAGTTAAGTTAAAAAAAAATTTAATTCCCTGTCCTAAGTAGTTTTCCCCGGCTTCTCTTCTTGTGCTCCTGTCCAGCAAGATGGTGCTCACTCGCAGTGTTGGAAATGGCCCCAACAACAGCAACAGCAACAACAGCAATAGCAACAATGGGGAGAATCCCACCCTTGCCCAAGTTTTGGCTCAACAGACACAGCTTATGCATATGATGATGCAGCAACTCCAGAACCAGCAGAACCAAGGGAATAACCAAGCACCTCCCCAGAACAAGTTATCAGAATTTCTTCGTGTGAGGCCACCCACGTTTTCTAGCACTACTAATCCAGTAGAGGCTGGTGATTGGCTGCACGCCATAGAAAAGAAGTTGGACTTGCTTCAGTGCACTGATCAGGAGAAGGTCTCTTTTGCCTCGCACCAGTTGCACGGCCCTGCTTCTGAGTGGTGGGATCACTTCCGTCTCAACAGGACTACGGCGGAACCTATCACTTGGCTAGAATTCACTGCTGCCTTTCGCAAGACGCACATACCATCGGGAGTGGTGTCTCTTAAGAAGAGAGAGTTCAGAGCGCTCACTCAGGGATCTCGCTCTGTTACGGAATACTTGCATGAGTTTAATCGCCTAGCTCGTTATGCTCCGGAGGAAGTACGCACTAATGAAGAGCGTCAAGAGAAGTTCCTGGAAGGACTGAATGATGAGCTTTCCTACCCATTGATGACTGGAGATTATCACGATTTCCAGAAGTTGGTGGATAAGGCTATTCGCCAGGAGGATAAGTACAACCGCATGGAGCAGAAGAAACGCAGGATTGCCCACTTCAAAGCTCAGCAAGGGAATGGTCAGAGGCCACGTCTTGTTTCGGGACCTCAGTCCATGCCACCGGGAGGTTCTTCGTCTGTTGTTCGTCCGCAGCGTCAGTTCTTCAACAACAATGCTGGCAACAACAACCGCAACCAAGTTCCACGTCCGGTGACAGCTCCGACACAGCATCAGCCTGTCAGGAAGGAACAAGGAAACAAGCCCGGAGTATGTTTCAACTGTGGTGACCCAGGCCATTATTCTAACAAGTGTCCGAAGCCCCGACGCGTGAAGGTTGTCCCTGCACAGAACAACTCCACCGCACCAGCGACAAAGGCTCGTGTCAACCACGTTGCGGCTGCAGAAGCTCAAGATGCTCCAGATGTGATTTTGGGTACGTACCCTGTTAACTCAGTCCCTGCAACAGTACTTTTCGACTCTGGTGCTACGCATTCATTTTTATCCATGAGTTTTGCGGGAAATCATGGGATGGAAGTAGAAGATCTTAGACGCCCTTTGATGGTTAGTACCCCGAATAATCAAGCACTCTCAGTGCAACGTAGTCCCTCTGTCAGAATAGAGATTCAAGGAGTGCCATTTCTGGCCAACCTTATTCTGTTAGAACCAAAGACCTTGATGTCATCCTAGGGATGGACTGGTTAGCCAGATATAAAGGTGTGATAGACTGTGCTAATAGGAAAGTAACTCTCACCAGTACTGATGGCCAAGTTGTGACTGTTCACGCATTGCCTTCAGAGCCCTTAAGGTCAAGTCTGAACCAAATAACTTTGGAAGAGATTCCTATAGTACGAGAATACCCAGATGTGTTCCCGGATGATTTACCTGGTATGCCGCCTAAAAGAGATATAGAGTTCAGAATAGATTTGGTACCTGGTACAGCTCCAATCCATAAGAGACCTTATAGAATGGCAGCCAATGAGTTAGCAGAAGTCAAGAGGCAAGTAGATGATTTGCTTCAGAAAGGATACATTAGACCAAGTTCGTCTCCATGGGGTGCTCCAGTTATTTTTGTTGAGAAAAAAAGATCATACCCAAAGGATGTGTGTGGACTATCGTGCCTTAAATGATGTGACTATCAAGAATAAGTATCCGCTGCCCAGAATTGATGATTTGTTTGATCAGCTTAAGGGTGCCACTGTTTTCTCCAAGATCGATCTTCGATCAGGATATCACCAGTTAAGGATTAAAGAGGAAGACATACCTAAGACAGCTTTCACTACTCGGTATGGGCTGTTTGAGTGTACTGTTATGTCTTTCGGACTTACCAATGCCCCCGCTTTCTTCATGAACTTGATGAATAAGTTGTTTATGGAATACTTAGACAAGTTCGTGGTCGTCTTTATTGATGACATCCTTATCTACTCTCGAACCAAAGAAGAGCATGAAGAACATCTTCGCCTTGCATTAGAGAAACTACGAGAACATCAGTTGTATGCCAAGTTTAGCAAGTGTGAATTCTGGTTGTCTGAAGTGAAGTTCCTTGGTCACGTCATCTCAGCCGGAGGAGTTGCCGTTGATCCTAGTAATGTGGAATCAGTAACCAGCTGGAAACAACCCAAGACAGTTTCAGAGATTCGCAGTTTCCTGGGTCTTGCAGGATATTACCGGAGATTTATAGAGAATTTCTCTAAGATTGCTAAGCCCATGACACGACTGCTTCAGAAAGATGTGAAGTACAAGTGGTCAGAAGAATGTGAGCGGAGTTTCCAAGAATTGAAGAGTCGCTTAATATCAGCGCCCATTTTGATTTTGCCTGATCCAAAGAAGGGTTTCCAAGTGTATTGCGATGCATCTAAGCTTGGATTAGGATGTGTTCTGATGCAAGATGGGAAGGTGGTTGCCTATGCATCTCGTCAGTTACGTCCACATGAGAAGAACTACCCTACTCATGACCTCGAGTTAGCCTCAGTGGTTCATGCATTGAAGATTTGGCGTCACTATCTTTTCGGAACTCGTACAGAGGTGTACACCGATCACAAGAGTTTAAAGTACATCTTTACTCAACCGGATCTGAACATGAGACAACGGAGGTGGTTGGAATTAATCAAGGATTATGACATGGGAATTCATTATCACCCGGGAAAGGCTAATGTTGTAGCAGATGCTCTTAGCAGGAAAGGCTACTGCAATGCTACGGAAGGACGACAGTTGCCATTGGAGCTATGCAAGGAATTCGAAAGATTAAATTTGGGAATTGTCACTAGAGGTTTTGTTGCAACCTTAGAAGCAAAGCCTACTCTCATTGATCAGGTTAGAGAAGTCCAGATTAATGACCCTGATATTCATGAGATCAAGAAGAACATGAGAAGAGGAAAAGCTATCGGTTTCTTAGAAGATGAGCAAGGGACCGTATGGTTGGGCGAAAGAATTTGTGTTACAGAGAATAAAGAGTTGAAAGATACAATTCTGAAAGAAGCTCATGACACTCTGTACTCCATTCACCCTGGTAATACCAAGATGTATCAAGATCTCAAAGAAAGATTTTGGTGGACAAGTACGAAGCGTGAGATAGCAGAGTTTGTAGCTATGTGTGATGTTTGTCAGCGAGTTAAGGCAGAACATCAGAAGCCAGCAGGTTTGTTGCAACCTTTGAAGATACCAGAATGGAAGTGGGAAGAAATCGGTATGGATTTTATCACGGGTTTACCCAGAACGTCATTAGGCCACGACTCTATTTGGGTGATAGTCGACAGACTTACCAAAGTGGCTCATTTCATTCCAGTAAAGACAACATATTCCGGAAGTCGTTTGGCGGAATTGTATATGGCTAGGATTGTGTGTTTGCATGGTGTCCCTAAGAAAATAGTGTCTGACCGAGGTAGTCAGTTTACTTCAAAGTTTTGGAAGAAGCTTCAGGAAGAGATGGGTTCTAAGCTGAACTTCAGTACTGCTTATCATCCGCAGACAGACGGACAAACCGAAAGGGTGAATCAGATTTTGGAAGATATGTTGAGAGCTTGTGCTCTAGACTTCGGTGGAAGTTTGGATAAGAATTTGCCTTACGCGGAATTTTCGTACAACAACAGTTATCAATCTAGTCTTCAAATGGCTCCTTACGAAGCATTGTATGGTCGTAAGTGTCGTACTCCTCTTCTGTGGGATCAAACGGGAGAACGTCAGGTGTTCGAAACTGATATCCTAAGGGAAGCAGAAGAAAAGGTAAAGGTTATTCAAGAAAGATTGCGTGTAGCTCAGTCTCGTCATAAGAGTTATGCAGACAATCGCCGCAGAGACTTGAGTTTTGAAGAAGGAGATCATGTGTACCTTCGTGTCACTCCTCTCCGAGGGGTTCATCGTTTTCAGACCAAAGGAAAATTGGCTCCGCGTTTTGTGGGACCTTATAAGATTGTCAGTCGAAGAGGTGAGGTTGCTTATCAGTTGGAATTACCTCAATCGTGGGCAGGAGTTCATGATGTGTTCCATGTGTCACAATTGAAGAAGTGTTTGAGGGTACCTACTGAGGAAGCTAATCTTGAACAGATAGAAATTCAAGAGGATCTGACATATGTCGAGAGACCAATCCGTATTTTGGAGACAAATGAGAGAAGAACCAGGAATCGAGTTATCCGTTTCTGTAAAGTTCAGTGGAGTAATCACTGAGAAGAAGAAGCTACTTGGGAACGAGAAGATGAATTGAAGTCCGCTCATCCGCATCTTTTCGCCAGTTCTTCTGAATCTCGAGGACGAGATTCTGTTTAAGGGGGGTAGATTTGTCACACCCTAAAAATCCTAAAAGTATAAATTATTGCTTAAATGGAATTTCCAGAAATGAATTTTAAAAGTCTGGAAGAAAAGATTTAATTGTAAATAATAAATTCCAATATAAAATTGGGCCACATAAAATTTTATTAAATACTTTGCTTAATTCTATAACTCCTAGATTTTTCTGGGATTTATTTGAGCTAAGGAAGTATTTTTAATAAATGAAAGAGCATTTCATGAATTATTTAAATGGAAAAAGGTTTTAAAATTCTTCTTTTGGCTTTGGGCCGAAAGTCGGCCCAAAACCCTCTCTTCTCTCTCTTCGGCCCAAGTCGGCCCAGCAGCCGAGCCGCGCGCGCGCAAGCCGCTCTCCCCTCTCTCTCCCGCTCGCTGACAGGTGGGGCCCACCTGTCAGGCCCGTCGTCTTCCTCGGGCCGGAACCCTAACCGAGCGCCGCCGCCGCCCTTTCCAATTCGGCCGCCCCTTTCCCGATTCGGTGAAATTGATTGGGGGGAAACCTTCGCCGTGATCTCCTCTACCTTTTTCTCTTTGGAAGCATCGGCCGAATCGCTTTGGAAAGTCGGGGATTCGAGCTCGATTCGGAGCCGGCCGAACCCTAACCTTCCATCGCCGTCGCCGCCGCCGCTCCAGCCGTGCGCCGCCGTCGCTCCGGTCATCGCCGTCGCTCGGGGAGCTCGCTAACGTGGTCGTCGTCGCGTCGCCGTCCTCGTCCGACCCTTCGCCGTTGCTGTGGACCGCCGGAACGTCGCCGTCATCGTCGACCCGAACCTCTCCGCCGTTCGTCCTCGTCGCCGGCGTCGTTCGTTGCTCCTCCGCCGCTAGTTCGGTCGTCGGTGAGTTCGTCGTGCCCTCCGCATCCCGTTGCTGCTCTCCGTTCGCGCCGCCGCGCCGTCGTTCGCCGGCGGGCATGCGAGTCCGAGCCGCCGTCGCCGCCGTCGGGGGGGGGGGGGGATGACGTCATTGCTGACGTCATCACCGTTGTCGCCCGTGAGCCGGCCGTGAGCCGTTTGATCTCGGCCGTCCGTTCGGTCCGATTGATCTCGGCCGTCCGATCTTGTGAACCGTTGCCGTGGACCCGGTCCACCGTAGACCCGAGCCCGCTGACGCAATAAAGCCCCTTTTTCTTTTCAAAAATAATTCATTATTGCGTCATAATTCAATTAAAATTTATATAAATGATTTAATCCGATTAAATCTTTAAAAATTCATAACTAATTCATCTTAGCTCGGATTTAGCTGGTTCAAGTCTCTAAATTTTTCTAAAATTGAGATCTACATGTTAAAAATATCCCCATGTACTGTTCATGCTTGCTTATGTGCTGTTTTGGTGTTTTTGCTCTTCTCTGTTTAGAATCCGACGTTTCAGGAGAGTCCGCTTTTGCAGGAGAAGATTTAGAAGAGTTCCAAGGCCAGCAAGGCAAGTCACACAGATCCTAATCAATCCTTTGAGCATGTTGATCCCGTTTAAAGCTATTGTTTCTATTCAACTATTGCATATATTTTGGAATGTCATTGGGTGGAATTAACCTATTGTTTGTTATAGCCCTTTTGTTCTTGATTATCTTATTCCTTGATACCTTGGGTCATTATAACTTGACTAGTTGAGCTTTATATTGGTTCGACTAGATATTAGGTGTAATTGCTTAGCCATGCTTAGAAACTTTAGCACACTAATGGGATAACATATGACTCACTATTACTTAATGATGGCTTAATGATAGTTCACGATGGTCAATCGTGATTGGTTGATTAATTAATTTGACAACTAAAACCTGATAATGGTGGGTTGTGAGTACATGGTTTTGATGGTCGTGCTCATGACAATTAAGGACCGGTTCAAGAGTTTCGGTTGTGAAACATTAACCGTGCCAACCACAAGCCAGCGTGGGCAACGGCTTTATCTTTTACATAGCATAGTTCATTGCGGAGCACCAGACTGAGAAGTGGCGGAGATAAGCCCACGGGGGTCGCTGGGGAGTCCATGCCTTGTTTATAGGGGGGTGACTATGATCCGGGAATGGTGCACTGTAGTGGATTGTGTGGTGTGAGGGGTAATGTCACAGCTCCTTTCCGAGGTACCGTGGTGGTACTAAGGCACATGGTGACATGATGTGGGGCTGTGTCTTGTGGGTACAGTGGTACACCTCTGATCAGAGTAAAACTATTCGAATAGCCGTGCCCGCGGTTATGGGCGGGTCTAACAATGTTTTTCATGATTAGTCTCACCCTTCCCACCATAATGAAAGATGCTACAACTGGTTATAATTGATTAGCTCCTGGTTTGGAGTGGTATATTCCTGGTTTGGAGATTAGAGCTGTGCAGCCGGGGTTGGTTGTTCAGAATGGTTGGGCCTATACAACAGGGTATGTTGTATAGTGTTGGATTAATACTGTTTAATTAATACTCTACTGTTTTATTAAATTCTGAAATATTCTTTAAATGCTGTTTATGCAAAGAAGCCTATATTATGCCATCCTTGGTTATCCTGTGCACTTGCATATTTGCTGCGTGGCTTGCTGAGTATGTCATATACTCACCTTGCAATCTTTCATCAGAGGAGGAGATCTACAGTGAAGCTGATGGTGGTGAGGATTTGGCGTAGTCCATGTCAAGCTGCCTGTGGAGTGGAGTCGTCTGCGCTGTTTATCTTTATTTTCCGCTGCTTAGATCTTTATTGTTTGAGAGGAACTATCCACCTCTGTAATGACAATTTATTCGCTTATTAATTAGAGTAATAATCGTACTCTATTATCAATTTGTTATTGTGTGCCTCGGCTGATTCCTGGACGAGGGTTTACACACATGTAAGCGTTTGGAATTTTGGATAGAAATTCCGGGCGTGACAGACAACAACGTCAACTCCAGCGTCAACCTAGAAGTTCCTACTTCAACAATGCTGGTATGGACTAAGTCGGCGAAATCGTCTTCCCGGTTTACACCACGGTGCCGATCTCGACTAGTCCATAAATGACCGGAAGCGAGAACGCCGTGGCTACAATCCTGGACGACTCCATGTCGAAGGATTCTCCCGCAGAAGTGGAGAATGGAACATCGATGACATCCAAGCCCGAGGAGGATCCTAGTGCGGCCAAATCTTGTCCTTCCGATGAGAATCACGAGCCGACAAGGACAAATTCCGAGGCGACAAGGTCCTGATGTCCTATCCACAAAACCAGGAAACACATCTTGCAAGCTTGTTGGGTTTTCGTCGACGTACAAGCTGAGATCCGTGCCTGCAAAGAGCGTGGAATTCAACGTACTTCTCCAACTCATGATGTCTATTGTCCTATTCACAAGGCAAAGAATCACGACCTCTCAAGCTGTAAGATTCTTCTTAACGCCATGAAGACGTCACTTCCTAAGGTCCAGCAGTCACAAATCTCTCCTAGAGATGTGAACAAGGAACGAGGAGTGATGGTCATCTCAGACCGATTCGTTGGGGTGATCGACATCGATCCCCACGAGCCGTCAGTCCTACACTTGCTCGAAGACCAGGGCTCATCGTCGACAAGCACACCACGCGATATGTGTGCTATCCACGGGACTAGCGCGTCTGCGCGCGCCGACGCGGAAGCAGAGAATCAAGTGGTTACACCGGCCTAGCACATCGGGGCCATCAACACAATACTGAGGGAAACCCCTTATGATCCCGTTCTTAACGATGATCTCGCACGGTGGACAGAACGACTACGGGAATCAGTGACCAACCTCAGCAACACGTTCGAGGAGGCCGCTGCCGCAGCACACCCAGAACAACCGCCAGCTGGCGGTGCCAATGGCGAACCACCTGAGTAGCGAGCCTCACCTCGACAAGCCACCCCTCCACCCCGCGGCACCAGCAATCTCCGTGACCATTTGAATGGCCGCCGAGAAGCATGACGCACGCAAGACAACGAGAACCGTTCCCGACATCGTATCTCTTCACGACGTTGAGAGAACGAAGAGCGAGGAGGACACCCGAGCGAGAACCGAGACCGTGATAACTGCCACAGCCGCCACGAACGCGATGATCGCGAACAGCGGATGCCGCGCGATACTGGTCGAGGACGCCGCCATAACGATGACGATGATGGAGATCGGCGCCGGGACAACAACGGGGGGCGACGACAGGATTCTCGAGAACCCGGACGTCATCCTCGTAATCGTACACCGGAACCAAGTGACCCATCGTCATCGTCATCATCCTCTTCATCCTCATAGCGAAATAGACATCCACAAAGGACATATGGTCGTCGACAACCCACCGCTCCTAGCGCTGGGTGTAGAGCTTTCAGCTGTTCGCTATGTGATGTCCGATGGCCTGAGAGATTCTGACCGGAAGCAATAGAGAAATACGATGGGAGTACCGACCCAGAAGAATTCTTTAGGTCTACTCCACGGTATTCTACGCTACCGGAGCAGACGACAACGCGTTGGCAAATTATCTGCCGATGGAATTGAAAGGATCTGCGCGTTCACGGCTGATGCACCTCCCGCCCTACTCGATTTCTTCGTGGGTAGATCTGTGGCAGCAGTTCGTCGCTAACTTCCAAGAAACTTATAAGCGTCATGCGATCGAAGACGATCTACACGCGTTGACACAAAATCCGGGCGAATCTTTGAGGGACTATGTTCGGCGTTTTAATGAGTGCAGAAATACAATCCCCGAAATCACCGATGCCTCTGTGATCCGCGCTTTCAAGACCAGTGTCAGAGATTGCTAAACTACCCAGGAGTTGGCAACAAGGCGGATCACGACTACTCGAAGACCGTTCGAGATTGTCGATCGATGCGCTCATGTGGACAACGCATTGAGACGCAAGAACGACAAGCCGAAGACAGGGGGAGAGACGAAACCAGCCAAGGACGCACCTGAATCAAGCAAGAAGAAAAGTAGCAAGAGTGGGAAAAGGAAAGCTCAAGTGGAAGTCCTCGCGGCAGAATACGCGGACCCTCCCAAGCACCTAGACCCACAAGGCGGCGACACGAAGAAAATATGGTGCCCTATACACAAGTCGGACAGACATTCCCTGGAGGATTGCCTCGTCTTCAAAAAGTCGCTGGCAAAGCAACTGGAATTGGAGAAGGGCAAGCGAGTACGTGTAGTCGAGAAGGCCACTGAGGCAACTACTCAGGACTCTGACTCAGCATACCTAGATTCTGATCTCCATGTCTCGCACATCTTCGGAGGTTCCACGGTGTACTCCTCAAAGCGATAATACAAGAAAGTGGTGAAGTTTGTTCGACATGGCAGGCGGCTGCACCCAAGATGAAGTGGTCTGAACAGAAGATCGAGTTCTCAGATGAAGACCACCACAAGGCTGCTGTCATCCCAGGACGATATCCGATCGTGGTCGAGCCTACTATTCGGAATATCAAAGTCGCACGAGTTCTCGTAGATGGCGGCAGCTCCATCAACCTCCTCTTCGCCAGCACCTTGGACGCAATGGGAATCCCACGAAGCGAGTTGACTCCCACTGATCAACCCTTCCATGGGATTACTCCTCAATCATCGTCCAAGCCATTGGGCAAGATTGCGTTGCCTGTGACTTTCGGCCAAGCAAATAACTTCCGAACGGAGCAGATCACCTTTGATGTCACTGAATTTGATACAGCATATAATGCCATCATCAGGAGAACTGCACTCACAAAGTTCATGGCCGCATCTCACTACACGTATCAAGTGCTCAAGATGCCCGGGCCGAAGGGAACAATCACTATTCAAGGGAATGCAAAGCTGGCGGTGCAATGCGACAAGCGGAGCCTCGACATGATCGAGCACATGCCCAGTCCACCCGCCACAGCTGAGTCACCCAAGAAAGTGAGCAAAACAAGCAAGACGCCGAAACCAGACGGCACAATCAAGATCGTTCCACTCTCCAGTGCCAACCCCGACAAGACCGTCAAGATCGGGGCATCACTAGGCGAGAAATAGGAACTCGCGCTCATCACCTTCCTCCGCGACAATGCTGACGTGTTCGCTTGGCATCCGTCCGACATGCCAGGGGTCCCTAGGGAGGTGATTGAGCACAAACTCATGGTGCGACCCGATGCCAAGCCAGTAAAACAAAAACTGTGGAGATTTGACCAGATCGAAAATAGGCCATACGAGAAGAACTCGACAAGCTTCTCAAAGCCGGTTTCATCAGAGAGGTACTCCATCCAGAGTGGCTAGCCAACCCAGTCATGGTGCGGAAGGCCAATGGGAAGTGGAGGATGTGCGTCGACTTCACCGACCTCAACAAGGCGTGTCCCAAGGATCACTTCCCTCTTCCTCGAATAGACCAACTGGTGGACTCAACAGCTGGTTGTGAGTTGTTAAGTTGTCTTGACGCTTACTCCGGCTACCATCAAATCAGCATGGCGAGAGAGGACGAGGAGAAGACAGCATTCATCACGCCGTTCGGTGTATTCTGCTACGTTAAGATGCCGTTTGGACTGATAACCGCAGGAAACACTTTCCAACGCATGGTCCAAGGGGCACTTAACGATCAGCTTGGGAACAATGTCGAGGCCTACGTCGATGACATTGTTGTCAAGACCAAGACAAGCGACTCATTGATTGATGATCTAGGGGAAATGTTCGACAACCTCCGACGATATCGCCTCATGCTCAATCCAGAGAAGTGCACGTTCGGAGTACCATCGGGCAAGCTGCTCAGGTTCCTCGTCTCTGGCAGAGGAATAGAAGCAAATCCCGAGAAGATCAAGGCAATCGAGAACATGAAGTCGCCCACAAGACTCAAGGAAATACAGAAGCTAACTGGATGCATGGCGGAACTAAGCAGGTTCGTCGCTAGGATGGGAGAACGAGGACAACCTTTCTTCGCTCTGCGGAAGAAACAAGACAAATTTATATGGACACAGGAAGCTGAAGAGGCGTTTATCGCACTCAAGCGCTACCTGTGAAATCCCCATGTACTTGTTGCTCCTCAACCTAATGAAGAATTATTCCTCTATATTGCCGCCACGCCATATTCCGTGAGTACTGTCATTGTTGTGGAGAGAGCGAAGGTGCAAAGACCAGTCTACTACGTCAACGAAGCTCTCCACAACGCGAAGACAAGATACCCACAGATCCAAAAATTGCTCTATGCAGTAATCATGACGTCAAGAAAGCTACACCACTACTTCCAAGCCCACAGGGTCACAGTTGTTTCCTCCTTCCCTCTTGGTGAAGTCGTGAGAAACAAAGACGTTGTCGGCCGTATTACGAAATGGGTAGTCGAGCTAAGCCAGTTTGATGTCCATTTTGTGCCACGAACAGCCATCAAGTCCCAGGTTCTCGCCGACTTCGTAGCCGATTGGACTATGCCTGAAAACAGGTTAGACAGTCAAACCAACAACGAAACATGGACAATGGCGTTCGACGGCGCACTCAACAGCCAAGGAGCAGGGGCAGGGTTCATCTTGACATCACCTTCGGGAGATCAGTTCAAGCATGCAATTCACCTCAACTTCAGGGCGACCAATAACACTGCTGAATACGAAGGACTACTTGCTAGGATAAGAGCAGCAGCCGCACTTGGAGTCAAGCGACTGATCATAAAAGGGGATTCTGAACTAGTCGCAAACCAGGTGCACAAAGACTACAAGTGCTCTAGCCCCGAGTTATCCAAGTACCTCGCAGAAGTCAGGAAGCTGGAAGAAAGATTTGATGGAATCGAGGTCCGATATGTATACCGCAAGGACAACGTCGAACCGGACGATCTGGCACGGCGTGCGTCCAGACGGGAGCCACTCGAGCCCGGCACCTTCCTGGACGTCCTGACAAAGCCATCGGTGAAAGAGGCAAACGAGGAAAATAGCACAGTCACCCCCGACATCAGCTCGGGGGCTACAGAGGTAGAACGCGCTGTTGCCGACATCGAGACCACAGACGACTAGCGGATCCCACTCAATAAATTCATAAGTAGCGACGAGCTGCCGAGGACGATGCAGAAGCCGAGCAAATAACCCATCAAGCCAAAATCTACTGTATGATCGGCAACGATCTATACAAGAAGGCGCCAAACGGGGTACTTCTCAAATACGTCTCGTCCGACGACGGCAAACATCTCCTCCTCGACATACATGAAGGGATCTGTGGGTCACATGCCGCCGGTCGCACATTGGTCGGAAAAGCTTTTCGACAAGTATTTTTCAGGCCGACTGCCCTCAAAGACGCTTGCGACATGGTACAGCGGTGTGAAGCTTGTCAATTTCATAGTAACCACACAAAGCTACCAGCGCAAGCGCTCCAGACTATCCCTCTCACTTGGCCGTTCTCGTGCTGGGGGCTCGACATACTCGGACCATTCCCACGAGGACAGGGCGGCTACAGGTTCCTATTCATGGCGATCGACAAGTTCACCAAGTGGATCGAAGCAACACCCACGGGGGAAATCAAGGCCAACAACACCATCAAATTCATTAAAGGGATAGTTTGCATATATAGATTGCCTCACCGAATCATAACGCACAACGGCTCCCAGTTCATCAGTGCCAACTTCCAGGATTACTACATTGGACTGGGAGTCACGATCTGCTTCACTTCGGTCTCTCACCCTCAGAGCAATGGACAAGTCAAGAGGGAAAACGGCATAGTACTACAAGGAATCAAGACCTGTGTCTGTGACAGGCTCATGTCATATGACAAGAAGTGGGTCGAAGAACTCCTCTCGGTACTTTGGGCCGTGCGCACCACACCGAGAACGTCCAACAAGGAGACACCTTTCTTCCTCGTGTACGGCTCAGAGGCCATGCTCCCAACCGAGCTACGACATCAGAGTACACGAGTAGAGAAGTACTCCGACGAGGATCAGGAGGAGCAGCGAAACGATGATGTGAATCTACTCGAGGAACATCGAGAACGAGTTGCCGACAGAGCAGCTTGCTACCAACAGGCCCTTCGTCGGTACCACGAGAAGCGCATCAGAGCACGCACGCTTTCGATCGGCGACTATGTCCTCCGATGGGTTCAAAGCCAAGCAAGGCGAAACAAGCTCTCACCCAAATGGGAAGGACCGTACACGATCACGCAAGTCTTGCGGCCAGGTGCATTCAAGATTGCAGACGGTGATGGTCGCGAGTTAGCAAATTCTTGGAACATTGATCAATTACGTAAATTCTATGTATAAATCAATAGTATCCATACTTGTAAGGCATCTTACAGCTTCAATAAAGTTTATTTTCAGGTAAATATTACAATCAAAGTGTTCCTTCCCGACGATCCCTTACCCCAATGACACCTAGTATTGAAACCTATCCTCATGTCCCTTTACGCCGTCTTGACAAGGCCTCCGAGGAACCTAAGGGAACTTCGGTTGGTGATGCCCAGAGTTGATAAGGCCTTGTCGGATCCTATAGAGACAAAAGACCATGTAAGATCTGGTCGTGTAAGAGTTCTCCCATGCGTATTAACCAAGTTGGAAATTGGGTTTTCCAACTTCACGGCTGGGGGCTAGGATCAGTGCTTGTTCAACCAAGGCAGGTCAAAGGTCCAAGAACCTTATCTTCCGAGAAGAATTCTCCGATGACAAGGCTAGGGGCTAGGGAGAGTGTATGACTCAAGTAACTGATCGAAGTCGCGAAGTGAGAAGACACTCGTACACACCACGTCTAGAGTAAGAAAACTTAGTTCGATAGATTTCTTTTCTATTTCACAAGTACTTCTTACAGTCCATAAAAATTCCAAAATATATTACACTTTTTCCTGAGATATTTGTCACAGGATATAAAGACTACCAGGAAGGCCAACGCCAGTCCATGGACTGGAAGACTTTCTCCGCAAGCGGCGCCATCGACTTCGCTAGGTTATCTATCTCTGCGGGAGTCCTCCGAGAACGTGAAAACCCTTCATGGAGGAACTCGAGGTGCAGCTGCGGACGATGGTCTCGTATACAGGCCAGCACATGCCCTCCGGCATATCAGCTCGATCGATGGCACTCCTGCTTCAGGACCTCGTCGATACGCTTGCCGATGCCTTCGAGCTGGGCGCAGGACCCATTCAGCCACGAGATATATCTGGCCACCAACTCCTCGGGATCCCCGCAAGGTACTCGGAGTTCCCTGCAGACTCCGGCCATGGCCGTGCAACAGCTCCTGAGGTACGAGTTGAACCACACCTCGCGACCTCGGAGTGCTTCCATGACCCGGTCCTTTTTCACTAACACCATAGTCCTCTCGAGTTCGGCCACCTCGAACTTTGTCCTCCAGTATTGGATGCGACAATCTCGGTCGGCCAGCGCACTCTCGAGGTCTGCTCAGCATGGAAACGACTAAGTCAAGCTGTTCTCCTCTCTCGAGAACACAGCAAATTAAGTCAATCCAGACAGAAGAGCAAAGGAGATGAAAACAAAAAAAAACAACCTAAGGAAGTCGTCGCCATGCCCGCTTCCACGGGCAAGTTCTGATCAACGTCGTCCTGCGGCACATACGGCTCGAGCGCAAGTGCCGGAACGATTACAGGCAACTCAGGCTGCCCGCACTGCTGGACATCCTCGACATCTCAACAAACGACAACAAAGTACTCGGGATCAAAATGCTAACGAAAACGAAGGTGATGACTGCACACACAAAGGCAGTTGGAACCAACAAAAGTTTTACAAAGCATGACTGATTAAGGAGTACAGGGGAACTGAAGTCCTACTCTTCAAAAATGGGGAGAACAGACTCCCCCAGATCACCGACTTCTTCCATCACACCCTTATGTGCGTCGTTAGCAGCCCCTGATCCAAGATCCTCTGGAGGTCGAGTTCAGGGTGCGCCAACCTTACACACGCGAGGATGTGGCACGCCCCGGTGTAGATCCCGTTGGACGTCTCCTCCCCGATCCTGGCCACATGCTTGGAGGGAATCGCCTCCATCGCCGTCGCCAGTTCCGCGAGCGAAGTCGTCAGCGAGAACTCGTCGAGATTCGCCGGGATGGTGGTCGTAACATCGCACTGCCCAGCGAGCTGGTGCAGGCCGGTGTCGGTAATCCGCAGGGAGCCACGGATCTCTGGCAGGTTGTTCTCGAGCTCCGACATGCGGTGCTTGAGCCCCTTCCGCTGCCACTCGTTGCCGGCCACCAGCTCCCTCATCTTTTGGAGGTCCTTGCGGACCTCCGCCAGGTCACGCGCCAGCTTGTCGGCTCGTTCGTTCGCCGATGACACTACCGCCACCTTCGCCTCCTCAATCTAATGACCTATGCCGCGAGCGCCGGCCTGGAGGATGCGCTCCATCTTGATTTGGAGCTCCTCCTAGGTGAGGACGTCAGCGGGCTGGCCTCGAGCAGGCACAAGGTCGCCGGTAGGGCCGCTGGGCGTCGCCTCACGGCTCCTGGGCACGACCACGACATCTGTCGGAGCCACTGCAGGAGACGCACTACAGTTCCCTCCAGACCCGTCTTGCGCCGCCTTCGCCAGCACCGCCCTGTGAAAGATTTCCGTGATTGCAATCAAGACGAGCTGCCAGAGTTCGATGAATTAAAGGACCTCAAATTCGTCCACTTATTTCTCGCCAAGTGACACCAGCCTCTGCCGTCACTGAGGCGGGGGAGACGCATCTGAGGCTTAAGTAAAACGAGTATGGTGTGAGGACAACGTCTTCCGACTGCGCAATAAATGACCAAAGGGGCTTACCGATGGAGTGGGCGCCTTCCGACGGTTACCAAGCACGGAGGAAAACTTCATCCCCCTCTTCGGAATGTTGCCGCCACTGGTCGTGGCAGCGGCAGTAGCAAGAGCAACGTCGGACGCCTCCTGGGCGACGCCCTCCTTCAACGAAGCCGCCGCCTGGTGGTCCTCGAGCGGCCCGATGACGTTAGTCAGAGGGAGAGCCTGCACTACATGAAGTCACAATGCAATCCTGGAAGAAAAAGATAAAGGGTCGTTGAGTACACTCACGTTGATTGAAGCTTCACGCTCAGCTGTCCCTTTCTCGCAAAGAGGGACAGGGACGTTGGTCGCCGTTGTGGGGCCGCTGATCATCACTTGACAGACACGACGCTCCACGGTTTTGCTGTTCAAACCTGTAGATCGAGAACCAGAGTTCGATAAGTTGGGAGGAACATGCACATAAGGAAGGGAATCCGAAATGCAAGAAAAATACCCCGAGGAGAAACCCGGGTCGCGTCCTTCGGCCCAGAATAGTCAAAGGCAGGGTGGGCTCGAGCCTGGAGCGGCTGGATCCGCCTACCAATGAAGTTGGCAGCGACTTCATACCCTGACAACCCTCGTACTCGGAGGTCATCGATGATATCGATGAAGGACTGAAGGGAGGGGGTTAAGGCGGGTTTGGCGGTCCAAGACGAAAACTTGTCTGGTTGTTCCTCAGGGACAATGAAGACTGGATCCGAATTCTCTATCTAAAGATAGAACCACCTCGCCCGCCATTTGCTACGAGAAGAGGGGCACTGGAAGGGGATGTATCGCGACTTCAGGCCATCCCGAAGTCGGAAACCGACACATCCGGACACCTTTTTAGGTTCCATCCAGCGCAACTCGTAGTAGAAACGGAAGAGATCAAGAAACGGCTCTACCCCAATGTAGGCCTCACAAAGATGGGAAAAAATACTGAGGAAGGCGATGGAATTGGGGTTCAAATGGAGCAGAGAAAGACCATAGAAATTCGAGACAAGAAGAAAAAACTCGGAAGGCGGAGAAAGAAAACCACAAAGAATATAGTCCTCAACTGCAACCATGTGGCCCAGGACAGGTTCGAGTTCAATACCTCCTGGTTCTCTCTCCATGGTCCCGCAACCGGGGAGAGCGCCATCCTCCTGCAACTTCTTCAGGGATGCGCCGGTGGAAGTGGACTTGTCGAGATCCATAGCCGTCGGAGATCGCCGGAGAAGGGACTGAGATGAGCAAGCTAGGGTTTTTGCGGGAGCGGAGAAGACGAGGAGCGCTTGGAGGCTGAAAAGTTTTTCGCAATAGGCGGACTTCAAAATGGATCCCAAAAACTCCCTTAATAGACGCACTACCGATGGTGCGAATTCCAAGGAAAGGAGAGAGATGGCCGCCGGAAATTTCTGGGTCCGTTACGCACGATAGTTTTCGGACATCAATTTAAATTCACTCACGACTGTTGAACTTCGCATGGTGTTGTCAATTACTCCTTGTCTCTACGGTTCTCACACCGAGATCGACCAGTCGAGAACGACAACAATCCCGACATCAGAAGTCGTGATCGGCTACATGAGTTCATTTAAGCAGAAGTCGGGGGCTACTGTCAGGGTTACGGATAAGGTATACCCTCTACTCTTGGATATACGTTATACATCGATATGGTATATCTGCGCGTATACGGACGTTCTCTGTACACTCTAAGGAAATCCATCACGGATTCCACAGATAGAAAGATTCCTACTCAGATAGAACTGGGTCGTCACTGTATCGTGTAGGGTCCGATGTCTCCGAGTCCTACTTGGAAACCAACTGACCTGCGGTATAAAAGGGACCCCCCGGGAGGACCTAAGGCATCGAATTTCATAGCCACCACAGCCTACGAAGCTGGAGCCTACAGGAGCCAAGTCGCCGGGTGTTCTAGTCGAACCAACTCGACTACGATCTCGTCGGTATCATTGAGTTCCACTATTTCCTTTGTAATCTGTGATTTCCATCATATAATCCCATATCAACTGGATTAGGGCTATTACCTACCAAGGGGCCTGAACCAGTATAATCCCTGTTTTCTGTTTGCTAGATGTCGTACTACGTAGATCCTCGTACCAGCGTACCCCAATACCCTCTATATCCGGTCTACAGGTATCCCCCGTCGACACTATGATGGAGTATGATCTACTGGTCGCCTCCAATGATTTTTGCATGTATTTTCTTCATTCAAATGCTATCTGCTGCTTGACTGCATTTTTCCCAATCAAAACAAGTGCGTCGGTAATTAGCACGCTTAGTTTATGAATGGACAGGGCAATTGATTTATGAAAGAATAGGACAATACTACTAGACAACTAAACTGTATGAAATATGTGGGAAGTCCTCTTATGAATGAAAGCGGCAATACTAACTAAACTTTAGGTTCCCATTTAAGGTTTCTCATTGAAGTAAAACATGAAAATTGGACTTATCAACATAGCACTGTCTGTTCCCATTTTTATTTATGTCTGGGTTGAATTCAGGAGACTCTGTATATGCTCCATAGGTTCATCAGTGGTTAAAGACAGTTAATATTTGTGTCGATTCAATAACTAAACATAGGGCTATGCAATTGATGGGTGTGATCATGCCAAATAGTCTGTTTAATTAATTATGGTGACTTGTGATCGAGTATCCTCACATGTACTATATTAGAATTAATTCAAGATGTCCATGGAAGATTAATTAGTTATCTGTCTGCAAGTTTCTTTGCCAATTTATATTGGAGTTGTGCCAACCGTAATTCTTTTGCCAATTTGCAGTCTTGAATCTAAGGCAGCAGCTGTTGGAAAGGCGCCAAGCAAACTCATGTACTTACAAGATATGATTGCGTACATTTCTTCTTACAATATCCACCTTAGTGTTTTGTTTTTCACATGTGGTCCTTTATGTTTGTCCTGCCATACATACATTTATATACATATATATATACATTTACATATATATATATATATACATATATATATATATATATATACATTTATATATATATATATACATTTATATATATATATATATACATTTATATATATATATATATATATATATATATATATATCCTAATCATGCCATGGATAACTATCGTACCATGCTTTATTTGGGGATCAGTCACTAACATATGCATCTGGGGTCTTCAATTGCCTACAAGTTTATGCAAGCTAGCTAGAAACTGTGACAAACAACATTAATCTGATATTGGCAGATTTTCACGTCAGCTTATGGAAGCCTTGTGTGTGTTCCAACTAATAAGCTTTTCCTTAGTATTTTACTTCCCATGTCTACCATTAGTTTTGATGATATTTCCGGATACTATCTTATCGGGGTAAATAAAGCAACAATGCTACGAAAAGGGTCAAGTCAAATTTAGTGAATCACAGCAATGTACCAGGTTGAGCTAATCTAAATGTCTGAATTAACAGTTGAACATATGTTGCTTCTCTATATATACATGTGTTTACTTGTACAATATTAATGCCTTTATGCTTTCCACAATTATCTGAAATTAATGCTTTTTCACAAATGTTGCATGTGCCCATTGTTCAGTCCCTTGCTAAATTTTTTCCAGTTCAACGCATGTGTGAAGCTGTAGCTATGTCATTCTAGCCTCCTAACTTAAAAATATGAATTTCAACGATGCCTCACTTCAAAAACTCTGCTTGGGACAGTACACACCATAGTAATTGCTATATGTATGTTTGGGAAGGATTATTTTTCACCATGCACTGCAATATCAATAATTTTCATTTGATGTTATTATCCTATTTTACTATTCTATGTTACTTGGAATAGATACTACAATATCAACAATGGCTAGGCGGAAATTGGCACAGTTGACTTGAGCAACATAAGACGTTAGTGTTCCAATACCGCACCCCTATTCTTTTGTTGAGTATATCTGAATACCTTCTATCTAATGTTAGTGTTGCAGGAAAAAAAATTCTTTTCCTATCCCAGTAATCCATTTGATGAACCCTGAGTTCCTCTCGACACTTACGGCTGTTGTTGGCCCGATCTTTCGGTGAGTTGATGATAACTACGATTTGGGAGAAACGTTGACGACCCGACTACAACCGTACAGGACGTTGCGTTGCGCCTTAGCGATCGATACACCTCTCCGTGGGTTGTTGATCTTGCCGGTGCAAATCAACCTTATTCCTGCAAGCAAATCGAAGAAACAAGCAAGAACAAGATAAAAGCAATCTGAATTGCAAATAGGAGTTGAATACGAATGATAAGTTGGGATTCCGAGGAACAAGTAGACGGACGGTCTAGCCGACACGCGCGCTGCAAGCAAGTAGCAATGGCTAAACTTTAATCTAACAAAACCCAAGCAACTCTAAAGGGGTACCTAACTATTTAAGGAGGTGGGAGGACGACCTAAGGGGACCCTAGGGTCGTGCTCCACCTGGTTGGGGCGCACCCCGCATGGGCCCCACCTGGGCCGGGGTCCCAAATGAAGTTACAAGCCCATAGGCCCATTATAGGTGACGCAGCACCTTGTTCCTGTGATTGTGGCCACACGAGATGGAATTCGGAGATGAGGCTGGATCCGTTGGAAAGAGGACTCCGTGAGCTTTCCATCAAGTACTCACGGGCCAAAAACGGAGGTCGTATGCAGATTCGGCGGCCGTTTGAAATCAACAGCGCAGCAGGTGGCCGAATCGGATTCCAGCACTTGGAGGCCTTGATCTTGATGTCTTCTTGTTCATGCATGATGTGAGCAATGGTTATATCCGTAGTAGCCATGGTCACATCATCCTCCCCTTCTTCACGGAAAACCGTCCTCGGTTTTTCCATGTGGTGCAAATCTTGCTTCCCTTCTTCAAAACCGACCTGTGTCTTTGGACAAAAGCAAAACAAACTTGAAGTAACATCAGTGGTCCTAACACTACTCTCCAGTTTGTATTTTGTTGGCACAACAACAGAGGGTTGCATATCTGAACAAATGTAAACTTTGTGCACCAAATAAATGTCGCTATCATTATATTTGCCAAAGATGTGAAAAATAACATTACGAGGACATGGCAAATCAGAATGAGCAAATATTTTGGCCTTCAAATAATTGAGCTCACAAGAATCATCAAACAGAATATAGCCCAATGTATTTAAAGAAGATTGCAATTGAAGTTCATCATTCTCGCTGGACGTGTGAATAACATGCTTAAATTCAGTACATGGAGAATCAAGATTAAAAGTAGCATGTTCATTCACTAGTTGTGGAATGGATATAAGTGAAGTACTATCGCACAACTCTTCTTTACCACAAGGAACAGAATGCAAATCAACTTGTGATAAAGGCAATTCAGAAGTAGGTTCCACTAAAGTTTGCTCTAAGTCAGCATGGAAAGTGGAAAAATGTAATTCATCAGAAGCATACTCACCTTGAGTAATTTCTGCACCATTTAATTTACCTTTTATGCCGTCTTCAGATAATGTAGGTGCATCAGCCTTCTCCTCATTCGCGAGTGATGGAAGTGACATCTCAAACATATCGTTCTTCTCATTTTGGGGACTGTTTTGAACTTCCTGCAAAACATCAGTGATAGGAGGCACAAGCATAGCTTGTTGCTCCATTGGGTTCTCCAAAATTTTGCGCTCAACATTGCAAGCAAGCATGAACAATTGGCCTATATGATTATATGTCACATTAACAAGCCCAGCCTGAATATTGGAATTAAGCCCTCTGAAAAATCTAGTCATTGTGTTCTCATTAGATTCTTGTAAACCACTATAAGTGATACAAATTTTAAAATCATGAAAATACTCCCTAACAGTTTTGTCACCTTGTTTTAGATGTTCAAACTTCTCAAGGAGAGCACGTCTATAGTATGAAAACACGAATCTTTTTCTCATCAGTATTTTGCATTCATCCCAAATTTCAAGCTTATTTTCCATAGTATGCGACCAAAAAGATGCAGAACCGGTACACTTATTACTAGCAGCCTTAATCATTTAAGCATTAGAAAAATCATACTCATCAAATTGTTTTCTACTGCTAGCTCCCAATTAATGTATGCAGCGGAATCATACTTTCCATCAAAAACTGGCAATTTAGATTCTACCCTTGCAAGATCATTATCATGTACCTCATATGTGATGCATGAAGAAGTCACTATATCTCGTTGATGGTGAAGATGTTGATGTTAAGCATGACCATCTCGTTTCCCCTTGCGCAATCCTGCCATGGTTAGTAGCAAACAAGAAACATACACAAGAATATGCACGCTGCTATCAACTACTAGGCAGTGGTAGCTGAAATATCACACACACTCAAGCTTTTCACCAAGCTCTTACAAGTTCTTACCAAAGCAAGTGGAATGGTGACGTACACCGACTCAACCAAGCACCCCAATGGAGTTTGGATGTATCGATGCCTTGGCAAACACTTACTGTACAGCTGCAATCAAATCTGTGGAGCTCTAGGTTGGCTTAAATATATAGCAAAGGGAAGCAATGGTTCAAATCAGAGAATGCAAAGTTGAATAATGGTTCAAAGTCAAGTACCGTGCTGGTCCTAGGCTAGAACGTAATAGAGACGCGAGCCTAGACACAAACGATACCACAAGATAGCACTAGCAACAACTCACAACTCACGCACAACTCTGATATATGAAGTTCAGCTCAAACATAACAATATTTTCTCTTTTCTTTCTTTCTTCTTTCTTTTTTTTTCTTTCCTTTCCTTTTCTTTTCTTTTTTTTTGGGTGCGGCTTTTCTTTTCTTTTTTTATGCACCTTTCTGCCTTTTTTTTTCTTTTTCTTTTGATTTTTTTTAACAAAAAACAGACTCAAGGACCTCAATGTAAGATTACAAGGACTCAAACATAAATATAAAATTTACAGGAACCGAAATGTAAAAGTCCAACTAAAAATTAAAAATTATACAAAAATGGAATGCTGAATTTATGCCGGTTCCGTTTTTCCAAACAGATCTCGAAACCGACACCAAACAAAAATTCACCATGGTGTTTGACACAACTCAAACTTTAGGATGTTCGTGATTTGGATGGGGAGAGAGTTCGGACTAGTTCCTCATGGTGGAGGTGAGCGACGGGTGGATGGATATGGTAGGTGGGGTGGTTCGGCCTTTATATGGAAACCGAACAGGTGGAAATCTGGAAACCGACCAATCAAAACAAACTTTCCCCTTCCTTCTTCCTGACGTATGGAAACCGAATCCAATCTAGAAAAAATCTCTCAACCTTCCTTCTTGGTAGCACACACATGCACGGCAAAAACAAACACACGCCGCATCTGCAAACTCTAGATGCAACTCAACAACTCCAAAACTAACCGACAGAAACTTCTGAAAACTAGAAAAATGGAACCCTGGTGGAAAGACGACTCCGTTTTCGTAGGTCCCGACGACAACAAAGACACGACAGCGGCGGGCGACAGTGGTACTAAACGTGACCAGAACTCGAAACTCTAAACGGACTAAACGCTATGACCAGCAACACGACTCAACGATGTAACGCAAAACTCAACAAAGCAAAAACCGAAAAGAACAATGCAATGGCACAATATGGCTAGGTAAATGATACGAATTTTTTTTGTATGGCTATTTTCTGGTTATAGGAAGATAAAAACTCACCGAGCAACGAAAGCTCTGATACCACCTGATGAACCCTGAGTTCCTCTCGACACTCACGGCTGTTGTTGGCCCGATCTTTCGGTGAGTTGATGATAACTACGATTTGGGAGAAACGTTGACGACCCGACTACAACCGTACAAGACGTTGCGTTGCGCCTTAGCGATCGATACACCTCTCCGTGGGTTGTTGATCTTGCCGGTGCAAATCAACCTTATTCCTGCAAGCAAATCGAAGAAACAAGCAAGAACAAGATAAAAGCAATCTGAATTGCAAATAGGAGTTGAATACGAATGATAAGTTGGGGTTCCGAAGAACAAGCAGACGGACGGTCTAGCCGACACGCGCGCTGCAAGCAAGTAGTAATGGCTAAACTTTAATCTAACAAAACCCAAGCAACTCTAAAGGGGTACCTAACTATTTAAGGAGGTGGGAGGATGACCTAAGGGGACCCTAGGGTCGTGCTCCACCTGGTTGGGGCGCACCCCACATGGGCCCCACCTGGGCCGGGGTCCCAAATGAAGTTACAAGCCCATAGGCCCATTATAGGTGACACAGCACCTTGTTCCTGTGATTGTGGCCACACGAGATGGAATTCGGAGATAAGGCTGGATCCGTTGGAAAGAGGACTCCGTGGGCTTTCCATCAAGTACTCACGGGCCAAAAACGGAGGTCGTATACAGATTCGGCGGCCGTTTGAAATCAACAGCGCAGCAGGTGGCCGAATCGGATTCCAGCACTTGGAGGCCTTGATCTTGATGTCTTCTTGTTCATGCATGATGTGAGCAATGGTTATATCCGTAGTAGCCATGGTCACATCACCATTTGTCTAATATAGTTGGTGGAAAGCTGCTCATGCTCCTTAACCAGAACATGAATGGTGAGTAATAAAGTTTGCGTTCCTCCATTCATCAATTATAGATGTTTTCCCTGCATTTTGCCTTGTAGTCCTTAACGGTGACAAGGATTGCTGCTACCTAAGCTTGCTGAACACCCATTTGTTATACAACTATTTTTTTTTAGTGAAAGTTTGTCTGATTTACTTTTTCACCATTTGTTTTCATCAGTGAATTATTTTCTATTTAAGCACTATTACTGCTATGTTGTAATCAGTTTATTAAAAAATAACAGTCTTTGTCAATGTATTATCTTCTATTTATCGAATTTACACATTTGTCATCACGCACGGCGTGTCGCCGCACATCCCCTTCTAGTTGGTATATGGATGGTTTATGTTCAAACTTAGTACAAAACTAGTAAAGCTCAGGGGATAAGAGGGCTGTTGACACAGGGAAGTTGAGTGATGCGCAGTTAGCAGATGTCGATTTAAATTTAAATTTATGTTCTGCAAACTGGGGCTTAGTTCCTAAATTTTGTTGTCTCACAGATGCCTAGGAGGACTACACTGAGGTTGTTGCGGAGTATGGTTGGCTGAGTTGGACATTGATTTTTTTTGCTGAGTTACTTGTGGGTGGACCTAGTGAGGACTTAGTGAATCTAGTTTGCTCTTGTGGCTGCATTTGTTAAGTTAACCTAGGAGGCTAGGACCTTATTTTGATATTAGGATATGGTGGAATTGAACCTAGTTTGCAATTGTACCTGGATTTGGTGAAGATGTATTTAACTTGTTATGTTGCTATGGTCTGCACTGATGTGAGGTTATATGTGAATGGGCTTTGATTATATGTGACTGGGCTTTACTTGTAAATGGACTTGTGCTATATTGAATGATAATTGGGCTTTTTTATATTATGATATATGGGTTGTTATATCTTGAGCTTATATGGGCTTTTGTAATGGGCTTTCGAAATGGGCTCTTGTAATGGGCTGAAATGAGCTTATATGCTTAGCCCATAAACAGATTGCTCCATACATGGACCAGCTCATAAGAAATTTCATGACGATTCAGGTTGTCACAATTAACATGCCATGTCAGCTCCACGTGGCATTGTACTACAGTTCTATGACGTTTGCTGTCCTACATGGCAACTGCATAGTCATCCAGGCTTAGTGATTTGTGACGTTTTTTAGCTAGATAATGACAAATATGAGCGTCACAAAGTTATGACGATAGAAGGATCGTCACTAGATTAATGACGAAAAAATAAGGTTTCGTCATAGAACGTCATTAGAGACTCATGATAGGTGATGAATGAATTTTCGTCACGCGAGCGTCACAGATTACGAAACGTGACGAAATTTTATGTGTTTGTGACGTAAATGAAGCGTTATCTATCATAAGATTTCTTGTAGTGACGTGGCGTGTTTCAAACATATGTAAACTTTACTTCTAGGTTTAGCCACGTGGCCCAATGAGATGGTAGTGTTTGCACCCTGAAATCGGTATTCTAGATTCGAGATGAATTCCTAAGGTAATAGTACATATGAACTGTACCCATGAAAAATTCAGAACTTAGAGCTGCAGTTTGAAGATCTCTTCTGTATTGTGCCCTTCTCAACACGAAATCATACTAACCTGCCAGCAAGACCAACAAGCCCAAAGATTCATATCTCATCACCCGTCACACCAAACATAAAAAAAAGGAACGGATTCATACCTCTCGTCCCCTGATGCGAAACGATGATTGGCGCAGGTGAAGATAGCGTCAGCTGCTTGGAGGTAGCAACCGCACCGTACGTGAGGGGAGTCTTCTTTGTCCTCCTACTTTGGATTGGAAAAAGGTGATGGTGCACACAAAATCATTCCTAAGTCATGGCTCCGCCGTCTACCGCCTAAGCACGCCTTAGGGAGAGGGAGGGCAGCGCCTAGGCCACCACGCTGGTGGTCGAGCAGTGAGTAGGCGACAGCGATGGACATGGTGGAGGGAAAGGAAGAGGCGGCGTGGTGGTGATCCTGATTGTCGTCTCCTTCCTAGATCTGACGAGGCCGAGGACGGCGAGGGCAGGACGAGGATGCCCTTGGGCGTGGGATGCGGGGCCATGGCTGGAGCCGTGTGCTCTTTGTCTCCTGACCCCTGACACTGACGATAATGGTGCGGATTAGGTCGGCCGGCGGCGCAGACAACCGCGGCGATCAGCGAGCACAGTGCACGGTTGATGGCCTGGGCTCGTCACCACGCAGCCTGGATGCATCACTCGCCTCCTGGAGGAGTAGTCGGCGCTAGGGGAGGAACAACGACCATCAGCACCTAGCCACAGGACTCCACGAGGTAGCGGGCAAGCACCTCCCCTTGCCCTTGCATGGTCGGTTGGGATTTCAGCGGATCCATCGGTTGGGCCTCATTTGATTTTGTGGACGGTGGCACGATGAACTGTAGAGGAGCCAGATTCCGGCGACGGCAATGCATTCATGATGACTTTGGAGCAACACCCTCCATCGTGACGTAGTCGACGAAGAACAGGCGGATCGGGGAACATGTTGCCACCACGAAGCAATCGTCCTCGCCGTCGCTCCACCATGAATCTGGCGACAACTGAGCTCTATAGTGCAGCGTAGAGGACGGCTGCGACCAACGAGCACTGTGCACAGAGGATGGCCAGGGTCGCCGCTCCAAATCCGGCGCCAGTGGGACTCAGCTTCGGTGACTTAGTGTAGGCAATTCACAACGTGACATACCATTCATCTCGGCCGTCCAAAATAAATCCAACAAAGATGGTGTTAACGACGAAATTTGGTAATATCAGCATTGGAAAGGAAGATTAGATCGAAGCGGAATCAAAGATAAGGATTATCGCGGAAACAGAGTAAGAATCGGCTGGAGTCCGGATCAGCTACGATTGGATCGGCTAAATTCGAGTCAGACTTGGTTTGGTGATGCAGCCGATTCCGACAATGCGACTTGGTGTACAACATCGGGTTGAGTTGATATGCTTCAAGATGATTGCCTCGCATGGATAGAGTCCTGGGAAGGCAATTATATCTATTAATTAGGATATTTTGTGTAATTTCCTTAGAGATATATTTGGGAAAAAGTCTGCCGTAAAGACTTATGGTATCTTACAGTTTGTTAGAGATAAGAGTTGTGTCCGACATGGACATAGTTTGTAATTCTCGGGTATAAATAGACCCCGAACCCCATGTAAATATAAACACACACGTTCAATACAATCTCAACACATCGCCACCCTTTTTGCTTTTGTTTTATTTCGACGAGTTCTTGCTTTTGGGTTGAGCTGCATCGATTTAGATCTTCAACAATAGGTAAAAGTTGTTATGACGGCTTGCGTTCTCGGGATTAGTGCTTCCATCTTTATGATACTCTAATCTTGTTCATGTAATTAGTCGAGCTATCATATATCTTACATAATCTCTAGCAGTATCACTACCTAACCTACAATCGGCTAACATCTGTCAGTAGAGGGCAGCCGATTAGGTTAGATATCAATGTTGACTTAGATTATATAGGATATCTACCACTCTATGAAACTTCCAGCGGCTTGATTGTCTAGATATTGTTCTTCTTTTCATACTTAATGCTGCATCAGTTGAGTTTGGTCTATTAAGTCGTGCTTAAAATATCAATCTCTAGCCTGCCTTCTGGTTGCCGATTAGGGTAGCATCGGGGTTTCAGCCGATCTTATCTGATTTAACTACATTTTCTTTATGTGCCTTATTGACATGTTAAATCTGCCCTTTATGTCAAGATCTTATTGCATCTGATTATATTAAGCTTCTGTTTGGCATATTCTGCTTGTTTTAATATCTTAACATAGAGTGGTATCGGTGTATTAGCCGATACATGCTAGATCTATCTGATCGGCAACGCTATGAACATATATAGTCTTGTTGTTAATATATATTTCGATCTAAGTGATTTATACTGTCTTGGCATGGCGACCAATCTATCCCAATCACTTGATTTAAGTATATATCGACACCAGGATTATATATTGTTAATATCTACAGCCGATCGAGTAGATTTAGCTCTTTATCATCTATTTGCAACCGCCGATCGATTCAAATATGACATCGGCTCAAAGATAAATGATATGCCATCGGCAACTAGCTGATCGGCTATCGTTTATGGATTAAACCGCGGTTTTTCTTTGTCTTTATTTCTTGTTGATTGCAAGATCAAATCAACTGGCACGCTAGCATACCCAAAGGCAAGTTTTGGACCTGCACTGGAGTTAAGCAGATCTCCCAGGACTCGTGTTTTTCATCAACACGCTTTTGGCACGCTCGGTGGGACTCGAACCCACAATCGCCTGATTAGAAGTCAGAAGTTTTCTCATGGACGGCTAGCCGCCAACATCACCATCCTCGGCTAGCCCGGGTTCTATTAAAGAGAAGGTCCAGCAGTTAGACCAATCTGACGTTAATGAGGGCAACGTCATGACCATTACTCAAGACAAATTGACACCTGATCAGAAGGAGTTTGAAGCAATGATGCAGCAAGCACGGAATAAGTTCGTGAACTCATTTATGCAGACCTGCAAGGGGACAGTGGTGCAAAAGTACCAGGTGAGAGTAGTAGCTGATGTCCCCGGGACCGGTTCTTCCAAGGATGGGGGAGTGAAACAAGCTCCAGATGGCTTGGCTCAACCGAGCAACAAAGGTGCTGCAGATGATTCTCAAGGAAATCAAGGTGGCAACTCTCAGGGAGTTCAAGGTGATGGTGCCCAGGGAGTTCAAGGTGAAGGCCCTAATCAAGATGGCAATGCAACACAGTTGCAGTTCAACAACTTCCAAGATCAGGTTGACCATGCTGTACACCATGCTCTGATCAAGCAATCTAGAATATTAACCAATACTTTAGCAAACATGGTGAAATCAATGGTTGATGGTTCAATGGCCGAGTATCAAGCTACAGGACCAGTCTACCTACCAGGAGGGGTGTTCCCGAATTATCGGCCACTAATCACCGATAACCAACCAGTTGTCCAGTCGGCCATTAATGCACCATCGGCTTAGCCGATGGCACCATCACCAGCTCCTGCACCTGCTGTACCACCTTCGGCTCCAGGCCAATTGGTTAATCCCCGATTGTCGGTGAGAGAACAACCACAGCACAGTAGACAGAATGTGAATCGGCTAACTCAAGACCAGGTTGCATCTATGTTCTTACCTCCTCAACATGCCGTTGATCCAACCCGGCAGCAGCCGATTCAGCAAACACCGCCAAGGCAGCAGGTTGTACAGCCGATTCAACAAACACCCCAGTCCAACAGGTTATGCAACCAATTCAGCAGACGCAACAGAGACGGCAGGTTTTGCAGCCGATTCAACAGACGCCATTAAGGCAACAAGTTCTTCAACCGATTTAGCAGCAAGGCTCAGTGAATGCATCGGCTGGGTTTGCAACACCTGGTAGTCAGCCTGTACAGCATACTGCAAATCAGCTTGTCCCGGAGCACTTGGTTCATCACGTACAACCAGATGGCACAGTGATTCCTCAAGTTATTCCTGAGCATTTGGTGTGCAATATTCAGCCGGATTTTCAAAATTATTAGGGGGGCAATTTGAATTATCAGTATCAGCCGCCATCACCAGAAGTTCAAAACCAGCAGGCAGGATCGGCTCAACCCCAGTTCGTTCCTCAATACAACCAGTTTGAGCCCGAATCACAGCAGCCTCAAGGAACGCCTCAGCAATGACCATGGGCCGATTTGATTGCGGATGTCATGAAGGAGCAATTCGGGCTTAGGCCAAAAGATGCTGGAAATTTATACCGACAGCCGTATCCTGAATGGTTTGAGAGAGTCCCTCTCCCTAACCGGTTCAAAGTTCCAGATTTTTCAAAGTTCTCAGGGCAAGATAGTACATCAACTTATGAGCATATTAGCTGATTTTTAGCTCAGTGTGGTGAGGCATCGGCTGTGGATGCTTTGAGGGTTAGGTTGTTCCGGTTGTCTTTGTCTGGGTCGGCTTTTACTTGGTTTTCTGCTTTACCGTATGGGTCGATTAACAGTTGGGCCGATCTGGAGAAACAGTTTCACAGCTATTTCTATAGTGGGGTACATGAGATGAAGTTGTCCGATTTGATAGCAATCAAGCAAAGACACGACGAGCCCGTGCATGAATATATTCAGAGGTTCAGAGAGATGAGGAATAAGTGCTACAGCCTAAGTTTGACTGATGCTCAGTTAGCCGATTTGGCTTTTCAGGGTATGATTGCTCCAATCAGGGAGAAATTCTCATCTGAGGACTTTAAAAGCTTGTCGCATCTTACACAAAAGATAACTTTGCACGAGCAGAGGTTTGCTGAAGCTAGGAGGAATTCTAGGAAGGTTAATCATGTCTGTTCTTATATGTGTGGATCGGATGATGAGGATGATAATTTTGAGATAGCTGCAGCCGAATGGGTAAGGAGCAAGAAGGTTGTACCACGCCAATGGGTGAAGAATTCTGGAAAAGAGGAGAGGTATGACTTTGACATTACCAAGGCTGACAAAATTTTTGATTTGTTACTACGAGAGAAGCAGATTCAACTTCCTGCGGGTCACACAATTTCGTCGGCTGAAGAATTGGGCAAGAAAAGGTATTGTAAGTGGCACAATTCTGGGTCTCATACTACCAATGATTGCAAGGTCTTCAGGCAGCAGATGCAAGTGGCTATCGAAGGAGGCAAAATCAAATTTGATGATTCCAAGAGGCCGTTGAAGGTTGATTTCAATCCTTTTCCTGTCAATATGGTGCATACAACTGGCCGAACAGCCGATGGAGGTCGTCCAAGGGGTTTTCAAGTGAATTCAGCTAAGATCATCAATAAGTACCAAAGGAGGTATGATAAATAGCAGGAGAAGCATTACGAGGAAGATGATGATGGCTTTGATCCTCATTGGGGTTGTGAGTTCTTTAGATTTTGTTGGAATGAGGGTATGAGGCTGCCATCTATTGAAGACTGTCCTGGATGCGGCAATGTTGCAGAGAGTTCAAGCCGATCGTATAATAGAGGCAATTGGCTAGCAGACAAGGGTTCCGGATCATCACAGATTGGGTCCAGAAAATCAAGATCACGGTCAGGAGGATAACAAAAACAGGAAAACTCAATGGTGTCCTCTTGGTATTTTTACAAAGAATCAGAAGAGAAGGGTTCAAAGACTGAGAAACCGGGAACGCTTTCAGGAAGTCGAGCAGGAAATCAATCATCGGCTAAAGAAAACAAAGCCGAAGCAGGAATGGCGCGTTAAGAAACAAGCTCCTGTAGCCGACGAAGCTGTGGCCGATGAAGCAAAGAGATTGGCCAAAGGGAAAAGTGTTGTGACTGCGTCGGTTAACATGGTTTTTACGTTGCCTGCTGAGTTTGGGGTCAAGCAAGCCGATGTCGATGAGGTTGAGGAGGAATCGGCTAAGTTGTTTTTGTCACCAAAGCAAGCAGTCTTCGAGAAACCGGAAGGGACAGAGAATCGGCATCTTAAACCACTATATATAAATGGTTACGTCAATGGGAAGCCGATGTCCAAGATGATGGTCGATGGTGGGGCTGCAGTGAATTTGGTGCCGTATGCTACATTTAGGAAATTGGGCAGAAATACTGAGGATCTCATCAAGACAAACATGGTGCTCAAGGACTTCAGTGGTAATCCATCAGAGACTATAAGAGTTTTGAATGTGGAGCTGACAGTCGGCAATAAAACCATCCCTACATCGTTCTTTGTCATAGATGGGAAGGGTTCTTACAACTTGTTGCTTGGAAGGGATTGGATTCATGCCAATTGTTGTATTCCTTCAACCATGCATCAATGCTTAATTCAGTGACAAGGTGACAAGATTGAAATTGTGCCAGTAAATGTTGACAGGTCAGTAAATGTTGCCAGTGCCGATTTGGCTCTTTGGGAGATGGATGGTCTTGATTGTTTGTCTGGGAAAGTTTGGGATGGAGATTTTCTAAAAGTGTCCGATTCTGATATACGGCCAGTTGAAGATGGAGAACCCAAGCTATTATTTTGAGGGCGTCGTGGAGGGTTCAAACGTCTACACCAAGGACACAGTAGATGATCTCGATGACAAGCAAGGACAGGGTTTTATGTCGGCTGATGATTTGGAAGAAATTGATATAGGTCGAGATGATCGACCAAGGCCGACGTTTATTAGTAAGAATTTATCTGCAGAGTTTAGAACCAAGTTGATAGAGTTATTGAAAGAATTCAGAGATTGCTTCGCTTGGGAGTATTATGAGATGCCAGGACTTAGCCGATCGATTGTTGAACATCGGCTACCTATCAAACCGGGGGTTAGGCCACACCAACAGCCTCCAAGGAGATGCAAAGCCGATATGCTTGAACCGGTCAAGGCTGAGATTAAATGATTGTATGATGCTGGTTTTATTCGTCCTTGCCGGTATGCTGAGTGGGTTTCTAGTATAGTTCATGTGATCAAAAAGAACGGTAAGGTCAGGGTGTGCATTGATTTCCGAAACTTGAATAAGGCTACCCCGAAAGACGAATATCCAATGCCAGTAGCCGATCAGCTGGTTGATGCTGCCTCGGGACATAAGATTTTGAGTTTTATAGATGGTAATGCAAGGATACAATCAAATCTTTATGGCCGAAGAAGATATCCATAAGACGGCTTTCAGGTGTCCTGGTGCAATCGGCTTGTTTGAGTGGGTTGTAATGACTTTCGGCTTAAAGAGTGCTGGAGCTACGTACCAAAGAGCTATGAATTATATATATCATGATTTGATCGGCTGGTTGGTTGAAGTCTATATTGATGATGTGGTTGTTAAGTCTAAAGAAATAGGAGACCACATAGCCGATTTGAGAAAGGTTTTTGAGAGAACCAAGAAATATGGCCTGAAGATATATCCGGCAAAGCGTGCTTTTGGTGTATCGGCGGGCCAGTTTTTGGGATTTCTTGTTCATGAGAGGGGGATTGAGGTAACTCAAAGGAGTGTTAATGCGATCAAAAAGATTCAACCTCCGGAGAACAAAACAGAATTGCAAGAAATGATAGGCAAATAAATTTTGTTAGAAGGTTTATTTCTAATTTGTCTGGCAGGTTAGAGCCTTTTACACCATTGTTAAAATTGAAAGCCGATCAACAGTTTACTTGGGGGGCAGAGTAGCAAAAAGCTTTGGATAGTATTAAGGAGTATCTTAGCTCTCCTCCAGTTTTGATTCCTCCACAGAAAGGAATACCTTTTAGATTATATCTGTCAGCCGGTGAGAAGTCAATCGGCTCAGTCTTGATTCAGGAGATTGAGGGGAAAGAAAGAGTTGTATTCTATTTAAGTCGTCGGCTCTTGGATGCAGAGACTAGATATACCCCTGTGGAGAAGTTGTGTTTGTGCTTATATGTTTCATGTACAAGGTTGAGGCATTATCTATTGTCCAATGAGTGCACTGTCATATGCAAGGCCGATGTAGTCAAGTACATGTTATCGGCTCCAATTTTGAAAGGAAGGATTGGAAAGTGGATATTTTCATTAAATGAGTTTGATCTTCGGTATGAGTCACCGAAGGCGATCAAAGGGCAAGCTGTAGCCGATTTTATTGTAGAACATCGTGATGATTCAATCGGCTAGGTTGAGATAGTACCATGGACTTTGTTCTTCGATGGGTCAGTGTGTACTGATGGTTGTGGCATCGGTTTGGTTATAATTTCCCCTCGGGGGGCATGTTTTGAGTTTGCTTATACTATTAGACCTTATGCAACTAATAATCAAGCTGAGTATGAGGCAGTTCTCAAAGGATTGCAGTTACTCAAGGAAGTTGAAGCCGATGCTATTGAAATTATGGGGGATTCTTTGCTAGTAATCAGTCAATTGGCAGGGGAGTATGAGTGCAAGAATGATACATTAATGACTTATAATGAGAGGTGCCGAGAACTAATGAAGGAATTTCGGCTAGTTACTTTGAAGAATGTATCTCGAGAACAAAACACTGAAGCTAATGATTTGGCCCAAGGGGCATTGGCGTATATGCCGATGATCAAAGACGTCGAGGTTGAGGTTGCCTCGATAATAGCCAATGATTGGCGGTATGATGTGTATCAGTATCTGCAGAATCCATCTCAATCGGCTTCTCGGAAATTGAGATATAAAGCGTTGAAGTATACTTTGTTGGATGATGAACTCTATTATCGGACGATTGATGGGGTCTTGCTTAGGTGTTTGAGTGCCGATCAGGCTAAAGTTGCAATCGGCGAAGTTCATGAAAGGATTTGTGGTACTCATCAATCGGCGCATAAGATGAAGTGGTTGTTTCGGCGTGCAGGGTATTTTTGGCCGATAATGCTGGAAGATTGCTTCAGGTATTACAAAGGGTGTCAAGATTGTCAGAAATTTGGGGCCATTCAGCGAGCACCGGCGTCGGCTATGAATCCTATTATTACACCATGGACATTTAGAGGTTGGGGAATCGATATGATCGGTCTGATTAATCCACCATCGAGTAAGGGACATAAGTTTATCTTGGTGGCAACCGATTATTTCACCAAGTGGGTGGAGGCGATTCCTTTGAAGAAAGTTGATTCTGGGGATGCTATACAGTTTGTTCAAGAGCATATAATCAATCGATTTGGTATCCCTCAAACCATTACGACCGAACAAGGTTCAATTTTCGTGTCCGATGAGTTCGTTCAGTTTGCCGATAGCATGGGAATCAAATTGTTGAATTCTTCACCGTATTATGCACAAGCTAATGGACAGGCCGAGGCATCCAACAAGAGCTTGATCAAATTAATTAAGAGAAAGATTTCTGATTATCCTCGGCAGTGGCATACTCGGTTAGCTGAAGCATTGTGGTCTTATCGGATGGCTTGTCATGGATCGATTCAAGTCCCTCCTTATAAGCTTGTTTATGGTCATGAGGCCGTTTTGCCATGGGAAGTTAGAATCGGCTCCAGAAGAACGGAGCTGCAAAATACTTTAACAGCCGATGAATATTAACCTTATGGCCGATGAGAGGGAAGATCTGATTTAGTCACGGTTACGAGCCCTTGCAAAGGTTACCAAGGATAAGGAGCGAGTTGCTCGGCATTATAACAAGAAAGTAGTGCCCAAAGATTTTTCGGAAGGTGAACTTGTATGGAAGTTGATTTTTCCGATTGGGACTCGGGATAGCAAAATCGGCAAGCGGTCGCCAAATTGGGAAGGACCGTTCCAAATTCATAAGGTGGTATCTAAGAGAGCTTACATGTTGCAAGGACTCGATGGAGAAATATTACCCAAGTGTTTGGGTTAATGCATGATCGGCTGATGTTGCCGATACATGATAGCCGATGCGTTTTTATCGTCTTGAGATGGCCGATATGGTTATATCGCCCTTAGTTGTTTTTGATTGACATCGGTTGTGGTTTGCCGATGAACAATGGCCGATATGGTTATATCGCCCTTAGTTGTGTTTCATATTGTAATCAGCTATAGTTTGCCAATGTGCAACGGCCGATATTAATATATCGCCCTTAGTCGTTTTTCTAATTTTATCAATGTTTTGGACATTGTAAAATTAGGGGGGCACATACATGGAAAATTGCAAATTTTTTAGCAGGTTCTGAAGTTATATTAATCGGCACAAAGGATTATCAAGACAAGTTGAATATAGTACTAGGGTATCTTAGCCGCTTACAAAAAAATTCTTAAGGTATACAGAATGTCACTGAGACAAATATCGCTGGATAGCCGATATAGCCCTCTGCCTAATCTGTTCTACTTCTTCTATGGTGTCACGCCCTAAAAATCGCCTAAATTAATAATCCATATTTTAAATCATTTTTAGAAATTATTTTAAAAGCCTACAAGTTAAACTCTAATAATCTAGGAAAAATTTCAACATAAAATTGAGCTAGATAAAATTTTAGTAAATACTTTGCTTGTTTATCTATTTTCTAGATTTTTCTGGGAATTATTTGAGCAAGGAAAGTATTTTTAATAAATGAAACAACATTTCACGAATTATTTTAATTGGAAAAGTCTTAAAAATCCTCCCCTAAGTCGTTGGGCCGATTTCGGTCCAACTCCCCTTTTTTTCCCCGCGCTGCCAAGCCGGCCCAAGTCGGCCCAAGCCGCCGCCGCCCCTCCTCTCACGCGGGTCACCGACATGTGGGGCCCACATGTCGGGCCCTTCTCCTACCTCCGGTCGGCCGGCCACCCTAGCCCGAGCCGTCCCCTTCTCCCTTCAAATCCGCCTCAAATCCGGGCCCCTCGTGTCCGATTGATTGAGGGGTTTTGATCCCCTCATTCTCCTCTATCTTTACCCCCGAGATTCGGAGCAAATGATGAACCCTGAGTTCCTCTCGACACTCAAGGCTGTTGTTGGCCCGATCTTTCGGTGAGTTGAGATAACTACGATTTGGGAGAAACGTTGACGAATCGGATTCCAGCACTTGGAGGCCTTGATCTTGATGTCTTCTTGTTCATGCATGATGTGAGCAATGGTTATATCCGTAGTTGCCATGGTCACATCAGCAAATCGTTGAGTATTTTAACCGAATCAAACTCGTTTTCGAGTTTATCTCCAAACCTAGCTCGAAGATTTTCCGGCTTCGATTCCTCTCGGTTGGAGCCCGATCTCTTCAATCCAAGGGTATAAATAGCATCCCCTCGATGTCCTCTTTCGTTTGCCCTAGCTCCCGTGTTCCCTCGTCGCTCGTAGCGCCGCCGCCGCGCCGCTTTAGCCGTCGCCGCCGCCGGCCGTTGTCCAGCCACATCGCGCCGCCGCTAGCGCCGTCGCCGCCGCTTCCCGTCGCCGCCGTTAGGTGCGCACGGAGGTGAGGAGTCCCGGCCGCCCCTTCGCCGCCATCGCCGGTCGCCGTAGCGCCGTTGCCGCCGCCGACCCGAGCCACGCCGCCTTAGGAGCTCGCCGCCGGCTGCTGTTCGTCGTCGTCCGTCGTGTTCGCTAGTACCGGTGAGTTCGCGTCGTCGCCCTCTTCGTGTAGGTGTCCTCCAAAACCCCGGCCGATCCTCCTAGCGCCGGCGAGGTCGCCATCCGAGCCAAGCCGCCGTTGATGACGTCATGCTGACGTCATCATCCCCTCTTTTTCCAGTTTTTTTTTAATAGATGAAATAGATTAAAACTTCGGAAAATCATAACTAATTAACCGTAGCTCCAATTCGAGTGGTTCAAGTTGCTAAATTTTTCTAAAATTGAGATCTACATGTTAAAAATACCCACATGTACTGTTTATGCTTGTTTTTGTACTGTTTTGTTGATTTTGTCTATTTGCTTTAGTTTCCGACGTTCCTGAGGAGAGCGTTTTCATTGAAGAAGGTTCGGAAGCGTTTGCAGAAGCTCAAGGCAAGTCACACAGATCCCAAACAACCCTTTGAGCATGTTGAACCCGTTTAAAGCTAATGTTTTATTTCAACTTATGCATTATTTTCGAATGTCATCGGGTGGTGAGCCTTTCCCAATTAATTAATGGCCAAAGATGACCTTATTTTCCTATGGGTTATAATTTGATTAGCTTGAACCTTATTTTCCTATTGGTTCAGCTAAATGCTATATATATAATTGCTTAGCCATGCTTAGAAAGATAAGCTCATTAATGGGATGAATCATATATACTACATTATTATTTATGTATTCAATGGTAGCTCACGATGGTTAATCGTGTTGTGTTATGATAATTAATTGATAATTAAAACTTGATTAAAGGTGGGTTGTGAGTACATGGTTTTGAAGGTTGTGCTCATGGCAATTAAGGACCGGTTCACGAGCTACTGTGTGAAACATTTACCATGCCAACCACGAGCCAGCGTGGGCAACGGCTTTATCTTTTGTATAGCATGATTCATTATGGTGTGCCAGACTGTGAAGCGGCGAGAAGTCCGTGGGGGTGGTTGGGGAGTCCATTGCCTCTGGTTTTGAGGGGGAGATTATGATCCAGGAATGGTGCATTGTGGTGAGTTGTGTTGTGCGAAGGGTATTGTCACAGTTCCTTTCCAAGGTACCGTGGTGGTACTGAGGCGCATGGTGACATGTTGTGGGATTGTGTCTTGTGGGTACAGTGGTACACCTCTGATCAGAGTAAAACTATTCGAATAGCCATGCCCGCGGTTATGGGTGGGTCTAACAATGTTTTTCGTGATTAGTCTCACACTACTCATTATTGGTGATAAAATGTGATAATTAAATTGACTCCTGGTTTGGAATGGTATATTCCTGGTTTGGAGGTTTGATTTGTACAACCGGGGTTGGTTGTTCAGATGAGGTTGGGCCTATGCAACACGGGTGTGTTGTATGGTGTTTATTTAATACTGATCAATTAATCAACCGTTTTACTATTCTCTTAAATATTTATTAAATGTTGTTTATGCAAATGAGCTATATTACGCCATCCTTTGTTATCCTGTGCACTTGCATATTTGCTGTGTGGCTTGTTGAGTATGTCATATGCTCATTCTTGCAATATTCATTCATTAGAGGAGGAGTACTTCAGTGAAGGTGATGGTCTGGAGGACTAGGCTTGGTCCGGGTTAAGTTGCCTGTGGAGTGGAGTCGCCATAGCTATTCCGTCTTTTGTTTATTTTTCCGCTATGTAGAATTTTATTCTCTGAGAGGAACTATCTACCTCTGTAATAATTTATTATATCGCGAATATTAATTAGTTGTTTATTAGTACTTTATTATCAATTTGTTATTGTATGCCTCGGCTGATTCCTGGACGAGGACTTAACACACATGTAAGCGTTTGGAATTTTGGATAGAAATTTCGGGCGTGACAAGTTGGTATCAGAGCCACCTTGACCTTAGGACAAGCCAAATGGTAAACCTTAAGTAGCCTTCAAAATATTTTGAAAAAAATAGGACTGCTCTTCTCTATTCTCTTACAAACTAATTAAGTTGACAGCACAGGCAAGGTTATGCACAAAAATTTATTAAATTCTACTTTTTAAAACGAAAAGCTGTTTTCTTTTAGAAAAAAAATCTCTTTTTCCTTTACTGTTCAAGGTATTAAATAGTTTTCTGAATTTCAATGATTAGTCGGCACTGTACATCTATTATGGTATCGATTCAATCAAGATAGCACTAGTACTACTCATCCCTCTTAATGGTGACACTGTACCGTGCTTATAGCAGATCTTAAGTACTTTAGTTTTATTTTATTCTTTGGTCGAAAATTATTTGTCTCTGTCCAAAGTTGATTTAGTTTCTACTCAAGAAAAGAAAAATGTATTTGTTTAGTTTGGTATGTTTTCTTTTCTTTTATTTTTCTTCCTTTTTGGGTCAAATCAATTAAGTCTAGTTTGTGCAGCTAACTTAAAAATATGCATTAATTCCTCCTTCCATGTTTCTTAGATGCCGCCCCATCCACCGAAAAATTTGATCAAGGTGATAGGATTCGTCAGGGAGCTGAGATTGATGGCATTTGAAGTAGGCTATGAGGTTGTTCCTGAGTATCGCCAGATTCCCCATGACCCCAACGAGGAGAAGTGTCGTGTTCGCGTGACGTTGACTAGTGATCGTGAAGACCTACCGTCGATAAAGTTTGAAGCTGGGGGAAGAAAGTACAGCCATGCTTGTCAGGAAGCAGCTTTGGTGGCCATTGGAGAGCTACGTCATCGTTTTGATAAGGAGTTAGAGTCATCAGCTTTCCAGTCTCATCCACACAAGCCTCATGGTCAAGGCTATGGAACTTACACCTGTCCTGATGGTGAAGAGAGTGCTACTCTGACGCATGCTGTGCATATGCTTAGTGCTATGGATGCAGTAGGTGTGGAGCGAGAGAAGGCAGCTCATGATAGGGAAAACTGGAACCGTGGCAAGATTTGCAAGTTGGAGAGCAAGGTGCACCGTCTACAGAAGGAATTAGCTGAGCTTAAGGGAGAAGCACTGCCGCCAGCACCCAAGTTTCGCCTCACTGCAAGGAAGAGAGCCTGTCCACCACCTCGTCTCCAGTCAGCTTCAAAGACTCGTGTGGTGGGAGATGTTGTGCCTGATCATGCTGAACCTATCATCCATGTCTTAAGTGATGAGGAAGAAGAGGAAGACCCAGAAGAAAGAGAGCCAGCTACTCCAGAGGAGGAAGATCCGTCTCTTTGTTTTGACGCAAGGCGAGAGTAGTTGCCTAGTTAGACCGTTGCCGTAGTTCGCTGTGTTAGTTTGCTTGCTTAGGTTTGCTTGTGGGTGTGTGGGTTTTAGCATGTTGCCTACATCATTGGTGGGATGTAACTGCATGAGCTAGGTTCTTTTGCTTGTCAGAGAATAAGTTAGTTGGTGAGATAGTGTTAATGCAATTTAAATGTAATCATACATAGTTAAGAGCAATATAGAATTTAAATTAATTAAAGTTCTCCGTTCTAAGGGTATCTCTCTGTCACTCTTTCCTTTGGCCCATGTTTTTCTTCAGATGGTGAACACCCGCACCAGAAGTGGAAGTGGAAGTGGAAATGGTCACAATGAAGGAGATCCCACGCTTGCCCAAGTTTTGGCCCAGCAGACTCAATTGATTAATTTGTTAGTGCAGCAAGCGCAGAACTAGTAAGCAAACCACCACAATCAACCACCACCTCCACAGAACAAGTTGGCAGATTTTCTACGTGTGAGACCACCTACCTTCTCAAGCACTACTAACCCAGTAGAGGCAGGAGATTGGCTGCATGCTGTGGAGAAGAAATTGGACTTGATTCAGTGCACGGAGCAGGAAAAGGTTTCTTTTGCTTCGCATCAGTTGCATGGACCTGCTGCTGAGTGGTGGGATCACTTCCGCCAGAACAGAGCTGAAGGAGAGCCTATCACTTGGCGGGAGTTTACTGCTGCTTTCAAGAAGACACATATACCATCAGGTGTTGTGGCCCTGAAAAAGAGAGAGTTCAGAGCACTCAACCAGGGATCCCGTTCTGTCACAGAGTACCTCCATGACTTTAATCGCTTAGCTCGCTATGCCCCAAAAGATGTTCGCTCTGATGAAGAACGTCAGGAGAAGTTATTAGAGGGACTGAATGATGAGTTGTCTTATGCATTGATGTCTATGGATTACCGGGATTTCCATCAGCTGGTGGACAAGGCGATTCGCCAGGAAGACAAGTACAACAGGATGGAGCAGAAGAAGCGTAGGGCTGCTCAATTCAAGGCTCAACAGGGTAGTAACCAGAGGCCGCGCATTGCTTTGGGACCTCAAGCTGCACCATACCTACAGGGAGGATCCTCTTCAGTTGCTCGCCCTCAACGCCAGTTCTACAACAACAACACTGGTAATCGCAGCAACGACAATCGTAATGTGGTCGTTCGTCCTGTAGCAGCTCCAACTCAGAATCAGCCTGTCAGGAAGGAACAGGGAAGCAAGCCAGGGGTGTGCTTCAATTGTGGTGATCCAGGTCATTATGCTGATAAGTGTCCAAAGCCTCGACGTGTGAAGAATGCTCCAGTCCAGAGCAACTCCAATGCTCCAGCACCGAAGGCTCGTGTTAACCATGTTGCAGCTGCAGAAGCCCAGAATGCACCTGATGTGGTTTTGGGTACGTTTCCTGTTAACTCTATACCCGCAACTGTGCTTTTTGATTCCGGTGCTACACATTCCTTTTTGTCTAAAAGTTTTGCAAGCAATCATGGGATGGAAGTTATTAGTCTTGGGAGACCTTTACTAGTTAATACCCCAGGTAATCAAGTATCTTCAACGCAGTACTGTCCTTCCGTTACTATAGAAATAGAAGGAATTCCTTTCCCATCCTCGCTTATCTTGCTCGAATCCAAGGATCTAGATGTTATCTTAGGGATGGATTAGTTATCCCATCACAGAGGAGTTATAGATTGTGCTAACCGTAAGGTGACTTTAACCAGTAGCAATGGGGAGACAGTGTCTTTCTTTGTGTCATCCTCTAAACCTCATGGTTTGACATTAAATCAAGTTGCTTTGCAAGAGATCCCGATAGTACAAGACTATCCAGATGTGTTTCCTGAGGATTTGCCAGGAATGCCACCTAAGAGAGACATAGAGTTCCGGATAGACTTAGTACCTGGAACCAACCCTATCCATAAGAGACCATACAGAATGGCAGCTAATGAGTTAGCAGAGGTAAAGAAACAGGTGGATGATTTGCTTCAGAAAGGATATATCAGACCCAGTACTTCACCATGGGGAGCACCAGTCATCTTCGTGGAGAAGAAAGATCATACTCAAAGAATGTGTGTGGACTATCGTGCGTTGAATGAGGTCACTATCAAGAATAAGTATCCTCTACCTAGGATTGATGACTTGTTTGATCAACTGGAAGGTGCTACAGTTTTCTCCAAGATAGATCTCCGTTCTGGATATCACCAACTTCGAATCCGTGAGGAGGATATACCAAAGACCGCCTTTACAACTCGGTACGGTTTGTTCGAATGTACCGTTATGTCGTTTGGACTCACTAATGCCCCGGCCTTTTTCATGAACTTGATGAACAAGGTGTTTATGGAATATCTGGATAAGTTTGTCGTGGTGTTTATTAATGACATTCTTATTTACTCCAAGACAAAAGAAGAGCATGAAGAGCATCTTCGCCTTGCCTTAGAGAAATTACGTGAGCATCAGCTCTATGCCAAGTTCAGTAAATGTGAATTTTGGTTGTCAGAAGTGAAGTTTCTTGGTCATGTCATCTCAGCCGGAGGAGTGGCAGTAGATCCAAGCAATGTGGAGTCAGTGATAAATTGGAAGCAACCCAGGACGGTTTCAGAGGTTCGTAGTTTCCTTGGACTTGTGGGGTACTACCGCAGGTTTATTGAGAACTTCTCAAAGATCGCCAGACCAATGACTCGTCTGCTTCAGAAGGATGTGAAGTATAAGTGGACGGAAGAGTGTGAGCAAAGTTTCCAACAACTGAAGAAAAGGCTAGTGACTGCGCCTGTGTTAGTATTGCCTGATCCAAGGAAAGGTTTTCAAGTGTATTGTGATGCATCCCGACTTGGTTTGGGTTGTGTGTTGATGCAAGATGGGAAGGTGGTTGCCTATGCATCTAGGCAGTTACACCCTCATGAGAATAACTACCCAACGCATGATTTAGAGATGGCAGCTGTGGTTCATGCATTGAAGATTTGGCGTCATTATCTTTTTGGTAACCGTACGGAGATGTATACAGATCATAAAAGTTTGAAATACATTTTCACTCAACCGGATTTGAACATGCGTCAGCGAAGATGGTTAGAGTTGATCAAGGATTATGATATGGAAATTCACTATCATCCAGGTAAAGCAAATGTTGTAGCAGATGCTCTCAGCAGGAAAAGCTACTGTAATATGTCAGAAGGATGACATCTACCTTGGGAGTTATGCCAGGAATTTGAAAGGTTGAATTTGGGAATAGTCAACAAAGGTTTCGTGGCCGCTTTAGAAGCTCAACCTACTCTGTTTGATCGAGTTAGAGAACCTCAAGTGAGTGATCCTGACATCCAAGAAATCAAAAAGAACATGAGAAGAGGAAAAGCCATTGGTTATATAGAAGATGAGCAAGGAACTGTGTGGTTAGGAGAAAGAATTTGCGTGCCCGATAATAAGGAGTTGAAGGATACTATCATGAAAGAAGCTCATGAGACTTTGTATTCCATTCACCCTGGGAGCACTAAGATATACCAAGACCTGAAGCAACAATTCTGGTGGGCCAGCATGCAACGAGAGATTGCAGAATATGTGGCTCTATGTGATGTGTGTCAGCGAGTTAAGGCGGAGCATTAGAAGCCAGCCGGTCTATTGCAACCGTTGAAAATTCCCGAGTGGAAATGGGAGGAAATAGGAATGGATTTTATCACCGGTCTACCCAGAACGTCAGCAGGGCATGACTCTATTTGGGTAGTAGTTGACAGGCTTACTAAAGTCGCTCATTTCATACCTGTCAAAACAACCTACACGGGAAATAAGCTTGCAGAGTTATATATGGCAAGAGTTGTATGTTTACATGGGGTTCACAAGAAGATAGTGACAGAGGTAGTCAATTTACTTCGAAGTTTAGGCAGAAACTACAAGGAGAGATGGGTACCCGTTTGAATTTCAGTACGGCCTATCACCCTCAAACTAATGGTCAGACAGAAAGAGTGAATCAAATTTTAGAAGACATGTTAAGAGCCTGTGTTCTAGATTTTGGTGGAAGTTGGGATAAGAATTTGCCGTACGCAGAATTCTCATATAACAACAGCTAGTCTTCAAATGGCTCCGTATGAAGCATTGTATGGCCGGAAGTGTCGCATGCCGCTCCTTTGGGATCAAACCGGTGAGCGTCAAGTTTTTGGGACAGACATATTGCGAGAGGCAGAAGAAAAAGTGAAAATTATCCAAGAAAGGTTGCGAGTTGCCCAGTCGCGTCAGAAGAGCTACGCAGACAATCGCCGTAGGGATTTGATCTTTGAAGAAGGGGATTTTGTATACCTATGAGTTACGCCGCTGCGAGGAGTTCATCGTTTTCAGACCAAAGGGAAATTAGCACCACGTTTTGTGGAACCTTTTAAGATTGCGAGTCAAAGAGGTGAAGTAGCTTATCAGCTAGAGTTGCCTCCGTCAATGGCGGGAATACATGCCGTGTTCCATGTGTCGTAGTTAAAGAAATGTTTGCGTGTTCCTACAGAGGAAGCGGATCCTGAGCGTATAGAACTTCAAGAAGATTTAACCTATGTTGAGAAGCCAGTCAGAATTTTGGAGGTAAGTGAAAGGAACACCAGGAATCGTGTCATACGGTTCTGTAAGGTTCAGTGGAGCAATCATTCCGAAGAAGAAGCCACTTGGGAACGAGAAGATGAATTGAAGTCAGCTCAGCCTCATCTTTTTGCCAGTTCTTCTGAATCTCGAGGACGAGATTCCGTTTAAGGCCCTAAAAATCGCCTAAATTAATAATCCATATTTTAAATCATTTTTAGAAATTATTTTAAAAGCCTACAAGTTAAACTCTAATAATCTAGGAAAAATTTCAACATAAAATTGAGCTAGATAAAATTTCAGTAAATACTTTGCTTGTTTATCTATTTTCTAGATTTTTCTGGGAATTATTTGAGCAAGGAAAGTATTTTTAATAAATGAAACAACATTTCACGAATTATTTTAATTGGAAAAGTCTTAAAAATCCTCCCCTAAGTCGTTGGGCCGATTTCAGCCCAACTCCCCTTTTTTTCCCCGCGCGGCCAAGCCGGCCCAAGTCGGCCCAAACCGCCGCCGCCCCTCCTCTCACACGGGTCACCGACATGTGGGGCCCACATGTCGGGCCCTTCTCCTACCTCCGGTCGGCCGGCCACCCTAGCCCGAGCTGCCCCCTTCTCCCTTCAAATCCGCCTCAAATCCGGGCCCCTCGTGTCCGATTGATTGAGGGGTTTTGATCCCCTCATTCTCCTCTATCTTTACCCCCAAGATTTGGAGCAAATCGTTGAGTATTTTAACCGAATCAAACTCGTTTTCGAGTTTATCTCCAAACCTAGCCCGAAGATTTTCCGGCTTCGATTCCTCTCAGTTGGAGCCCGATCTCTTCAATCCAAGGGTATAAATAGTATCCCCTCGATGTCCTCTTTCGTTTTCCTTAGCTCCCGTGTTCCCTCGTCACTCGTAGCGCCGCCGCCGCGCCGCCCTAGCCGTCGTCCAACCACCTCGCGCCGCCGCTTCTCGTCGCCGCCGTTAGGTGCGCACGGAGGTGAGGAGTCCCGGCCGCCCCTTCGCCGCCGTCGCCGGTCGCCGTAGCGCCGTCGCCGCCGCCGACCCGAGCCGCGCCGCCTTAGGAGCTCGCCGCCGGCTGCCGTTCGTCGTCGTCCGTCGTGTTCGCTAGTACCAGTGAGTTCGCGTCGTCGCCCTCTTCGTGTAGGTGTCCTCCAAAACCCCGGCCGATCCTCCTAGCGCCGGTGAGGTCGCCATCCGAGCCAAGCCGCCTTTGATAACGTCATGCTGACGTCATCATCCCCTCTTTTTCCAGTTTTTTTTTAATAGATGAAATAGATTAAAACTTCGGAAAATCATAACTAATTAACCGTAGCTCCGATTCGAGTGGTTCAAGTTGCTAAATTTTTTTAAAATTGAGATCTATATGTTAAAAATACCCACATGTACTGTTTATGCTTGTTTTTGTACTGTTTTGTTGATTTTGTCTATTTGCTTTAGTTTCCGACATTCCTGAGGAGAGCGTTTTCATTGAAGAAGGTTCGGAAGCGTTTGCAGAAGCTCAAGGCAAGTCACACAGATCCCAAACAACCCTTTGAGCATGTTGAACCCGTTTAAAGCTAATGTTTTATTTCAACTTATGCATTATTTTCGAATGTCATCGGGTGGTGAGCCTTTCCCAATTAATTAATGGCCAAAGATGACCTTATTTTCCTATGGGTTATAATTTGATTAGCTTGAACCTTATATATTGGATTGGTTCAGCTAAATGCTATATATATAATTGCTTAGCCATGCTTAGAAAGATAAGCTCATTAATGGGATGAATCATATATACTACATTATTATTTATGTATTCAATGGTAGCTCACGATGGTTAATCGTGTTGTGTTATGATAATTAATTGATAATTAAAACTTGATTAAAGGTGGGTTGTGAGTACATGGTTTTGAAGGTTGTGCTCATGGCAATTAAGGACCGGTTCACGAGCTACTGTTGTGAAACATTTACCGTGCCAACCACGAGCCAGCGTGGGCAACGGCTTTATCTTTTGTATAGCATGATTCATTATGGTGTGCCAGACTGTGAAGCGGCGAGAAGTCCGTGGGGGTCGTTGGGGAGTCCATTGCCTCTGGTTTTGAGGGGGAGATTATGATCCAGGAACGGTGCACTGTGGTGAGTTGTGTTGTGCGAAGGGTATTGTCACAGTTCCTTTCCAAGGTACCGTGGTGGTACTGAGGCGCATGGTGACATGTTGTGGGATTGTGTCTTGTGGGTACAGTGGTACACCTCTGATCAGAGTAAAACTATTCGAATAGCCGTGCCCGCGGTTATGGGTGGGTCTAACAATGTTTTTCGTGATTAGTCTCACACTACTCATTATTGGTGATAAAATGTGATAATTAAATTGACTCCTGGTTTGGAATGGTATATTCCTGGTTTGGAGGTTTGATTTGTACAACCGGGGTTGGTTGTTCAGATGAGGTTGGGCCTATGCAACACGGGTGTGTTGTATGGTGTTTATTTAATACTGATCAATTAATCAACCGTTTTACTATTCTCTTAAATATTTATTAAATGCTGTTTATGCAAATGAGCTATATTACGCCATCCTTTGTTATCCTGTGCACTTGCATATTTGCTGTGTGGCTTGTTGAGTATGTCATATGCTCATTCTTGCAATATTCATTCATCAGAGGAGGAGTACTTCAGTGAAGGTGATGATCTGGAGGACTAGGCTTGGTCCGGGTTAAGTTGCCTGTGGAGTGGAGTCGCCATAGCTGTTCCGTCTTTTGTTTATTTTTCCGCTGCGTAGAATTTTATTCTCTGAGAGGAACTATCTACCTCTGTAATAATTTATTATATCACGAATATTAATTAGTTGTTTATTAGTACTTTATTATCAATTTTTTATTGTGTGCCTCGGCTGATTCCTGGACGAGGACTTAACACACATGTAAGCGTTTGGAATTTTGGATAGAAATTCCGGGTGTGACATATGGCTTGGGCATCTTGAGCATCGGTTCTAGGGATGACTTTCAAGGACTTGGTCATATCAGCGACATTCTTGATAGCCGATTTCAGCCTTGCCTTCTGTTCTTCGACAGCTTGTGGGAGATCGGCTAGCTTCTTGTGCTCCATATCCAGCTCGGCGTTGCATTCTTGAAGTTGTGCCATGAGATCAATCTTACGAGCTTCAAGCCGATCGATATTTGACTTGATCGGGCCCTCAGACAGCTGATCAAGCTTGGACTTCTCTACGTGCACAAGCTGCCGATTGTGCTGGATTGTAGCTTCAATATCTTTGCGCTCCCGGCGATCGGCTAATCTCTGCCTGGCCTTCTCCAGCTTGAATCGGTGTTGCTCAAGGTAAACGGCTGGAGTAAGGGCATCAGCTAGTTCATCTGGAAGTAGAGCTTGGATATCTGTGAACTTGCCCATATATGCTGCCACATAGCCTGACCAACCGCCTATGCTTTTGGTCCTGAAGTCATACTGATTCTTCGTGTTCAGACTCATGGGATTAGCCGATGAAGTAACATCCAAACCGGTGATCATGGTGATGTCTACTAGAGTTGGGGTCATCGGCCCTTGGTTGAACAAGAAGGCGTTGATAGTGTTGGACCAAAAATAAGAAGCAGCTGCCATTATGGGTTCGTCTTTGGCTGAGTTGGCTATAGTAATATCAAGTGCTTGGCCGATTCCAATTTCATCCCAGTGAACTTTCTTGCTAGCCGAGAAAGTAGTGGTTTTCGTGCGAGAGGCTTGGAATAGCAACCAGATTGGACAGATGCTACAGATGCAAATGAGGATAGAGAAGAAGAGAACAAGATAAGGCAAGAGAAGATCAATCTACTGCGAAAGAAAAAGATCTAGCTGATGGGTACTTACCTCTGCGTATTCGGCCGATGGCGCGGCGGATGGATTGGCGGAGGATGACATCACCGCGGCGGAGATCTAACCAGGGACGAAATCGCCTGGGGATCGCCTTGTGCGTCGGAGGAATCGCCGGAGAGAGAGAGGGCAAAGTTAACTTCGGTGGTGGAAACGGAGGAAAACGGTGTGAGTTTCTCGAGTGCAACGGTTAGTATTTAAAGCACTGGAATAACGGTCAGGAAATGGCATAGTGCGAATCTTGCTCGGAGTCGATGTATGGCAAATCCGGAACATTACCAAATATTCCGGACTTGGGGGGCATGTGTTAACGACCAAATTTGGTAATATCAGCATCGGAAAGGAAGATTAGATCGAAGCGGAATCAAAGATAAGGATTATCGCGGAAACAGAGTAAGAATCGGCTGGAGTCCGGATCGGCTACAATTGGATCGGCTAAATTCGAGTCAGACTTGGTTTGGTGATGCAGCCAATTCCGACAATGCGACTTGGTGTACAACATCGGGTTGACTTGATATGCTTCAAGATGATTGCCACGCATGGATAGAGTCCTAGGAAGGCAATTGTATCTATTAATTAGGATATTTTGTGTAATTTCCTTAGAGATATGTTTGGGTAAAAGTCTGCCGTAAAGACTTATGGTATCTTACAGTTTGTTAGAGATAATAGTCGTGTCCAATATGGACATAGTTTGTAATTCTCGGGTATAAATAGACCCCGAACCCCATGTAATTATAAACACACACGTTCAATACAATCTCGGCGCATCACCACCCTTTTTGCTTTTGTTTTATTTCGACGAGTTCTTGCTTTTGGGTTGAGCTGCATCGATTTCGATCTTCAACAAGAGGTAAAACTTGTTATGACGGCTTGCGTTCTCGGGATTAGTGCTTCCATCTTTATGATACTCTAATCTTGTTCATGTAATTCGTCGAGGTATCATATATCTTACATAATCTCTAGCAGTATCACTACCTAACCTACAATCGACTAACATGTGTCGGTAGAGGGCAGCCGATTAGGTTAGATATCGATGTTGACTTAGATTATATAGGATATCTACCACTCTATGAAATTTCCAGCGGCTTGATTGTCTAGATATTGTTCTTCTTTTCATACTTACTGCTGCATCAGTTGAGTTTGATCGATTAAGTCGTGCTTAGAATATCAATCTCTAGCCTGCCTTCTGGTTGCCGATTAGGGTAGCATCGGGGTTTCAGTCGATCTTATCTAATTTAACTATATTTTCTTTATGTGCCTTATTGACATGTTAAATCTGCCCTTTATGTCAAGATCTTATTGCATCTGAGTATATTAAGCTTCTGTTTAGCATATTCTGCTTGTTTTAATATCTTAACATAGAGTGGTATCGGAGTATTAGCTGATACATGCTAGATCTATCTGATCGGCTACGCTATGAACATATATAGTCTTGTTGTTAATATATATTTCGATCTAAGTGATTTATACTGTCTCGGCATGGCGACCGATCTATCCCAATCCCTTGATTTAAGTATATATCGACACCAGGATTATATATTGTTAATATCTACAGCCGATCGAGTAGATTTAGCTCTTTATCATCTATTTGCAATCACCGATCGATTCAAATATGACATCGGCTCAAAGATAAATGATATGCCATCGGCAACTAGCCGATCGGCTATCATTTATGGATTTAACCGCGGTTTTTCTTTGTCTTTATTTCTTGTTGATTGCAGAATCAAATCAACTGGCACGCTAGCATACCCAAAGGCAAGTTTTGGACCTGCACTGGAGTTAAGCAGATCTCCCAGGCCTCGTGTTTTTCATCAATAGATGGCACTTGGGCCCGCCTGTAGGTCGAAATATCACCGCCCCCCCCCCCCCCCCCGCCCATCCAGCCGTCCCGTGTCCGAGACGGCGCCCGCCCCTAATCTTCCCCGCGCGCTCGCATCGCCGTTTTGCCTCGCCCGCGTCCGGCCATCGCCGCGAGCGCGAGCCAGCTAGGAGGCTCGCCGCAGCTGCGCTTGCACCAGGCCGTCGTGCTCGCCGCGACTGGGGAGGGGTCCGGGCGGCCGCCGCGCGAGGCCAACTCCCTGCCCTGCCCTGTCGCGACCCGTGGAGAGGCACTAGGCTGCCGAGGCCCTGCCCTGCTGCCGCGACTAGGGGCGCATGGAGGCGGTCGGCCACTAGGCCTAACGGCGGTGGTGCAGGCGGGCGGCCGCCCAGCCCGAGCCCGACGCGTGGAGGAGGGGACGTCGTGGAAAAGTCGCCCAGGACCAGGATGTATATGGAATTATGGATCTGATGGGGAGGCTAATGGGCGGGTGATCGTTCCAAGCGACCTCTTCCCGTGCCCTCTTTGTGCATGAAATGAGAATGCCAGAATGAGGCAGTTGCTTTGAGTGATCTGATATTCTGTAATTCTGCTCCCATTTTCTGTCGAACGGTGTGTCACCAACAATTCTGAAAGTCCCATTTGGAATTGTTTAATGCAAGAAGTGAGCAGTTTGTCAGCTGAAACAGAGAGGTGATAGCCGTGTCCCAGGGCACGGGAAGAGGTGCGGCGTTATCCACAAACACAACCACCAGTGACTCCTACCCTGGACAAAGATGGGCGGTGGTGTCACCTCTTGCCTACGACAAAGTGGGCGACCGACCGGTGCGGGCTCTAGATGCAGGCTCGGACACTGAAATCCATCGTGGAGTCGAGGCCGCCGAAATCAGGACGCGCGGCGCGGCAGGAGCAGCGCGGCCTCCTCCACGCACCAGACTCAGGCTGGTGGGCCACCCACCTGCATCAACACATCATCAGGCCCGGTGGCCGGCCGCCTCCACGCGCCCCCGGTCGCGGCGGCCTGGCGCCTCTCTGGTCACACTAAAAGAATCTATTTAATCTATGACGAATTGATCACTCAAAATTCGTCACAAGAATTTTTCTGTGACAATTATATTTATCGTCATCTATTGAGCGTCACAGATTAAATCTGCCGACGTTTTCTCCAAAATCGTCACGGATCAGCACAATCTATGACGTTTTTTAACCGTCATAAAACACTTATAGGCTCTTGCAGTCCAGCCCAGGCCCAACCTTTGTGACGAAATTAAACGTCACAGATGGTTGCCACGTGCCAACCAACATGGCAGGTGACATGGTCGTTTTGACACGTGTGACTGATGACGTGGCATTTTGACACGTGTGCGATGACGCGTAACTGATGATGTGGCAGCTGACGTCCGCAAATTTTTTTAATACGGCCCATTATTTTTTTTGACAGCCCATTATTTTTTTATGGCCCATTAATTTTTTTAACGGACCCATTTTAAAATAGGTCCATTTCAGAACTAGCCCCTTTTGTCAACCAACTATTAGATCAAAGCCCACTAAACAGGCCCATTAAATTTGAGCCCACCAAATTCAATCCAATTTCTCATACCATTTCAGATTCAAACCTAATATAAAATACCATCTCAAATTCAACTAATAACAGATACAATCAGAAGACAACAGAATTCAAACAATAGTTCATCTCACATTCAACCTAATAATAGATAGTTTCAGATACTATCTTCCATCATCAAACAATAGTTCCACAGCAAGCAACAAAAATGTGTGTAGTAGAACCAAGCTACCAACTTGTCCAAGTTCAAGAATCACACAACATTCAAGCATACCCAGCTTTGGTTCAACAAACACCTGAAAACACTTGCAGCACCAAAAAAAACGAAGGTCTAGGTCCAGGTTCAGGTTCCCTCCACACCAGCAGGACCTGCAGCACCAAAAAGAGCACTTGCTGCACTTATTTCTGATTTCAGATATATAATAAGCCCCAGTCCGCCAATCAATTTCCCTTAAAAAAGGGCATATAAAGAGTATTATGAACATTAGTAAAAAAAACAAGAACAAAGATCTTGCCTAGAAAATCCAGTGGAACCTCTCTCACATATCGGAACAACTAAAGTTCCTAAACTTTAGATCAAATAAAAGCATCATGGCATAGCAAACTAAGAGTTGAAATTTTTGATACTATATTATTTTTTACTGGACATGGTTGTATTGAATTTTTTACTGGACATGTTATACCTTGCAAGCATAGGTGGGATATGGGTGCCAGGTATCATTGCTAAGGACGAAGCTGAAAATGCAGTGCCTTCTCTCAGGAGAGAGGGAATAAGCAAATCTTGATAAATAATGTCACTAAACAGGTAAATGCCTATTTGATTGATGCATCACAACATGCATATATTTTGTAGAATTATCTGATTGTCAAGTACTGAAGGGAGATAATAACTTCAACAAGACAGCACATTATTACCTTTTAAAAAGGTCAGGGTGCAAGGACCAAGTACTACAGAGGGAAATTAAATAATATAATCTTGTGTTTCATTATTCTAATGCACATACTGCGGAAAATTGTTGTTGCCATTACTTATTAATTTGATAAATCCACAAACTTCATTTATGGAGGGTCTAATTTTCTGGCAATGAAAGCTAGATATCGATAGATTTGAGAAGGATAGAAGCCAGTAATTAGATTATGCACCATGCACCATGATATATCAAATGAAATAAGCTTGATTACTCACAAGATTAGAAAAGACATTGTATGCTTCAGCAACTTCAGTTGAAAGTTCCTGCCAAAAAAGGAAGAAAAAGAACATTTTGGTCCAGAAAAATGGTAAAGTTCCCTATGGTAGGTATAGAAATAATCACAAGAACAAGGAAAGGGACGATTCAGTTTTTTTGGCCTTGATTGTCATAATTTAGCTTCCTCCATTTTTTGGAAAAAAGATATTTTATTATTAGGGACAAGAGAGAAACCTCCGCATGTCCTTAGTTAATAACAGAATAGGAGCTTCAAAGGATCTTTAGAAATTCAGTAAAGCTATCAAGTAGGCTGCTTCAGATGACTTAGCAGGAAAGCTTAAGCACCATCACCACTAAGTTTAAACTACCTTTACACAACTTTTGGACCTTTAGAGCTTATATGTCTTATGAACAACATCAAGCACTCCCAGATATTGTTGCACAAAAGAAGTGATACTACTACAGTACTCAATCACTTAGTCATGTGCCGGAGGGAACAAACTAATGTAAATTATCTCTTTAATCTGTGTGCCATGACTACATGGAATACTTCACCAAGTCCTAATAGGCAGTATATCATACATATCATTCTACACTATATTATCTGCACTTCTAATGGAACAAGAGGCAGGAAGGGGTTAGCCAGAATCGCTAACCATTAGGCATACCATTTTGAATGGATTTTTTGGTACTCAGATTTACTGCACTTAAAATGAATTCAGGAATTATGCACCTCCCAGAAGTGGAAAAAACAAGATATTATTCAATCAGTACGACATAATCAGAAGATCTCCTGCGAGCTTATGCTTAGATCCAGGCCCCAACTTCTCTTTTTTGCTTCCAGATCTTACTACTAAGTACTAAGAAGGTCAAACCAAATTGAGAGAAAAGCAGCTTCCAGATCCAAAAGAAAAGCTATGATTTAACGCGAATTGACACAGGAAAAAGCGTTATTGGGTAGAGATAGATGGGAAATGGATGGATGGACGCTCACCAGCGAGCGAGCGAGGATGCGGCGGAAGCAGCAGCGGAGGCGCCGGCGCTGCTGCTCGCGGGATGGAGATCGGCTCGGGCGGCCGGCGAGCTCGCGAGGAGACGGGGAGATCGCTTGCCGGAGGAAGCCGCGGGATCTCGGGGAGTCGAGCGACTGTCAGTAATTGCTGCTGAGGCCCGGGTCCCTCTGCAGGTCTACCACAATCGGCGCCCTCGTCGCCCCTTTCTCCCCCGTCGGCTGCACCCATGCATCACCACCACCCCCAAATCTAAATCAAAAATGGAAAAAGGCGGAGATAGAAGAGGAGAAGAGCTACTCGGGTAGTACGAACTCACCAGCACGGGGTGATCGATGAGGCTGTTCAGCATGGCCGACTTGCCCACCCCCTGCACGAGCAGATCAGAACTGGATCAGATGGGGGAGCACACGAGCAAGCGACAAGGCGGATCGCGGCGGCGGTGGCCTATACTTACGGCGTTGCCGAGCGCGACGGCGTTGAGGAAGGTGGAGGGGCAGAGTCGTCGGAGTGGTCGTCGTCGGCCAGCAGAGACGCCGCCTGGCACATTGACTCCGACAGCTGCGCGAGCTCCTCGACGGCCTCCATCGTCGCCGGCGTACTCACGTCCAACACCCTCTCCCCGCGCCGGATCTCGACGGATCGGGGGCTCCCGCTGCTGCTGCGGCCACGACGGCGGCAGCGGCGAAGATCCGGGCCGATGCGACGGTGGGGATGGGATGGGATGGGATGGGGAGCTTGAGCTAAGGATGGAGACAACCGGTTGAGGGGTGGCGGCGGTGTCTAATTTGGATCGGCAAGGGTTTGGGGATCTGCGGGAATGAACTACTGAATGACGTGATTTTACCAGAATAGCCCTGATAATATGTGCATCCGTACAAATCTGTCTAGATAGAAAGGTCAATTCGCGTTGAAATTTTTTCGTTTTGGCTCCCGCTGTCCCGCGCGCCACGGTGAAATTTTTGATGCGCTGGCCCATAGTTTCATTGTTCAACCTTTTTTTTTCTTTTTTTTATTATACCATTGTGAAGTAACATAAAAAAAACCATACTAAATCAACTCGTATGAAAAAGTTATAAAAATGTTGTAAAATTCATTGAGATCTACCATTGTACTTTTGGTCATTTCTCCATCCGAATTTGATTGAACTATGTAAAATTTGAATTTCAAATTATGACAACTTCAAACAACATTTTCAAATACTAAATGGTTTCAATTAAAAAAGTCATCTACAACAAAGTTATATAAATCATCAATATCTACAACTTTTGTGTTGGTCATTTTGCTATATGACTCTGTTTCAATAATTTGAGTTTGAATTTCAAATTATGACAACTTCAAACAACATTTACAATTACTAGATGATTTCAACTGAAAAGGTCATCAATAACAAAGTGGTATAAATCATCAAGATTTATAACTTTTATTTGGGTCATTTTTTCATCCGACAAACTAATTTGTAACATTGTTCATAAAATGTACATATTTGTTATATAGTTTATAGACTATAAGAGAGATGTGTAAATGTTGTGAACAATGTTTCTATCACTTTACCGAATGAATAAATAACCAAAATAAAAGTTATAGATATTGATGAGTTATACAACTTTGATGTTGATGACTTTTTGTAACATACTCAAAAATCTTAAATTTTTTGGAGAAAATTTTTTCGCGACAAGTTTTCCTTTTGGTTCTTATTGCATTTCTCTAAATTGGAGCATATCTTTTTTTTATCCTTTTCAAATTTATATCTCAAATTAATTAGGTTGTGTTTCTATTTTGAAAACATTCAAATCCTTTTGGTATTCCAAAAGCCTATTTTAAATTTTCTTGTCAAGTTCAAAAAGTCCTTAATTTTATCTCCTCAATTTCCATCTCCTTTGAAGTCTATTTCAAATCTATTTGCAAATTGCCAAAGGCTCCTATTTAGTTTGGGCCGAAGTCCCTTCATTCGGCCCAATTGAAAGAAGTCAATATGGCCTCCCTCCTCCTTCCTGTGAACCGCCGCCGCCACCGCTGCAACCAGCCGCCGCCGCCGCCAGCCAATCCGCCGCCGCCACCTCGCCGCCGTCAACCAATCCGCCGCCGCCACCTCGCCCGACCAATCCGCCGCCGCCACCTCGCCGCCGCCAGCCAATCCACCGCCGCCACCTTACCACGCCGCCTCCCCACCTCCAAATCGACGCCGAGCCGTGCCGTCATCAACCACCGAGCCGCACCACGCGCTGCCGCGAGCCGTTGCCGACCACTCGAACCGCCTGACGCCGGCCAATGCGACGAGAACAGCTGGCGCTGCCATTTCTTTTCGAGCCGACGCCGAGCCGTGCCGTCGTCGACTTTCTCTTCCTCCACCGCCTTCGCCGGTCTATAAAACCCGGCGAACCCCTCCCGTTTTTTCCCCATCCATCCAAGCTTCTCGAGCTCTCCTTTCTCTCCCTCTCTCCAATCCATCACCGCCGGCCGCCGTCCTTAGTTCCCCCACAACAGGCCGTCGGCCTTGTTTGTGCGCCGCCTCCAGCCGCCGTCGCCGTCGTGCGTCAGCCGCCGGAGCTGCCCCTTCCTTCCTCTCACTGCGCCCTCTCCCTCCTCTCTTTGTACCTGTGAAGAAGAAAGGAGGAGAGAAGAAGAAAGGAGGGGAGAAGAAGAAGAAATAAAGAAAGAAGAAGAGGACTGACAAGCGGGCCCACTGCACAGTACTCTCTTTTCCTTTTAATTGATTTTCAATCTTTAGGAGCCCACATCTCTCAAACCACAAACCCAATTCCAGAAATTCTTTCATCTAAATTCATGCAATTTCAAATCCTTTATTTTGATACCAAATTTCCTATTTTTAAAGTTTTATTTAAAATTCTTTATTTAAAAACCTTTTCTTTATTTATTTATTTACTTTCTAATTCTAAATTATTTTAATTAACCTTTAAAAAAATATTTTTAAACTTATTTGATTTACTTTATATCCCTTTAATTTAAAATTTCTTGTTTGAAAAACCTTTTTAAAATTTAATTTTCCTTTATTTTCTTTAAATGCCATTTTCTTTCAAATTCAAATATCTTTTGACCTTTTGCCTTTGCATCTCTTCATGCTACAATTTTGTTTTTACTTCTATTTTACCGTTTATTTGTAGAACTTTTCCTTATAGGCTTTATTTGCTATCTTTTTCGTATACGTACGTTAGACAATCCAGAAGATACCGTTAACATCACAGGAACTGACATGGACCCGGCCGGCTACGCTGAAGCCCCTGAAAATTTCGAGGCGCAAGGCAAGATACAACTAAAATTTTGATTGCATAAAGTAATAACGTTCATATTTATTTTATACATGAATCAATTATACAATACCTTTCTAGTAATTTAGTTATCATTTCATGTGATTTATTATTCAAATATCTTTACAAACTTAAGAATCCGGTTAAAATGGGCATTTCTGAGTTATGATTGTGAATGTTGAAGATTATGAATATTGATGTATGATGAAGTTTGTTGGTGTGGGGAGTTTGGAAAGTTTTGGGTGGTTTAACCGGATTATAATTACCCCCTTATACCATGGGAAGTGACATAGTTTTGCGTCCATCCACACGATCGAGAAATTGGACTTAGCCTAGTACATTGTCCCACTATATGAAAGACTGTTGGTTGGCTCATTAGGAGCAGGATTGGGGTGAACTTGCGTAAGGAGTTTGGGCGGCAGTGTTTCACAACAGTGGGATTCAGGAAAGTATGACGATATAGATACCTTGCCTAGGCCTGGCAAGAGTTCGACCACTATGATGAACCAAGACCCCACTGTGCAGTAACTAGTAGTAAGTGGAACCTTCGAACGGCTCTGGTGTCCTCAGCCTTGCAAACTGTTGACATCGTGTGGGTAAAGCTGGACAGTCTCCGCAGAGGTGAATTAAATCATTCGAATGTGCCGTACTCCCGGTTCTGGAGTTGTGTCATAAGAGTGATTCCTACTCCTGACGTATAAGTAATTTTAAACATAAAATATTAATGAAGTTAATGAGATTTTGTTGTTGTGCTTACTTTCTCTTTAATTCAATACCTTATGCTTAAGATGATGATATTTAAGCTTCCATAATAATATTCATATCATGTTTATAAGTGTCTTGCTAGGTACATAAGTACTCATTCTTGCTTAATTTAACATATAGAAGAACCGTGTTATGAAGAAGTCCCAGAAGGTAGCAAGGCCTACTACAACGACGAGTTTTTCTAGGCTCAGTCTACACTCCAACTTATGCCTGTGAAGTTTAGTAGCTTTGGGTTTTTCTTTGTACTTTCAAATAAGGTTGTAATAGTTTGGATCTTTAAAACCATTAACAGTTGTATAATTAGTTTGTATGAACAAATTTGTATAATTAATCGGAAGCTGTTTTATATATCAATCTGTGTGTGATCGAAATCCTGGACGATCACGAGTGGATTTTCGGGGCACCAAGCCTAAATTGGGCATCCCTACACTTTTTCAGTTGAAATCATTTAGTATTTGAAAATGTTGTTTGAAGTTGTCATAATTTGGAATTCAAATTCAAATTGTTGAAACAGATCAATATGGCAAAAAGACCAAAACAAAAGTTGTAGATATTGATGATTTATACAACTTTGTTGTTGATAACCTTTTCAGTTGAAATCATTTAGTATTTGAAAATGTTGTTTGAAGTTGTCAAAATTTGAAATTCAAATTTTACATAGTGCAATCAAACTCGGATGGAGAAATAACCAAAAGTAAAATGGTAGATCTTAATGAGTTCTACAACTTTGTTTTTTACAACTTTTTCATACGAGTTGATTTAGTATGATAAAATTCAGTTTGAAGTTTTATTATTTTGAAATTAATTGAAAGGAGGGAGACAAAATGGACTTCTCTGCGAGCGAGGAGCAAAAGGCCTGTTACGGGCCAGCCCTTTTGCTCATCCCTCGCCGAGAAGTCCATTTTGCCTCCCTCCTTTCAATTAATTTCAATATATTAAAATGTCGAATCGAATTTTATCCCACTAAAAATAAAGTTGTATAACTTATTGAGATATACCAATTTTATTTTGGTTATTTCTCCATCTGAGTTTGAATGACCTATATAATATTTGAATTTCAAATTATAAAAACTTCAAACAACATTTTCAAATACTAAATGATTTCAACTGAAAAAGTCATCAACAACAAAGTTGTCTAAATCATCAATATCTACAACTTTTGTTTTGTTCATTTTGCTATATGGCTAGGTTTCAATAATTTGAATTTGAATTTCAAATTATGATAACTTCAAACAATATTTTCAAATACTAAATATTTCAACTTAAAAAGTCATCAACAACAAAGTTATATAAATCATCAATATCTACAACTTTTGTTTTGGCCATTTTGCTATATGACTCTGTTTCAATAATTTGAATTTGAATTTCAAATTATGACAACTTCAAACAACATTTTCAAATACTAAATGATTTCAACTGAAAAAGTCATCAACAACAAAGTTGTATAAATCATTAATATCTACAACTTTTGTTTTGGTCATTTTGCTATATGACTCTGTTTCAATAATTTGAATTTGAATTTCAAATTATAACAACCTCAAACAACATTTTCAAATACTAAATGATTTCAACTGAAAAAGTCATCAACAACAAAGTTGTATAAATCATCAATATCTACAACTTTTATTTTGGTCATTTTGCTATATGACCCTATTTCAATAATTTGAATTTGAATTTCAAATTATGACAATCTCAAACAATATTTTCAAATACTAAATGATTTCAACTGAAAAAGTCATCAGCAACAAAGTTATATAACTCATCAATATCTATAACTTTTATTTTGGTTATTTCTTCATCCGATAAAGTGATAGTAACATTGTTCACAAAATTTACATCTCTTATATGGTTTTGATGTATTTAATATTATATTTGTAAATCGCGACGAAATTGCTATAACGTCACAGGTTTTGGGCCGGTTTATGACGAAATCGATAAACTGTCACGGTATTATGGGCCTTGTATCCATAGTTGCATATCCGTGACGATCTCTTAAAACATCACGAAAATTTCGTCAAATTTCGTCACAGATTAAATATATTCTTGTAGTGTCACAGCGGCGGCGCTGGTGCCTCCCCACTCACGGCGGGCCCGGCGGCCTGGCGCTTGTCCGGTCGCGGCGGCGGCCGGACGAGGGCAAGGTGAAGCGCCGGCGTACGTGGATCTGAGGGCGAGACGAAGCTGAGTCTGTCTCAGGCTAAGCGCGTCTTGTGCGCGTGCGGGCTTCCTGTTTGGCTGAAACAGTGATATTTCGACCTGCAGGCGGGACCAAGCGCCATCTCCATCGGATTCGTTTTGGACGGCCGAGATGCATGGTATGTCATGTTGTGACTTGCCTACACTAAGTAACCAAAGCTGAGTCCCGTTGGTGAGGCGCGCTGACAACAATGCCCGCTGTTGTTGACAGGATCGCTGATCCGGAAAAAAAGGACGAATTTGGGGAAATGGATAGATGGTACTCCCTCTGTCCCATAATATAGCAACCTAGTACCGGATGTGACATTTTATAGTACAATGAAGCTAGACACCCTGCTGTCTAGATTCGTTGTACTATGAATGTTCCATCCGGGACATGACTACATAGAGACCGCACTCTATATTGTCTTAACCAGAGACTCATCTTAGACCTGGTTGCATACTAGTACACCTAATGATACATGTTTTTTTTGGGTGAATAGCTAATTTAGTCCCTCAAGTTTCACCGAAGACTTACTTTGGTCCTTCAGGTTTCATTTTGTTCATATAGGTCCTTTAAGTATTTGTTTTGGCCTAAAATCATCATTGGGACCACTTAATATGCCATATGGCTATTTTTAGTCATCAATTCTATTAGAAAATGTCCCTTTTACCCTTAACTTGTATACAACTGTACACTAGAAAAAAGAAAACCAAAATGAATAAACAACATTGGATATGCACTTCCTATTATTTCAACATGTGCACATGAAAATTGAACCTAATGGCTATCGTATACACTTGCAAGTACATAATTTATTTTTGTTTTATCTATAAAAAGAATTCATTACATGCAATTTTTTCTCTTATATATGTGAATGAGGAGGCATAAGTGTCATATCAAAAGAGTTGTTGGTTATGTGGGTTTAAGGATAAGTTTGAATTAAAATAAAAACTTGAAGGACTAATAAGGATACATTGAAACATTAAGGACTAAACTGATCCTTGCATGAAACTTGGAGGACCACTTTAGCTATTCACCCTTTTTTTTTCTTATAGATTTTCCTTTTAAATTATTTATCCGATTTATAATCCAATTACACCATTGTGTTCGTTGCAATTAAATCTTTACAACAAGATCTTACATGACTATATTTTGATAAAAGAAATATCTATGTTGTAAATTACTTTTATTATATATGTACTTTTATCATATATATAAATTACTTCTCGATTTGATTAAATTACTTATTATACAATCATAATGTTGTGAGTTGTTTATTTTATTATCTTTTTTAGTCAATTCCATAATTTGTGCTGATTAATATTAATTTTTAGATAGACTCACGTTTTTACCTCTGTAACGGATCTACTTTTAATGTCATGACAAAGTTACTTTCTTTTTGTCTTAAGTTACTTCTATAATATATGTAAATTACTTTTAAGCTTTACTAAAATTACTTTTATATTTCTAAGAAGTAATTTAGTGAAATCTAAAAGTATTTTAGATATACTATAAAAGTAATTTGTAATTTTTCATCAAAATATAATCATGTGAGATCTTGTTGTAAAGATTTATTTCTTACGAACACAACCGTGTAATCAGATCATAAATCGGATGAGTAGTTTAAGAGAAAATTTTATTTGAAACATAGATGATGGGAATATATTTTCTACTTACTTGATTGGGACTAGTACTACAGGTAAGTCATCTAGATAGGGTCTCTCATTAGCACTAAAATGATAGGCCTCTTGATTTAGATTTTGCCCCCCTCCGGTACTAGGTTGCTATATTATGGGACGGAGGGAGTAGTTATGGGTGGGTGGGTTACAAAACTGTCGCAACTCATGACTTTGTCGCATGCGTTGTGATATGCATTGCGCTACAAATCGTCACGGACTAACAATATTCACTTAAATAAAATTGTTAGTCCTCTCTAATCATATTGTCATTAGTCAAAAAAAAATTAGGGGCCTAGATGCACTTTCATCCACAAAAATAAAAGAGAGAGAAAAAAAGAAATTATGGATCAGATCTAGAGAAAGAACAATGGAGGAGCTCTGGATTTGGATCTGAATCTGTCGCCGGTCCTCCTCCTCGTCGACATCGTCCCTCATCACCGAGCAGCTGCGCCCCTGGCCCTCCTTGCCTCACCGAGCCGCTATCGCTAGCTCCGCCTTGCCGAGCCACCTCCGTCGGACCTCCTCGTCAGTGCCGAGCCTCGCCGAGCCGCCACCGGGCGGCCTCCTTGCCGAACCGCATTGACCCCGCCGACATCTTTCCGCCTTGCCGAGCCACCGCCTCTGGAACACTCCTCGTCGAGCCGCACCGACCCTGACGCCGACCCTCCTCCTCCTCGCCGCGCCGCCGCTGGCCCTCCCTGCCGAACCGCCGCCGGACCTCCTCCTCCTCGCCTAGCTGCCACCGACCCCGCCGCCGGCTCTCCTCCTTGTAGGCTCTAAGGAGAGGGAGAGGGAGAGGGGGTGAGAGGAGAAGGAGAGGGGTCTGATGCAAGGATGTGCAGTATAATTCTTCAAGATTAAATTCAATACTATAAGGTAATATCCGTAGGATTGCTACGTAATGGCATATTGACATCGTGAGAAAAAAACTTACTTAGCATATGCTTAGCTAAGTTGGTACACCAAAATACTAAATTGTCAAGTTCTTGTACTAGACCGCACCCACTTGTTAAATTGTTGCACTCGAACGTTCAATTCTTAAGTTCTTGCACTGGCTCGCACCCACCAGCCAAGTTGTTGTATCGTGGGCAATGTTCTAAATCTCTGGTTATAGCTGCCGCTATAGCCGGAGATAGCGGATGGGAAGGGAAATAGCTAGGATACTTCACTTTTATGCTATGATTTAGCAACCGCTAATAGCGGCATTTAGCTGGAGATTGCCGATGAAATAGGCTTGACTTAGGCTAAAATAGTCGCTAACATAGGCCAGAAAAATTGGAAAGCTAAATTGAAAATGGGCTTTTGACATGCGTGGCCCACAAAATTCAGCCCAAAATCAAACCCTAAATCCCCCACTCGTTCTCTCTCCTAAGTCCCCTCAACTCTCATCCGCTCCTCTCCCCAAAAGCGACGGCAGCGGCTATGGCCAAGAGTGACGGCGGTGGTCGCGACCGGTAGGCGGTGACCCTCGGCGGCCAGGCGTCGGAGTTGAGGAGTAGAGGATTCCCACCCTTGTTGTCTCTCACTCCCTCAACTCTCAGGCTCTCCTTTCCCCAAAAAGCGGCGGCAGCGGCGGTTGTGTCCGGGAGCGGCGGCGGGCACCGTTTGCGACCGACGATAGTGGTGGCGCTAACGGTTTGACCTGCAGCAACAGCGGCTCCTCCCCTCGAGCAGTGGCGGCGAGCTGACGACTTTGAACTGCTGCGCCAACGGTGGCTACTGCTTCCCCTGGCGGCGGCGGAGGCTTTTCCCCGACGATGGTAGGCACCATTCCTTCCCCATTTCACCATTCCTCCTCTCCCCCGCCCTGAGGAGCATTACCTAGCTACATGTCTTTGCCGGAGCAACATACAGCCATATAGTCAAGGATTTAGCCCAAATTCTATGAAATTTTTGAATCTTTCTTAATATTTTTGAAAACTACTAAATGTCTTAGCTATAGCTATAGCCGGCTATAGCTGCTCTTAGCTTTTATAGAGCTCAACCGCTAAGAGGCTTAGCCGGAGATTTAGAACATTGACCGTGGGTGCAATTTACTCAAAAAGAAAATTATATCACCACCCGCACACCGACAACGCCAACACACAGATCCAGGAGAAGGCTACCACCGGACCGGCCGCCGCTAGGCCAACAACGGAACACAACCGAGATTGTCTAAAACCCAACCCTTGCAACCAACACAAAGCTCAACTCTATCCAAGTCTTCAGGATTTAGGAAGAGAGGGTGAGAGAGAAGACAAAACACCTCTCCCCCCTAGGCCCTCCGACGTGGCCAACTTGTACAAACTAGGATGCCGCCACAAGAGGATGAGAATCAAGAGCGTGCTTGCACCAATTGCTTGGGGGGTTTCGGCAAGGGGATGCCTAGACAACGTCTCCATGAAGAGGAGCGACGAAACACCGCCACCGATGTCCGTCAGGGTCTCAAAGAGAGCTGAGACCGAGCTTTCGCCCGATAGCCATCGAGAGGGCGAGACGGCACGACAATGCCCTCGGGAGGGGAATGACGCTCGAACGTCATCGTTGCCGGTCCGACCAAGGCCGGGTTGGGTTTTCACCTGCCGTCCACCACCTGCCGATCTATCACAGAAGCACCATTTCTCCACCGCCATCTAAACCTCCGCCGGCGTGTGGGTACCATTGCACCGGCGCCCCCTGCCGGCTAGTGTCTGCGCGCTTCCACCAGTTGCGCCTCACTAGGCCATCGGCCTCTCTTCCCGCTGCACTGGCCACCGCCTCCACGCCTGCAAGCCACATCGCGCCACACTTGCAATTTGATTGCGCCTCCACGCACTGCGGCCACCTCCTCCGCCACCAGCCGCGCCTCACCGGCCTCTGCTGTCGCTAGTCGCTCCACTGTGCGCGAGCTGCCTCCAGCCAGCTGTTGCTCCTCCTCCTGCCAGCGTGGCACCAGCTAGATTGCTTCGCCGCCTCCACCTCCGCACGGCCGTGCGACCACCTCCATATGGTCGTGCCTCTGCCTCCTCACGGCCGCGCCACCGCTTCCGCCTCCGTACGGCCACGCTGCCACCAGCACTGCACGGCCGCACCTTGCCGCCTTGCCGCTTGGGGGTCGGAGCTCGGACACCCTGCCGCCTCCACGTGCTTCACCATCGCCGGTGGCTCGGGACGGCACCCACGCTAGATCCACACAAGGAGAGCGCCGGATCCGGCACCGCCGCCGCCGCCTGCAGTCCTCATTGGCTCCGCCTCCTCACCGCCCAGCATCACTGCTGCGGTTGTCATCACCCTGGAACTAGGTCGGGGTTGTCGGCTCCAAGCGTCGTGACCTTGGGGGAGAAGGCCCAGCCGCCGTTGGCCTTGTGGCCGCGTGGTTTCCATCGGCCCGCTCGGGTGGCGGCGAGGAGGAAGGAGGGCGGCGAGGGGTGGTGTCGCGGCGGCGGCTCAGTTGCCCCTGCCCTAGGAGCGACACGGGGGCCCGCCCAGTGACCTCAGAATTGCACACCATCCAATAGATATACAATACATATATTACAATCTATATTTTAAATGAGAGGATAAATCAAAACAATCTATACTCTTCGATAATTTATGCTAGCTGTATTTACCACCAGTATTTTTTACCATAAAAATTCTCAACAAGAGGTAGGTTTTGACCGTGGCCTCCCTCTCACATACTGTACATGCATATTTCCTTATGTACCACGGTATAGTAAAAGGAGGCATCTTCGAAAATTGTTAAGTAGTGCTATCTATGTTCCTCTATCACGATGACACGTGGGTTCCTCTTTCTCTTCTCATTTCCTTTTTTTTAGATAATGGAAGCTTTTATTGAACTCAGTCAATTACATCGAGGTGATACAACTATCCTGATAACACTTCCGGCCTCTGCATAACTAAGATGCACACAGCCGAACAAACAAAACCACACTCGAAAGGAAAAAAAATGACATGGAGTATTGAGGACCATCAATCTAACGACTAAATTGCCACTCATGAACAATTCCTTGGCTATCTCCTCCAAAAGCACAGAGTTTTAAGGACCACCAATTCTAAGACTAGATCGCTACCCATATCCCTGGGTAAAAAACTCCTTGACCACCTTCTCCAAATGTTGACATGCCGCAACTACCATATCCCGCGAACCAGGCTTCTGTAGGATAGCCCATGTGCGAAGCCAATGGATAAGAGAATATATAACATGCAAAGGTGAAGATATGACTTTTTTTATCAAAAACCACATTATTCCTGCATAGCCAAAGCGACCAACAAGTAGCAGCTGCTCCTAACAGAACATGTGATTTCAAATTATTATGAATTCCATCAAGCCAGCTCCCAAACATATGCGCTATACAATGTGGTGGAGGAAGTCCAGATGCTGCTTGGATGATGGACCAAACAGAAAGGGCAAAACGGCATTCGAAGAAAAGATGTCTAATTGTCTCGTCATTGCAACAAAAACAACAGTTCTTATTTCCTTGCCATTTCCTTTTTATCAAATTGTCCTTCGTTAACACCATTCCACGGCGCAAGTACCAAAGAAAAATCTTAACTTTTAGGGGTATCTTTAATTTCCAAAGACGGTTATTAATGTTGGGAACATTGCTGTGAATTAGAGCTAGATAATGAGACTTCACCTAGAACTCCCCATTTGAGGTTAAGTTCCAACGAAACTCATCTTGCTCCTGAGTTAAATGAATACTAGTGATGCGCGGTAATAAATTATTCCACGCCGCTAGTTTTGATCCTATAAGGTCTCTTCGCCATGAAAAAGATGGAGGATTGTTTTCGAAGACTTGTGCAACTGTAGCGTGCTTATGCCTAACTAAGTTGTAAAGGTAAGGATACTGTTCTTTCAAGGTTGAATTGCCCAACCATTTGTCTTCTCAAAACCTAATTTGGGAGCCATCTTTAATTATAAAGGATCCAAAACGGAGAAAGTCCCGTTTCACCTTCATGAGGCTAGACCAAAAGTGTGAGTCCCCTGCCTTCCATTGAGCTTGAGAAAGAGGTTTATCACCGAGATACTTATTACGCATCAACTACTGCCAAACCCCTTCCGTGGAGAGCAACTTGAATAACCACTTACTAAGTAGAGCCATATTCTTAATTTCCAAATCATGAATTCCTAATCCCCTTTTTCCTTGGGGCGGCAAAGTATGTTCCATTTAGCAAGACGATAGTTTTTTTTACCATCACTTTATTTATTAGAACCTTATCTCTTCTCATTTCCTATTTCAAAAGAACCTTATCTATTAGAAGTTGTCTGATTTTTTTTAGTAATGAACTCATCAATTTATTGGATGGTTCAGAGTTTCGGATCATTTCACCAGTAAAGAAATAATCTTTTATACCAGTTGAAACCCTCCCCTATTAATCCCGGTTAATTATAGCAACCGTGACCAGCAAATTGAGACTAAAAATCTCGATCTTTGATACCAGTTACCAAGTAAAAAAAAATATGGGATATGAGATTCGAACTCAAGATCTCTCACCTTAATCCTCATGCGTGTTATCATCCCACCTACTCTACACATCTAACTTTAATAGAGATGTTTTCCTTTTGAACTAACTTTGAGGACATCTCTAGTACCAGTTAGTAACAGCAACCGGTACTAAAAATATATCTTTAGTACGGGTCGGTGTTAACAAGCGGTACTAAAATACATCTAAAAAGATCCACTAGTATTAGTCTTGGTTGGTGCTACCAACCAGAAGTAAACATGTATTTCTAATACCGGTTGATAACACAAACCAAGATTAAAGATATTTTTAGGGACTTGGTCTTTTAGAACTGGTACTAAAGAGTTTTAGTACCAGTTGTTAATGCATCCAAGATATTTGTGTGTATGGGGCATTGTATAAAAGGCGAGTTATCCTGTAGTAATTTTTTCATATTCGCGCGCACTCCTATGCCTAACCCCCCCTCCCGATGATTACCCTCCAACCTACTTATTGTAACGGTGGAACTACGCAAGAAAAACCGGCCATCACATCTCATCTCAAGACTTGAGAACTAACCAGACATGAGAATTAATTAACTGTTGCATCCACACAATCGGGCCCCCGCGTCGCCCCCCGCGTTGGGCGACTTGGACGGTGGAACCCTAGCCGCCGCTGCCACCCATCTTCGCCCCTTCCTCTGCCTCGCCGCCACCTGAGCGAGCGGCTGGCAAAGCTGGCGGCTCACGAGAACGGCGGCAGCGGGGCTCGCGGTAGGCACAAAGGCGGAGGCCGGCCAGAGCGGCGCCGGTGTCGAGGCCGTCACACGGGTGGAGGTGCTGTGGACGGAGAGCACACGGGAGAAGGCGGTGCAGACGGCCCGATGCACGGTGGATGACAAGGGCCAGAGATGGAGGCGGGGATTGAGGCGGCGGCGGCGGTGGGCTTTCACCGGATCTGTGAGCGCGAAGCGCCGGTGGAGGCAGGCGAGGAGAAGGTGGCCGGTGGCGGGGTTGCAGCGGCGGCAGCGGTGAGGCAGCGGCGGCCGTGGTGGGCACCGCCAGATTTGGACCCCCTTGGCTAGATCGGGCGGCTGACGGCAGGGACGGCGGGCGCACGTGCTGGCACGCGAGCAACGCCAGCAGCCGGAGGTGGATGTGGGGAGAGGAAACCGGCAACGGGCTGGGCTGCTTGTGCGGAGGGCACGTGATGGTGTGATGGCAACGGGAGGTTGGCATGGTGACGCCGTCGGTTGCAAGGAGCACGGCGCTAGTGGCATGGAGGCGTGGATGCCTTGGAGGCACGGCTGGTGACGGCGACATGCCGTTGCGGTGCATGGAGGAGAGGACGGCGTGGTGACATGGCCAGCGACGGCGGCGGTGCGGGTAGTGCCGAGAGCTTTCGGTATGGGCGACTGCAGAAGTCGTCCCGACCGTTGGTGCGGAGCGCCGACGCGGTGACTACAGGGAGCTGGCGGCAGGGAGGCCGGTGAAGCTGGCCGGTGGTTGGTGGCGGTTCGGTGCCCACGAGCTGATGGAGGTTTCGGTGGTAGCGGAGCATTGTGGCGACATTGGTGGATAGACAGGTGGCGGACGATGGGTGAAAACCCAGCCTGGTCTTGGTTGGGCCAGCAACAACATCGCTTTCGAGCGTTGCATTCCCTCTTGAGGGTGTTGTCGTGACGTCCCATCGCCTCTAGGGGGTTTGCCGGGTAAAAACTCAGTCTCGGCTCTCCTTTGAGGCCTGGAAGGACGATGGCGGTGGTGTTTCCGTGACTCCTCCCTGGAGACGTCGTCTAGGCAACCCCTAACCAAAACCGCCCAGACAAACAGTGCAAGCTTGCTCTAGATTTCGGTCCTCTTGTGTCGGCGCACTAGCTTATACAAGTTGACCACGACGGAAGGCATAGGGGAAGAAGAACGGTTCCATCTTCCCTCTCACCCTCTCTCCCTCAATCGCAAAGTTGTGGTTAGAATGCAGCTCTGTGTCTGTTTGTTAGGGTTAGGCTTGGGCGATCCCAGTTGTAGTTCCTCTGTTGGCCAGCGGCGGCCGGTCACGCTTAGCGGCGGCTGGTTCGGTGCTAGCCTCCTCCGGGGTCGGTGTGTTGTAGCTGTCAGTGCGTGGGTGGTGGTCTTTTTCTCTTTTTTCTGGTTACGATCTTCCAAAGTTATAATCTTGCAATTTTTTTTCCTGCTCTGTCACTATGAACTTCGCAGTGTCTTGTACGAGTCGTTAAAAAAACAGAAAAAAAGGAGTTGAGAACTACCGCCCTACCACACAGATGGTAACGTTATATTTCAAAGAGTTTCTAGCAGCTGCCCCTCTTCCTATAATATTCAATTTTCTTAGGTAGTGTAGACTTTCATCTAGCTTTTGAAAATGTGTAGCTATAATTCAGAAAATAAATTAGACACGGAAACTGAAAAAAAGTAATAATCAGTTTTGGATCTAAAAGCTGACTACTATGGCCGTGTTTAGTTCTTTGGCCAACATTTTTTTAAGTATGCATAGACACATTTGAAGTATTAAATGTAGACTAATAACCAAACAATTTACAGATTGTGCCTATAAACTGCGAGACTAATTTATTAAGTCTAATTAATCCGTCATTAGCAAATGTTTACGGTAGCATCATGTTGTTAAATAATGACGCATTTAGGCTCAAAAGATTCGTCTCGCAATTTACATGTAAACTGTACAATTGGTTTTTTTTCATCGACATTTAATGCTTTATGCATATGTCCAAATATTTGATGTGATATTTTTGCCAAAAATTTTTTGGATCTAAACACACCCTATAGCACAAAATGTTGAGCTCACCTAAAAGCAAATAAAACTACTACAACGTGGGGTGTCTCCCAGCTGCCGGGGTAGCTGCAGCGCGCGGTGGAAAGACATGCTCAGCACAATCAACCAATGAGCGTACGCCCAGCACAGGTCATTCAATGAGCGTGATAGCGATAGCCATAGGTGCTCGTGATAGCCATACGTGCCACGACCCACGAACCACGAAGCAAACATGTAACATCAGTCTCTGAAATTCTGGCCAAAATTTAGTAGTACTCGTCCGGTTTAATGTTTTTTTATAGCTGAAATAAACGTATCATGATTAGATTGTTTATACCTCAAGTAAATATATATCTGGATCATATAAAACCTTTCATTACTAGTAATCTGTCCGTGATAACGTCACATCTCATCTCAAGACTTGAGAACTACCCAGTCAAAAAAAAAAAGACTTGAGAACTACCGCCCTAACACACAGATGGTAACGTTATGTTTCAAAGAGTTTGTAGCAGCTGCCCCTTTTCCTATAATCCTCAATTTTCATAAGTAGTCTAGACTTTCATCCTTTTGAAAATGTATAGCTATAAAATTCAGAAAATAAATTAGTTTTGGGATATAAAAGCTGACTACTATGGCCGTGTTTAGTTCTTTGGCCAATTTTTTTAAATATATGGACACACATTCGAAGTATTAAACGTAAACTAATAACAAAACAAATTACAGATTGCGCCTGTAAACTGCAAGACGAATTTATTAAGCCTAATTAATCCATCATTACCAAATGTTTACGGTAGCATCATATTTTCAAATCATGGTGCAATTAGGCTCAAAAATTCGTCTCGCAATTTACATATAAACTGTACAATTAATTTTTTTTCGTCCACATTTAACGCTACATACATATGTCCAAATATTTGATAAGACATTTTTGACCAAATATTTTTGGATCTAAACACACCTATAGCACAAAATGTTAAGCTCCCCTACAATGAAATAAAACTACTACAATGTGGCGTGTCTCCCTGCTGCCGGGGGTAGCTGCAGCCTGCGGTGGAAAGATATGCTCAGCACAATCAACCAATGAGTGTGTGCCCAGCATAGGTCATTCAATGAGCGCGATAGCAGCGGGATAGCGACAGCCATAGGTGCTCGTGATAGCCATACGTGCCACGACCCACGAACCATGAAGCAAACATGTAACATCAGTCTCTGGAATTCTCGCCAAAATTTAGTAGCACTCGTCCGGTTTAATGGTTTTTTTATAGCTGAAATAAACGTAAAATGATTAGATTGTTTATACCTTAAGTAAATATATATATGGATCATATAAAACCTATCATTACTAGTAATCTGTCCATCATAACGTCACATCTCATCTTAAGACTTGAGAACTACCCAGTCAAAAAAAAAAAGACTTGAGAACTACCGCCCTAACACACAGATGGTAACGTTATGTTTCAAAGGGTTTCTAGCAGCTGCCCCTTTTCCTATAATCCTCAATTTTCGTAAGTAGTTTAGACTTTCATCTTGCTTTTGAAAATGTATAGCTATAAAATTCAGAAAATAAAGTAGACGAGGAAGCTGAAAAATAATTAATAATCAGTTTTGGTATCTAAAAGCTGACTACGATAGCAAAAAATGTTGAGCTCCCCTAAAAGCGAATAAAACTGCTACAATGTGGCGTGTCTCCCTGCTGCAGGGGTAGCTGCAGCGCGCGGTGGAAATATATGCTCAGCACAGTCAACCAATGAGCGTGCGCCCAGCACAGGTCATTCAATGAGCGCGATAGTGATAGCACTGGCTGATAGCGATAGCCATGGGTGCTCGTGATAGCCATATGTGGAGATTACTGGATTTTTCACATTTTAGTCCTTTTGAAAAACTTATTTCGCAAATAGACCTCTGAAAAAACTTATCCTAGAAATGGTCCTTTTTGGGGCGCCAGAGTGGCTGGCACCGTCATCTAACGGGACGGCGCCAGCCTCTCTGGCGCCGTCCTCCTGCCACCGTGGCGCACGCGAACCGACGTGGCAGGAGAAGGGCGCCAGCCATGCTGGCGCCGCCCCAGGGAGGAGGGTGCCAGCATGGCTGGCCCCTCCCACCCGCCTCCATTCCTGTTTCTCTGTATAGAGTTGCAACGGTGTCATTTTTATTTTATTTTTTTGGATGTTTTTTCACACTCAGGATCACGATACAACCAACCACAAAAAAAATTTAAACTCGAACTACCACTTAGCTAAGTCTGAAAATAGCTAGCATACCACTTAGTCTACTTTGCACCTTCACTAAAATTAGACCATAACTCCTTTAGTAAACCCTTTTATTAGCATGTTAAACATAATGCACTCTACCACTATATGAAATTACTTAATCTAATTCAAAATATAACCACATGAAATAACCACTCGGGCCTCTTCTATATTTCTTTTTTGGCGCATTAAAGCTAAAGCTATATGATCCCTTGGGTGATTCGGTTGAGAAACCACTCGGATGGATGTTTTGATGCACTTTGACTATATGTTTAGTTTTTATTTAACTAATCACATAGTCGGGGGCTACACCTAATTAGGTGCATCTAGTCGATGCACTTGATTTTTTCTATTTTCAGCCCTTCACAGTCTTTGACTTTAATACTCGGGAGACCAAGGCAGAAGAAGTTGAAACACTCGGATTATCGTTTTGAATTACGAGAGACGACTATTTCGTCGACTGTAAAGGTCTCAGGGGCTACTGTGGAGATTATGGATACCCCATACCCGCATGGCGTGTATATCCAACTAGGTATGGGGTGCCATGTATAGATAGAATATCTTCAAAGGGACTCGGGTTAAATTCCAAACTTGTAAGTCAAGGAAATACTCAGGATCCTAGTCGGTTACGATTGTATCTTATCTGTAACTACCTATTCCGTTAGGGATATGGGCTGTACTTTGTAATACGGACCCCTTCTCCTATATAAGGAGGGGTCCGGGTGCCTCTTGAGGACACGATTTTTCTCCCAGATCATACGATTAATTATACACTCGGCGGATCAATCCCCGGACAGGAGTAGGGTATTACTTCTTATTAAGAAGGCCTGAACCTGTATAAAATTCCTTGTTTCTAAACCCATCCACTTTTCCAGCTTGATAGCCACCCCCTTTAGTATTGCCGAAATCTTATTTCGAAATTGGCGCGTCAGGTAGGGGTAGCGTCAAGTTCTTCGCCGACTAGTGCGATGGGTTTCGTCTCCGACATCGACGACTTCGTCTTCCCTCCCGGGCAGGCGTTCCGGTTCGGCAGCCTCGACTTCATCACCAATGACTTGGGCAAGATTTCTCTCCTCGACTCGGATCCGAACCAGTCGGGGAGAGGCCAGGTCTGTTCGGTATCCCGAACTCGGCCGAGATCTACTCCAAGATCATCTCAACCGAGTCGGCTTCAAACCACTCGGACGAGATCTAATCTACTCCAACACGACCTGATCAAGATGATGAGGCCTATCCCTCAATCCTAATGAAACTCCCCGACGATTTGGCTGCTGTCTTCACCACAAGGGCGTTTTCTCCCCGTAGGTCTAGGCGGGATCCAGCCTCGGCTCCGATCCAGTCTAGCTCCAGGGAAGTCGGCGTCATACTCCAACCTCTCGGGATGGTTTCGACGGAAGAATTGGATGGCTATCTTAGCTCCCCCGGTGTCGGTTCTCGACCGACGGAGATCCTCGAGTACGATGACTTCGGCTACCACTACGACTACCGCAACCTCGATGACTTCGATGAAGGCTACGAAGACAACTACACGCCTCTCTTCTTTGGAGTTTTCATGGCCGACAATGAGACGGAAGAACAGCATCAAGCCCGAGAAGCAGAAGAACAGCGCACACAACAAGAAGCCGAGCGTCGCCGACTGGAGGAGGAGCGTCAAGCACAAGAGCGAGAACGGCTGCAGCGTGAGCAACAGGAGCGCGAATGGGCTGCGAAGGAGGCTGAGGACCGGCGACAGCGCGCCTTGGAGGCTGGGCGACGAGCATGAGAACTTATTGGACAACAAGATGTTGAAAAGACGATGGTTTTTCGCACCCCGCAGCAGAACGCGGTTGCAGCGATCACCCTTCTTGACACTCTACTCAAGGAAGACGCACCCAATCACGTCGTCAACATCTTAAACCAGACCAAGACCATGATCGCCGCCTCGGTCCCAGTGAACTCCTCAAGCGTCCGTACGCCGACTGGCAGCCGAGTTCCGCCTCTTCGACCTCAAGACTATCACCAACCAAGCCTCAGCGTTATCGGCGCGGGATCTAGTCGCAGGAGCAGGGATCACGGTGAACGATCTGTTCACTCGCCTCCTGACCGACACAAGGAGCGTCGGGTCGAACAGCCTCGCTCTCCACGTCGAAGGCGTCCCGTCGATCTTCGCGATACTATCAACCAGCGACGTGCGGCGAGAGGCCACATCCCCCACCATTCACCAGATCGTTACGACGACGATGTGGATGGAGTCGCCGCCTTCACAAGTGACCTGCGTCGAGTGGATTGGCCGGCCGGCTTCAAACCGACTAGAATTGAGAAGTATGAAAGCACGACAAATCCTGAGTCTTGGCTCACTGTCTACGGTCTCGCAATTCGCGCAGCAGGAGGAGATAACAAAGCCATGGCTAATTTCCAAGCGAAAGCAAAAGCTGACCGAACGGGAGATCAATGCTGTTCAGCCCGATACGCCCCAATATCTTCGGTGGTCAGAGACAGCTATCAAGTTTGACCGCTCGAATCATCCTGACCGAGTGGTCCACCTGGGGCGGTACCCCCTGGTACTAGACCCAGTGGTTCGCAACGTCAAGCTCCGACGATCCCTCATCGATGGTGGCAGCACACTCAATATCCTTTTCGCCAAGACTCTGGGCGACATGCAGATCCCTCGAACAGAACTAAAGCCGAGTAGTGGCGCCCTTTCACGGAGTCATCCCTGGGCTATCTTCTACTCCACTCGGCCAGATCACTTTGCCGGTTACCTTCGGTACACGGGAGAACTTCCGCAAAGAGAACATTTGCTTCGAAGTTGCTAATTTCGAGACTGCGTACCACGCTATACTCGGACGCCCGGCGTTAGCCAAGTTCATGGCCGTCCCGCACTATACCTACATGATGATGAAGATGCCAGGTCCTCAAGGAGTAATATCGACCAGGAAAAGGCATACCAAAGATTTTTGGAAAGACACATTGAAATGGAAGCTCTCGAACCTATTCCAAAGTAAGTTTAGGATGAGGTTTCCGATCCGGTTGGTGTTCCGACATCCCCCTCGAACTGGCATTCGAGATACCCAAAGAAAAGGATGTTTTTTTTATACAAGAGCTCCTGCCTTTCACTTTCATAGGAACCCAGTCTTGTTCGAGTCAATCTTATTGATGGTTAGAAGCAGAGTTCACGCTTTGCTCTAAACTGAGGTCTAGCCGTGGAGCGACATCAAGTAAGCCGTCACCTGCGACAAGGAAAGCTGCGAGATGGCACAGACTCGCGAGATCATGCTCGCTCGAGAGGAGATCCGACTGGCTGCATCAACAGCAACAGAAGAAGAGGTGCCTGCAACCAAGATGCCAAAGAGCGGAGAAGGCGACGCCAAGACTAAGAAAATTCCTCTAGATCCCTCTGATCCCACTAAGACTGTTGTAATAGACGTTGAGTTAGATTGTAAATAGGAAAGCGTGCTCATCACCTTTCCTCAAAATAATAAATATATCTTTGCGTGGAAACCATCTGATATGCCTGGTATTCCTAGAGAGGTGATCGAGCACTCTTTACATGTTAAGGAAGACGCTAAACCCATTAAGCAACGACTCCGCCATTTCGCACAGGATAGGAAGGATGCGATCAAGGAGGAATTGACCAAGCTGTGTTAGCAGCAGGCTTCATCTAGGAAGTCCTACTTCCCGACTGGCTGGCAAACCTGGTCCTGGTTCGGAAGAAGATGGGACAATGGCGTATGTGTGTTGATTACACCGACCTCAACAAATCTTGTCCCAAAGATCCCTTCGGGTTACCTCGCATTGACTCAACGGCTGGCTGCGAGCTACTCAGTTTCCTGGATTGTTACTCAGGATATCATCAGATCCGTTGAAAAGAGTCCGACTGCTTGAAGACTTCATTCATCACGCCCTTCGGGGCTTACTGCTACATCACCATGCCTTTTGGATTGAAGAACGCAGGAGAAACTTATCAACGCATGATCCAGAGATGTTTTTCAACTCAGATTGGTTGCAACGTTGAAGCTTATGTTGATGACGTAGTTGTCAAGACCAAGCAGAAGAATAATTTGATTGCGGATCTAGAAGAGACCTTTGCAAGCATCCGCGCCTTCAGGATGAAGTTAAATCCTGAAAAGTGCATCTTCGGAGTACCGTCAGGGAAGTTGCTTGGCTTTATGGTATCCCATAGGGGCATACAGGCCAACCCGGAGAAGATCAACGCTATCCTCAACATGAAACCGCCGAGTTCCCGGAAAGATGTTCAAAAGTTAACTGGATGCATGGCGGCGCTCAGCTGGTTTGTCTCACGACTCGGCGAGCGAGGGATGCCCTTTTTCAAGTTACTAAAGAAAACCGACAATTTCCAGTGGGGACCCGAAGCGCAAAAAGCCTTTGAAGACTTCAAGAAATTTCTCACTACTCCACCGGTCTTAGCTTCACCACATCCGCAAGAGCCACTGTTGTTATATGTGTCGGCAACATCTCAGGTTGTGAGCACGGTCCTGGTTGTCGAGCGTGAAGAAGATGGCCATGTTCAAAAAGTCCAACGACCAATTTATTTCGTCAGCGAGGTTTTGGCCGACTCCAAGACAATATATCCTCAGGTGCAAAAGTTGTTATATGGTGTGTTAATTACCGTCAGGAAATTATCTCACTATTTTCAAGGTCATTCGGTCACGGTGGTCACACCGTTTCCACTCGGGAACATACTTCATAATCGCGAGGCAAATGGATGGATTGCAAAGTGGGCCTTAGAGTTTATGTCTTTGGATCTATCCTTCAAGCCACGAACTTCAATCAAGTCCCAAGCCCTAGCAGATTTTGTCGCTGAGTGGAGTGAGTGCCAAGAAGACATGCCTATATAGAAGATGGAGTATTGGACTATGTATTTTGACGGGTCAAAGAGGCTTTCAGGAACCGGAGCAGGAGTTGTCCTGATTTCCTCAACTGGAGAAAGGCTAAGCTACGTATTGTGGATACACTTTTCTGCGTCCCATAATGTGGCAGAATATGAGGCGCTTCTTCACGGATTAAGAATCGCGATATCTTTGGGGATCCGGCGTCTGATAGTTCGTGGAGATTCTCAGTTGGTTGTTAATCAAGTCATGAAAGAGTGGTCCTGCCTCAATGATAATATGGCTGCTTATCGGCAGGAGGTACGCAAGCTAGAAGATAAGTTTGATGGCCTCGAGCTAACCCATGTTCTTCGACATAATAATGAGGCAGCTGACAGATTGGCCAATTTTGGTTTGTTGAGCATCTTTATGAACCAACCGTACCAAGGAAAGAAACAACCGAGGCTGTGGACACTCAAGAAGTAAGCATGATCGAAGCCGACTGCAGAGAGCCCCTCATCAAGTTTTTGACCAAGCAAGAACTCCCTCAGGATAAAGACGAAGCCGAGCGGATCTCCAAGCGCAACAATCTTTACGTCATACATGAGACCGAGCTGTACAAGAAAAGTCCATCAGGGATTTTGCAACTCTGTGTGTCTTTGGAGGAGGGAAGGCAATTGCTAGGAGATTTACACTCGGGCATCTGCGGCAATCACGCTGCCGCACGAACCATTGTTGGCAAGGCCTATCGGCAGGGTTTTTTCTGGCCTACTGCTGTATTCGACGCTGATAAAATTGTGCGAACATGCGAAGGTTGTCAATTTTTTGCCCGACAGACTCATTTACCAGCTCAGGAGTTGCAAACCATCCCGTTATCCTAGCCATTCGCCGTTTGGGGGCTCTACATGGTCGGCCCATTCAAAAGGGCTACCGGTGGTTTCACTCATCTTTTTGTAGCTGTTGACATATTCTCAAAGTGATTGAGGCCAAACCAGTCGTCACGATTACAGCAGACAAGGCTAGAGATTTTTTCATCAACATCGTGCACCGGTTCGGGGTACCCAATCGAATCATCACAGATAATGGTACTCAATTCACTGGCGGTGTGTTTAAAGATTTTTGTGAAGACTTCAGCATCAAAATTTGCAATGCCTCCGTAGCGCATCCTATGAGCAATGGACAAGTCGAACGCGCCAATGGTATGGTACTTCAAGGAATCAAAGTGCGAGTCTTCGACCGACTGCATCCCTATGCTGGTAAATGGGTAGATCAGCTACCATCCGTACTTTCGTCTCTGCGTACTACGCCCAGTCGGGCCACGGGTCAGTCACCGTTTTTCCTGGTATATAGTGCAGAAGCAATGTTGCCAAGTGAGGTAGAATTCAAATCTTTGCGATTTCGCAACTTTAAGGAGGAGCGCTACGGAGAAGACCGAGTTAATGATCTCAACCAACTGGAAGAAGCCCGTGAGGCAGCCTTAATTCAGTCGGCTCGGTATTTACAAGGGTTGCGTCTTTATCACAACCGCAATGTTCGATCGCGGGCTTTCTTAGTCGGAGACCTAGTTTTGAGGAAAATTCAAACTACACAAGATCGGCACAAATTGTCTCCATTATGGGAGGGACCGTTTATAATTTCTGAAGTTACTCGGCCAGGTTCTTATCGACTCAAGCTTGAAGACGGCACTCACAACGTGTCACACCCTAAAAATCTCAATTATATAAATTATTGTGTAAATGGAATTTTAGAAATGATTTTTTTAAAAGCCTAGAAGAAAAGATTTAATTGTAAATAATAAATTCCAATATAAAATTGGGCCAGATAAAATTTTATTAAATACTTTGCTTAATTCTATAATTCCTAGATTTTTCTAGGATTTATTTGAGCTAAGGAAGTATTTTTAATAAATGAAAGAGCATTTCATGAATTATTTAAATTGAAAAAGGTTTTAAAATTCTTCTTTTGGCTTTGGGCCGAAAGTCGGCCCAAAACCTCTCTTTTCTCTCTCCTCGGCCCAGGCCAGCCCAAGCCGGCCCAGCAGCCGAGCCGCGCGCGCGCGAGCCGCTCTCCTCTCTCTCTCCCGCTCACTGACAGGTGGGGCCCGCCTGTCGGAGTCGTCGTCTTCGTCGCGCCGGCTGCGCCCGAAACCCTAGCCGCCGCCGCCCTTCCAATTCGGCCGCCCCTTTCCCGATCCGACGAAATTGTTTGAGGGGAAATGCATCCTGTGATCTCTTCTACCTTTCTCTTTTTGGAATCGATCGCTATCTCGCTTTGGAAAGGGAGGATTCGAGCTTGGATCGGATTCGGCCGAACCCGAGGTTTCCATCGCCGTCGCCGGGCCGTTGTGGGCTTCGCCGCCGCCTCCCGACCCCTATAAAAGGTTCCCCGCGCTCTCCTCTACCCTCCGCCGCCCTCGCCTTCGCCTCTCGTCGCGCGATTCGCCCTAGCACCGTGCACCCGTGCGCCGCCGTCGCCGCCGCTGCTCCAGCCTAGCGCCGCCGTCGCTCCGGTCACCGCCGTCACTCGGGGAGCTCGCCAACGTGGTCGCCGTCGTGTCGCCATCCTCGTCCGACCCTCCGTCATCGCTGTGGACCGCCGGAACACCGCCGTCACCGTCGACCCGAAGCTCTCCGCCGTTCGTCCTCGTCGCCGGCGTCGTCCGTTGCTCCTCCGCCGCTAGATTGGTCGCCGGTGAGTTCGCCGTGCCCTCCGCATCCCGTTGCTGCTTTCCGTTCGCGTCGCCGCGCCGTAGATCGCCGGCGGGCATGCGAGTCCGAGCCGCCGTCGCCGCCGTCGGTCGGGGATGACGTCATCGCTGACGTCATCGGTGCCCTCGCTCGTGAGCCGGCCGTGCGCCGTTTGATCTCGACCGTCCGTTCGGATCGGATCGATCTCACCCGTTCAATCCCGTAGACCGTTGCTGTGGACCCGGTCCACCGTAGACCCGAGCCCGCTGACGCAATAAAGCCCCTTTTTCTTTTCAAAAATAATTCATTATTGCGTCATAATTCAATTAAAATTTATATAAATGATTTAATCCGATTAAATCTTTAAAAATTCATAACTAATTCATCTTAGCTCGGATTTAGTTGGTTCAAGTCTCTAAATTTTTCTAAAATTGAGATCTACATGTTAAAAATATCCACATGTACTGTTCATGCTTGCTTATGTGCTGTTTTGGTGTTTTTGCTCTTTTCTGTTTAGAATCCGACGTTTCCGGAGAGTCCGCTTTTGCAGGAGAAGATTTAGAAGAGTTCCATGGCCAGCAAGGCAAGTCACACAGATCCTAATCAATCCTTTGAGCATGTTGATCCTGTTTAAAGCTATTGTTTCTATTCAACTATTGCATTTATTTTTGAATGTCGTTGGGTGGAATTAGCCTATTGTTTGTTATAGCCCTTTTGTTCTTGATTATCTTATTCCTTGATACCTTGGGTTATTATAACTTGACTAGTTGAGCATTATATTGGTTCAACTAGATGATTAGATGTAAATGCTTAGCCATGCTTAGAAACATTAGCACACTAATGGGATAACTTATGATTTACTATTATTTAATGATAGCTTAATGATAGTTCACGATGGTTAATCGTGATTGGTTAATTAATTAATGTGACAACTAAAACCTGATAATGGTGGGTTGTGAGTACATGGTTTTGATGGTCGTGCTCATGACAATTAAGGACCGGTTCACGAACTTCGGTTGTGAAACATTAACCGTGCCAACCACAAGCCAGCGTGGGCAACGGCTTTATCTTTTGCATAGCATAGTTTATTACGGAGCACCAGACTGAGAAGTGGCGGAGATAAGCCCACGGGGGTCGCTGGGGAGTCCATGCCTTGTTTATAAGGGGGTGACTATGATCCGGGAATGGTGCACTGTAGTGAATTGTGTTGTGTGAGGGGTAATGTCACAGCTCCTTTCCGAGATACCGTGGTGGTACTAAGGCACATGGTGACATGATGTGGGGCTGTGTCTTGTGGGTACAGTGGTACACCTCTGATCAGAGTAAAACTATTCGAATAGCCGTGCCCGCGGTTATGGGCGGGTCTAACAATGTCTTTCGTGATTAGCCTCACCCTTCACACTATAATGAAAGATGCTATAAATGGTTATATTTGATTAGCTCCTGGTTTGGAATGGTATATTCCTGGTTTGGAGATTAGAACTGTGCAGCCGGGATTGGTTGTACTAAATGGTTGGGCCTATACAACAGGGTATGTTGTATAGTGTTGGATTAATACTGTTTAATTAATACTCTACTGTTTTATTAAATTCTGAAATATTCTTTAAATGCTGTTTATGCAAAGAAGCCTATATTATGCCATCCTTGGTTATCCTGTGCACTTGCATATTTGCTGCGTGGCTTGCTGAGTATGTCATATACTCACCTTGCAATCATTCATCAGAGGAGGAGTTCTACAGTGAAGCTGATGGTGGTGAGGATTTGGCGTAGTCCTTGTCAAGCTGCCTGTGGAGTGGAGTCGTCTGTGCTGTTTATTTTTATTTTCCGCTGCTTAGATCTTTATTGTTTTGAGAGGAACTATCCACCTCTGTAATGACATTTTATTCGCCCATTAATTAGAGTAATAATTGTACTCTACTATCAATTTGTTATTGTGTGCCTCGGCTGATGCCTGGACGAGGGTTTACACACATATAAGCGTTTGGAATTTTGGATAGAAATTCCGGGCGTGACACAACGACAACTCTTGGAATATTGAGCATCTTCGTTGTTTTTATGCTTAGGCATTACTTTTGTCTCTTTTCTCCCTCTTTGACTGCTAACATCAAGTTGCTCCTTGAGTTACCAGTCGAGGGCTACTATAATAATAATGGAGTGTGATTCTTATCAATTCAATTTGCTTATTTGATTTACCATTGCCTTGTTCGATTTTTTGGCTTAGTCAATGAGGACTGAAAGTTTTCAAGAATTTTTGCGGGTTTTAGGCTCAATAAGGTTTGACAAAAACTTTTAAGAAATCAGGAGCTGAGTTTAAATTATCAAACACAGCATAAATTCATCAGTATTGTACAAATTGTGCCTCCATCATCATAAGTTACACTATACAATGTCAATCAGACTTAGTTTTTTCATTATCAGAATCATCTGACCTAGTCGGCCTGAGATTGTTGTCTTGAAACCTCTCAGCTACATCAGCGGCAATTTTGTCGGCAGCCTTCTGTGCATCATTGATGAGGTCAAGGGCGTCTTCTTCACTTGTCCCGTCTGCAAAGCCGTCGACAGCGTCAATATCGATCTTCGGGTATAAGGACTTGGTCATTGCCAATGCCATGCTCGCCCCCATGCATCCAGCTTCCTTGATGTTTTTAAAGTATGTATCCGGAGTAGCTCTTAGCTTGTCGAAGATTTCAACAGCATCGAACGAACTTGGACCATTATTATTAAAAAACATGGCTTGGATGAGTGGTGTAGCGGCGTTGGCAACTTCATCCCTAGCTCCTTCAAGCTTCTTAATTTTGTTGACCAAGACGTCGAATTGAGCTTGAGATTTAATTTTGCGATCTGCATAAATGGTTCACATCAATAACTGGGCACGAAGACAAGAGTGGTTCTGGCGTTTCAACTATGAATACCTTCGACGTCTTTCAGGGCTGAGTCCCTCTGTTTGGTCAATTCACCTTTGTCTTTTTCCAGAGCTTTGATTCGCTTTTCTAGCTCGGTGATCTTGGCAGCTTGTACTATAATATTTTCCATTGGTCAATTACATATGGATAGCAGCTTGGAGTAAGTTAAACAGGAATAAAGGTTACCTTTGGATGAACCACTCTTCTCGAAGTTGGAATCTTGGAGCTTGGCGATTCGGTTCCTAAGATCATGTTCGGTTTTCCTGGCAAGCTCCCTGGTTTCACGAAGTTGGGCTCTGGTCGCTTCCAGGGTTCCAAGGTAAGGAATCAGTTTCTCGAGGGTTGCAGTTTTTGCTTCATTCCTAAGATGGATTCTCTGCATTACAAATTCATCTCTATTCAGTAAAGTGGCCGACAGGATGAGTAAAGCTATGTGCAAAGAGACATACATTTACGAGACGAGTGGCCTGATTGAGCGTCTTTGCAAGCAAAGACACTTCCTCATCTTCTTTCTGCTTATTTATTACAATCCCTTGTGGTTGCATTTCATCATCCCACCATTTGACTAAGATAGGTGGGCAAGAATCTTCAGCCGACTGAATCCGAAGAACTTCTTCTTCGTCACCGAACATTGGGCCTTTACATATTCACAGATGATGATAAAGCAATCGAAGAGAATTTATCGAAGCAAAATGAATTTAGAAGAGTTGATTACCTGTTATGATCTTTGGTTGAGGACGAGCAGGCCCTTGCACCCTATCGGATGAATTGGACTTCTGGTCGGTGTCGGTATCTTTTTGGGGAGGGCTGCTTGCTCGGGCCTCTGTTTTCGGGATGTCCTCGTTTCGTTCTGTACCCGACTGGTTTCCAGTCGGGGGCTCCTGATCAGCACTGGCTTCAGCTTCGGCCGACTGGTTTTCGGTCGGGGGCTCGTTGCTGCCCTCTATATTATCGGTTGCTGGTTGATTGCTACTCGGGCGATTTTCGGCAGTCGGCCCAGTTTCTGTCGTAGGACCAGTCTCCGTGCTAGTCGGTTCAGTGTCTTTTCCAGAAGGATCGATGTCAGATGGCTTCCTGCAGATTTGAGATATGCTATTAACACTACTTCGATGGTGTATGTTTAGCGATACAGGGGAGATTGCTAAATGACTTGTACCTGGATGACTTCCTGATTTTTGGTATTGGATGACTGGATGTTTTCTTCTTTGGGTTAGCTTGCTTTGGCTGTTTTCCAGTCACCTCTTTGTTGCCAGCTTTTTCAACATTGTCACCCTCGTCGTCACTCAGAATTAATTTCCTTTTTCGAGAGTCTGACTGGTTAGTTGGCTTCGAGATGCTTGGCTGAGCATCATACTGGATTTTCGGCCCTCCACTGGCTTGAAAGCATTGTATGGCACTACTGGCAGCAGGTGTGAGTAGCTAACTGTGATAGCGTTAGAGAAGATTTTGTACATTCTCTCCTTCATGATTTTAAACTCAAGAGATTTTGGATCTTCACGGTTGGGGTCATTCTTGCCATCAAATTCGAAGGCAGCGCGAGATCTTTCTTTAATTGGTACCAGCCGGCTTTTGATGAAATGCCGGGTGATTTGTTCCCCTTGCAGACCCTGTTATTTCAGTTTCAACATGCGTTCCATTAGAGAAAGTGCTTGGGTAGCCTTATCTTCCATTGGAAGCGAGTTCCAGGTGTCTTGGTATGTTGGAGGAAGGCAGGAGTACTCGGGAAGCGCTGGTTCAGGATTTTGCACATAAAACCAGTTTGTATGCTAGCCCTTGTTCGAGGTTTTGAAGGGCATGGAGAAGTATTTCTGGGTTGAGGTTCACCTTAACTGAAAACCTGCCCCCTCCCAACGACGCATGGCTTGCTCTTGTTTGGTTGGGGCTTCAGGAAGAAGATGCGGCGGAATAAGGAAAAATGTGGCCTAATTCCTAGAAAAGCTTCGCAAACATGGATGAAATTGGCGATGTGAACTATGGAATTGGGGTTTAGGTGATGCAAACTAATCCTGTAAAACTCCAGGATCCCCTGGAAGAATCTTGAGGTCGGGAGAGAAAAACCACCATAGAAGAAATGAGAAAATACCACGACCTCGTGTGTGTCAGGGGTCAGAAATGCTTCGCCGTATGCCGGACGCCACCCGATGATCTCCTTAGCCGGAAGAATGCCATGTGCTACCATCTCCTTCAAATTCTCCTCTGTTACATCGGAGGGAGCCTTGACTTTCGAAGCTTTCTCTTTCCTTAGCCATGGGTGCGAGATGGATGATGAGATTTGGGGCGAGGACGGCAGGGAGTGAAGACGAGATTGGTGCGGTGGATGTCCGGAAGATCTATGCAAGAGCACTAAGCTTCGAGAGGGGTGGAATGGTGTCGATTTGCAAACCCTATTCTCCGTCGGCGCAGTGTTTGTATTGTAGCGGGAAGTGGGGAAAATGGAGAGGATCGCGGCGGGGAAGACGAAACGGTGCCCTGTTTTAGCATTTATTTCGCTAGGGTATCGGGAGGTGCTAATGGGCCTAGGCCTAAACAGTACCGTCAGCCCAATTTTATTGCCAGCATGGTTAGTTGTGATCCTTAGGGACTTTGGCATATGTTTTTGCTTTGGCAAAACTTGCTCACGATAGAATAGCCCAATGCTGCTCAAATCCTTTTTGATGCAGTTAGATAATTCTTTGGAATAACTACAATGCAAATAAAAAGGTGCCTAAAAGAAAAGTGTTATATTAATTTTGTTGGCCTTTTTAGGCTACAAAGCTATTTGGGTCTTATTGAGATGATTGATTTTAAATGGTCATTCTCTTAGCATGTTATATGCTTACCTTGATAATGGTGTGAGTCATAGCTTAGGCTACTTAGACTCGTCATTTATCATGCTTCATACCACATTTGATGGATCTTTTTGAGAGTTTTTACTCGGATTTTTATCATGTGTGTTGATTTATATACCTTTAGAGTGTTTCTCACTCGGGCCTCTTCTATATTTCTTTTTTGGCGTATTAAAGCTAAAGCAGTCGGCTGGATGTTTTATCAGACACCGCATATGCTTAGCTATATGATCCCTTGGGTGATTCGGTTGAGAAACCACTCGGATGGATGTTTTGATGCACTTTGACTATATGTTTAGTTTTTATTTAACTAATCACATAGTCGGGGGCTACATCTAATTAGGTGCATCTAGTCGATGCACTTGATTTTTTCTATTTTCAGCCCTTCACAGTCTTTGACTTTAGTACTCGGGAGACCAAGGCAGAAGAAGTTGAAACACTCGGATTATCATTTTGAATTACGAGAGACGACTATTTCGTCAACTGTAAAGGTCTCAGGGGCTACTGTGGAGATTATGGATACCCCATACCCGCATGGCGTGTATATCCGACTGGGTATGGGGTGCCATGTATAGATAGAATATCTTCAAAGGGACTCGGGTTAAATTCTAAACTTGTATGTCAAGGAAATACCCGGGATCCTAGTCGGTTACGATTGTATCTTATCTGTAACTACCTATTCTGTAACTACCTATTCCGTTAGGGACACGGACCCCTTCCCCTATATAATGAGGGGTCCGGGTGTCTCTTGGGGACACGATTTTTCTCCCAGATCATACGATCAATTATACACTCGGCGGATCAATCCCTGGACAGGAGTAGAGTATTACTTCTTATTAAGAAGGCCTGAACCTGTATAAAATTCCTTGTCTCTAAACCCATCCACTTTTCCAGCTTGATAGCCACCCCTTTTAGTATTGCCGAAATCTTATTTCGACACCATACATGGAATGGCCACGAACCACGAAAGAGACATGAAACAACAGTCTCTGGAATTCCGGCCAAAATTTAGTAGTACTCACCCGGTTTAATGGTTTTTTTTATAGCCGAAAGAAATGTATCATGACTAGATTTATATTGTTTATACCTCAAGTAAATATATATCTGGATCATATAAAACCTATCTTACTAGCAGATCTCAATTTTAGAAAAATTTAGAGACTTGAATCAACTAAGTCCGAGCTAAGATGAATTAGTTATGAATTTTTAAAGATTAAATCGGATTAAACCATTTATATAGATTTTAATTGAATTATGACGCAATAATGAATTATTTTTGAAAAGAAAAGAGGATTATTGCGTCAGCGGGCTCGGGTTCACGATGGACCGGGTGCACGGCGGCGGCTCACGGAAACGAACGGCCGAGATCAATCTATCCAAAACGGATGACCAAGATCTAACGGCCTATGACCGGTCTACGGCGGACGGCAATGATGACGTCAGCGGTGACGTCATCACCGGCGACGGCTCGGGCGGCGCATGCTCGCCGGCGAACGACGGCGCGGCGGCGCAAACGGAGGGCACCAGCACGATGCGGGTGACGCGGCGAACTCACCGGTGACCAAAACAGCGGCGGAAGATCAACGGACGGCGACGGCGACGAGGAAGAAGCGGCGGCGATCTTCGGCTTGACGACGACGGCGGGGCTCCGGCGATCTATAGCGACGACGGAGGGGCGGACGAGATCGGCGACGGCTTGGCGACCACGGCGGTGGCCTTCTCGAGTGACGACGACGACCGGAACGACGGCGGCGCACGGCTGGACGAACGGCGGCGACGGCGGCGCTAAGCGGCACGGCACTAGAGCTCTACCGGCGACGAGAGACGAAAGCGAGGGTGGCGGCGGGTAGTGGAGACACCGGGGGTCCTTTTATAGGGGCTAAGGGCGGCGGCGAAGACCCACGGTGGCCCGGCGGCGGCGAAGGAAAGTTAGGGTTCGGAGAGAGAGAGAGATCGATCTGAATCGAACTCGAATCCACGGATTTCCAAACGATAAAAGCCGACGATTCCAAAAGAGAAAAGGTAGAGTGGATCGCGAGGATTATTTTCCCTCTATTAATTTCACCGGATCGGGAAAGGGGCGACGGAATTTGGAAGGGCGGCGGCGGGGCGGCTCGGCTAGGGTTTCGGCCGGCCGATGGCTGGAGGAAGACGACGACCCTGACAAGCGGGCCCCACATGTCAGCGGGCGGACGCGCGCGCGCGTGGGCGGCGGCTCAGCTGCGGGCCGTCTTGGGCCAGGGAGGAGAGAGAGAGGGTTTTGGGCCGACTTTCGGCCCAAAGCCAAAAGAGAGATTTTTAAAACTTTTTCAATTAGAATTATTCATGAAATGCAATTTCATTTATTAAAAATACTTCCTTGACTCAAATAAATCCCAGAAAAATCTAGGAACTATAGAACCAAGCAAAGTATTTAATAAAATTTTATCTGGCCCAATTTTATATTGGAATTTATTATTTAAAATTAGAGCTTCTCTTCTAGGCTTTTAAAATTATTTCTGATGATTCCAATTAAACAACAATTTATATATTTAGGATTTTTAGGGTGTGACACACCCCTACCTGCCATATCCTAAAACCGCGGGCATGAGCAAGGAAGGTGTGGAGATTATGGGTACCCTATACCCACACGGTATGGTTATCTGACTAGTTACAGGGGATAGCTTAGATCTATGGAATATGTAACGGATCATGACTTGGGTATTACGTTTCCTTTTATATTATGGAACGGGCTAAAGTCTTGGGTATTGGTTAAGGTTTCTACCTTGTAATACTGCCTCCCATCCTATATAAGGTGGGCAGGAGGCCCTCTAGGGCAAGAGGATTCACAACTAGATCGTCAGATCAATACAACACATGGCGGATTCAAATTCCCAAACAAGAGTAGGGTATTACCTCTCATTGAGAGGGCCTGAACCTGTCTAAATCCTTGTCTCCATATCCATCCACTTTTAGGTCTCGTGCGCTACCTGGTTTATATTGCCGAAATCTTGTTTCGACAGAAGGCCTGAATGCTTCTCCATCCCACACTGCTCGGGAAAAGGAAACTACACAAGGACGGACAGCACCGCAAGAATACTACGACACCAACATGCTGCTGTTTCTTCAATGTAACAGGAAGCTGTCTGTGGATGAACATCAATATTCATCTTTTGGACGCGATGGAAGTGCCAACCTATGTTGGCTACCTCAAGAACATCTTAAACAACAAGCGACCGATGCCAACCACAGAACTGGTGAAACTCACGGAGGAGTGTAGCAATGCTATACTCCACCAGCTTCCAGAGAAGAAGAAGGATCCGGGGTGTCCCACTATCGCCTGTTCGATCGTGAAAAAACACTTCGACCAGGCTCTATGCGACCTTGGGGGCCAGCGTGAGCATCATGCCCAAGGAGGCCTTTGACAAGCTCAACTTCATGGTGTTGTCACTCAGTCACGAAAAAAAATTCATGGTGTTTTCGCTGTTGGTGAATGATAACTGCGCACGTCGAAGGATGTGGTTCACACAATGGAAAAGTAAAGCAATGTGTATTAATGATGGAAATTTTTGTGATCCCCCAATTACATGCCCCTAGGGGCTATTTATAGCCTTAGTATAAGCTCATGTACCATATGGTTAATGTTTACCAGGGAATTTACATGGATACCCTTATGATAGAGACATTTATGAAGGTAACTAGTGTCTATTTTGCCCTGGGCCCCTTAATGGGCCTCACTATGGGCCCTCAAGTGCCGAATGGCCTTTTTAGGCCTTATCACTTCTTTGGCTCGATGGCGAAGACGTCCGGACCCCCGGCGAATCCTTCTTGGTTCACTAGATGGGTTCGCGCAAGGCAAAAGCCTTGTTCTTCGGCAGGCGCTTTGCCCAAGCCCATCTGGTTTTGGCAGCCTATATCAAAGGCCCTCGTAACATGCATACAACAAGCCCCTCATGGGCAAGAGTGAGTAGGGAGCTTCGGCCGAGACAATGAAAAATGTAAGGTATGGCCTGAGGCGCCCCCTTTCGGCCGATGTTCGTGCCGAAACCTCCCCGATGTGCAACAGATAACACTTGTCGTTTTGATCAAATTTGGTGCATATATTTGTATTGCCTTTTAACCGTTCGGCATCGAGTTAATTAATTTGTTTGTTTTTGATCTTTCGGAAAAAAAAGGAAAGTTTTGGGCCGTATTTTTAGGAATAGTTGTTTTACCGCCTTATGCGGCCTTTTACTGTTTGGCTTGTCGGCCCAAAAAAAGAGTTACCCTAACCTCTCTACCCGGGTGCCACGTGGCTGGCATCTATTGGTTGGAAGCCGAACAGTCGCGCGATTGGGGTTATATATTCCCCCGGTCACCTTTACTCTTACCCCAGTCATTTTCATCCTCAGCCTTTACAGCGCTCTCACTCTCAGATTCATGCTAGACTCTTCGCCGCGGAACTTTCATCTTCGCCACTGCCCTTCGCCCTACTCTGATAGCTCCTCGCAAGCCCGTTCCTGCTGCCGTCACCGGTCTAGATCCTGGCCGGATTCGCGTAGATGCTACCGGCTTACTTGGAACATTGCTTTTCAAGAAAAAACGATCTGGCGAAACTCATCGCTTCGGAAGCAGTGGTTGAAGGCCAGGCTTTCACTGCTAGCGATGCGGTGGTCCCTCGCCCAGTGGAAAGATAAACTGCCATCTTTGCCGCCTTCTTCGACGCGAGGCTTTCGTTTCCTTGCGACAACCTGCTGCCATAGATTCTTCGCCTCTACCACATAGAGCCCACCAGTTAAGCCCTTCTGCCTTAGTGCGGATCACGGTCTTCGACTGGATCTAACGAATAGCCGGCTTCGCCCGGACTGCCAATTTGTTCGGCACCCTGTTCACAGCCATCGTCTATTCCACATCGGTGGTTAGCCCAGCTAGGGTGAAGAAGACTATCTCTGGGAGCGTCAACTTCAATTTGCACCCGGAGCGATCGGACTTGTGGCCTGTGCCTACCTCCATGCCAAAGTGGGAGAGGCACTGATGGAAAGGTGGTCCTATCACACCATCCCCTATGTGGTTGGATTGAACGAGACGATGGCTATCCGGTGGTGTCATCAAGTGATCGCCCCCGAATGTAAGCCGAACGTGACGATCGATGGGACTATCGAGACTCGTTTCATTCTTCTTCGGAAGACTGCTCTTTGGATAAATCGTCGCAACTTGGTCGAAGAGTTTTGCTTACTCCGGTTCTACCCCTTTTCCCTGCTGTAGCCTAAGCCTCTTCGCCGTTGCACCAGCGAGAGCTTGAGGGCGCGAAAATCTTGGCTACTATCACCACTTGCCCCTCAACCAGCAAAAGACTGTCCCACATTATCTCCAAGGGTGGTATAACGCTGGCGAAGGCGTTTAGCAACAGCGAGTCATCTTTGCCAGCACTCCGCCCCTTGGATGGTGCGGCACCTTCGGAAGGCCTACAACCTTCTACTGGGGGGAGCACGAGTGCAACAGCGATCACCTCACTGGGGAGAGTGGAAAAGGACGCCGAAGAGACATTCGTTGCCAAGGGGTGGGCAGAAATAAACTGCAAACTGTAAGCCGAATAGAACCGCACCGAACCGAACTGAAGTAGTGGTTTATTCGGTCTTCGGGAGAAGGCTCGGTTGTTGTATTTGGCTACTTCGGTGGTCAGTTGGAAGATCGGTTTTTATTTCCCATAAGACGAGCACCCAATAAAACCGAAGTAGGTATATTCTAGGAACTCCGAAACACGTATGTTGAAGACCATGGCCTATTGTCACGCTATATGGGCTGATGCTGGCTCATTGGGAGATCTCAAAGGATACACCATATATAGCCATCTCCACATGTAGTGGACCCTCATGGGATATGGGCCAATGATAGCCCAATAGCCAGCACTCGTGGGCGCACGTCATTGTGGAAAGAGGCAGATTGACTGGTTGGTTTGTTTGGCAAAAGCTGACATCGAATCGAAGTAATTTGGTTTTTCTTGGCTTAGTTTTTCCAATTTTCCTCTATGAGTTTGGTTGGTATTTCTCAAAAACCGATAATCCACACAACCGACAAAACCGTGATGAAAAACCCGAGTAAACCGAATGCCCACTATTGACGGTCGTTATAAACCAATTTCAACCGTCAATATAACTAAAATAAAGGGGAACTAGCTATTCTTGTAATGCATATTTGTTTTAGAATAATCTATTTCCACTTGTACATGCATTCTATCTATCTGTAGATAAAGAGATACAATATAGAGGAGAACCGACAGCAAAACACTCGAACCGACTTGTGGAGAAATGGGCTAGAAACTCAGAATTGACACGATCAAATAGGCCCATAACTCACTGATTTGGATTGAGGAGCCCAAGAGGAGACGGCCTGTTGAAGAGGTGGCCCGGTTGGGCCAGCCCATGGTTCGCCCGAACCCGCTAGATGCAGGGTTTTGATCGGACGGTGGGAATTCACTCCCAATGGCGGTTGGAGGGTATTACCGACCTTTCCAACTGCCACAACTGTCATTTCTCATGCTATAAAAGGGCTTCACCTCCTCCACTTCTTCACACACTCAAGCAAGCTCAAGATATCTCTTCTACACTTTAGTTTAGTATTGTAGTGCTAAGTGTAGTAGAATAGAATAGCTCTCGGAGTCTTTGGAGGAATTTCGGTATGGCTTTAGTAGTTTTCCTTCTTTCTTTTGTAAGACTTTCAGAAAGTAAAGTAAATACTATTCTCTATATGCTCTCGATACTTTAGTTTATCTAAGTATTGTCTTTACTTTATATTTGTATCGGTACAGTTGTATAGTTAGCCTACCAAAGAGGTGCAGTAGTGTGGGTTTAATGTCCGATTATTTGGTTGCTCTATGTAATCTCGGGGGATGTAGAGTAATATTTAATAATGTAGACGTGGTGTCTAGATTATTAAGTATCATTATCTGGGCATATATGCTATGAGTCAGTTGAGGTGGGCCGCTGATGGTGACAGCTGTTGGTATTTCTTACGATCACAGATAGAATCTGCAAGCGCACATATATACCGCTGTAGCACTTCCCCTACGGAGTATTCCAAGGGTATCGAATCCAAGGGAACATGTGTGGTCAGATCTTCCTCCGGTTCATCCAAGGACACCAAGCAAAAGATATGTCACGCCCTGAAGTTTCCCCTTTCTTGCTTTAAAAATTTGGTAAATAAGTCGTCCGAAGAAATTGTTTTAGTTAACCTAGAGCTAATTCCCTAATTAATAAATGCAATCAATAATTCGAATTCAGCGTGATGGAATTTTTCTTGAGTTCCCCATGGTCCAATACATTAACTGGATTTTTAATGGAATTTTCAGAGCCCTATAAATAATTTTAACCAATTAAAAATCACAAAGTGCAACATTTAAATCCCAGGGAAATTCCTTGATACTTCTCTTTTTCTTTTCTCCTTCTTGTTTTGTTGGGCCGTCAGCCCAACCTTCCTCCCTCCCGCGCCATTCCCCTTGTTGGGCTGGCCCAAACCGCCTCCCTACCCTCTCGGGCACTGATAGGTGGGGCCCACCTGTCAGCCCTCCCCAACCTCCAGCCGCCGCCCCTTGTCACACCCTGATTTTCGTCTTAGGATTTATAAATTATTTAATAAATTATTAATAGAATTTATATTAAATGTTCATTAATTTACAAGTGAAGTTAAATGTGGGAAATAAAATTTTCTAAATATAAAGCATGGATGGATTTAATTTTTATTAAATTCTCCATGGTTAATTATACTCTCTTAAATTTTCTCGGATTTTTCGGAGCTCAATTATTAATTTTAATCATACAAAGAGCATTTCAGTAATTACCCACATATTAAATTAATCATTAAATGGTCTAATTATAATTTTGTTAAGTACTTTTAGTGTCCAAGTATTTTCAAGATTTTTCTTGGAATTATTTGAGCATTGGAAGTATTTTTAACAATTGAAAGATCATTTAAGTGATTATTTTAATTGGAAAAAGTTTTTAAATCCTTCCCTAAGTCGTTGGGCCGAATCCGGCCCAACATCTTTCTCTCTCCGCGCGGCCGAATCGGCCCAATCGGCCCAGCTGCAGCCGACCCGCCCTCCTCTCTCTCGAGTCACCGACATGTGGGGCCCACATGTCGGGCTCGTCTTCAACCTCCGGCCGAGCCGCCCGAGCCGCCGCTTTGCCGCGCCGTTTTTCCCCCTCCAAATCCTCCTCAATCCGACCCTGACTCCTCCGGGTTTTTGAGGGGTTTTGTTCCTCTCGTTCTCCTCTTTCCTTTCCCCCAAGAATCGGAGCGAATCGTTGAGGATTTGATCCGAATCGAGTTCGTTTTGATTTTATCCCTAAAACCGAGTTTGATTTCTTCCCGAATCGATTCCTCTCGTTTGGAGCTCGATCTCTTCAATCCAATGCCATATAAAGCTTCCCCTAGTCGTCCTCTTTGGTTTGCCCCCTCTCCCGAGTTCTCCCGTGCCTCCTAGCGCCGCCGCGACGTGCTCCAAGTCCGCCGCCGCCGCCGGTCGTCTTCGGCAATGTCGCCACGCCGTCTCCGCCGTCGCCGCCGCTTGCCGTCATCGCCAAAAGGTGCGCCGTGGTGAGAGGAACCTCGGCCGCCCCTCCTTTTTCGCCGCCGACCATCGGAGCTCGCCGCCGCCGTCCAACCCGAGCCGCCGCCGCTTTCTTCCTCGTCGCCGGCCGCCGTCGTGCATCCTTTGACGACGTGGTGAGTACCAACGGGATCGCCTCGTTGTCCTCTACGCGTAGGTGGTCTCCAATCCCGCCGCCGTTGTCCCTAGCGCCGGCGAGCTCGTCGTTCCGAGCCGGCCGCCGTGCCGACGTCAGCATGACGTCAGCATGACGTCAACCCTAGGGCTGACGTCATCATCGCCAGGGCTGACGTCATCCCTCTCTCTTTTTCCTTTTTCCCGATTTTCTAATAGATTAAAACTTCGGAAAATCATAATTAAATAACCGTAGATCCGTTTTAGGTGGTTCAAGTTTCTAAATTCTTCTAAAATAAAGATCTACATATTAAAATTGTCCATAAATTGAATTAAATTTATTTAATTCTTTTTAGATGGGCTTTAATTAGATTTGATCTTGTAAAATTCATAATAAATTCATTTGAAGTCAGAATGAGACCGTTCAAGTCTCATAATTCATCTAAAATTATGATCTACATGTTTGTTTGTTTTTTATGTACTGTTTAGTTGGTTTTTATTAGTCTTTTTCTTCGTTTTGCGTGTTAGCTTGTCGTTTCCGTCGTTGCGAGGGTTCGTGAGTGCGTCGGAAGTGATCAAGAAGATTAATTGAAGACTGATTATTGCAAGGCAAGTCACACAGATCCCAAACAACCCTTTGAGCATGTTGAACCCGTTTAAAGCTATTATTTTATTTCAACTATGCATTGTTTTCGAATATCATCGGGTGGTGAACCTTTCCCAGTTATTTATTGGCCGAAGATGACTTTATTTTCCTATGGGTTATAATTTGATTAGCATGAACCTTATATATTGGATTGGTTCAGCTAAATGCTATATATAGGTTTGCTTAGCCATGCTTAGAAACATTAGCTAACTAAAAGGGGCTAAATATAATTATATTACATAATTCTTATTGATAATAATGGTTATATTTAAATGGTAGCTCACGATGGTCAATCGTGTGATGTTTATTAATTGATAATTAAAACCTGTTTAAGGTGGGTTGTGAGCATATGGTTTAGTTGGTTGTGCTCATGACAATTAAGGACCGGTTCGCGAGCTACTGTTGTGAAACATTTACCGTGCCAACCACAAGCCAGCGTGGGCAACGGCTTTATCTTTTGTATAGCGTGATTCATTATAGTGCGCCAGACTGAGAAGTGGCGAGAAGTCCATGGGGGTCGCTGGGGAGTCCATGCCTCTGGTTTTTGAGGGGGTGATTATGATCCAGGAAAGGTGCGCTGTAATGGATTGTGTTATGCGAGGGGTATTGTCACAACTCCTTTCCGAGGTACCGTGGTGGTATTGAGGCACATGGTGACATGATGTGGGGTTGTGTCTTGTGGGTACAGTGGTACACCTCTGATCAGAGTTTAAATCTATTCGAATAGCCGTACCCGCGGTTATGGGTGAGTTGAGCAATGTTTTTCGTGATTAGTCTCACACCTCTCACAATAATTATGGATGTTATACCTGGTAATAATTTGCTTAGCTCCTGGTTTGGAGTTAGATCTGTACAGCCGGGTATGGTTGTTCAGGATGGTTGGGCCTGAGCAGCATGGGTGTGCTGTTCAGTGTTGGTTAAAAGTTCTGATTAATTACTCCACTGTTTTACTTCTCTTAAATGTTTTGCTAAATGCTGCATTTGCAAATGAGCCTATATTATGCCATCCTTTGGAATCCTTGTGCACTTGCATATTTGCTGTGTGGCTTGTTGAGTATGTCATATGCTCATTCTTGCAATAATCAATCAACCTCAGTTGAAGAAAAAGGATCCAGAAGGAGAAGGCGTTTGGCTTATACCCCAGTTGAGCTGCCTGTGGGAGTGGAGCCGGAGCTTCGCTAGATTTTATTTTCCGCTGCAGTTTTCTTCTTGGTGAGGACTAAGTGCCTCTTAAGTAAGTATTTATCGTTTTAGTTAATGTGATGGATTTGTATATTAAATTGTCAGTTTGTGTACCTCGGCTGATTCCTGGACGAGGATTTTATGCACAAATTAGTTCGGAAATGACTAGTGAATTTCCGGGCGTGACAAGTTGGTATCAGAGCCATCTCGACTGTAGGATAAGCCAAATGGTCAAACCTTAAGGACTAATTTTCCGAAAACATAATTTGTGAAAAATTTTCCTTTCTTCCTTATCTAGAATTCTTCGCAAATCGTTTTGTCGTTCTCTCCTCTTTTCCCTCTTTCAACTTGAGTAGTTGTTAAATTTGATGGAGAAACTCGAAGACGTCGATGTTGTCAACTTCTGCAAGTCAAGTGGATCGAGGAATAAGAAGATGATAGTTGAATCAAAGTGTTCAGCTGTCAAGATAGAGTGAAGTTTGGAACCTAGCTTAGAACCTATGCCGCCAAAGTGTCTTTGAAGAATAGTTAGTAGGGTTGAACGTTTGTTGTTTGCTTTGTGTGTAGGTATGGTTGCATTCCCATCATTGGAGTAGTTCATTGATGAGTGTGTAACTGTACTAGGTTGCTTGCTTAATCAACTTGAACAATATAATGGTCTACACACACCAGATCAGTGGTAACCTGGTTAAGGTCTTGTCTTTAGTGTAACCCCTCTCCTCCTATCTTTTCTAATCTGCAACAGATGGTGAATCCTCGCGCCAGTGGAAGTGGAAACAGTAACAGTGAAGAGAACCCAACCCTTGCTCAGGTGCTGGCTCAATAGACCCAATTGATTAACATGTTAGTGCAACAAATGCAGAACCAGCAAGGGAACCACAATGTCAATCCTCCGCCGCCCCAGAACAAGTTAGCTGATTTTCTTCGTGTAAAGCCACCTACCTTCTCTAGCACTACCAACCCAGTGGAAGCAGGTGATTGGCTGCACGCTGTTGAGAAGAAGTTGGAATTGCTCCAGTGCACGGATCAGGAGAAAGTTGTTTTCGCCTCACATCAGTTGCAAGGATCTGCTTCAGAATGGTGGGATCATTTCCGGATGAATAGAGCAGAAGGACAACCAATCACTTGGGCGGAGTTCACTGAAGCATTCAAGAAGACACACATACCTGTAGGAGTTGTTGCTTTGAAGAAGCGTGAGTTTAGGGCTTTGAAGCAAAAGGATCATACCGTGACGGAATATCTTCATGAGTTCAATCGTCTAGCTCGCTATGCTCCAAAAGATGTGCGTACTGACGAGGAAAGGCAGGAGAAGTTTTTGGAAGGCTTAAAGGATGAGCTGTCAGTTATGTTGATCTCTCATGACTATGAGGATTTTCAGGAGTTGGTTGACAAAGCAATTCGACTGGAAGACAAGAAGAACAGGATGGACAATCGTAAGAGAGGAAGGATTGTTTTCCAGGAGGCACAAGGTAGTAGCCAGAAACAGCGTATCAAGCCACTCCAAATTGGTGAATCTTTTTCCGCTGGTCAAGGACAGTCGCAACAGTTGAACATCGCTGGTGAGATCAAATTAGAAACTAATGAAAGCAATGAAGTTAACATCGAGCAAGCTAATCAGCCGGTGCCAGTTCAGCAGGATCAGTCTCAGGAGAATAACAGTAATGGAAGGGAGCAACGAGTGTGTTTCAATTGTTATGAGCCAGGCCACTTTGCTAGAGAGTGTCCGAAGCCGAAGCATCCGCAGCCACAAGGTCAAGTCAACAACATTGTCGTCACAGGAGCCAATGCAGTGCCAGTTGCGTTTTCAAGGGTTGCGTCTTCAAGTGTTACAGCTCAGCCACCAGTTTCAAAGCAGCAGTAGTTTTCTTTAAAGCCTTAGAATAATTATCGAAGTTATGGAATAAGATAGACTGCAGTTTACCTATTCCCTTTTTCTTTCTAGCCGTTCCGAATCTCGGGACGAGATTCTTTGTAAGGGGGGTAGATTTGTCACACCCTGATTTTCGTCTTAGGATTTATAAATTATTTAATAAATTATTAATAGAATTTATATTAAATGTTCATTAATTTACAAGTGAAGTTAAATGTGGGAAATAAAATTTTCTAAATATAAAGCATGGATGGATTTAATTTTTATTAAATTCTCCATGGTTAATTATACTCTCTGAAATTTTCTCGGATTTTTCGGAGCTCAATTATTAATTTTAATCATACAAAGAGCATTTCAGTAATTACCCACATATTAAATTAATCATTAAATGGTCTAATTATAATTTTGTTAAGTACTTTTAGTGTCCAAGTATTTTCAAGATTTTTCTTGGAATTATTTGAGCATTGGAAGTATTTTTAACAATTGAAAGATCATTTAAGTGATTATTTTAATTGGAAAAAGTTTTTAAATCCTTCCCTAAGTCGTTGGGCCGAATCCGGCCCAACATCTTTCTCTCTCCGCGCGGCCGAATCGGCCCAATCGGCCCAGCTGCAGCCGACCCGCCCTCCTCTCTCTCGAGTCACCGACATGTGGGGCCCACATGTCGGGCTCGTCTTCAACCTCCGGCCGAGCCGCCCGAGCCGCCGCTTTGCCGCGCCGTTTTTCCCCCTCCAAATCCTCCTCAATCCGACCCCGACTCCTCCGGGTTTTTGAGGGGTTTTGTTCCTTTCGTTCTCCTCTTTCCTTTCCCCCAAGAATCGGAGCGAATCGTTGAGGATTTGATCCGAATCGAGTTCGTTTTGATTTTATCCCTAAAACCGAGTTTGATTTCTTCCCGAATCGATTCCTCTCGTTTGGAGCTCGATCTCTTCAATCCAATGCCATATAAAGCTTCCCCTAGTCGTCCTCTTTGGTTTGCCCCCTCTCCCGAGTTCTCCCGTGCCTCCTAGCGCCGCCGCGACGTGCTCCAAGTCCACCGCCGCCGCCGGTCGTCTTCGGCAACGTCGCCGCGCCGTCTCCGCCGTCGCCGCCGCTTGCCGTCATCGCCAAAAGGTGCGCCGTGGTGAGAGGAACCTCGGCCGCCCCTCCTTTTTCGCCGCCGACCATCGGAGCTCGCCGCCGCCGTCCAACCCGAGCCGCCGCCGCTTTCTTCCTCGTCGCCGGCCGCCGTCGTGCATCCTTTGACGACGTGGTGAGTACCAACGGGATCGCCTCGTTGTCCTCTACGCGTAGGTGGTCTCCAATCCCGCCGCCGTTGTCCCTAGCGCCGGCGAGCTCGTCGTTCCGAGCCGGCCGCCGTGCCGACGTCAGCATGACGTCAACCCTAGGGCTGACGTCATCATCGCCAGGGCTGACGTCATCCCTCTCTCTTTTTCCTTTTTCCCGATTTTCTAATAGATTAAAACTTCGGAAAATCATAATTAAATAACCGTAGATCCGTTTTAGGTGGTTCAAGTTTCTAAATTCTTCTAAAATAAAGATCTACATATTAAAATTTTCCATAAATTGAATTAAATTTATTTAATTCTTTTTAGATGGGCTTTAATTAGATTTGATCTTGTAAAATTCATAATAAATTCATTTGAAGTCAGAATGAGGCCGTTCAAGTCTCATAATTCATCTAAAATTATGATCTACATGTTTGTTTGTTTTTTATGTACTGTTTAGTTGGTTTTTATTAGTCTTTTTCTTCGTTTTGCGTGTTAGCTTGTCGTTTCCGTCGTTGCGAGGGTTCGTGAGTGCGTCGGAAGTGATCAAGAAGATTAATTGAAGACTGATTATTGCAAGGCAAGTCACACAGATCCCAAACAACCCTTTGAGCATGTTGAACCCGTTTAAAGCTATTATTTTATTTCAACTATGCATTGTTTTCGAATGTCATCGGGTGGTGAACCTTTCCCAGTTATTTATTGGCCGAAGATGACTTTATTTTCCTATGGGTTATAATTTGATTAGCATGAACCTTATATATTGGATTGGTTCAGCTAAATGCTATATATAGGTTTGCTTAGCCATGCTTAGAAACATTAGCTAACTAAAAGGGGCTAAATATAATTATATTACATAATTCTTATTGATAATAATGGTTATATTTAAATGGTAGCTCACGATGGTCAATCGTGTGATGTTTATTAATTGATAATTAAAACCTGTTTAAGGTGGGTTGTGAGCATATGGTTTAGTTGGTTGTGCTCATGACAATTAAGGACCGGTTCGCGAGCTACTGTTGTGAAACATTTACCGTGCCAACCACAAGCCAGCGTGGGCAACGGCTTTATCTTTTGTATAGCGTGATTCATTATAGTGCGCCAGACTGAGAAGTGGCGAGAAGTCCATGGGGGTCGCTGGGGAGTCCATGCCTCTGGTTTTTGAGGGGGTGATTATGATCCAGGAAAGGTGCGCTGTAATGGATTGTGTTATGCGAGGGGTATTGTCACAACTCCTTTCCGAGGTACCGTGGTGGTATTGAGGCACATGGTGACATGATGTGGGGTTGTGTCTTGTGGGTACAGTGGTACACCTCTGATCAGAGTTTAAATCTATTCGAATAGCCGTACCCGCGGTTATGGGTGAGTTGAGCAATGTTTTTCGTGATTAGTCTCACACCTCTCACAATAATTATGGATGTTATACCTGGTAATAATTTGCTTAGCTCCTGGTTTGGAGTTAGATCTGTACAGCCGGGTATGGTTGTTCAGGATGGTTGGGCCTGAGCAGCATGGGTGTGCTGTTCAGTGTTGGTTAAAAGTTCTGATTAATTACTCCACTGTTTTACTTCTCTTAAATGTTTTGCTAAATGCTGCATTTGCAAATGAGCCTATATTATGCCATCCTTTGGAATCCTTGTGCACTTGCATATTTGCTGTGTGGCTTGTTGAGTATGTCATATGCTCATTCTTGCAATAATCAATCAACCTCAGTTGAAGAAAAAGGATCCAGAAGGAGAAGGCGTTTGGCTTATACCCCAGTTGAGCTGCCTGTGGGAGTGGAGCCGGAGCTTCGCTAGATTTTATTTTCCGCTGCAGTTTTCTTCTTGGTGAGGACTAAGTGCCTCTTAAGTAAGTATTTATCGTTTTAGTTAATGTGATGGATTTGTATATTAAATTGTCAGTTTGTGTACCTCGGCTGATTCCTGGACGAGGATTTTATGCACAAATTAGTTCGGAAATGACACCCCTCAAGCCGGCAACTGCCGCCCCCGCACGTCGCCGCCCACCTCCTCCGCCTTCTCAGCGCCCCCACTCCGCGCTCGCGCCACGTCGCCACCCTCTCCCCCGCGTATCCCGCTCTCGCGCGCGCCCAAAAACGGGCGGGGTTTGATTTCGAATTCCACCCCCCTCTTTCTCTCTCCACCCCGACGTCGCCGGCCAAATCGGCGATCTTCCCGGCCTCGTCCGCCCCTCCCACGCCCTTAAAAATACTTCCCCGAGCCCCTCTCGCGTTTCCCCCACTCGTCGCACTCTCCCGCACCTCCTATCACGCCCGCAATGCTCACCGCTAGCGCCGCCGCCTACTGACGCCTCTGGCCGCGCGCCGTCGCCGCTAGAGCCGCCGCCGCCATTAGCTTCGCTGCTGCAAGAGCTTTCCCAGCCGACGCCTCGCGTCGGCGAAATCCCACCGGGGCACCCTTCTCCTCGTGCGCCGGTAAGATTTTCCCCCCTCTCCGCCTCTGGCCATCAATGGTGGCTGCCGTGGTCGCCTTCCCTAACCCTAACCCTTCTCTGCTCTCTCCTAGGGTGCAGCCGCTGCCCGTCCGTGCCTCAGCATTGCCGGTCGTCGCCGCCACCCTCGTTTTCCGCACCGGTCGCTGCCATCCCCTCCGGTGAGGACTCCCTCCTCCTCCTTTCCTCCCCCTTCCAGCGTGCGCCGCCACCATTGGCCGCACCGCCGCTCCGGCCGTGCGCCGCCGCCTTCGCGCCGTCCGCCGCCGCCTCCCACACCGCCGGTCACCTCTGGTGGCCGTGCGCACCGCCGCCGCTAGCCATGGTGGGCCGGCCGGCTTTGAAGTCGAGCCGAGCCCGGCGGCTGCTCCCCGCGCTGTCCGATCGGCTCGAGCCTGATCTAGACCGTCGGTCCTGTGGACCGGTGGTGGACCACCCGCGTGGTCCTTCTCCACGGTGGACCGGCTCCCTTGAGCCACTGCCGGGTGGGGCCCGCATGTCGGCGCCGCCCTCCGACCCCTTGCTGACATCATCTGGGAATATATATTGCGCAATAAACCAATAAGGCTTTTCTTTTTATAGTAAAAACACAGATAATCTTCTAAAATTCATATCTAATTCATGTGAGCTCCGTTTAAGTCCATTCAAGTCTCAGTAAATTCATAAAAATCCCTTGAATCCATTAAAAATGGTTTTGTTTCCTGTTTTAGTATACTTATAGCATGTTTTGCTTGTGTCCTTTGTTTGTCGTGTAGATTTCGGCCGTTTCGTCAATCCGCGGTTTCTCGAAGACGTTGTTGTGGTCTGATCAGTGCGAAAGCAAGGCAAGTCATGGATTACATTTGATCATATTGTACCCAATTTACAAATATCCAGCATTTCTATGAAATGTTGCATTCTCTTACAATGTCATGTGGAATGGGTCATATTACTCAGCCATAAATTGTTTACCTTATGCCATTAATAACTTGGGTATCAAAATGATTAGATGTTAGTTTAGAAAATGCTTAGCCATGTGTTGGTATTTCTTACAATCACAGATAAATCCGCAAGCGCGCCGAATACCACTGTAGCACTTGACCTCCGGGTGACCCCAAAAGGATATCGAACTCAGGGAACATGTGTAATCTACCTAAGGCTAAGACGATCCAAGGACAACAACTATAGGTAGGCAGGCTAGAGAGGACTTTCTATGTGTTTTAATTATCTAAGCTAAGCAAAGGTAATTTCCTATCTGTTGCTTCGGGCACCGACCCCTGCTAGTCTGCCAGCGTGGTTCCAGCTATAGCTCTATGATTTATCCGAACGTGGAGGATTACTAGGACGGAATTCAGGGCTGTCACCACCTGCCGTCTACCTCTGACAAATCCGTGGGATACACAACAAACAAAGGTAACCTCTAACCTAGACCACGTCTAAGTTATTAATTACTACTCTAGTACTTGTACAGGAACTTCCTTCTTTATCCAGAGTCCTAGTACTAGAGCACTTAGTATAAATACTAAACAATGAACCCGCAAAGATGGAAAGATATCTTACTCAGACTAAATAATTAAATAACATAAGAAAGGAACACGAATGCTTACTTAATAGAAGAAGATTCTCCGAACCCGGAGCAGACTGTACCGACAGCTCCGTTCGGCCCGTTTTTCGTCGTGGACACTAATTTTGAGGCCCTCAGCCCATTGGCATGATAGTTGGGCCCATTTGGAGTTGTTTAATTAACTTATGGGCCTCCAATCCGTGTAAATGTGTCCTGAATGCACGGAGGTGCATTTTGTCGCTTGATGGATGTGTTTTCTTCTCAAAATACCTGCATACACATATTTCACCAACATTAGTGGAAATGATTAGTAATAATACCTATCACTAAGTTGGATATCATGTTTTATTTCATTATATGCATGTATTGACGGACAGATATTATGATTTAAGGACCGGCAACACCATGCTTAGTTCAACTAGTGCACCAAAGGGGATCACATTATTACATAGACTTTGACTATTAGCATAGCTTTGGATTGGTGCCACCGCAATGTTGTTAGTTAATTAAAATACACTAAATGGTGGGCTGTGGGTGCATGGCTTTCCTGGTCGCACCCATGGCAGTTAAGGACCGGTTCACGGGAAACCCTGGGAGACTTATCGTGCTTACCACAAGCGGGAGTGGGTAATTGCTTGATCTGAAGTATAGCTCGACCCTTTCCTTGGCATCGGTTGCGAGGGTGAGCGTGATGGAGTTGGGTCGGCCGGGGTGTCCGGTTGTCCAGCTGTCGGATTCACCGCGGCGCACGAGGGGACTGCCCACGGCCTGTTGGGGGTGGGGGTGAAACCTTAGCGTGGTGTGGATGGTTAGGGGAGGGTTTTGCGGAGTGTCTTGTCATGATTTCCCCCTTTGCAGTATCATGATGATACTTCGGGGCATGGCGACATGTGTGGAATCGTGTCTTGTGGGTACATTTGTACAACTCTGGCCAGAGTAAAACTATTCGAATAGCTGTGCCCGCGGTTATGGGCTATCAACCAGATTCACCGTGATTAGTCTCACCCCTAGTATAGCTTAATGAATTGGTGTAGTTCAGGTGGTTGGTTGGGCCTGTTGCAACGTGGTGTAGCATTGGACAATGATTGGTTAATATTGATTAATCTACTGCAACTGTTTTATTGCTTTCAACTACTGTTTTTAAATGCCTGCTTTATGCAAATGAACCTTTAGCCTCCTTTGGTTATATCCTGCATCATACCTCCTCTTCCGGTATGACTTGCTGAGTACAGTGGGTAGTACTCAGTCTTGCTCTCTTTTCCCCACAACAGAGTTGAAGTTCTTCTCAGTTGGAGCCATCTCAGAGAGGTTGGTTTCATCGCTGCTGTCAAGGATTGCCTGTGGAGTGGAGTCGCCCCGCTGCAGAAGTCAAGTTTCCAAGTCTAGCTCATTTATCTTTTCCGCTGCATTTGTAATGTTTTATCTTTTTGTAAGACGTGGATCTGTATGTCAACAATTGTTGTTTGTGTACCTTAGCTGGTCCTGGACAGGGGTTTAATGCACATTCAGCTTAGGAATTCTGGTTCGTGAATTTCTGGCCGTGGAAGATAGGCCAGGATAGAGAGGATTTTCTAGTGAGAAACAGTGTCTAGGGAAAACTTAACTTTAATCCTAATGCAATACTTCTGGCACTGGCAACCCGCTGTTCCCAGATGTCGCTCTACTATGTACCCAGACAGGGAGGACTTAAGTGATCTTGAGGGCTGTTACCACCTCTACACCTGCCTCAAACGTACTGTGGGATACGCAACAATTACTGGATAATAATTACCTAAACACCACGTCTAAGCAATTAATATCTACTTTAGTGTTTATAACTCACCAAAGCAATCACTATAGTTTAGTTGATTATAGTGAACAATAATCTTGTATGCTATTTAGGAACTAACCAAGAGATAATTCTCACAAGATAAATCTAAATTACTTAGGAAGAATATTATATTGAATTCAGAGTAATAAACAGAATAAAAGAAATAGGAGAAGATTACCGACAACTCCGGAATTCTTCCGACTTCTTCTACTCTACTCTCTTCCTATTCTAGTATACAATATAGTACAATAAAGCCTCTTATAATTCAGCTCAAGCTTGGAAGTGTGTGTTGAAGTGAGTGAGATGATGTCCTTATATAGGGGTAGGTATAACGGTTGTGAGAAGAGGAAATGTCCGAACTGCCCCGCAACCGTCATTGGGAGAGCATCTGGAGCGTCCACGCCAAACCCCAGGATCAACGGTGATCAGGGGAGTTCGGCCGAACCAGGGGGTTCGGCTGAACCTGGGCTGGGCCCTCCTGGCCTGGCCTTCGGCGGTGGATCCCTGGACTCTCCTCTATCCATTTCTCGGAGTTTCGGGATGATTCACTGGTGTTTTGATGAAGTTCACAACCCCTCCTTGTATGGATACATGATTCTCCTCACTTTTAGTCTAGATTTCCTCCCAACTTCAGGGTTTATCATCTGCATATAAATATACACCAACACTTGTGAAATATGTGAGATTAAGCACCTATCACTATGTTGGATGCTTTATTATCTGAACTTTATGCAGATGTTGGCGGTATAGAATCAGCATTTAACAGTCGCCAACAACAGCTCAGTATGGGTATTCCTCCATGATAGTATATATTCCCAAGAAATTTACCTAGGGAGGATACTCCTCCATATTTAGCCCCGGTTGGACGGCCATGACAGGTTGTCATAAGAAACTCGGCAACTTGGGGTGGTCTCTTGAAGCAATAGGAGGGCACTGTTAGGGGGTATTGGCTATATGGTTGTATAATAGCATATGTAAACTAAGGTTGAATGTATACTAGAATTATAGGAATTGATTGCCTTTCTATTTCTTCTTCCGCTTAGTTTAGGAATGATTAAATGAGATACATGAGTGCATTGCTTCGTGTCATTCTACCCATATAAATATCTTAACCCATGTTTAGACTTTGATAATACAAGTAGCATGTATATATTATTAGTATAGTTCTCTCTTACAATCTTCCCTTGGAAATAAATAAATACGATACCTTGGAAATACTCCCTGGTGAAATACTACAATGGTATATCTGTGCGATTCTTTTTGTAAACCATATATATACCAGGACCATTTCTAGCAAGAGAATCTATTCCTATACTTCTAATATACATAGTATACATACACTCTAGTTAACTGATATACTAGCTAATACCCTCTATATGATGCCCTCCTGGTACTTCGAGAAACCACCCCTGACTGCCGAGTTCCTTACAACAGCCTGTCATGACCATCCAACCGGGGCTAAATACGGAGGAATACCCTCCCCAGGAAATTAACTTAGGATTATATATAGACGCGGAGGAATACCCATACTGAGCTGTCACCATCAGCGGCCCACCTCTCATCCGCAATATATAACCCCAAATAATGATATCCCGTAATCTAGACACCACGCCTAAACTACCAGATACTACTCTAATATCATCATAATGACATAGAGTAATTGCATAAGCAAAATATATACCCGCACCAAAGCATCTCCCAGATAAGCTAGCTGTATATTCAGTATAACAAGAACATAATGTAAAGTTTGTACTCATATACTTGGAAAGTATTTCAATACCAGAAATGTATTTAGAAGAGTATTCTAATAGAAGTACAAAGCTTACAAAAGAGGAAAGGAAAGCTCCTAGAGCCATACCCGAACTCTTCCGAAGTCTTCCGGACTCCTGATTCCTATTCTAATTCTATTCCACCAGCTAGATACTACTAAACTAAACTTTAGAGGAATGAGAGAGCTCTTGCTTGAGGTTTGTGTTGAAGTGAAGAGAGTGAGCTCCTTATATAGAGGTAGGTATGACGGTTGTGGAAGGGGAATTGTCCGAAGTGCCCTCCAACCGTCATTGGGATGCAATCCTGGACGTCCACGCCAAAACCTGGATCCAATGGCGCCAGGATTGGTTCGGCCGAACCACCAGGTTCGGCTGATCCTAGGGCTGGCCCAATCCAGCGCAATTTCGGCTGGTGGCCTCCTCTATTGCTCCACTCTACAGACTTGTGAATTTTGGCCCAATTCATCGTGCAATTCTGAGTTCTTGGCCCATTCATACATAAGTTTGGTCCTCGACATCGTCTGATTGATTTATCGTTGGTGTTGATGTCGATTCTCCTTCACTTTATTGTCATTCTCTGCAAAAAGGTTAGTAGACCTAATACTAGTGGAATATTATTGTTCTAACATATTTATGCATTGCAAGCATCACTAGTTCTCTGCTGTTTTAGTAATATTGACGGTCGAAACTTATCGATAACGACCGTCAACACCCATCAATGCGCCTGGCAGTTCCCCTTCCTCCGCCCGCTCGGCTGCAACGTGGCAGCCGAGTAAGGGCCTCGGAGTGACGCAGTCCTTTGGGCCCGAGGGGCGCGACAGGATTCCCAGAGGCCCTAGGCAGTCACGCGCGCCCCTTGGTCGCTTGTTACCCGTGCGCTCGCCGCACGGCCACGTGGCTAGATGAAATGAAATTTTCCCTTTAGTGTGCATATCCCCGGGCCCATATCACCGATAGTAGTGCTACGTCTGACCGTGCCCCTCCCAGCGCTACGTCTGACCGTGCCCCTCCCAGGGCGGTCTGGCGCGGTGCCACATAACTCCTGTCTTGTGATGGTGGGCCCCGTGGGGAATTCAAACGGCTGCCATCGGTATGCATAGTTTACGTGCACACCATAATGACGACTCGCCCATTGGTAACCGTGCCACGCATGGGGACGCATAAACTAGGAAGATCGGAGTGCCCGCCTTGCCACACCCGGAATCATTGCTTGCCGTTGCATCGACTGCGTGACTGTCAGGCGCACGAAACAGGATTATCGGTGGGCCCGCCTGGCTGCCCCCATAATCATCGCACGCCCTGCATTGGTTACGCCATTGTCAGGCGCATTAAACGTGGGGCGTGGGTTTCGTGGGCCGAGTGGGACGAGAGGGTGCGAGAGACGAGGAGGCGGACGCAGCGGTTGCGGGAAATGAGGAGACGGGCGCTAGTAAGGCGAGCATAAAAGGGAGGGGGAAGGGAGACCCTTCTTCTTCCTTCCGCCATTCTCGCACCCACATCGTTGCGCCTCAGCCCCCTGCGCTTCCACTCTCGACCACTGTGCCTCTCTCACCTAACAACTGCCCATCCCCACTGGCTGCCATGGCGCAGGACGCCGGCAACACCATTCTTCCGACCTCACGCATCACGGCGGAGAAGCACGTGGGCTTTGTCCGCAAGTTCATCCCGGAGGACGCCGTTGTGATGGCGGTGGAGGCTCAGCCGCGCCCGCGGTACCCGGAGCGGTCCATGCCCCCTCCTGTCCAGTACCGGCCGTTCTTCAACTTTTTCGACAAGGTGTTGGACTTCTACGAGATCCACTCCCTCCACCTCGCCGCCAACGCCGTGATGATCTTGGCCATCTTCGTGCATCTGTGCAAGATGTTCATCGGGGTGAGGCCGTCGATGCAGCTCTTCCAGTACTTCTTCGTCCCATAGCTGCAGCAGCCCGCGGTGGTGGGAGGATGCTACTTCCAGCCCTGCACAGGGGTGATGGGGCAGTACATCGAGAGCCACCTCCGCAAGAAATGTGATGACTGGAAGAGGGACTAGTTCTACACCATGCTGCCCGACCACCAACATCTCCAGCTCCCCACCGGCACCTCTAAGCGATCTGCGGGCTGGCAAGCAGTCACGGAGCTAGGCGAGGAGTATGACGCGGTCCGGGACCGCCTTAGGGGCCTGCGTAGCCGGGGCCTGACGGCGGCGATGGTGTTCGACGACTACTTCCATCGCCGCATCGCGCCTCTTCAAGAGCGGTCCCATGGCGTGTGGGCGTACGCCGGGTACAACGACCCAATGCGCACCCACGTGGGCCAGCGCTGGGACTAGACTGAAGAGGACGCAAGGACGGTCGTTCGACGGGTGTTGAGGCTGGATACCCTCGACCCGACCGTGATCCCTGACGGGATCCTTCCCCTTTACAGTGGCCGTGACCAGTATAGCATTCTGGCCGTGATGATGGCTGTCGGTATGGCCATGGGCCGAGGCCGCAGGGCGGTCGCAGGGGGTGGCCACGGCGACGGTGCCGGGAGTAGCATCGCAGGCACGAGCAGCGATCTGGCCGGCGGTTCCGGCGGCGGCGGTGGTAGCCACAGTGTGCCTGGCCCAAGCCACGGGGCCGGCAGAGGCCCTGGCACTGACCCAAAGGGGAAGCGGAAGGCTTCTGGGTATGAGCCGCCTTCCCCCCTGCACGGCGGCGGTGCTGAGCGCGTAGTCGATCGGCCATCGTCTAGTCACGGGCGCCCCGCCGTAGCTGAGCCAGAGCGGAAGAACAAGAGGCTCCGGAAGATGGGGAGACGCAGCCATGCTGGGGGAGCTTCATCGAGCCCCCGGAGTGGACCTTCAAACACCCTCCCCGCAGGTACGACTTCTTCCTTCCGGTTCCGTCACTTCTTTTTGCTCGGGCTTTTCCTCTCTCTCTCTCTCTTTTAAAAAAAACATCACTGGGTTCTCATCACAGCGAGATCCCCTCCCGAGGGGGCTCGATGACGGAGCCCCCCGGGGCTCCAAGCCCGAAAAACCGGGGCGACCGTTGTCCGGACAAACCAGGACCCTGGACACCACACAGCCTTCCAGCTCGGAGTCCACCACGGCCGAAACCGCTCCTACGAGGGAGGGGAGGGCACCGCCAACGACCGATGGTGGTGGCCCAGAGGCTGCCCCTAGGGGCGGTCCTGAGGGCGAGACCGAGATGGACGCCGAGCGCGCCCCCAAGATCTTCCTCGGGGGTGGTCCTGAGGTCAAGGCCGAGGAGAAGGAGAATTCCCGGAAGCCAGCATTGGGGGAGGCCGTGAGGGCGAGGCCGAGGTCGAGCCCGAGCGTGGGCCTGAGGCCGAGACTGAGTCTACCCGCTGGCCCGAGCCCGAGCGCGAGGCCGACTCCTGTCCGGTGCCTGAGGGTGGCGGGTGTTTCCGCACCCCTCTGCACTAGGGGCGCCCTTGGGGGCGGATGCGCGGAAGGGGCCCAGAGCGCAGCCCGCAATCCCGCAGGGGGTCCAGCCGGACCCCATCGTCACGCGGGCGGTCGTCGGCCTTCTCTACCCCGACTCCACCGAGCATGGAGCCGCTACTGCAGGTCCTCGCCGCCGCCGACACCACCGTCCGAGAGGTGCTCAATGCCCAAGTCCAGGCCCTGGCAGACGAACGGGTCGCCCTGGAGGCCGAGTGGGCGCAGGTCGCGGTCGACCGGGGGTGAGTGGAGGAGGGGCGTCGGACCGTAGACGCCTTGGTGGAGGCGGGGCGCAAGATGCACCAAACTTGGCTGACCGAGATATAGACGCGTGAGGAGGCGCTGGACTCCGTCATGCGTGAGATGCAGGAGGAACGGCAGGCGGCGCTCGTTGTCGCCAGCGTCTTGGACGAGGCGCTGGGCGATATCCGCCTGCAGTACGAGGCCCACGCCGAGACGCAACGGGTCGAGGCCTCCCACGGTGTCCTCAACACGGCCGCGGCCCAGGAAAGGCGGGCGTCGGACGCTGGCGGCCCAAGGGAAGGCCTTGGATGAGCGCGCGTCCGACCTGGAGAGGCGCGCCCGCTCCATCCAGGAGTCCGAGGCCGCGATCCGCTAGCAGGTCGAGGTCCTCGACCGCACCCACTGCGAGCAGGAGGAGCTAGACCGGGCGCAGGAGCAGCGGGCCCAGGCGCTGGATCAACACGAGGTGACCCTGGCCGCTAACGAGACATCGGTGGCTGAGGCTGAGTTGTCCCTCCGCCTCCGCGAGGAGGCCGCCATCGAGCGTGCCCGCACCACCACCGCTGCCGAGGCCGCGGTGGCACAACGCGCGGAGGAGCTGCGCCTCCGGGAAGAGGCGTGGCGGGAACACGACGCCGCGCTCGCCGACCGCGAGGTCGAGGTCACCCACCGTGAGGTCGAGGTCACCCACCGCGAGAGGCCCCGGGCACTCTCGCCAATTGGGTGACCAACTCACCAAGGGTGAGGAGGCTGTCGCCGGGCGCGAGAGTCGCCACCTGGAGAGTGCTCGGGGCGAGCGCGCCACGATGGCGGAATGGGTGTCTGAGCTAGAGGCCAGGGAGAAGGCGCTGGCATCGCGCAAGCAGCACGGCGACTCCGATCGGGTAGACCAGCTCGCCACAACCCAGGATGCCCTCTCCGCCCTGGAGCGCCTGACGCAAGACCAGGTTGGGGATATCGGGGCCCTTCGTCACGCCAACGACGTGGGGCCCGGCCTCCTCCACAATGCCATTGAGCGGCTGGAGCACGCGGGACGCTGGGTGGGCATCTCGATGTGCCGGGACAAGAAGCTGCCGACCACCAGACCGGCGCTCACACACCGGCTAGATGAGATGGCAGTAGACCTGGAGAAGCTAAACGGGGAGGTCGATGCGGTCGTCAAGTCGTCGTTGGCCTCTCTAGTGTGAGCTGTCGTGGACCTTGTCTTGGCGAGCTACCAGGCCCGCGACGCCAAGTTCCTCCCTTGGCGCCCGCTCGAGGATTTCCCCCAGGGCACCGAGGCGGCGGCCTGAGAGCAAGTCTGGGAGGCGGCCGACGTGATCGTGCCGAGCTTCGAGGGGACGGCCCCTTGGTTCACTCTTGCAGCTCCCTTGGGCGGCAGCAGTGACGGTGATGGCGACGGCGATGATGAAGACTGGGATGAAGTCGTCAGCGGCGCCAGACTCGGAAGCCCGGGCGCGCCGTGACCGCCCTTTTTTCTTTTTCCTTGCTACTGTGCTTTTGTGATGGATGTGGTTGACTCTAGGCCTTCGTGCCGCCCCTGATGGATGTATATAAGCCTTCTTTCTCGTATTCCTGCATTCTTTTGATCTGTGAACGCCTGCGACAAGGGAGAAAGGTGAAGCCACTTAGTTACTTCCCTTGCGGGTGAACCGCTGTTTTCGTTCCTTCGCTTCCCCCCCCTCCCCTCCCCACCCGGCTCGTTCGGATAAGGGAAGAGGCTTCGCGCTTAGCCCCCGGCACCTAAGCGGCGAGGGGCAGAGCCGTCACCTTGGGAGAGCCGTTCAGTGGGTCTGGCCAGGCAGGAGCTACGGTGACCGGGGGTCTGGGATGACTGTGTGCAGTCCGGGGTGCGGCCCACATCTGGGCTTCCCTTCGGTGTTTTTCAGGTTGCTCGACACCACCTAGGGGCCACGGTAAGCACGAACCACCTAGGAAGGGAACGCAAAAGCACACAACAGCTTTGATTAAATAAAGAGATATATTGCTGGGGAGATGGCGAGATACAAATATTTACAATGGCAGGCCCCAGCCAAGCCCGCACGGCCCGAGGGGTGTGCGGGAGTTGGCCCGAGCCCAAAAGTAAAGACACTCGACATCACGGGTAGAAGCGGCGAAGGTGCTCGATGTTCCAGGGGTTAGGCAGCTCTGTGCCGTCTTCCGTGGCCAATCGAACCGAGCCTGGTCAGGGGACGCCAATCACTTTTTACGGTCCCTCCCACATTTGTGAAAGTTTGCTCAATGCTAAGCGTGACTGGACACGGCGTAGGACGAGGTCATGGACTTGTAGCGGACATGTCGCTGATGATAGCGTCGCAAGCTCTACTGGTAGCGCGCTGCCCGAAGGGCCGCACGCCTTCTTCGCTCTTCCAAATAGTCGAGGTCATCATGATGGAGTTCGTCCTGGTCCGCCTAGTTGTACAGTGCAATGCGAGGCGAGCCCAGGGAGAGCTCCGACGGTAGGACCGCCTCGGTGCCATATACCAGGAAAAAAGGTGTTTCTCCTGTCGCACAGCTCGGGGTGGTCCGGTTGGCCCACAGCACCGCGGGCAGTTTCTCAAGTCAGGAGTCCCCGTGTTTCTTGAGGACATTGTACATTTTTGTTTTGAGGCCTTTGAGGATCTCGGCGTTGGCCCGCTCGACCTGGCCGTTGCTCTTGCGGTGGGCGGGTGAGGTGAAGCATAACTTGATGCCCATGTTGTCGCAGTAATCACCAAACAGATCACTGGTGAATTGGGTGCCGTTGTCCGTGATGATATGGTTCGGCACTCCGAATCGGGATGTGATGCCTCTGATGAACTTGTTGACGGTCGTTATTGTCACGCCAAGAAATTTAGCCCAAATTTCCAGACTATTTTGTGCATTAAATCCCTGTCCAAGACCAGCCAGGGTACACAAAATGACAAGTACTATACAGTTCCAAACGTAAATAAAGCGTAAAAATACTTACAGAAGAGGCATTTAGTCCTCACACCGAAAAGAAAGCAGCAGCAGCGGAAAAGGTGATCCTAGCGGGGCTTCAGCTCCACTCCACAGGCAATACTCAACTGGGGTCTAAGTCTTGGTCTTCTAACTTCGTCTTCAGCTCATAAGCACTGCACTTCAGAAAAGGGAGAATAATAGCAAGACTGAGTACAACCACCGTACTCAGCAAGCCACACCAATGATGCAGACGTGCAAGGGGAACACAAGGACGGTTTGTGGCTTTTTGCATAAAGGCGGTTGTAAAACATTTTATTGAGCAAACAGTAAAACAATAGAGTAATTAACGTACTATTAAATCTCCACTGATCAACGCTACACCACGTTGAACAAGCCCAACCAACCTACCTGAACTACAGTGCATTGAGTCGATTTATTAAGGTGGGACTAATCACGGTGAATCTGGTCGACCACCCGTAACGCGGATAAAACTGTACCCACAAGGCATAGCCCCACGACACGTTTCTGTGCGCCGACATGCCACCACGACATACCGGAAAGAGGCCGTGACAGGACCCTTCGCATAACCCCCTCTAACCGATCACACCACACCTCAGGGTTCGCCCCCGTCCCCAGCATGCAACAGGCAGCCCCCCTCTCGTGTCACGGTGAATCCGAAAGCCAATCAACCGAACACCCCGGCCGACCCAACTCCATCACGCCCACCCTTGCCTGGGTACGTCGGCTAGAGGAAAGCTACACTACAAGCCCAGCTGTTGCCCACGCTGGCTTGTGTAAGTACGATAAGTTCTTCCAGGGCATCCCACGAACCGGTCCTTAATTGCCATGGGTGGACTAGCAAAACCATGCACCCATAGCCCACCATTCAGTCGCATTTTAGTTGGATAATTACAACCATGAAGCGTGGCCAGATGTCTCGAGCACGCAGCTCATTCTGATACTAAAAAGGTCTAATACTGTAATTATCCCATCAACTGAGCTAGTGGTAATTAAGCATGGCTAAGCATATACTTCTAGCTAGGCCACATAAGTAACATGAGCTAGTCAATTTATTACCCAATGTTGACAAAGGACAGATATCAAGTAAACATGACACAAGCGAGCAGATAGGTAAACCCTAATCCCATGTAATTAGCAAAACATGCATATTTATTTGTAAACGGTAAAACATTTATAAAGAAGGCTCAACTTGCTCAAGGGGAATGTGTGACTTGCCTTGCTTCTTCGAAAGAATCTTCTGAACTCTTTTCCTCGCGACCGCGAACTTTCGAAATAATGGATTCTACACGCTGGCATGCAAAACGAGGAAAAACCCTAATAAAAACCAAGTAAACAGTACGTAAAAAGTAAACAAACATGTAGAGCTCAATTTTAGATCAATTTTGCAATTTTGCTCAATTCGGAGTTCAAATGAATTAGATATGAATTTTAGAAGTTTTGAGCCATTTAAATGAATTTCTATAATTATTAACGAATTTATTGCACAATTAAATCATTTATGGCGTCAGCCGAGAGGAAGGCGTGGCGCCGACAAGCGGGCCCCACCCGTCGGTGACTCACGGGAGGCGGGTGCACCGTGGACCAATCCCATGCGTGCACCGGCCCGCGGGCGCACCACGTGGCAGACACGTGGCGGCGACGACGAACGGCCGAGCGGAGGTGGTGCTGACGTGGCGCCACGAGGGCACCAACGCGGGCCGGCACGAGAGGCGCCACATGCATGGCCCGGATCGGAAAGAGCGACCGATCGGGCGGCCATGGACAGGCGGGCACGACAGGGGACCGGGCGGCCACAGGCTAGCGGGCCGACGGCGGCAGCCGGCCAGCCAACCGAACGGCGGCGGCGCACGGCCCGATGGTCGCCGGCTGCACGCGGGAGAGGAGGGAAGCAAGGAGGGAGGGAAGGAGCTCACCGAGGACGCGGTGATGAGAGGCGGCGGAAGGCGGGGAGCTCGGGAGCGACGCTCCTTGGGACGAAGGCGGAACGGTGGCGTTCCACGAGCGGGAACAAGCGGACGGCGGCCGGGAGGACCCGGGGAGGACGAGAGGGAGGTTAGGAAGGGGAGAGGGGCTCCCAGCGGTGGGAATCGCCGGTCAGAGGTGAGAAAGAGCGGCGGATGCTCACCGGCGTGAGGGGAACCGTGTTCCGGCGGGATTCCGGCCCTGAAAAGCGGCAGCCAAGGTGCTCCTCGGCGCTGTGAAGCGAGCGGCGGCGACGGCGCGACTTGACGTGGCTAGGAGCGACGAGGAGCGGCTGCTGGAGGTGGTAATGGCGGTGGCCGCTCGGGTTGCACGGTCGAATTGGTGTTAGGACAGTGTTTAGGGGAGGCGGAGTGGATGCCGGGCTGTGCCGTGGAGCGGCGAAGCCGACGGCGCTAGCTCGGCGATGGCTAGATGTCACGCCCTAAAAATCGCCTAAATTAATAATCCATATTTTAAATCATTTTTAGAAATTATTTTAAAAGCCTACAAGTTAAACTCTAATAATCTAGGAAAATTTTTAACATAAAATTGAGCTAGATAAAATTTTATTAAATACTTTGCTTGTTCCTCTATTTTCTAGATTTTTCTGGGAATTATTTGAGCAAGGGAAGTATTTTTAATAAATGAAACAACATTTCACGAATTATTTTAATTGGAAAAGTTTTAAAAACCCTCCCCTAAGCCGTTGGGCCGATTTCGGCCCAACATTTTCTCTCTCCGCACGGGCGAGTCTGCCCAAGTCGGCCCAGTCCAAGCCACCGGCCCTCCTCCTCTCAGCTAGCCAAAAGTTTACTTTGCCTCCCTGCTACAGTGTTGTCCTCTAGCTCCGGACAGAGCCGAGCCGCCCGTCCTGTGCCTTGTAGCCGACGCTGTTTCCTCCGAATCTGTCTCCAATTCGACCCCGTTTCTTCCGATTGTTTGAGGGGTTTTGATCCTCTCATTCTCCTCTATCTTTACCCCTAAAAATCGGAGCAAATCGTTGAGTATTTTATCCGAATCGAACTCGTTTTCGAGTTTATCTCCAAAACCGAGTTTTGATTTCCCGGGCCGATTTCTTGCAGGAGGAGTCCGATCTCTTCAATCCAAGGCTATATATAGGACCCCCTAGTCGTCCTCTTTCGTTTGCCCCCTCTCCCGTGGTTTCCCGTGCCCCGTAGCCTCGTCGCCGTCGCCGCCTAGTCCGAGCCGCCGCCGGCCGAGCTCCATCCGCGCCGCGTCGCCGACTCCGTCGTCGCCGCCGCTTGCCTCCGCCACCACTAGGTGCGCCAAGGTGTGGGGAAGCCCGGCCGCACATCCCCCTTCGCCGCCGGACGCCGTAGCTCGCCATCGCCGGTCATCCCGAGCCGCCGCCGCCACCCTCTCGTTGCCGGCCGTCGTCGGTCATCGGTAGACGTTGTGGTGAGTACCGTTGGGTTAGTCTCGTCGTCTTCTACGTGTAGGTGTCATCCAAAACCCCGGCCGACCATCCAATCTCCGGCGACGTCGCCATCTTGGTCCGGCCATTGATGATGTCATCATGACGTCATCATCGGTTTTTCTTTTTCCCGTTTTTCTAATAGATTAAGTCTTCGGAAAATCATAACTAATTAACCGCAGCTCCGATTCGAGTGGTTCAAGTTGCTAAATTTTTCTAAAATTAAGATCTACATGTTAAAAATATCCACATGTACTGTTTATGCTTGTTTTTGTACTGTTTTGTTGATTTTGTTTATTTGCTTTAGTTTCCGACGTTCCTGAGGAGAGCGTTTTCGTTGAGGAAGGTTCGGAAGCGTTTGCAGAAGCTCAAGGCAAGTCACACGGATCCCAAACAACCCTTTGAGCATGTTGAACCTGTTTAAAGCTAATGTTTTATTTCAACTTATGCATTATTTTCGAATGTCATCGGGTGGTGAGCCTTTTCCCAATTAATTAATGGCCGAAGATAATCTTATTTTCCTATGGGTTATAATTTGATTAGCTTGAACCTTATATATTGGATTGGTTTAGCTAAATGCTATATATAAAATTGCTTAGCCATGCTTAGAAAGATAAGCTCATTAATGGGATGAATCATATATACTACATTATTATTTATGTATTCATTGGTAGCTCACGATGGTTAATCGTGTTATGATAATTAATTGATAATTAAAACCTGGTTAACGTGGGTTGTGAGCATGTGGTTTTGAAGGTCGTGCTCATGGCAACTAAGGACCGGTTCACGAGCTACTGTTGTGAAACATTTACCGTGCCAACCACAAGCCAGCGTGGGCAACGGCTTTATCTTTTGTATAGCATGATTCATTATGGTGTGCCAGACTGAGAAGCGGCGAGAAGTCCGTGGGGGTCGTTGGGGAGTCTATTGCCTCTGGTTTTTGAGGGGGAGATTATGATCCAGGAACGGTGCACTGTGGTGAGTTGTGTTGTGCGAAGGGTATTGTCACAGTTCCTTTCCGAGGTACCATGGTGGTGCTGAGGCGCATGGTGACATGTTGTGGGATTGTGTCTTGTGGGTACAGTGGTAAACCTCTGACCAAAGTAAAACTATTCGAATAGCCGTACCCGCGGTTATGGGTGAGTCTAACAATGTTTTTCGTGATTAGTCTCACACTTCTTATTATTGGTGATAAAATGTGATAATTAAATTGACTCCTGGTTTGGAATGGTATATTCCTGGTTTGGAGGTTTGATTGGTTGTTCAGATGAGGTTGGGCCTATGCAGCACGGGTGTGTTGTATGGTGTTTATTTAATATTGATCAATTAATCAACCGTTCTACTAATCTCTTAAATATTTACTAAATGCTGTTTATGCAAATGAGCTACATTATGCCATCCTTTGTTATCCTGTGCACTTGCATATTTGCTGTGTGGCTTGTTGAGTATGTCATATGCTCATTCTTGCAATATTCATTCATCAGAGGAGGAGTACTTCAGTGAAGGTGATGATCTGGAGGACTAGGCTTGGTCCGGGTTAAGTTGCCTGTGGAGTGGAGTCGCCATAGATGTTCCGTAGTTTGTTTTATTTTCTTTTTCCGCTGCGTAGAATTTTATTCTCTGAGAGGAACTATCTACCTCTGTAATAATTTATTATATCGTGAATATTAATTAGCTGTTTATTAGTACTCTATTGTCAATTTGTTATTGTGTGCCTCGGCTGATTCCTGGACGAGGACTTAACACACATGTAAGCGTTTGGAATTTTGGATAGAAATTCCGGGCGTGACAAGTTGGTATCAGAGCCACCTTGACCTTAGGACAAGCCAAATGGTAAACCTTAAGTAGCCTTCAAAATATTTTGGAAAAATAGGACTGCTCTTCTCTATTCTCTTACAAACTAATTAAGTTGGCAGCACATGCAAGGTCATGCACAAAAATATGTTAAATTCTACTTTTTAAAACGAAAAGCTGTTTTCTTTTAGAAAAAAAAAATCTCTCTTTTTCCTTTACTGATTCAAGGTATTAAATAGTTTTCTGAACTTCATTGATTAGTCGGCACTGTACATCTATTATGGTATCGATTCAATCAAGATAGCGCTAGTACTACTCACCCCTCTTAATGGTGAAACTGTACCTTGCTTATAGCAGATCTTAAGTACTTTAGTTTTATTTTATTCTTTGGTCGAGAATTATTTGTCTTTGTCCAAAATTGATTTAATTTCTACTCAAGAAAAGAAAAATGTATTTGTTTAAGTTCTGTATGTTTTCTTTTCTTTTATTTTTCTTCCTTTTTGGGTCAAATCAATTAAGTCTAGTTTGTGGAGCTAACTTAAAAAAAATATGCATTAATTCCTTCTTCCATGTTTCTTTAGATGCCGCCCAATCCACCGAAAAATTTGATCAAGGTGCTAGGATTCGTCAGGGAGCTAAGATTGATGGCATTTGAGGTAGGCTATGAGGTTGTTCCTGAATATCGCCAGATTCCCCATGACCCCAACGAGGAGAAGTGTCGTGTTCGCGTGACATTGGCTAGTGATCGTGAAGACCTTCCGTCGATAAAGTTCGAAGCTGGGGGAAGAAAGTACAACCATGCTTGTCAGGAAGCAGCTTTGGTGGCCATTGGAGAGCTACGTCATCGTTTTGATGAGGAGTTAGAGTCATCAGCTTTCCAGTATCATCCACACAAGCCTCATGGTCAAGGCTATGGAACTTACACCTGTCCTGATGGTGAAGAGAGTGCTACTCTGATGTCACAGCCTGATTTTTGTTTTAGGATTTATAAATTATCTAATAAATTATTAATAGAATTTATATTAAATGTTCTTTAATTTTCAACTGAAGTTAAATGTAGGAGATAAAATTTCCTAAATATAAAGCATGGTTGGATTTAATTTTTATTAAATTCTCCATGATTAATTACTCTCTGAAATTTTCTCGGATTTTTCAGAGCTCAATTATTAAATGATACAAAGAACAGATCAGTAATTATTTCATCATTAATGATCTAATTATAAGTGTTAAGTGCTTTTCTTGTTTAAAAGTACTTAAATTATAAATTCTCGTTTAAAAGGAATTATTAGAAATGAGTTTAAAAGCCTAGAAGAAAAGATCTAAGTTTAAATAATAAATTTCAATATAAAATTGGGCCAGATAAAATTTTATTAAATACTTTGCTTAATTCTATAATTCCTAGATTTTTCTGGGATTTATTTGAGCTAAGGAAGTATTTTTAATTAATGGAATATCATTTAATGAATTATTTAAATTGAAAAAAGGTTTTAAAATCTCTCTTTTGGCTTTGGGCCGAAAGTCGGCCCAAGTCTCTCTCTCTCCCTCTCCTCGGCCTGCTTGCGTCTGGCCCAGCCGGCCCAGTCCGCCGCCGCCCCTTCCAAATTCCGGCCATCGCTTTCCTTTTCCGGTCAAATTGATTGAGGGCAAATGATCCTTGAGATCTCCTCTTCCTTTTCTCTTTTGGAAACTTTGGCCAATTTCGTTTGGAAACCCGCGGATTTGATCTCGAATCGGATTCCTCTCTCTCCTCTAACCCTATACTTTCCTTCTCGCCGCCACCGCTTTCCAAATTCGGCCGCGCCTTTCCTTCTCTGGCAAAATCAATTGAAGGGAAATAATCTCCTCGATTTCCTCTTCCTTTTCTCTTTAAGAAACCCGAGCTAATTCGTTTGGAAATCGTCGGATTCAATGCCGATTTGGTTAGCTTCTCTTTCCAAACCTTAAAACCTTTCCTTCTTGCCGCCGATCGCCGTGGGCCTCCGTCACCGCCTCCTAGCCACTATAAAAGCATCCCCGGGACCTCCTCTATCCGCCGCCACCTCTGTCTTAGCCCGCCGTCGCGTCTAGCGCCGCCTCCGCGTAGCCCTAGCCGTCGCCGTCGTTGCCGTCGGTTCAGCCGCGTCTCACCGCCGTTGCAGCCGCCGTCGTCGGTCGCCGTCGCCACCATCGGGATCGCGAGGTCGTCGCCGTCCCCGTCCACCGCTTCGCCGCCGCTGTAGCACGCCGGAGCACCGCCGTCACAGTCGACCCGAAGGTTGCCGCCGCCTCAGCCTCGCCGCCGTCGTCATTCGTCGTCGTTTGTCGTCGTCCAAGAGCTCGGTGAGTTCGCCGCGTCGCCCTCTACCCGTTGGTGCCCTCCGTTAGCGCTGTCTCGCCGCCGTTCGCCGTCGAGCATGGGGTGCCGGAGCCGCCGCCGGCGATGACGTCATTGCCGACGTCATCGTTGCCGTCAACCGTAGACCCGTGGTGGACCGCTTCGATGTCAGCCGTCCGTTTTGGATGAGATCGATCTCGGCTGTTCGTTTCCGTAGACCGCCGCTGTGGACCCGGTCCACCGTGAGCTGAGCTTTGCTGACGCAATAATCTCCTTTTCCTTTTCAAAAATAATTCATTATTGCGTCATAATTCAATTAAAATCTATATAAATGATTTAATCCGATTTAATCTTTAAAAATTCATAACTAATTCATCTTAGCTCGGATTTAGTTGGTTCAAGTCTCTAAAGTTGTATAAAATAAAGATCTGCATATTAAAATTATCCATAAATTGAATTAAATTTATTTAATTCTTTTTAATGGGCTTTAATTAGATTAAATCTTGTAAAATTCATATTTAATTCATATGAAGTCAGAATGAGGCCGTTCAAGTCTCATAATTCATCTAAAATTATGATCTACATGTTTGTTTACTTTATATGTATTGTTTATTTGGAGTTTCTTAGTGTTTTCCTCGTTTTGTGTGTTAGCTTGTCGTTTCCGTCGTTTCGAAGGTTCGCGAGTGCGTCAGAAGTGTTCAAGAAGATTAATTGAAGACCCGTTATTGCAAGGCAAGTCACACAGATCCCAAACACAATTCCTTTGAGCATGTTGATCCTATATTTAAATTCTCTATTTATTTCAACTGTGCATTTATTTTCGAATGTCACCGGGTGGTGTGAACCTATTCCTTTGTTATGACCACTTTGCTTTGATTACCCTATTTCTTGATTACCGTGGGTTAAAATTTGACTAGTTGGATTTATATATTGGTTCAACTAGATATTAGATAAAATTGCTTAGCCATGCTTAGAAACTTTAGCACATTATTGGGATAACTTATGATTCACTATTATTTAATGATGGCTTAATGATAGTTCATGATGGTTAATCATGATTGGTTTAGTAATTAATTTGCCAATTAAAACTTGATAATGGTGGGTTGTGAGTACATGGTTTTGATGGTCGTGCTCATGACAATTAAGGACCGGTTCGCGAACTACTGTTGTGAGACATTAACCGTGCCAACCACAAGCCAGCATGGGCAACGGCTTTACCTTTCGTATAGCATGGTTCATTGCAGAGCACCAGACTGAGAAGTGGCGGAGATAAGCCCACGGGGGTCGCTGGGGAGTCCATGCCTTGTTTATAAGGGGGTGACTATGATCCGGGAACGGTGCACTGTGGTGGATTGTGTTGTGCGAGGGGTACTGTCACAGCTCCTTTCCGAGGTACCGTGGTGGTATCGAGGCGCATGGTAACATGTTGTGGGGCTGTGTCTTGTGGGTACAGTGGTACACCTCTGGCCAGAGTAAAACTATTCGAATAGCCGTGCCCGCGGTTATGGGCGAGTTGAGCAATGTTTTTCGTGATTAGTCTCACACCTCTCATAATAATTATTGATGCTATAAATGGTAATAATTTGTTTAGCTCCTGGTTTGGAGATAGATCTGTACAGCCGGGTATGGTTGTTCAGGATGGTTGGGCCTGAGCAGCATGGGTGTGCTGTTCAGTGTTGATTAAAATTGATGATTAATTACTCTACTGTTCCACAATTCTCAATTGTTTGCTAAATGCTGCTTTTGCAAATGAGCCCTATATTATGCCATTCTTTGGTATCCTTGTGCACTTGCATATTTGCTGCGTGGCTTGCTGAGTATGTCATATGCTCACCTTGCAATAATCAATCAAACCTCAGTTGAAGACAAGTTGCGAAGGAGAAGACGTTTGGCTTATACCCCAGTTGAGCTGCCTGTGGGAGTGGAGCCGGAGCTTCGCTAGACCGTTATTCCGCTGCTGTTTTCTTTTCTTTTGTAAGTATGTAACGTTATTTTTATGATGAATCTGTATATTAAATTGTCAGTTTGTGTACCTCGGCTGATTTCTGGACGAGGATTTTATGCACAAATTAGTTCGGAAATTACTAGTGAATTTCTGGGCGTGACATCTGACGCATGCCGTGCATATGCTTAGTGCCATGGATGCAGTAGGTGTGGAGCGAGAGAAAGCAGCTCATGAGAGGGAAAATTGGAACCGTGGCAAGATTTGCAAGTTGGAGAGCAAGGTGCACCGTCTACAGAAGGAATTAGCTGAGCTTAGGGGAGAAGCATTGCCGCCAGCACCCAAGTTTCGCTTCACTGCAAGGATGAGAGCCTGTCCACCACCTCGTCTCCAGTTAGCTTCGAAGATTCGTGTGGTGGGAGATGTTGTGCCCGACCATGCTGAACCTGTCATCCATGTCTTAAGTAATGAAGAGAAGAAGAGGAAGACCCCGAAGAAAGAGAGCCAGCTACTCCAGAGGAGGAAGATCCGTCTCTTTGTTCCGACGCAAGGCGTGAGTAGTTGCCTAGTTAGACCGTTGCCATAGTTCGTTGTGTTAGTTTGCTTGCTTAGGTTTGCTTGTGTGTGTGTGGGTTTTAGCATGTTGTTTACATCATTGGGGGCATGTAACTGCATGAGCTAGGTTCTTTTGCTTGTCAGAGAGTAAGTTAGTTGGCGAGATAGTGTTATTGCAATTTAAATGTAATCATACACAGTTAAGAGCAATATAGAATTTAAATTAATTAAAGTTCTCCGTTCTAAGGGTATCTCTCTGTCGCTCTTTCCTTTGGCCCATGTTTTTCCTCAGATGGTGAACACCTGCACCGGAAGTCGAAGTGGAAGTGGAAGTGGAAGTGGAAATGGTCACAATGAAGGAGATCCCACGCTTGCCCAAGTTTTGGCCCAGCAGACTCAATTGATTAATCTGTTAGTGCAGCAAGCGCAGAACCAGTAGGCAAACCACCACAATCAACCACCACCTCCACAGAACAAGTTGGCAGATTTTCTACGTGTGAGACCACCTACCTTCTCAAGCACCACTAACCCAGTAGAGGCAGGAGATTGGCTGCATGCTGTTGAGAAGAAGTTGGATTTGATTCAGTGCACTGAGCAGGAAAAGGTTTCTTTTGCTTCGCATCAGTTGCATGGTCCTGCTGCTGAGTGGTGGGATCATTTCCGCCAGGACAGAGCTGAAGGAGAGCCTATCACTTGGCGGGAGTTTACTGCTGCTTTCAGGAAGACACATATACCATCAGGTGTTGTGGCCCTGAAAAAGAGAGAGTTCAGAGCACTCACCCAGGGATCCCGTTCTGTCACAGAGTATCTCCATGATTTTAATCGCTTAGCTCGCTATGCCCCAGAAGATGTTCGCTCTGATGAAGAACGTCAGGAGAAGTTTTTAGAGGGACTGAATGATGAGTTGTCTTATGCATTGATGTCTTCGGATTACCGGGATTTCTAGCAGCTGGTGGACAAGGCGATTCGCCAAGAAGACAAGTACAACAGGATGGAGCAGAAGAAGCGTAGGGCTGCTCAATTCAAGGCTCAACAGGGTAGTAACCAGAGGCCGCGCATTGCTTTGGGACCTCAAGCTGCACCATACCTACAGGGAGGATCCTCTTCAGTTGCTCGCCCTCAACACCAGTTCTACAACAACAACACTGGTAATCGCAGCAATGACACTCGTAATATGGTCGTTCGTCCTGCAGCAGCTCCAACTCAGAATCAGCCTGCCAGGAAGGAACAAGGAAGCAAGCCAGGGGTGTGCTTCAATTGTGGTGATTCAGGTCATTATGTTGATAAATGTCCAAAGCCCCGACGAGTGAAGAATGCTCCTGTCCAGAGCAACTCCAATGCTCCAGCACCGAAAGCTCGTGTTAATCATGTGTAACACCCTGAAAATTCGACCGACAAATCAAAACTCTAAAAATTTGGGTTTTCAAAAACTTTTTAAAATAAATTGCATCATGCCGATTTTATTCGCCATTCCATTGAATTTCGATTTCAGAGTTTGGAGGTTTCGAATAAAGAACTAAATCCATCAAATTACATCGATATTATCGCGAACATGTTCGTATCAATTAAATGTAAGTACGAGGGAATGGAATTAACACTAAATAAAGATTTAAATAAATTATATAAAAATGTGGGCAATATTAATTTCGGATGAATTTATTAGTGGGAATAACACAAATATTAGGTAAGAATTATATATGCAAATATTAGAATCAAATTTATATAATAAATAAATAATAAAAATAATAATAAAAATAAAAAAAATAATAGTAATAAAAAAATAAAAATAATAAAAATAAAAATTAAATAGAGAAATTAGAAAACGGCACTATTCACCGCCCGCCAGGTGTTCGACGCGGTCCCCTAACCCTAACCCTACCCGCTGCCGCGCCGCGCCGCGCCCCGAGCCCCGTGCGCCGCGCGCCGTCGCCATCCCCGCCGTGCTGCTCGCCGCCGCGCCGCCGTCCCGTCGCCGCTCGGCCGTCGCCCTCGCCGCCTCGCGCCCCGCACCCACGCGCCGCTCACCCGTCGCGTCGCCGCCTCGCGCCCTGCCGCGCCGCGTCATCGTCGCCGTCATGCCGAGCCCGTGCTGAGCCAAGCCGAGCGTCGCGCCGCGCCGCGCCGCGCCGTCCTATCGTCGCCATCACCGTCGCATCGCCGCCCGTCGCGTCGCCGCCCGTCCCGTCGCCGCGCGCGCATCCCCATCGCCGCCTCGAGCCCCACGCGCCCCGTCACCACCTACCGCGCCGCTCGCTCGTCGCATCGCCGCCTCGCGCCCCGCGCCGCGTCGCCCGCCCGTCGCCATCGCCGCCTGCCGCGCCACGCGCCGCCCCCCCCCCCCCCCCCCCCCCCCCCCCCCCCCCCCCCCCCGCCGACGCCTTGAAGCCGCCGCCCCCCTTCCCCTCTTCTCCCCCCCTCCCCTATAAATTTCCCCCCTCTCACCAACCTTTTCCCCATCCTCACCCCTCCTCCCCTCTTCCCTTCCCACCGAGCCACCGCCTTAGTGCCGCCGCGCCGCCGCCCTCGCGCCGCCGCACCGCCACCTTGAGCCGCTGCGCTGCCCGCCTTGAGCCGCCGCGCCGCCGCCCTCGGTGCCGCCACACCGCGCCGCGACTTGCGCCGCCGTCGCCGTCGTCGTCGCCGCCGCCGCCGTCGGTAAGCCCCCCCCCCTCGGTTCGCCGCCGTTGTCGCCGGGGAGCACAAGCCGAGAGAGAGAGAGCCGAGAGAGAGAGGAAGGGAAGGGCCGGGAGGAAGGAGAGAGGAAAAGAGGAAGGAAGAAAAGAAAAAAAAAAGGGAAAAGAAAAAGAGAGAGAGGGAGAAAAGGAAAAGGGAGAAAGGAGAGAAAGAAAAAAAAATATAAAATATAAATAGAAAAGAAAATTAGGGGGAGATTTAAAATATTAAAAAATAATAATAATAATAAAAAATAAATAATAATAATATAAAATAATATTAAAAAAATAAATGATAAAAAGAAGTAATAATTAGAGGAAAAATTAGGAAAAGTTTAGAAGACTTAAAGAAAAATTAGAATTTAAATTATAGATTAATTTCCCGTCGTAGGATTGCAAAATTTAATGTAAATTACGGGTTAACCTTTTTATAGTCACTATAAATAATCAATTCGCGGTAGTGATCTAAATATAATCAATAATTAAAACAAATGAACGAATTCTTATAGAATATTATAGATTAGTTCGGGTAATCTCTAGAAGTGATCGATTCACGGTAGAAGTTCGGATTTGTTCACTAGGAATTTTAGATGCATATTATACTTAATCGGGTGGTCATAGATTAAATTAAATCGTATAATAGTTTTTAGGATTTCGTCCGATATTTAGCTCGCAATAAAAATTGCTAACCTATTACATGGATATAATACTCGGGAATACTAAATTAAAAACTTAGGACAACAAGATAATAATACTCATAAATAATTCACACCAAAAAAATAGGTTTGCCATAGTTCGCGAATAGTAAAATTAATACCGACTTTCGCACTCGATTTCTCATTTGGATTTACTTGGATTTTTATTTGAATTCTAACCGAATTCAAATCCAATTTCGCACGTAACTATAGAGCCCGAGGAAGCTGCTGATCCAGGCGAAGGTCAAGACCCACAGGACTTTGAGCAAGGCAAGTCATCACTATTCTTTGAACATGTTGATCCCAATTGCGAAATTGTTTTGTTTACAAATAAAATTGCATGCAATGATAAACATCCTACTTGTGATTATGCCATGCCTTGATTATTGTTTACCCCATATTCCTTCGTAACCATGTTTACGTATGAGTCCCTAGTCAACTATGACAATTGCTTAGCAACGCTATTCTAGAATCATGCATACTCATAATTATCAAAATGCTCTATGCTTGGGCAATTACCTTTGGGAAGGTAATTGAGATGCGGCATGTGGAGACATGAGCGCCACATTGCCATGATGTTGATGACATGATTTATGAAAAGAGAAATAAAAGTAAACAACTGTTTTTGACTGGGGCGGACGGAGGATTTGGGTGGTATCCGGGTAAAGGCAAGTACCGTCCCCGGTCAATTAAGGACCGAGCCATGAAGTTAAGCATGAAACGACCCCCGTACAACCGCACTTCTCGTATGGGTATAGACCTAGCGGAATAGATAGCTGAGCGGAGGCAGTATCCATGCATAGTGGTTTCTCGATGTGTGGGGCAGGGGCTCTACGATGGGGCAGTCATTGGTAGAACCGCGAGGCGGGTGTCTACAGTGGTGTCGCCATCGGTAGGACTGCCATGTGAGAATTTAAACATAATTATAACCTAATGCTTGTGTGAGTCTTTCCTTCCCGGGTGCGCCAGAACTCCTCTCACTGCTAGAAACTGTGTACGCCTAGAGTGCATGAGGATGTAAAGTTCATGGAGCGGGTACTGCCAATGCGAGGTTATCGAAAAGCTTTGCCGTGACATGTCTCATGTGTTGGGACAAGGCTCATGTGTTGGGCAGTCGCGGAGTGCGGGTAAAGTGTACATCCACTGCAGTGTGAGTAAACCCAATCTATTCGAATAGCCGTGCTCGCGGTTATTGAGCATCGGGACGTGTATTACACTTGGCTAGACTCTAAATTTTTAACTTGTGTGGGATGGGATGCTGCATAATGATTTCCTTGCTGATGGAGCCACTTCCTGAGAGAAGGGAAGGTGGACGTCCTCAGAAAACCATGACGACTCGATGGCGGGAAGCTATCCTTGGGATCACAATGGATGGTGGACAGAACCGTCATTGTTTAATAAGAACACTGGTACTAAAATTTGATCAGTCTATGCTAGGTCTTAGGCTTGTGAAAAGAATTACAAAACTTGCTTTGTGCAAAAGAACTATAGCCATTCCTTGAATACCCCTTTATCATGTGCATTGTTGCTGTGGTGACTTGTTGAGTACGGTTGGTACTCACCCTTGCAAATATAAACTTAATCAGAGGCCGGAGATGAAGCTTCGGAGGATCCCTATGCCTATTACCAGGAGGGTGATGAAGACGAAGGCGCTCAATAGGTCTTAGTTACGGTCGTTGCCTGTGGCAATGGCGTGCCGCTGCCTTAACTCCGCTGCCTTATCTATTTCTGTTTTTGGATGTATTCCGGACCTCTCGGTCCGATGACTTAAGACTATGCCTGCGGGCTATTGATGTAATAATTCGTGCTAGACACTCGTGTATGCGCACTGGTTATTTCAGCTACGAATTCGTGTGTACCAGACTACTTGATCCAGGGAAATGGTACTGTTTACACGATTGATTCCTGTTATAAAAACAGGGGTCTACATCATGTTGCAGCTGCAGAAGCCCAGAATGCACCTGATGTGGTTTTGGGTACGTTTCCTGTTAACTCTATACTCGCATCTGTGCTTTTTGATTGCGGTGCTACAAACTCCTTTTTGTCTAAAAGTTTTGCAAGCAATCATGGGATGGAAGTTATTAGTCTTGGGAGGCCTTTACTAGTTAATACCCCAGGTAATCAAGTATCTTCAACGCAGTACTGCCCTTCCGTTATTATAGAAATAGAAGGAATTCCTTTCCCATCCTCGCTTATCTTGCTCGAATCCAAGGATCTGGATGTTATCTTAGGGATGGATTGGTTATCCCGTCACAGAGGAGTTATAGATTGTGCTAACCGTAAGGTGACTTTAACCAGTAGCAATGGGGAAACAATATCTTTCTTTGTGTCATCCCCTAGATCTCATGGTTTGACATTAAATCACGTTGCTTTGCAAGAGATCCCGTTAGTACAAGACTATCCAGATGTGTTCCCTGAGGATTTGCCAGGTATGCCACCTAAGAGAGACATAGAGTTCCGGATAGACGTAGTACCTGGGACCAACCCTATCCATAAAAGACCATACAGAATGGCAGCTAATGAGTTAGCAGAGGTAAAGAAACAGGTGGATGATTTGCTTCAGAAAGGATATATCAGACCTAGTACTTCACCATGGGGAGCACCAGTCATCTTCGTAGAGAAGAAAGATCACACTCAAAGAATGTGTGTGGACTATCGTGCGTTGAATGAGGTCACTATCAAGAATAAGTATCCTCTACCTAGGATTGATGACTTGTTTGATCAACTGGAGGGTGCTACAGTTTTCTCCAAGATAGATCTCCGTTCCGGATATCACCAACTTCGAATCCGTGAGGAGGATATACCAAAGACCGCCTTTACAACTCGATATGGTTTATTCGAGTGTACCGTTATGTCATTTGGACTCACTAATGCCCCAGCCTTTTTCATGAATCTGATGAACAAGGTGTTTATGGAATATCTGGATAAGTTTGTTGTGGTGTTTATTGATGACATTCTTATTTACTCCAAGACAAAGGAAGAACATGAAGAGCATCTTCGTCTTGCTCTAGAGAAGCTACGTGAGCATCAGCTCTATGCCAAGTTCAGTAAATGTGAATTTTAGTTGTTAGAAGTGAAGTTTCTTGGTCATGTCATCTCAGCTGGAGGAGTGGCAGTAGATCCAAGCAACGTGGAGTCAGTGTTAAATTGGAAGCAACCCAAGATGGTGTCAGAGATTCGTAGTTTTCTTGGTCTTGCGGGGTATTACCGCAGGTTTATTGAGAACTTCTCAAAGATCGCCAGACTGATGACTCGTCTGCTTTAGAAAGAAGTGAAGTATAAGTGGACGGACGATTGTGAGCAAAGTTTCCAAGAACTGAAGAAAAGGCTAGTGACTGCACCTGTGTTAGTCTTGCCTGATCCAAGGAAAGGTTTTCAAGTGTACTGTGATGCATCCCGACTTGGTTTGGGTTGTGTTTTGATGCAAGATGGAAAGGTGGTTGCCTATGCATCTAGGCAGTTACGCCCTCATGAGAATAATTACCCAACGCATGATCTAGAGATGGCAGCTGTGGTTCATGCATTGAAGATCTGGCGTCATTACCTTTTTGGTAACCGTACGGAGATGTATACGGATCATAAAAGTTTGAAGTACATTTTCACTCAACCGGATTTGAACATGCGTCAGCGAAGATGGTTAGAGTTGATCAAGGATTATGATATGGAAATTCACTATCATCCAGGTAAAGCAAATGTTGTAGCAGATGCTCTCAGCAGGAAAAGCTATTGTAATATGTCAGAAGGACGACATCTACCTTGGGAGTTATGCCAGGAATTTGAAAGGTTGAACTTGGGAATAGTCAACAAAGGTGTCATGGCCGCTTAGAAGCTCAACCTACTCTGTTTGGTCGAGTTAGAGAAGCTCAAGTGAGTGATCCTGACATCCAAGAAATAAAAAAGAACATGAGAAGAGGAAAAGCCATTGGTTACATAGAAGATGAGCAAGGAACTGTGTGGTTAGGAGAAAGAATTTGCGTGCCCGATAATAAGGAGTTGAAGAATACTATCATGAAAGAAGCTCATGAAACTTTGTATTCCATTCATCCTGGGAGCGCTAAGATGTATCAAGACCTAAAGCAACAATTCTGGTGGGCCAGCATGAGACGAGAGATAGCAGAATATGTGGCTCTATGTGATGTGTGTCAGCGAGTTAAGGCGGAACATCAGAAGCCAGCCAGTCTGTTGCAACCGTTGAAAATTCCCGAGTGGAAATGGGAGGAAATAGGAATGGATTTTATCACCGGTCTACCCAGAACGTCAGCAGGATATGACTCTATTTGGGTAGTAGTTGACAGGCATACTAAAGTCGCTCATTTCATACCTATCAAAACAACCTATACGGGAAATAAGCTCGCTGAGCTATATATGACAAGAGTTGTATGTTTACATGGTGTTCCCTAGAAAATAGTGTCAGACAGAGGTAGTAGTGGCAGAAACTACAAGTAGAGATGGGTACCCATTTGAATTTCAGTACGGCCTATCACCCTCAAACTGATGGTCAGACAGAAAGAGTGAATCAAATTTTAGAAGACATGTTGAGAGCCTGTGTTCTACATTTTGGTGGAAGTTGGGATAAGAATTTGTCGTACGCAGAATTCTCATATAACAACAGTTATCAAGCTAGCTTGCAAATGGCTCCGTATGAAGCGTTGTATGGCCGGAAGTGTCGCACGCCGCTCCTTTGGGATCAGACTGGTGAGCGTCAAGTTTTTGGGACAGATATATTGCGAGAGGCAGAAGAAAAAGTGAAAATTATCCAAGAAAGGTTGCGAGTTGCCCAGTCGCGTTAGAAGAGCTATGCCGACAATCGTCGTAGGGATTTGACTTTCGAAGAAGGGGATTTTGTATACCTACGGGTTACGCCGCTGCGAGGAGTTCATCGTTTTCAGACCAAAGGGAAATTGGCACCACGTTTTGTGGGACCTTTTAAGATTGCGAGTCGAAGAGGTGAAGTAGCTTATCAGCTAGAGTTGCCTCCGTCAATGGCGGGAATCCATGACGTGTTCCATGTGTCGCCGTTAAAGAAATGTTTGCGCGTTCCTACGGAGGAAGCGGATCCTGAGCATATAGAACTTCAAGAAGATCTAACCTATGTTGAGAAGCCAGTCAGAATTTTGGAGGTAAGTGAAAGGAACACTAGGAATCGTGTCATACGGTTCTGTAAGGTTCAGTGGAGCAATCATTCAGAAGAAGAAGCCACTTGGGAGCGAGAAGATGAATTGAAGTCAGCTCATCCTCATCTTTTTGCCAGTTCTTCTGAATCTCGAGGACGAGATTCCGTTTAAGGGGGGTAGGTTTGTCACGCCCTAAAAATCGCCTAAATTAATAATCCATATTTTAAATCATTTTTAGAAATTATTTTAAAAGCCTACAAGTTAAACTCTAATAATCTAGGAAAATTTTCAACATAAAATTTAGCTAGATAAAATTTTATTAAATACTTTGCTTGTTCCTCTATTTTCTAGATTTTTCTGGGAATTATTTGAGCAAGGGAAGTATTTTTAATAAATGAAACAACATTTCACGAATTATTTTAATTGGAAAAGTTTTAAAAACCCTCCCCTAAGCCGTTGGGCCGATTTCGGCCCAACATTTTCTCTCTCCGCGCGGGCGAGTCGGCCCAAGTCGGCCCAGTCCAAGCCACCGGCCCTCCTCCTCTCAGCTAGCCAAAAGTTTACTTTGCCTCCCTGCTACAGTGTTGTCCTCTAGCTCCGGACAGAGCCGAGCCGCCCGTCCTGTGCCTTGTAGCCGACGCTGTTTCCTCCGAATCCGTCTCCAATTCGGCCCCGTTTCTTCCGATTGTTTGAGGGATTTTGATCCTCTCCTTCTCCTCTATCTTTACCCCCAAAAATCGGAGCAAATCGTTGAGTATTTTATCTAAACCGAGTTTTGATTTCCCGGGCCGATTTCTTGCGGGAGGAGTCCGATCTCTTCAATCCAAGGCTATATATAGGACCCCCTAGTCGTCCTCTTTCGTTTGCCCCCTCTCCCGTGGTTTCCCGTGCCCCGTAGCCTCGTCGCCGTCGCCGCCTAGTCCGAGCCACCGCCGGCCGAGCTCCATCCGCGCCGCGTCGCCGCCTCCGTCGTCGCCGCCGCTTGCCGCCGCCACCACTACGTGCGCCAAGGTGTGGGGAAGCCCGGCCGCACATCCCCCTTCGCCGCCGGCCGCCGTAGCTCGCCGTCGCCGGTCATCCCGAGCCGCCGCCGCCACCCTCTCGTCGCCGGCCGTCGTCGGTCATCGGTAGACGTTGTGGTGAGTACCGTTGGGTTAGTCTCGTCGTCTTCTACGTGTAGGTGTCATCCAAAACCCCGGCCGACCATCCAATCTCCGGCGAGGTCGCCATCTTGGTCCGGCCATTGATGATGTCATCATGACGTCATCATCGGTTTTCTTTTTCCCGTTTTTCTAATAGATTAAGTCTTCGGAAAATCATAACTAATTAACCGTAGCTCCGATTCGAGTGGTTCAAGTTGCTAAATTTTTCTAAAATTAAGATCTACATGTTAAAAATATCCACATGTACTGTTTATGCTTGTTTTTTACTGTTTTGTTGATTTTGTTTATTTGCTTTACTTTCCGACGTTCCTGAGGAGAGCGTTTTCGTTGAGGAAGGTTCGGAAGCGTTTGCAGAAGCTCAAGGCAAGTCACACGGATCCCAAACAACCCTTTGAGCATGTTGAACCTGTTTAAAGCTAATGTTTTATTTCAACTTATGCATTATTTTCGAATGTTATCGGGTGGTGACCCTTTTCCCAATTAATTAATGGCCGAAGATAATCTTATTTTCCTATGGGTTATAATTTGATTAGCTTGAACCTTATATATTGGATTGGTTTAGCTAAATGCTATATATAAAATTGCTTAGCCATGCTTAGAAAGATAAGCTCATTAATGAGATGAATCATATATACTACATTATTATTTATGTATTTAATGGTAGCTCACGATGGTTAATCGTGTTATGATAATTAATTGATAATTAAAACCTGGTTAAGGTGGGTTGTGAGCATGTGGTTTTGAAGGTCGTGCTCATGGCAATTAAGGACTGGTTCACGAGCTACTGTTGTGATACATTTACCGTGCCAACCACAAGTCAGCGTGGGCAACGGCTTTATCTTTTGTATAGCATGATTCATTATGGTGTGCCAGACTGAGAAGCGGCGAGAAGTCTGTGGGGGTCGTTGGGGAGTCTATTGCCTCTGGTTTTTTGAGGGGGAGATTATGATCCAGGAACGGTGCACTGTGGTGAGTTGTGTTGTGCGAAGGGTATTGTCACAGTTCCTTTCCGAGGTACCATGGTGGTGCTGAGGCGCATAGTGACATGTTGTGGGATTGTGTCTTGTGGGTACAGCGGTAAACCTCCGATCAGAGTAAAACTATTTGAATAGCCGTACCCGCGGTTATGGGTGAGTCTAACAATGTTTTTCGTGATTAGTCTCACACTTCTTATTATTGGTGATAAAATGTGATAATTAAATTGACTCCTGGTTTGGAATGGTATATTCCTGGTTTGGAGGTTTGATTTGTACAACCGGGGTTGGTTGTTCAGATGAGGTTGGGCCTATGCAGCTCAGGTGTGTTGTATGGTGTTTATTTAATATTGATCAATTAATCAACCGTTTTACTAATCTCTTAAATATTTACTAAATGCTGTTTATGCAAATGAGCTACATTATGCCATCCTTTGTTATCCTGTGCACTTGCATATTTGCTGTGTGGCTTGTTGAGTATGTCATATGCTCATTCTTGCAATATTCATTCATCAGAGGAGGAGTACTTCAGTGAAGGTGATGATCTGGAGGACTAGGCTTGGTCCGGGTTAAGTTGCCTGTGGAGTGGAGTCGCCATAGATGTTCCGTAGTTTGTTTTATTTTCTTTTTCTGCTGCGTAGAATTTTATTTTCTGAGAAGAACTATCTACCTCTGTAATAATTTATTATATCGTGAATATTAATTAGCTGTTTATTAGTACTCTATTGTCAATTTGTTATTGTGTGCCTCGGCTGATTCCTGGACGAGGACTTAACACACATGTAAGCGTTTGGAATTTTGGATCGAAATTCCAGGCGTGACACTAGAGCAGCCGTGGCATGCGGCTGGAGGCGAAGGAAGCGGCGGCGGCTCGGGTTGGCGATAAGAAGGGGTTTTCGGTGGGGAATGGTGATACGGAGGGGAGGCCGAGTCACGGCGAGGACGGCGAAGCCGGTGGTGCAAGCGGCATGGCACGGCGGTGGCTAGGGCGACGGTGGTGGGCGGCTGAAGATCGCTGGCGAGCGGCGGAGCTGGGGCGTGCGTGGGGAGAGCGGTACGGGGCGCGAGGAGCTTGGGAAAAATGGGGAAATGGAAGAGGGGTGGCCGGGGATGCTTTTTACAGCCTCGCGAGTCGACGGGGAGGCCAGTTGGCGGCGCCTTTGAAGGGGAAAAGGGGCGCCGACAACGTGGGTGGGTGGGCTCGTGGTGGCGGCAGTTTTCATGGGGAGTGGAGGAAGAACGGCGCGGACGTGGGCGGAGACCGCGCCCACGCACGCACAGGAAAGGGGGACGCCCGGGAGAGGCGGCGATATGGGCGGCGCGGGCTGCAATGGCGGTTGCCGGCAGAGGGAGTGGGCGGCGTGGCCGACGGTTGGAGCTGGTCTGAGGTTGGGGATGACAGGTGGGGTCCATGGGTCCCACCTGTCGGGGAGAGAGGGAGGGGGAAACGGGCTAGGGAGGAAATGCTGACTTGAGTGAGAGAGAGAGTCGAGCTGGGCCGGCGGCCCAAAGGAGGGAGGAGGGCGGCCGGGCCAGAGGGGAAGGGGGAAGGAATTTGGGCCGAGCCCAAAAAAGAGGATGGGGAAGATTATTTTATTTTCTTTATATTTAAATTGATTAAATGAACTTTGTGACATTAAAATTATTTATTGAGCTCCGAAAATTCATTGGGAATTTCAGAGAGTATACTAGGGCACAGAGAATATAACAAAATATTTTCGGCCAAGATTTTTAAAGGAAAATTTTAATTCTCCCATTATTTCACTGATTAAATTTCTTTAAATTTTATTTAATTTCTAGAAAATGGATTATTTAATGATTTTTAATCCCGAACGAAAATTAGGGCGTTACAGTTATCGATCAGTTTCGACCGTCAATACTACCAAAATAGGAGAAATGTATCATAAGAAAAATCAAAATTGCTCCTCTGAAATGTATGATAAGGCAATGGTTAGAAAGTATAAAGTTCTCTGCTCTTGTTGAGTGCACTTCTCTAATTACTCCGATAGTAAAAGGGCTAGGGGTCATTAGCGACCAAATTGCTTTTATTTCAGCCGCTCGTCCGTGTATTTATGAGGCTTATCTAGTGCAAGGGCATATACTGAAACATGGAGTAGATGGCTCTTTGATATACTTTTTCCCCGGTTCTAGAAATGAAATCCCGTTGCCAAATGCGGGGTATCATTTGTACAACTGCCGTGATCTAACCATTTCCCTGCAGACCATAGAAGAATCTCGTGCAGGTGGAACATACAGGGAGACACGCAACATGACAAGAAATGAACGAGAAAGTTCATCATCCTCAACACCCGTGCAGATATATGAGGGAGGTTGGGAGCCAACTGGGGATGCACCCGGATGGACCCAAGCTCCACGTCATAGCATCGGGGTCTCAAACTGGGCAAGCGCCAGTGAGGACTGGTGGCATGCGCCTCATGACATTCATTGGGGGGACAACCAACCCTTCAGATCAAGCGGTTTGCCTCCATCTCCAGGTGAATAGCACTCAAGTTCCTCTCGTTGGGACTTGGGTGAAATCACTAGGAGAATGGACACACTTGATATGCAAACGGGAGAGATCCAGCATAACCTCTCGGAACACATAGCACAAACGCAAGAATGGCAACAATCCGCTGATGCTCACTTCGCTAACTTCAACAACATAATGCAGCAATAGCACGATGACCTTCAAGCATACTTCCGCTTTCAGGGATTCAATCCTCATCAAGGACCCTGAGCGAAAGCCAAGCTTGGGGGAAGGTAACTTGTATCACATTGCATATTTCCCTTTCCAATTGCATATTTGCTTTCCAATTGCATCTTATAAAATGAAAACAACATAAAAATTTGCAAAATAGAAAATACCAAAAGATAGGATAGGTTTGAGTCATGCTAGGTAAGACAAGCTAGTTCTCTTTGTTGAGATGATGAATAGTTGCTCTGTTTTATATCTCTTATATATGGATTCTTGGTAAATACTCTCACAAAGATTAAATATAAGTAGCCAACAATTATCCAGGAACCTGAGGTAAATGAGCTACACTTGCCGATCTAAGTCTAAGTTGTTGCGAGAAATGAGAGAGTAAATATGAGTTGCTATGATCCTGATACTAGTTTGACTTGAATTGCGGATGTTTTGTTTTTCAAAATGATAAAATTGAGAGTTCCTCATTGGATATAAATTCCTACCAAAGCCAAAAAATGTGCTGTCATGATTAAACCATATACATTTTGATTACCTGCTATTCCATTGAACTTTGTCAAACTCTTGTGACTTGTGTAGATACTTCTCATGCTCTATGGTCAAGATCATACACCCACATATATGCACATGCTAAACTCCTACACTGGGAGCTAAGCAATATTCCATTCCATTTCCATATTACCACCAAAATAAATTCTCCATGGCTTTCATGTGCTTTCTTCTCCTAAAAAGAAAAATCCTTTTGAAAAAAAAGAAAAAAAAGAAAAGGAGGGAAAGGCATGGTTATGAAAAAATAAAAGTTATGCTCCACCAAGCATGAGCATGATGTTGAAAAAAAAATGTAGCTATGCCCTCTCCTAAGCAATAAATGAATGATTTTTGGGAGAAGAAAGTAAGCATAAAGGAGAAGCATTTTCTTTATTTTTCCTTATATATCATTTCCACCATATACCACACACACATATTGCACGATCTTGATATTGAGTATGTTTAGTTATCTGTTTTAGTCTAAGATTTTGACTTAGTAATAAATGTGAATGTAAGTATGCCATGTTTGATCCCTACCGAGCTCCACATATAAACCTTAGAGTAGGAATCAACAAGGCAACATTTGGTGAGGAATTCATGTTGATACACTTAGAGAGACTGAGTGGATCAATTGAGGAACTTGGCTTTCTTTTACAAAATCATTTGAAAACTTAAGGAATAAGAGTTGAACAAAGATTAGGTGATTCGTACTCTAAGATTGCTGTTCTATCTTTCAACCGCTCAAGGCAAGGAGAAGCAGTGTCTCGTGGGAATCGGGGGTAACGGTAAGCCCCCGTGTCAAAGATTATTTAATCTGAGAGAGAGTACATATACCTTGCTCCTTTATCTTTGAGAGATGCAGCATAGTAGTGTTGACAGTCGTTATCGATCAGTTTTGATTGTCAATATTACTAAAATAGGAGAGAACTAGTGATGCTTGCAATGCATAAATATGTTAGAATAATAACTTTCCACTAGTATTAGGTCTACTAACCTTTTGTAGAGAATGACAATAAAGTGAAGGAAACTCGACATCAATCGGACGATGTCGAGAACAAGACGTGTATGAATGGGCCTAGAACGCAGACTTGACATGATGAATCAAGCCAAAATTCACAACTCTACGAAGTGAAGCAGCAGAGGGGGCCACCAGCCAAAATGTGGGGTGGTTGGGCTGGCCCTAGGTTTGGCCGAACCTGGTCCCGTGAAGCCGATGGATGTAGGGTTTTGAGGGAACAGTGGAGATTCACTCCCTATGGCGGTTGGAGGGTATTACCGACCTTTCCAACCGCCATAACCGTCATTACCTACCTATTTAAGGAGTTCACTCTGTTCACTTCAACACACACCTCAAGCAAGAGCTCTCTCATTCTTCTCAAGTTTAGTTTAGTAGTATCTAGCTGGTGGAATAGAATTAGAATAGGAATCAGGAGTCCGGAAGTCTTCGGAAGAGTTCGGGTATGGCTCTAGTAGCTTTCCTTTCCTCTTTTGTAAGCTTTGTACTTTTATTAGAATACTCTTCTAAATACATTTATGGTATTGAAATACTTTCCGAGTATATGAGTACCTACTTTACATTATGTTCATATTATACTGAATATACTGCTAGCTTATCTGGGAGATGCTTTGGTGCGGGTTTAGTGTTTGCTTATGCAATTACTCTATGTCATGACGATGATATTAGAGTAGTATCTGGTAGTTTAGACGTGGTGTCTAGATTATGGGATATCATTATTTGGGGTTATATATTGCTTAGAATATGATTATCAAAAGTAATATATAAATTATTAGTTGAGTTCTCTCTATGTGATCTTCCCACGGGATAAAATAAATATGATACCCTTGGAATACTCTCAGGTGAAATGCTACAATGGTATATCCATGCGCTTGCGGATAAACTCTGTAACCATAATATACCAGAAGTATTTCTGCGCCATTGCTGGAAATTATATTTCTAGTAATGTCGTTAAGAAATACCAACAAGCATTTCTGGCGCCGTTGCCGGGGATTATATTTCTAGTAATGTCGTTAAGAAATACCAACAAGCATTTCTAGCGCCGTTGCCGGGGAAGATTCATAATAGAGATTACTTAAACTTATACTTTATATTTACCTCTGTATAATCATTTTCCTTTGCAGGCTAACCTTGGTTGTTTTCACTTTTTGTTGTGAAAACAGGGTAGTGCATGACTGGTTTCAACTTGCCGGAAAACTTCAAAGAAAATCCAGAATCTTTCTTCCAGAGCGTCAGGCCGCGAGTCGTTACTCCGCAGAAATCTCTACCGACAGAGAAACTAGCCGTACCAGCGCCACCGACCTTCAAGATTATGGCCAGCAAGACTCTTCGCGAGTTCGCTGCTCCCTCTGCCGACAATGTGGCCGTCGAGCCGCAAGTCAACATAGGAGATGTGGATTTCGACTTGAAGTCCAGCCTCATCACGATGGCGTAGGCTAGCCCGTTCTTTGGCAAGCTTAATGAGGATGCCAACGTTCATCTGCAGCAATTCCTGGAGATTTGAAGCACGTACACCATCAAGGGCGTCAGTCCTGGCGCCATCAGGCTGCGGCTTTTTCCGTTCTCCCTCCTCGGGAGAGCGAAGCAGTGGTTCTATGCCAACCGTGCTGCTATCAACGCGTGGGATAAATGCTCTACAGCATTCCTCTTGAAGTTCTTCCCGATGGGCAAAACCAACGCCCTTCGTGGACGAATTTTCAGTTTCCAGCAGAGAAGGGACGAGTCCATTCCTAAAGCATGGGAACGACTGCAGGAGTACGTGGCCGCCTGTCCTCATCATGGGATGGACGACTGGCTAATCCTACAGAATTTTTACATTGGACTCACCCCGATGTCCCGCGATCACCTTGACGCGGCATCTGGAGGAGCGTTCTTCTCTAAAACGGTTCAAGGAGCCGTTCAACTCATAGAGAAGATGGTCTCCAATATGGGTTGGAGCGAGAAACGACTCCAGACCCATCTGCGAGGCATGCACACTATCAAGGAGACGGAGTTACTTGCTGCCAAGTTAGACCTCCTCATGAAACGCTTGGACGACCACGAGAAACGGCCACAAGGCACCGTCAAGGCCTTGGACTCACACGTCACGTGTGAGGTCTGCGGCGGCACAGGTCATTCTGGGAATGACTGCCCGGAAACCCGTGAGAAGGCGATGTACATGGGCAACAACAACAACGGGTACCGTCCATAAGAAGGTCAGGGGTGGAACCAACCACGCCCATATTATCAAGGAGGAAATAATAACGGTATCTTCTCTAACCAACCCTCCTTGAAGGATCTTGTTTTTGCGCAAGATAAAACCACTAACGCGCTATGCAAAATGCTTGCTGCCAATGATAAGATCTTAGAGAACATAGATGTTAAGCTAGATGGCTTTACTTCCGCGTTTCAAAACCAGCTGAGCTTTAATAAGATGATAGAAACCCAGTTAGCTCAGTTGGCATCTTTAGTCCCTGCAAATGAAACTGGGAGGATTGCAGGGCAACCCGACTCCTCCATTGAAAATGTTAAGGCGATCACGACGAGGGGAGGTAAGTCTACTCGTGATCCGCCATATCCTAACCCTACAGGAACTGATAAGATATCAAAAGAAGCACCATCTATTGTCTCGGCTGACAAAGAGGATCAGCCAGAAAAGATAGTGCCGCAGGAGTACTGCGACACGCGGCTGCTGCCATTTCCTCAACGGAGTAGGAAACCGTCGGTGGACGAGCAGTTCGCTCGTTTTGTTGAAGTAATCCAAAAGATCCACATCAACGTGCCGTTGTTGGACACTATGCAAGTACCAACATACGCCCGTTATCTCAAGGACATACTCAACAACAAGAGACCGCTCCCAACAACGGAGGTGGTCAAGCGGACGGAACACTGCAGCAACCTGATACTCCACAAGCTCCCGGAGAAGAAGAAAGATCCGGGGTGTCCCACGATCACCTGCTCAATCGGGGCACAACAATTCGACCAGGCCTTGTGCGACCTTGGAGCCAGTGTCAACGTCATGCCAAAAGACGTCTTTGACAAACTCAACTTCACGGTGTTGGCACCAACACCGATGCGCCTCCAACTAGCTGATTCATCAGTTCGTTACCCGGCGGGGATAGCGGAGGATGTGCCAGTCAAGATATGGGATTTCTACATCCCGATTGATTTTGTGGAGCTAGACATGGACACGGGGAAGGAGACACCGCTCATCCTGGGCCTCTGCTCCTTAGCACTGCAAGAGCCAATATTGACGTGGGAACGGGTAGTATCCGTTTCCATATCAATGGGAAGGAGGAAAAATTTGAGTTTCATGTCACGCCCGGAATTTCTATCCAAAATTCCAAACGCTTACATGTGCGTAAACCCTCGTCCAGGAATCAGCCGAGGCACACAATAACAAATTGATAATAGAGTACAATTATTACTCCAATTAATATACGAATAAAATGTCATTACAGAGGTGGATAGTTCCTCTCAAACGATAAAGATCTAAGCAGCGGAAAATAAAGAAATAAACAGCGCAGACGACTCCACTCCACAGGCAGCTTGACAAGGACTACGCCAAACCTTCACCACCATCAGCCTCACTGTAGAACTCTTCCTCTGATGAATGATTGCAAGGTGAGTATATGACATACTCAGCAAGCCACGCAGCAAATATGGAAGTGCACAGGATAACCAAGGATGGCATAATATAGGCTTCTTTGCATAAACAACATTTAAAGAATATTTCAGAATTTAATAAAACAGTAGAGTATTAATTAAACAGTATTAATCCAACACTATACAACATACCCTGTTGTATAGGCCCAACCATTTAGTACAACCAATCCCGGCTGCACAGTTCTAATATCCAAACCAGGAATATACCATTCCAAACCAGGAGCTAATCAATTATAACCAGTTATAGCATCTCTCATTATGGTGTGAATGGTGAGACTAATCACGAAAGACATTGTTAGACCCGCCCATAACCGCGGGCACGGCTATTCGAATAGTTTTACTCTGATCAGAGGTGTACCACTGTACCCACAAGACACAGCCCCACATCATGTCACCATGTGCCTTAGTACCACCACGGTACCTCAGAAAGGAGCTGTGACATTACTCCTCACACAACACAATCCACCACAGTGCACCATTCCCGGATCATAGTCACCCCCTTATAAACAAGGCATGGACTCCCCAGCGACCCCCGTGGGCTTATCTCCGCCACTTCTCAGTCTGGTGCCCCGCAATGAACCATGCTATGTAAAAGGTAAAGCCGTTGCCCACGCTGGCTTGTGGTTGGCACGGTTAATGTTTCACAACCGAAGTTCGTGAACCGGTCCTTAATTGTCATGAGCACGACCATCAAAACCATGTACTCACAACCCACCATTATCAGGTTTTAGTTGTCACATTAATTAATTAACCAATCACGATTAACCATCGTGAACTATCATTAAGCCATCAGTAAATAATAGTGAATCATAAGTTATCCCATTAGTGTGCTAATGTTTCTAAGCATGGCTAAGCATTTACATCTAATCATCTAGTCGAACCAATATAATGCTCAACTAGTCAAGTTATAATAACCCAAGGTATCAAGGAATAGGATAATCAAGAACAAAAGGGCTATAACAAACAATAGGCTATTTCCACCCAATGACATTCGAAAATAAATGCAATAGTTGAATAAAAACAATAGCTTTAAACGGGATCAACATGCTCAAAGGATCGATTAGGATCTGTGTGACTTGCCTTGTTGGCCTTGGAATTCTTCTAAATCTTCTCCTGCAAAAGCGGACTCTCCGGAAACGTCGGATTCTAAACGGAAAAGAACAAAAACACCAAAACAGCACATAAGCAAGCATGAACAGTACATGTGGATATTTTTAACATGTAGATCTCAATTTTAGAAAAATTTAGAGACTTGAACCAACTAAATCCGAGCTAAGATGAATTAGTTATGAATTTTTAAAGATTTAATCGGTTTAAATCATTTATATAAATTTTAATTGAATTATGACGCAATAATGAATTATTTTTGAAAAGAAAAAGGGGCTTTATTACGTCAGCGGGCTCGGGTCTACGGTGGACCGGGTCCACGGCTGCGGTCTACGGGAACGGACGGGTGAGATCGATCCGATCCGAACGGACGGTCGAGATCCATCGGTCCACAGCGGCTCCCGGGCGACGGCACTGATGACGTCAGCACTGACGTCATCCCCGACCGACGGCGGCGACGGCGGCTCGGACTCGCATGCCCGTCGGCGATCTATGGCGCGGCAGCGTGAACGGAAAGCGGCAACGGGATGAGGAGAGCACAACGAACTCACCGGCGACCGAACTAGCGGCGGAGGAGCAACGGATGACGCCGGCGACGAGGACGAAGGGACGGAGAGGTTCGGGTCGACGACGGCGACAGTGTTCCGGTGGGAAACAGCGGCGGCGAAGGGTCGGACACGGACGGCGACGCGACGGCGACCACGTTGGCGAGCTCCCCGAGCGACGGCGATGACCGGAGCGACGGCGGTGCACAGCTGGAGCGGCGGCGGCAACGGCGGCGCACGGGTGCACGGCGCTAGGGCGATTCGTGCGACGAGAGGCGAAGGCGAGGGCAGCGGAGGGTAGAGGAGAGTGCGGGGAACCTTTTATAGGGGTCGGGAGGCGGCGGCGAAGCCCACAACGGCCCGGCGACGGCGATGGAAACCTCGGGTTCGGCCGAATCCGATCCGAGCTCGAATCCTCCCCTTCCAAAGCGAGTTAGCGGTCGATTCCAAAAGAGAAAAGACGGAGGAGATCACGGAGACCCTTTCCCCCCAATCAATTGCACCGGAAACGGAAGGGCGCGGCCAAATTGGAAGGGCGGCGGCGGCTAGGGTTTCGGGCGCGGCCGGCGCGACGAAGACGACGACTCCGACAGGCGGGCCCCACCTGTCAGCGAGCGAGAGAGAGGGAGAGGCTGCGCGACTCGCGCGCGCGCGGCGGCTCGGCTGGGCTGGGCCGGACTGGGCCGAAGAGAGAGAAGAGAAGGGTTTTGGGCTGACTTTCGGCCCAAAGCCAAAAGAAGACTTTTTAAAACCTTTTTCTATTTAAATAATTCATAAAATGCAATTCCATTTATTAAAAATACTTCCTTAGCTCAAATAATTCCCAGAAAAATCTAGAAATTATAGAATTAAGCATAGTATTTAATGAAATTTTATCTGGCCCAATTTTATATTAGAATTTATTATTTACAATTAAATCTTTTCTTCAAGGCTTTTGAAAATCATTTCTAAAATTCCATTTACACAATAATTTATATAATTGAGATTTTTAGGGTGTGACAAACCTACCCCCCTTAAACAGAATCTCGTCCTCGAGATTCGGAAGAACTGGCGAAAAGATGCGGATGAGCGGACTTTAATTCATCTTCTTGTTCCCATGTTGCTTCTTCCTCTGAGTGATTACTCCACTGAACCTTACAGAAACGGATAACTCGATTCCTGGTCCTTCTCTCATTTGTCTCCAAAATACGAATTGGTCTCTCGACATATGTCAGATCCTCTTGGATTTCTATCTGTTCAAGATTAGCTTTCTCAGTAGGTACCCTTAAACACTTCTTCAACTGTGACACATGGAACACATCATGAACTCCTGTCAACGATTGAGGTAATTCCAACTGATAAGCAACCTCACCTCTTCGACTGATAATCTTATAAGGTCCCACAAAACGCGGAGCCAATTTTCCTTTGGTCTGAAAACGATGAACCCCTCGGAGAGGAGTGACACGAAGGTACACATGATCTCCTTCTTCAAAACTCAAGTCTCTGCGGCAATTGTCTGCGTAACTCTTATGACGAGACTGAGCTACACGCAATCTTTCTTGAATAACCTTTACCTTTTCTTCTGCTTCCCTTAGGATATCAGCTCCGAACACCTGACGTTCTCCCGTATGATCCCACAGAAGCGGAGTACGACACTTACGACCATACAATGCTTCGTAAGGAGCCATTTGAAGACTAGCTTGATAACTGTTGTTGTACGAAAATTCTGCGTAAGGCAAATTCTTATCCCAACTTCCACCGAAGTCTAGAGCACAAGCTCTTAACATATCTTCCAAAATCTGATTCACCCTTTCGGTTTGTCCGTCTGTTTGCGGATGATAAGCAGTACTGAAGTTCAGCTTAGAACCCATCTCTTCCTGAAGCTTCTTCCAAAACTTTGAAGTAAACTGACTACCTCGGTCAGATACTATTTTCTTAGAGACACCATGCAAACACACAATCCTGGCCATATACAATTCCGCCAAACGACTTCCGGAATATGTTGTCTTCACTGGAATGAAATGAGCCACTTTGGTGAGTCTATCGACTATCACCCAAATAGAGTCGTGGCCTGATGACGTTCTGGGTAAACCCGTGATAAAATCCATACCGATTTCTTCCCACTTCCATTCTGGTACCTTCAAAGGTTGCAACAAACCTGCGGGCTTCTGATGTTCTGCCTTAACTCGCTGACAAACATCACACATAGCTACAAACTCTGCTATCTCACGCTTCATACTTGTCCACCAAAATCTCTCTTTGAGATCTTGATACATCTTGGTACTACCAGGGTGAATGGAGTACAGAGTATCATGAGCTTCCTTCAGAATTGTATCTTTCAACTCTTTATTCTCTGGAACACAAATTCTTTCGCCCAACCATACGGTCCCTTGCTCATCTTCCAGGAAACCGATAGCTTTTCCTCTTCTCATATTCTTCTTGATCTCATGAATATCAGGATCATTAATCTGGGCTTCTCTAACCTGATCAATGAGAGTAGGCTTGGCTTCTAAGGTTGCAACAAAACCTCTAGGGACAATTCCCAAATTTAACCTTTCCAATTCTTTACATAACTCCAATGGCAACTGTCGTCCTTCCGTAGCATTACAATAGCCTTTCCTGCTAAGAGCATCTGCTACAACATTAGCCTTTCCCGGGTGATAATGAATTCCCAAGTCATAATCCTTGATTAATTCCAACCATCTCCGTTGTCTCATGTTCAGATCCGGTTGAGTAAAGATGTACTTTAAACTCTTGTGATCGGTGTACACCTCTGTACGAGTTCCGAAAAGATAGTGACGCCAAATCTTCAATGCATGAACTACTGAAGCTAACTCGAGATCATGAGTAGGGTAGTTCTTCTCATGTGGACGTAACTGACGAGATGCATACGCAACCACCTTCCCATCTTGCATCAGGACACATCCTAACCCAAGCTTAGATGCATCGCAATACACTTGGAAACCCTTCTTTGGATCAGGCAAAATCAAAATGGGCGCTGATATTAAACGACTCTTCAACTCTTGAAAACTCCGCTCACATTCTTCTGACCACTTGTACTTCACGTCTTTCTGAAGCAGTCGTGTCATGGGCTTAGCAATCTTAGAGAAATTCTCTATAAATCTCCGGTAATATCCTGCGAGACCCAGGAAACTGCGAATCTCTGAAACTGTCTTGGGTTGTTTCCAGCTGGTTACTGATTCCACATTACTAGGATCAACGGCAACTCCTCCGGCTGAGATGACGTGACCAAGGAACTTCACTTCAGACAACCAGAATTCACACTTGCTAAACTTGGCATACAACTGATGTTCTCGTAGTTTCACTAATGCAAGGCAAAGATGTTCTTCATGCTCTCCTTTGGTTCGAGAGTAGATGAGGATGTCATCAATAAAGACGACCACGAACTTGTCTAAGTATTCCATAAACACCTTATTCATCAAGTTCATGAAGAAAGCGGGGGCATTGGTAAGTCCGAAAGACATAACAGTACACTCAAACAGCCCGTACCGAGTAGTGAAAGCTGTCTTAGGTATGTCTTCCTCTTTAATCCTTAACTGGTGATATCCTGATCGAAGATCGATCTTGGAGAAAACAGTGGCACCCTTAAGCTGATCAAACAAATCATCGATTCTGGGTAGCGGATACTTATTCTTGATAGTCACATCATTTAGGGCACGATAGTCCACACACATTCTCTGGGTATGATCTTTCTTTTCAACGAAAATAACTGGAGCACCCCATGGAGACGAACTTGGTCTAATGCATCCTTTCTGAAGCAAATCATCTACTTGCCTCTTGACTTCTGCTAACTCATTGGCTGCCATTCTATAAGGCCTCTTATGGATTGGAGCTGTACCGGGTACCAAATCTATTCTGAACTCTATATCTCTTTTAGGTGGCATACCAGGTAAATCATCCGGGAACACATCTGGGTATTCTCGTACTATAGGAATCTCTTCCAAAGTTATTTGGTTCAGACTTGACCTTAAGGGCTCTGAAGGCAATGCGTGAACAGTTACAACTTGACCATCATTGCTGGTGAGAGCTACTTTTCTATTGGCACAGTCTATCACACCTTTATATCGGGTTAACTAGTCCATCCCTAGGATGACATGAAGGTCTTTGGATTCTAACAGAATAAGATTGGCCAGAAATGGCACTCCTTGAATCTCTATTCTGACAGAGGGACTACGTTGCACTGAGAGTGCTTGATTACTCAGGGGTACTAACCATCAAAGGACGTCTAAGATCTTCTACTTCCATCCCATGATTTCCCGCAAAACTCATAGATAAAAATGAATGCGTAGCACCAGAGTCGAAAGGTACTGTTGCAGGGACTGAGTTAACAGGGAACGTACCCAAAATCACATCTGGAGCATCTTGAGCTTCTGCAGCAGCAACATGGTTGACACGAGCCTTTGTCGCTGGTGCGGTGGGGTTGTTCTGTGCAGGGACAACCTTCACGCATCGGGGCTTCGGACACTTGTCGGAGTAATGGCCTGGGTCAACACAGTTGAAACATACTCCGGGCTTGTTTCCTTGTTCCCTCCTGACAGGCTGATGCGGTGTCGGAGCTGTCACCGGACGCGGAGCTTGGTTGCGGTTGTTGTTGCCAGCATTGTTGTTGATGAACTAACGCTGCGGACGAACAACAGACGAAGAACCTCCCTGAGGCATTGACTGAGATCCCAAAACAAGACGTGGCCTCTGATTATTCCCTTGCTGAGCTTTGAAGTGAGCAATCCTGCGCTTCTTCTGCTCTATGCGGTTGTACTTATCCTCCTGGCGAATAGCCTTATCCACCAATTTCTGGAAATCAGGATAATCTCCAGTCATCAATGGGTAAGAAAGCTCATCATTCAGTCCTTCCAGGAACTTCTCTTGACGTTCTTCATCAGTGCGTACTTCCTCCGGAGCATAACGAGCTAGGCGATTAAACTCATGCAAGTATTCCGTAACAGAGCGAGATCCCTGGGTGAGCGCTCTGAACTCTCTCTTCTTAAGAGACACCACTCCCGATGGTATGTGTGTCTTGCGAAAGGCAGCAGTGAATTCTAGCCAAGTGATAGGTTCCGCCGTAGTCCTGTTGAGACGGAAGTGATCCCACCACTCAGAAGCAGGGCCATGCAACTGGTGCGAGGCAAAAGAGACCTTCTCCTGATCAGTGCACTGAAGCAAGTCCAACTTCTTTTCTATGGCGTGCAGCCAATCACCAGCCTCTACTGGATTAGTAGTGCTAGAAAACGTGGGTGGCCTCACACGAAGAAATTCTGATAACTTGTTCTGGGGAGGTGCTTGGTTATTCCCTTGGTTCTGCTGGTTCTGGAGTTGCTGCATCATCATATGCATAAGCTGTGTCTGCTGAGCCAAAACTTGGGCAAGGGTGGGATTTTCTCCATTGTTGCTATTGCTGTTGTTGCTGTTGCTGTTGTTGGGGCCATTTCCAACACTGCGAGTGAGCACCATCTGGCATGGATAGGAGCACAAGAAGAGAAGCCGGGGAAAACTACTTAGGACAGAGAATTAACTTTTCCACTAACTTGACTTTTATTGATCTTAACTGAGTTTCATTATTACAAAGACTTGAAGACTCTCACACCACTAAACTCACCAACTACTAAACACTCGAAAGCAAACAAACGCATGCACTTACATCCCAACACTGATGTAAATCACATGCGAGACCCACACACACAACCAAACTTAAACAAGCAAACTAACACAACGATCTAAGGCAACTGCTTAGCAAGGCGTTCTAGGTCTTCCTAGCATCGGAGTTGATTGAGGGCTCGTCCGGCTCGTCTTTAACATCATCTTGAGTTACTCCCCACTCGACCTTGGAATGGGTACTCTTTGAGTCTTCTTCTTCATCATCACTTATGTTGACGACCGGAGGCTTCGCTGGCGTGACTTCTTTTTCCACCACACGAACCTTTGGCGCCAACTGATAGCGAGGAACAAAAAGGGTTCTCTTTCTTGCAGTAAGACGAACTCTGGCTTTCTGGGGTGGTGCTTCTCCCTTTAGTGCTGCCAACTCCTTCTCCAAACTCTCCACCTTGTACTCCAGCTTGCAAATCTTCATACGGTTCCAGTTCTCACGATCATGGGCTGCTATCACGATCTCAGCACGGGTCTCATCCATAGCCCATAGCATCTCAACCAAATGTCTTGTGGTGGCATCATTCTCGATTCCTGCAGGTTCAAGGTAGATGCCACGGTCACTCCCCTGAGGTTGCCGAGGATGGTAGCGATACTCCGTATTGGCCAACTGCTTGCTGTAGCGGTCACGGAGCTCTCCGATGGCGATTCTTGCCCCCTCCTGGCATGCATGCATATAGCTTCTCCCTCCAGCTTCGAACATCACTGATGGGATATCTTCACGATTACTGATCAAGGTGACTTTGACACGGCACTCCTCTTCATCGCGATCATGAGAAATCTGGGCGTACAAAGGAGCAGTCCCAAATCCTATGGCAAAGGACATCGTACGCAACTCCAGGACAAACCCTTCAGTACCAAACAAGTACTCAGGCTTGACACGCGTCATCTAAAGACAAGTGAAAGGAGGGAGTTAAGACCTTTATCCAATTAATAGCACAAGTTTTCCGGTTACTTTGAATAAAATTTAAAAATTCAAAATAAAAGGTAAATGAATAAAATAAACCATTCTTGCAAGATAAGTTGAAACGGTTAAAACAAGATCACTGGTTTTGCACTTTTGAATAACAGGTTTCAAAGGAAATAAATTAAAAGAGAGTTATAAAATCAACATGCTAAGTTTATTGTAGCAAGATTAAATAAATCAATGTCATAAAACTTTTGCTAATAAATGGGTCATTAGTACAGTAATGGATGTACAGTACTAACCACACAGAAAAACAGAAGTAAATTTTAAAGAACAAGTTAAGAGGTTATAAACTGCATGTGCCATTAGCTTGGTTTAATTAAAAGAGAACGGGAGGAGAACAGTTCTAGTTTTCCAATATTTTTAGAGGGCTCTTATAGGTACTGTTTGGCATAACCTATGGTCAAGGAGGCTCTGATACCAACTTGTCACGTCCCGGAATTTCTATCCAAAATTCCAAACGCTTACATGTGCGTAAACCCTCGTCCAGGAATCAGCCGAGGCACACAATAACAAATTGATAATAGAGTACAATTATTACTCCAATTAATATGCGAATAAAATGTCATTACAGAGGTGGATAGTTCCTCTCAAACGATAAAGATCTAAGCAGCGGAAAATAAAGAAATAAACAGCGCAGACGACTCCACTCCACAGGCAGCTTGACAAGGACTACGCCAAACCTTCACCACCATCAGCCTCACTGTAGAACTCTTCCTCTGATGAATGATTGCAAGGTGAGTATATGACATACTCAGCAAGCCACGCAGCAAATATGCAAGTGCACAGGATAACCAAGGATGGCATAATATAGGCTTCTTTGCATAAACAGCATTTAAAGAATATTTCAGAATTTAATAAAACAGTAGAGTATTAATTAAACAGTATTAATCCAACACTATACAACATACCCTGTTGTATAGGCCCAACCATTTAGTACAACCAATCCCGGCTGCACAGTTCTAATCTCCAAACCAGGAATATACCATTCCAAACCAGGAGCTAATCAATTATAACCAGTTATAGCATCTCTCATTATGGTGTGAATGGTGAGACTAATCACGAAAGACATTGTTAGACCAGCCCATAACCGCGGGCACGGCTATTCGAATAGTTTTACTCTGATCAGAGGTGTACCACTGTACCCACAAGACACAGCCCCACATCATGTCACCATGTGCCTTAGTACCACCACGGTACCTCGGAAAGGAGCTGTGACATTACCCCTCACACAACACAATCCACCACAGTGCACCATTCCCGGATCATAGTCACCCCCTTATAAACAAGGCATGGACTCCCCAGCGACCCCCGTGGGCTTATCTCCGCCACTTCTCAGTCTGGTGCCCCGCAATGAACTATGCTATGTAAAAGGTAAAGCCGTTGCCCACGCTGGCTTGTGGTTGGCACGGTTAATGTTTCACAACCGAAGTTCGTGAACCGGTCCTTAATTGTCATGAGCACGACCATCAAAACCATGTACTCACAACCCACCATTATCAGGTTTTAGTTGTCACATTAATTAATTAACCAATCACGATTAACCATCGTGAACTATCATTAAGCCATCAGTAAATAATAGTGAATCATAAGTTATCCCATTAGTGTGCTAATGTTTCTAAGCATGGCTAAGCATTTACATCTAATCATCTAGTCGAACCAATATAATGCTCAACTAGTCAAGTTATAATAACCCAAGGTATCAAGGAATAGGATAATCAAGAACAAAAGGGCTATAACAAACAATAGGCTATTTCCACCCAATGACATTCGAAAATAAATGCAATAGTTGAATAGAAACAATAGCTTTAAACGGGATCAACATGCTCAAAGGATCGATTAGGATCTGTGTGACTTGCCTTGTTGGCCTTGGAATTCTTCTAAATCTTCTCCTGCAAAAGCGGACTCTCCGGAAACGTCGGATTCTAAACGGAAAAGAACAAAAACACCAAAACAGCACATAAGCAAGCATGAACAGTACATGTGGATATTTTTAACATGTAGATCTCAATTTTAGAAAAATTTAGAGACTTGAACCAACTAAATCCGAGCTAAGATGAATTAGTTATGAATTTTTAAAGATTTAATCGGTTTAAATCATTTATATAAATTTTAATTGAATTATGACGCAATAATGAATTATTTTTGAAAAGAAAAAGGGGCTTTATTGCGTCAGCGGGCTGGGGTCTACGGTGGACCGGGTCCACGGCTGCGGTCTACGGGAACGGACGGGTGAGATCGATCCGATCCGAACGGACGGTCGAGATCCATCGGTCCACAGCGGCTCCCGGGCGACGGCACTGATGACGTCAGCAGTGACGTCGTCCCCGACCGACGGCGGCGACGGCGGCTCGGACTCGCATGCCCGCCGGCGATCTACGGCGCGGCAGTGCGAACGGAAAGCGGCAACGGGATGCGGAGAGCACAACGAACTCACCGGCGACCGAACTAGCGGCGGAGGAGCAACGGATGACGCCGGCGACGAGGACGAAGGGACGGAGAGGTTCGGGTCGACGACGGCGACAGTGTTCCGGCGGGAAACAGCGGCGGCGAAGGGTCGGACAAGGACGGCGACGCGACGGCGACCACGTTGGCGAGCTCCCCGAGCAACGGCGATGACCGGAGCGACGGCGGCGCACGGCTGGAGCGACGGCGGCAACGGCGGCGCACGGGTGCACGGTGCTAGGGCGGTTCGCGCGACGAGAGGCGAAGGCGAGGGCGGCGGAGGGTAGAGGAGAGTGCGGGGAACCTTTTATAGGGGTCGGGAGGCGGCGGCGAAGCCCACAACGGCCCGGCGACGGCGATGGAAACCTCGGGTTCGGCCGAATCCGATCCGAGCTCGAATCCTCCCTTTCCAAAGTGAATCGGCCGATGCTTCCAAAGAGAAAAAGGTAGAGGAGATCACGGCGAAGGTTTCCCCCCAAACAATTGCACCGGATCGGGAAAGGGGCGGCCGAATTGGAAAGGGCGGCGGCGGCTAGGGTTTCGGGCGCGGCCGGCGCGACGAAGACGACGACTCCGACAGGCGGGCCCCACCTGTCAGCGAGCGAGAGAGAGGGAGAGGCTGCGCGACGCACGCGCGCGCGGCAGCTCGGCTGGGCTGGACTGGGCCGAAGAGAGAGAAGAGAGGGGTTTTGGGCCGACTTTCGGCCCAAAGCCAAAAGAAGACTTTTTAAAACCTTTTTCTATTTAAATAATTCATAAAATGCAATTCCATTTATTAAAAATACTTCCTTAGCTCAAATAATTCCCAGAAAAATCTAGAAATTATAGAATTAAGCATAGTATTTAATGAAATTTTATCTGGCCCAATTTTATATTAGAATTTATTATTTACAATTAAATCTTTTCTTCAAGGCTTTTAAAAATCATTTCTAAAATTCCATTTACACAATAATTTATATAATTGAGATTTTTAGGGTGTGACATTTCAACCAAGTACGGAACAATGCTCCATGGTCAGGATCAAGTACGGGCCGAACCCGCAGAATATTCAAGAGGTCGAAGTGGAGCCACCCAAGACGGATAGCTTGGTAAAATTCATGCAAAACTTCCTAGAGAAGGAAACAACAATTCCCAGGAACCGTTATTGGAGGACGCCGGTAAAATCACCTGCACCGGCCAAGAAGTTAGAGCTGCCGGCTCATAAGAAGCCGTCTTCCACACTGAAATCAAAGGAGGTGTGGAAGGAAAAGCCAAAGACGGAGACGGGTGGAAAATCCATCACCCGTCTCCATCACCTCCGGAGACGGGTGGAAAATCCGTGAACTGAATCGAAAGGAGGTACGGTCTTTCACGTTGGACTTTAAATGACGCGACCTTCGCCAACAGGTAAATTGGTATGTATCCGCATATTTGTTTTCAACAATTTGAATTTTTGCATCACCACATGTTTGAATTTCAAATTTGCATTCAGCATTTTTGAATTTTGAGGAAATTCTTCAAATGAATTTTTTAGAGCAAACCAAGAATAAAATTTTCAACGAAAATTCACTATGCCACGACCGCACTGACCGTTGGAATCCAACGGCCGAAAGTAGGGCCGATTGGGCCCACCAGGGGTTCGGCCGAACACCCTGGTTTGGCCGAACCGGCCAGGCAACGGTCGGCGGCCTCATTTTTTGAGGCAACGCCTAGTGGGTCCCACATGTCAATTCTGACCGTTGTGGGTACCCACATGTCATTTCGACGTATGCAGTTGTCGTTTCGACAACAGCTGGCGCCGACCGTGGGGACCTCCGAGCGAAACCACTCAGAGCGAATGCCACCGAAGAGGGTCGTGAAGGAGATGGTTGCAAAGCGAAAGGAGAGCGCAACAGGAGAGGAGATGGCCGCCGAAGAGGGAGCAGAGCCTTCGGCGCCCATCACCGAAGCTAGGGAGCACCATCGGCTTCGGCACCCGCGCCGCAACCGCCACCTTTGGCTCCTGCCGCTCCGTCGGGGCAGGTGCCGAACACGGTCGACGCGGCGAAGGCAGCCGCAGCGGCAAGGGTGCTCCAGACCAGGGCGGAGATCCTTTCGACAAGCCATCTGCTGGTGCCCCAGGCCGCTTTGTCACAGCTGGCAACGACTTTGACCGCGCTCGCCGCTGCACAAGTCAACCCCAACCTCGAAGCACAAGCCGAAGCCGATATGGAGGCCATGCGCGAGAACATGACTCGACTCCAAGACATGCTTCGCCAGATGCAAGAGCAGCAACAGGCGTACGAGGCAGCGCGGCAGGCCAAGGTCGCTTCGCCCCCAATCCTCCAGTATTTGGCAGGCTACATTCCACCCCAAGTCTACCCGCAAGCATCGATTCAGGCCCTTCTGCCGCAAGCCATGCAAGCGCCAGTGTACTTCATCGGGCAGCCTTTGGCCGCAACAATACACCCGGCCCCTCATGTGTAGCCGCAGGCTAGGCCGGCTGCTACCCAAGTACACCCCCCACCACTTGGCCGAATGTCGTAAGCAATGGCGGAAGGGGCTTCGGCTTTGCAGGCGCAGTTTCAAGCTTTCCTTCAGCAACTCAGCCAACCCCACAACGTTCCAAATACAGCCCCTTCGGCCCGACCAGAGGGGAACACAAGTCAAGGTGCACCCAGTTGGCTACCGTCGAACCAGCCAGGTCCGGGGGCTTCGCCTTGTAGTCAACGACCGCAGTACGACTTCAGCAACGCTGCTCAAGCACCAACCATTCAACCACAGGCACCGAGACCAGGCTTCGGAGCAAATCAGGCGCCGAGCCAGGTCGCCATGGCTTGGACCTATCCATGGCGGCGCTCCAGGCGTCAACATTCGGAGCTGGGCAGACCTCGAGCCCCGACGATGTGGAAGGTGTTTTGACAGACCTCATCATGCACCATCTGGCGGTCAAGCCGGATGCCAAGCCAAGGAAACAGAAGCTGCGGAAGATGTCCGCCGATCGCCAAAAGGCAGCAAAAGCCGAGGTGTAGAAGCTGCTCAAGGCGGGGGTGATCCAAGAGATCGACCACCCCGAGTGGTTGGCGAACCTGGTTTTGGTGAGAAAGTCGAACGGTAAGTGGCGCATGTGCGTTGATTTCACAGACCTCAATAAGGTGTGCCCGAAAGACGACTTCCCCTTGCCGCGGACTGACCAGCTTGTCGATTCGACTGCCGGCTGCGAGCTCATAAGCTTTTTGGATGCATATTCCGGCTATCACCAGATCCATATGAATCCGGCCGACATCCCCAAGACAGCTTTCATCACACCGTTCGTCACTTTCTGCCACCTCAGGATGCCTTTCGGCCTGAGAAATGCTGGAGCAACATTCACAAGACTGGTGTACAAGGTCCTTTACAAGTAATTGGGTCAAAATGTGGAGGCCTATGTCGACGACATCGTCGTAAAAAGCCGCAAGGCTTTCGACCATGCGTCCGACTTACAAGAGACCTTCGACAACTTGCGCGCGGCTGGTGTCAAACTAAATCCTGAGAAGTGTGTTTTTGGTGTTCGCGCGGGCAAGTTGTTGGGTTTTCTTGTTTCTGAAAGAGGCATCGAGGCGAACCCTGAGAAAATCGATGCCATTCAGCAAATGAAGCCCCCGTCGAGCGTACGCGAAGTACAAAAGCTAGCTGGCCGAATTGCGGCGCTCAGTCGATTTCTCTCAAAAGCAGCCCAAAGAGGTCTGCCCTTCTTCAAAACCCTCCGGGGCACGGGAAAGTTTAGTTGGACGCCCGAATGCCAAATAGCGTTCGACGAGCTAAAGCAGTATCTGCAGAGCCCACCCGCCATGGTCAGTCCAACACCAGGAAGCGAACTGCTGCTCTATCTAGTAGTTTCGTCGGTGACGGTCAGTGCAGCCCTTGTCCAAGAGATGGAGTCAAGTCAGAAACCAGTATATTTCGTCTCTGAAGCTTTGCAAGGGGCGAAGACAAGGTACATTGAAATGGAAAAGCTCACTTACGCCCTAGTGATGGCTTCGTGCAAGCTTAAGCACTACTTTCAGGCTCACAAAGTCACTGTGCCATCGCAGTATCCTTTGGGCAAAGTGCTACAGGGCAAGGAAATCACTGGCCGACTCAGCAAGTGGGCGGCGAAGTTGTCACCTTTCAACCTACATTTTGTCACCCGTACTGCCATCAAATCCCAAGTCCTAACTGACTTCGTAGCCGAATGGACACCGACGATCGCCCCCGACCCCGAGCCCGTCGAACAGCCTTGGGTAATGCACTCCGACGGCTCGTGGTCGCACAAGGGGGCGGGTGCCGCGGCAGTGCTAACTTCGCCAGGGGGCGTGCCGTTTCGGTATGCCGCAAGGCTGCAGTTCAACACGACCAACAACACGGCCGAATACGAAGCTGTACTATTGGGCCTAAGAAAGGCGAAAGCAGTGGGGGTTCGGCGTTTGCTCATCCGAACAGACACCAAACTGGTGGCTAGTCATGTTGACAAATCTTTTGAGGCGAAAGAAGAAGGAATGAAGAGATATCTGGAGGCTGTTCGGTCTATGGAAAAGTGCTTCGCTAGCATAACGGTCGAACACTTACCTAGAGGCCAGAATGAGGAAGCGGATACCCTAGCGAAATCTACCGCCTGTGGAGGCCCGCGTTTGCCAGGCATCTTTTTTGATGTCTTGTACGCACCAAGTGTGCCCACGCAATGTCTGGATGTCATGGCAATCGACCAGGCAGAGCTGGGCGAAGACCCAGAGGACTGGTGAACACCGTTCGTTAAGTACCTCAAGAACGGCTGGCTCCCGGAGGACGAAGCAGAAGCGAAGCGCTTACAGCTCAGAGCCACAAAATACAAGCTAGTCTCCGGCTAGCTGTATCGTTCTGAAGTGCTTCAACCCTTATTTCGCTGCATTTCTTTCGTCGAAGGACAGGAGATGGCGAAAGAGATACACCAGGGGCTATGCGGCGCACATCAAGCCGCAAGGACGGTTGCTTCCAAAGTGTTTCACCAGGGGGTGTATTGGCCATCCGTGCTAAAAGTTTGTGTCGAGCAAGCCAAGAGGTGTGAAAGCTGTCAGCGGCACGGCCGAAGCCATACTGCACCTCAGTATGAGCTGCAGCCTATCACACCAATCTGGCCTTTCGCCAGATGGGGGCTAGACATCATTGGGCCATTCCCTATGGCGCGAAATGGGTACAAGCTCGCAATTGTAGCCATCGAATACTTCTCCTGCTGGATCGAGGCCAAACCACTTGGCGCGATCACTTCGGCGGCCGTACAGAAGTTCGTGTGGAAAAACATTGTTTGCCGTTTCGGAGTGCCAAAGGAGTTCATCACTGACAACGGCAAGCAATTTGACTTTAACAAATTCAGAGAAATGTGCGAAGGGCTAAACCTGGAAATCAGGTTCGCTTTGGTCACGCACCCACAGTCAAATGGGGCAGCCGAACGAACAAATGGCAAAATCCTGGAGGCGCTCAAGAAGAGACTTAAGGGGGCAGCAAAGGGCAAATGGCTAGACGAAATGTTATCTGTTCTCTGGGCCCTTCGAACGACCCCCACAAGACCAACCATGTTCAGCCCATTCATGCTCCTCTATGGCGATGAAGCAATGACCCCAACTGAGCTAGGGGCTAATTCACCAAGGGTGATGTTCTCGGGAGGCGAAGACGGGCGCGAGGTGTCACTCTGATGTGACCATGGCTACTATGGATGCAGCCGTTACTCACATCATGCATGAACAAGAAGACATCAAGATCAAGGCCTCCAAGTGCTGGAATCCGATTTGGCCACCTGTTGTACTGTTGATTTCAAACGGCCGCCAAATCTGCATACAACCTCCGTTTTTGGCCCGTGAGTACTTGATGGAAAGCTCTCGAAGTCCTCTTTCCAACGGATCCAGCCTCATCACCAAACTCCATCTCAATTGGCCGCAATCAAAGAAACAAGGTGCTGCGTCACCTGTCATGGGCCTATGGGCATGTAACTTCATCTGGGATCCCGGCCAATGTGGGGCCCATGTGGGGTGCGCCCCAATCTGGTGGAGCACGACCCTTGGACCCTCTTAGTCGTGCTCCCACCTCTATAAATAGTTAGGTACCCCTTCAGGGTTTCTCGGGTTTTGATTAATTGTAAGTTTAGCTATTGCTACTTCGCTTGCAGCGCACGTGTCGGCTAGACCGTTCGTCTGCTTGTTCGGAACCCCACATTATCGTGTATCAATTCATCTTTGTGCGTCTTGTCTATCTAGCAATTCAGTTGCTTTATATCTTGTTCTTGCTTGTTCTCGATTGCTTGCAGGAATAAGGTTGATCTGCACCGGCAAGATCAATAACCCACGGAGAGGTGTATCGATCGCTAAGGCGCAACGCAACGTCTTGTACGGTTGTAGTCGGATCGTCAACGTTTCTCCCAAATCGTAGTTATCATCAACTCACCGAAAGATCGGGCCAACAACAGCCTTGAGTGTCTCGAGTGGAACTCAGGGTTCATCAGGTGGTATCAGAGCTTTCGTTGCTCGGTGAGTTTTTATCTTCCTATAACCAGAAAATAGCCATACAAAAAAATTCGTATCATTTACCTAGCCATATTGTGCCATTGCATTGTTCTTTTCAGTTTTTGCTTTGTTGAATTTTGTGTTGCATCGTCACGTCGTGTTGCTGGTGTTAGCGTCTAGTTCGTTTAGAGTTTCGAGTTCTGGTCACGTTTTGTACCACAGTCGTCGCTACCACCGTGTCTCTATTGTTGTCGGGACCTACGAAAACGGAATCGGCTCGCTGCCACGGTTCTATGTTTGTAGTTTTCAGAAGTTTTTATCGGTCAGTTTTGGAGTTGCATCTAGCTTTTGCTTGAGTTTTGGTTTGCCCGTGAATAGATCGCTCGTGCTTGTTGCCGGCGCTGAGAGGAGGAAGAAGAATTTCCAAATTTGTTTTTGGAAGTTTGAGAGTTTAATTTGGAAAGAAATAGTAGATCAGATTGATTGAAGATCAGTTTCCTTTTTTTTTCTCTCACCAAATCCGGACTCCTAGAGATGCCGTATCCGTCCACCCGTCGCCCACTACCACCGTGAGGAGTCCGATTCCCTCCCTCTTCTGTCGGTTTAGATCCATACCGTGTCTTCCCGCATAGCTTGGTAAAAATTTTCAGAGTGTCCGATTGGAGATCCGTTTGGAAAAACGGAACAAGTATAAATTCAGCATTCCATTTTTGTATAATTTTAATTTTGGATTTGCACTTTTACAGTTGAGTCCCTATAATTTTTATATTTACATTTGAGTCCCTATGACCTTACATTGAGGTCCTTGAGTCGGTTTTTGTTAAAAAAAAAAGGCAGAAAGGTGCTTAAAAAAAAGAAGAAAAAAAAGCCGCACCAAAAAAAAAGAAAAGAAAAAGAAAAGAAAAGCAGAAAAGACAAAAAAAAAGAGAAAGAAAGAAAGAAGAAAAATCATTTTGTTATCATTGAGCTGAACTTCATATATCAGAGTTGTGCATGAGTTGTTCCTAGTGCTATCTTGTGGTATCGTTTGTGTCTAGGCTCGCGTCTCTAGTATGTTCTAGCCTAGGACCAGCATGGTACTTGACTTTGAACAATTATTCAACTTTGCATTATCTGATTTGAGCATTTGCTATTCCTTTGCTACATATTTAAGCCTACCTAGAGCTCCACAAATTTGATTGCAGCCGTACAGCAAGTGTTTGCCAAGGCATCGATACATCCAACCTCCATTGGGGTGCTTGGTTGAGTCGGTGTATGTCACCATTCCGCTTGCATTGGTAAGATCTTGTAAGAGCTTGGTTAAAAGCTTGAGTGTGTGTGATTTTTGAGCTGCCACTACCTAGTAGTTAATAGGAACGCGCAAATTTTTGTGTATGTTTCTTGTTTGCTACTAACCATGGCAGGATTGCGCACGGGGAAACGAGATGGTCATGCTCAACGTCAACATCTTCACCATCAACGAGATATAGCGACTTCTTCACGCATCACATATGAGGTACATGATAATGATCTTGCAAGGGTAGAATCCAAATTGCCTGGTTTTGATGGTAAGTATGATTCCGCCGCTTATGTTAATTGGGAGCTAGCAGTAGAAAAACAATTTGATGAGTATGATTTTTCTAATGCTCAAATGATTAAGGCTGCTAGTAATAAGTGTACCGGTTCTGCATCTTTTTGGTGGCATACTGTGGGAAATAAGCTTGAAATTTGGGATGAATGCAAAATACTGATGAGAAAAAGATTTGTGTTTTCATACTATATAGACGTGCTCTCCTTGAGAAATTTGAACATCTAAAACAAGGTGACAAAACTGTTAGGGAGTACTTTCATGATTTTAAAATTTGTATCACTTATAGTGATTTACAAGAATCTAATGAGAACACAATGACTAGATTTTTCAGAGCGCTTAATTCCAATATTCAGGCTGGGCTTGTTAATGTGACATATAATCATATAGGCCAATTGTTCATGCTTGCTTGCAATGTTGAGCGCAAAATTTTGGAGAACCCAACGGAAGCAATAAGCTATGCTTGTGCCTCCTATCACTGATGTTTTGCAGGAAGTTCAGAACAGTCCCCAAAATGAGAAGAATGGGCAAAGCTTCCAGACGCATCGATGTACGTATACTATGTATATTAGAAGTATAGGAATATATTATCTTTCTTTTTTCTTTCCACTTAGCTTAGATAATTTATTATGAGAATGAGTAGTAATGCTTGTGTGTCACTCTGCCCTTGGATTATCTTAACCCCTGCTTAGAATATGATTATCACAAGTAATATATAAATTATTAGTTGAGTTCTCTCTACATGATCTTCCCACGGGATAAAATAAATACGATACCCTTGGAATACTCTCGGGTGAAATGCTACAATGGTATATCCGTGCGCTTGCGGATGAACTCTATAACTATAATATACCAGAAGTATTTCTGCACCATTGCTGGGAATTATATTTCTTGTAATGTCGTTAAGAAATACCAACAAAAGGCGTCCTCCTCAGCGTGGCTTCATCACCGGTGGACTTCTCGCCGGTTCATTGACATGGAGCTGCAGGTGTGTTGTCCTCTCGGACCGCCGCTTTGCCGGTTTCGTCGTCTTCATCGTCGTTCGCGCTTCGACACCCTCATCATCCCCACTAGTCATCGTCAGCCACTCGGGTCTTCTTTGTCTACTTCGAGCATCGCCGCCGCGTCTCCAAGTTGCCACTGTCGCCGCTCTAGGCCGGTGGTCCAGCTACCTCTACATGGCTACCGATGACGCCGTCTAGACCGTTGGTCCTGCTACTGCGCCTTCAACTTCATACAGCATGATTCATCGCTAGCGTCGCCGTATCTTCCTCGACTACACTTCGCTCTTCTCTAGCAACTGCATGCTGCTCCGGCAATTCTCCCTCTACGCCGTTCTCGCGCCGCGACCATCTCAGAGGCCTTCTCTGCTAGTCTCTTCCGACATTGGCGTATGATTCATGGTGGTCCCCTACCTCACCCGCATGCTATTGGCAACACCGACGCGCTCATTCGTCTTGAGTTGTCCCCAAGTCTGACAAACCTAGCGTGACATCTCGTCCTTCACGGTTCGACTACATCGGCTCTTCGGCATCATCTTCCTCAATGACTGCCGCAATTGTGTCACTGTCTTCATCTCCAGCGCGTCCTCGTGCACATTGGTCCACAACGCACTCCCGTGCATCCACGACCATGCGCGCTCTGCGGCTCTGCTACCTCGACATCAACTTCCCGACTTCGACTATATCGACCACAGCTACTCTACGCACGACTTCGTCGACCACAGCTCTCTCGCACCCTTCGCATTGGCTACATTGACTATGGCACAAAGGGCTATCATCCATGTTGAGCACTCTTGCCAGTTTCTTCTCCAGTCCAAGTGTCCGCGTTGCTCACGGTTGGACTGCGGGGGGATGTTAAAGTATATGGTGGTTAGATTCATATTATGATAGGATTGATTTGTGCAGACTCCTTCCATATCTGTAATCCTTCCTTATCTTCTCCCCATGTACTCCTATATATACCGGCTCCCTGAGGCTCAATACAAGTGATCCGTGTTACGCAGTATTTCTCTCCTCCCTATACTATCCAGCAGACAAGCGTTCGACTTCGCAACTCTCTTTTTACACTTCGGTCACATTTTTGCAAGAACTTGCATGCTAACATGCCTTTTAGTGAGTGATCATATTTCTTAACGACACTACACTACTAGAAATATAATTCCTAGTAATGGCGCTTGAAATATTACTCAGTATTCTTACGGTTACAGATATAATCCGCAAGCGAATGGATATACCGTTGTAGCATTTCACCTGGAAGTATTTCCATGGTATCGTATTTGTTTAATCCCAATGGAAGATATGATAAGAGAGTACTATGCTAATAATTTTTAGGGGCAATTGCATATTTGACCCTATTTTAAAGGTTAACTGCCAACTTGACCCTGTTCTAATAAGTTTGCTCATTTGACCCTCTTTTTCAAAACTGAAGCTACGGTTTGACCCTCTTCTGTCAAGAGCACTTATCCATGTAAACAAAAATCGCAATGCCATTTTTGCCCTTTCTCATTGTCACCTATTTTTGGTTATTTTGTTAGCTTGGTCCAGTTTTTTCATGGCAAAGATATTGCGAAAAATTTATGTACTTATTGCAGGTTTGATAGATTTATGATAAATTTGACTTAGTTTTTGTCATCTTTTTGACAAATTCGACTTTGATTTGACAAAGTTGACTACAGTTTGTATTATTTTACTATAATTTGATAACTTTCACTTCAAGTTGGTAGATGTTTGAAAATTTTGTTTATTTGACAAAAATATATGAATTAAGTTTAATAAAAATTTAACAACATCCATCCCAAATTGCATATACTGAAGAAATAAACACACACATGTAGTATATTAGTGTCTAACAATGTTCCTGAGCAGCAATCCAACAAAGAGGAGATGAAGATGGGCAAGCAATAGCCATGGAGGTCTCATAGCCATGCCCCTTGCCTACCTTAAGCTGAGGTCCCTGTGTGCACTGCACTAGGTGAGATGCAGCCTCCCCCATGACCATGCAGCACACCAGCGAGCCGTGCCCCTCAATCGCAAAGAGCACCGGCGAGCAGCTCGCCTCTACTTTCTCAGCACCGTGCGTGGGCGAGCCGCTGCCTCTCATCCCCATCATGAAGAACGCCGGCGAGCCGCTGGCCTCTCACTTCTCAGCACTGCATCGACTGTGCGGCACAGCAGCGAACCACACCTCCCTTCTCAGCGCCACGCGACGAGTGAGCCGCTGCCACCCTGCTCCCACCCTCAGCACGTGCTGCCGCCATGACCGCTGTTGCTCTCTCTCCACGCGCTGCAAACGCCACTCCCGCCCTCTGAGCGCGCCACCGCTCCCGTCCTTCGTGCGCGCCACCACCGCCGCTCCCACCTTCCGCTCGCGCCGCCGTGGCCGCTCCCTCCCACGCACGCCACAGCCGCCGCCACCCCCTTCGTGCATGCAGCAGGCATCGCCCCCTCCGCGTGTGTGGCAGCCGCCAAGATAAGGTTGGGGATAAGGTTGTAGAATCAGGGGGCATTTTAGTCATTTTCGGACTAGTAAATTTATTTTTTCTTTTAATTCAATGAAACTTTGACGGGGGAGTGAAAGTAGGGTCAGACGGCAAGTACGATTTTGAAAAACAAGGTCAAATGAGCAAACCTGAAAAAGTAGGGTCAGATTGGAAATTAGACTTCAAAATAGGGTCAAACGAGCAATTGTCCCTAATTTTTGTCAGTTATGCAGATCAAAGTCTAATGTAGGGGTTGATCAATTCAAGGATAAGGATAGGTTGGCACGCAGAAGGAACAACTAGAATACTCTCACTAAAATAATAATTTAAGCTAAGTAGAGTAAGAATAAGAAAAGCAATCAGTTCTGGACTTCTAGTATATAGCCATTTTAGTCTACACTTACTATTGTACAATTATGCAGCCAACACCCCCTAACTATACCCTCCACCTAGCCCAAGCTGCAGGTAGTGATTCTTTATCATTCCGCCGAAAGATGAGGACTTCGACCCGGAGGGAAGTAATACAAGTACCAGGAAAGAATGCAAGGCAGAATCTGTCTCGCAATTCATTCCAGCTACTACTCACACTCCCAACGGTGTAAATGTACCATTGTTTTGCTCTCTCTTGAAGAGAGAACGAAAACAATTTCCATTTAACAGTCTCATGTGTCATGCCTTGAATCAGGAGGCACGAACACAGCTGCTCAAACTCTCGGAGGTGATGGTAGAGGTTTTCCTGGTCTAGAGTAGAGAGATTTATCCCAAACCATACTTATGAATTCGGGACAAATTTCATAGCCAGGTGTTAAAATAGGCTCCGATGAATAATAATCTAAGCTAAGTGGAGTAAGAATAAGAAAAGCATCAGTTCTATACTTTTAGCATATAGTCATTTTAGTCTACACTTGCTATTGTACAATTATGCAGGCAACACCCCCTAACTATTTGTTGATATTTCTTAACGACATCACCAGAAATATAATTCCCAGCAATGGCGCAGAAATACTCCTGGTATATTATGGTTACAGAGTTCATCTGCAAGCGCACGGATATACCATTGTAGCATTTCACCCGAGAGTATTCCAAGGGTATCGTATTTATTTAATCCCGTGGGAAGATTATAATAAAGAGAACCGTAGTAATAATTTATATATTACTTGTAATAACCAAAGTCTAAACAGGGATTAATATAATTCATAAGGTAGAGTGACACTAAGCAGAAGCATTCATCCTTTTACTCATGATTATCTAAGCTAAGTAGAAAGAACATAGAAAGATCATATTCCTATACTTCTAGTATACACATATTATACATACATCCTAATTATATTACTACTTAGCTAATACCCCTCTATCCGATGCCCTCCTGGTGTTTCGAGAAGCCACCCCTGATTGCCGAGTTCCTTACGACAATCTGTCATGACCATACAACTGAGGCTAAATATGGAGGAGTACCCTTCCTAGGAAATTAACTTAGGACTATATACACGCGCGGAGGAATACCTGTACTGAGCTGTCACCATCAGCGGCCCACCTCGCTTCCGCAGCATAAAATCCCAAATAATGATATCTAGTAATCTAAACACCACGCTTAAATTACCAAATACTACTCTAATATCATCGTCATGACATAGAGTCATCGTAAATACGATCATTATACCCACACCATTGCATCTCCCAGATAAACTAGCATCATAATAAATATAATTCGAACATATAGTAAAGCTGGTATTCATATACTCGGAAAGTAATACAATACCAGAGTAGTATAAAGAAGAGTATTCTAAATAAAGTACAAGTCTTACAAAAGAAGGAAAAGCTACTAGAGCCATACCCGAATTCTTCCGAAGACTCCGAGGATTCTATTCTATTTCTATTCCACTATACTCTAGAAACTATACTAAACTTGAGAGATAAAATGAACTTCTTGCTTGAGGTGTGTGGAGGAATGGAGAGAGTGAGCTCCTTAAATAGGCAGGTAATTAATGACGGTTATGGCAGTTGGAAAGGTCGGTAATACCCTCCAACCGCCATAGGGAGTGAATCTCCACACGTCCAGAAGAAGCCCTGTATCCAACGGCGATGAGGAGGGTTCGGCCGAACCCCCTTGTTCGGCCCAACCAGCCCAGGCTTTGGCTGGTGGCCTCCTCTTTCGCTCCCATGTGTAGACTTGTGAATTTTGGACCAATTGGTCGTGTCCTTTCTGCATTCTTGGCCCATTCATTGATAAGTCTGATTCTCGACATCGTCCAATTAATAGATCGTCTGTTTTGATGTCGATTCTCCTCCATTTTATGTTCACTCTCTTCAAGAGGTTAGTAATCCTAGTGCTAGTGGAATATTTATTATTCTAACACAAATATGCATTGCAAGCATAACTAGTTCTCCTTTATTTTGATAGTATTGACGGGCGAAACCGATCGATAACGACCGTCAACACTATTCCCTCCACCTAGCCGAATCTACACCTATTGATTCTTTATTATTCCGTCGAAAGCTGAGGACTTCGACCCAGAGGGAAGTAATACGAGTAACAGGAAAGAATGCAAGGCAAAATCTGGCTCGCAACTCATTTTAGCTACTGCTCACACTCCCAACGGTGTAAATGTACTATTGGTTTGCTCTCTCTTGGAGAGAGAACGGAAACAATTTATATTTAACAGTCTCCTATTTCATGCCTTCAATCAGGAGGCACGAACACAACGGCTCAAACTCTCGCAGGTGATGGTAGGGGTTTTCCTGGTCTAGACCATAGAAAGATTTCTCCCTAACCATACTGATGAATTTGGGACATATTTCATAGCCAGGTATTAAAATAGGCTCTGATGAAGGAGGTGGCTCATAAAATTCACCCCGAGGAGCAAATAATTGGAAGATAGATGGTGGCTCCATAGGCAAGAAAAGTTTTACGAGGACGAAGGTAGCAGGGGTGAAGGTAGAAAAAAGAAAAGTAAAAAGGATACGAGGATGAACAAGGTTCGGAGATAAACGGTAACCGTTCCCCGGCAACGGCGCCCTCGGCAACGGCGCTAGAAATGCTTGTTGGTATTTCTTGACATCACAGAAAAAATCCGCAAGCGCACGGAAGATACCGATGTAGCCCTTCACATGGGAGTACTCCAAGGTATCGATTTCCTCAGGGAACGTGTGTGTTCAGCTCCTCTTCAAGCTCATCCAAGGACACGAAGCAAATGTAGGCAAAGCTCTTCAGGCTCATCCAAGGACACGAAGCAAATGTAGGCGAAGGGTGGAGTGGATTTCCGAGTGAGAAATAGTGTTTAGGGAAAGTTCAATTTAATACTAACACAATACTTCAGTCACTAGCCAGCCCGCTGCTCCCAGATGTCGCTCTACTGTGTACTCGGACGGGGAGGACTTTAGTATATTTGAGGGTTGTCACCATCTCTACACCAACCTCAAACCTACTATGGGATATGAAGCAATCACCGGATTAATTACCCAGACACCGCGTCTACGCAATTGATAACTAATATAGTGTTTATAACTCACTAAAACAATCACTATAAATTAATGAACTATAGTGAACAATGATCCCGCACGCTAATTAGGAACTAACCAAGAATAATTCTCATGAAGTAAACCTTAATTACTTAGAATGATATTTCTATTAAAGCAGAATAATTAACAAGGTACAAAAGGTAAGAGGAGAATTACCGACAACTCCAGAATTCCTCCGATTTCTTCTACCTTACTCTCTCCCTAAATCTAGTATACAATAAAGTACAATAGAGCCTCTTGTAATTCAACTCATGCTTTGGTGTGTGTTGGAATGAATGACGTAAGGGGTATTTATAGGCTTGGATGTGCCTTGGAAATGTGGAGATGCTAAGCATCCAAGGAGCATCTTCACTCTTGAGCTGCCATATGTCCTCTATGACGGTTTCTACTGGTAGAAACCGTCTTGGATAGTCGGTAACTACCGACTTGTGAACATTGGGGCCGATTGGGCTATTTTTGGGTTCGGCGGAACCCTTGCTGGCTCTATTTGCCCCGAATTTTCTCGTGGGCTCTGGTAAAGATCCCTCAACCCATATGTATGGTGGATTTGCCCATTTGAGTGTGTTTCGTCTGGTTTATGGGTCCAAAACTTCATAGGCTTGAATATGGAAGTTTAATTCACCTCCTTCTTTATGTATATTTTGTCTCAACTTTGATAGTTTGTCACCTGCATCCAAATATACACCAACACTCATGGAAATTATTAGAAATAAACCCTACCACTATGTTGTATGTTTTATTTTTTCAGATTTATGCAGGTATTGATGGCGTAAATTTGGTATTTAACAGCCATCAACAAACCCACACACTTAGCTCTTTACTCGTCCCGAGTAAAGGTTAAGGATTAATGTGGAATAAAATTTCCCAAGATACAATACAAGTATACAGATTATTCTAAGCCATACCTGTACGTGTGAACTTTTGCAGTGTCTAACTTACTATCTTAGGTAATTGATGAACGGAATAGTTGTGACTCAAGTCCTTCTTGTTCCACCTACCAATCTCTTGGGATTTTCATATATTTTTGCAAAGTAGATTTACTCCTCAGATGACCTTCTCTCAGATCACTCGTGCGGTTTTATTTATGGATCCTCACTAAGGCATATCTTGCCGATTTGTCCCTATTCTAAAAAAAGGGTGAAGGTAGAGTAGTTAGCCTACCAGAGAGGTGCAGTGGTGTGGGTTTTGTGTCCAATTATTCAGTTGCTCTATGTTATCTCAGGGGATGTAGAGTAGTATTTAATAATGTAAACGTGGTGTCTAGATTATTAAGTATCATTATCTGGGCATATATGCTATGGGTCAGTCGAGGTGGGCCGCACATGGTGACAGCTTAGTACGGGTATTCCTCCATGATAGTATATATTCTTAAGAAACTTTCCTGGGGAGGATACTCTATGACAGGTTGTTGTAAGGAACTCGGCAACCCGGGGAGGTCTCTCGAAACACCAGGAGGGCACTGTTATGGGGTATTGGCTATATGGTTGTATACTAGCATATGTACACTAAGATTAAGGTGTATACTAGAATTATAGGAATTGATTGATTTTCTATTTCTTCTTCCACATAGTTTAAGATTGATTAATGAGAGATATGAGTTCTTTGCTTCGTGTCACTCTATCCTTATAAATATATTAACCCCTGTTTAAAGACTCTAATCATACAAGTGGCATGTTTACATTATTAGCATAGTTCTCTCTTACAACCTTCACTTGGGATTAAATAAATACGATACCTTGAAATACTCCCGGGTGAAATGCTACAATGGTATATCCGTGCGCTTGCGAATTCCTTCTGTAACCATATATATACCAGGACCATTTCTAGCTCCATTGCTTGGAATTTATATTTCTAGTAATGTAAGAAATACCAACAATACTCTACTTTGTTGTGTTGTGTTGAGCTCCTCCTTTTATAGCCTTCATATGATGGTTGAAATGGCAGTTGTGGATGTCAGTACACCCACAATCGTCACTGGGGAGCAACCAGGGACTGCGACATGTAGGGTGGAGATGGGGGGCACAATGTTGGTTCGACCGACCTGTGGGTCCCACCAATCTCCATTGCCTTTCTCCAGAGGCTCACAGGTGTGCCCCTATGGCGGTTAAGGATGGTTTGGCCCCACCTTAGGTCGATTTTAACTGTCATGTGGGCCCTCCAATACTTGTACTCATGTGGATTGGCCGGAGGTTCATTTTGTCGCTTAACAAGTGCATTTTCATCCATGAATGACCTGCATAAATATATTTACCAAAGCTAGTGGAAATGATTACTAGTTTATCTGTACAATCACAATGCTACTTTAGATAGATTTGTTATATCCATCACATTAGACATATTTATTGACTTATTAAGTATTAGATTATCATATACAGTCTCATGTGGCATCGGTAAGGTTCGACCTACTAGATTGTTATAGATAATCTAAATCTTATTAAGCCGATAGGTTCATGCTAATGTTTCATCGGAGGGTTAGCCAATCTTATCTTATGTGTTAAGTTTCTCTCTGATAGTATTACTATCTTAGTTAAATTTAATGCATGAACACTTTGATCGATGTCATATCAGCTTGCTTAAATCTATCGAGCAATTATCAACCTTATGTTGCATCGGTTTGGTTTGACCTATGGGGTTGTGGTTGTAAGTTAAATTTATTTATGTTAGTAGGCATCAATCATTGTTTCATCGGAATTTCAGCCGATGAGTTATCTGGATATTGTTTAAGTGTTGCATCGGCTTATAAGGATTATATACAAGTTGGTTTTAGCCGATTGTAGCAAAGGCTTTATTGATTACTTAATCATTTGTATTTAATGACATCGGATTTCAGCCGATGCATATTTTAACCATCGGATCAGCATCGATCGATTGGTTCATTAGGTATTTATTTAATTACTTTATCATCAGTCAATTGCCTTTATATCATTGTTTATACAAGTGCCATAATCTAAATTAGACATATAGCCGATTGTTCAAAACCCTATCAACTAGTATCGTTACATCGGCTTGTTAGCCGATCGGCTATTTGATCATCAGCATATTTATCTATCTTGTCAGTTGCTGGATCAAACAGACTGATACACCTATATCTCATTAAGATTTAAGACCTGCACTGGAGCTAAGCAAATCTCTCTCAGGCCTTCATGTTTTTCATGTCGACAGATGTCGTTGACTTTTAGACCTCTGATTAAAAATACTATGTAAGTATCGTTTATTTTGTTGCTACTTGTTTCATAATTAAATATATCCTTTGTATTATTTATATTTCTATTCAGGAAAAACATTATTTTTGTTTTACCATATAGCAATATTTTTATATTAAGATGATGGTCAAACTACCTCATAATTCATGGGGGATCCTTGCACACGCGTATGCGCTAGCAAATTAGCTGGTGCGCGCGCCAGTAGGGACCATCCTCGCGCACCTTTTTCATTTTTTGTTCGCACATTTTTTTCCAATCTCTTTTCTTTTTTTTTTGCCATTTCTTTCCAATTTTTTTCAATCTTTCACACTCCTCTTTACAAAATATAGAATTGAAAATTTTTAATTTTAACTTGAAAGTTTTCAAATATTGACTTGAAAGTTTTCAAATTTTGTGTTGAAAGTTTTTAAATTTGAGTTGAAAGTTTTTAAATTTGAGTTGAAAGTTTTTAAATTTAACTTGAAAGTTTTCAAATCTGGGTTGAAAATTTTAATTTTGAGTTGAAAGTTTTTCAAATTTGAGATGAAAACTTGAAAGATTTCAAAATTTGACTTCAAAATTCAAATTTCGAGTTGAAAGTCTTCAAATTTTGAGTTGAAAGTTTTCAAATTTTGAGTTGAAAGTTTTTAAATTTGAGTTGAAAGTTCTCAAATTTGATTTGAACATTTTCAAGTCTGGGTTGAAAATTTTAAATTTGAGTTGAAAGTTTTCAAATTTGAGAAGAAAAGTTGAAAGTTTTAGAAATTTGACTTCAAAAAATTTAAATTTGAGTTAAAAGTTTTCAAATCTGAGTTGAGTTGAAAGTCTTAAACTATATTTGAACAAAATTAGGCCGAACGCGGCGAAAAAGAAAAATTCGGTACTAATTACTCCCAGAGCTAATCTCATTTTCTAATAAATATGGCGTAATTAAAAAGCGAAAGATTGGATTAATCACACCGGTAATGACGTTTTCTAATAGGACTATACGCCATAATTACCAGAAGAAAAATCAAAACTAATCATGGCGCTAGTCACGTTTTTTCTCGGACTCCGGTTTTGACCACTGTGTTAACGACACGTGTACCAGGTGGATGTATGCACGTGCTCGACATCTAGCGCCGGTTTTGACCACTGTGTTAAGGACACGTGTACCATGTGGATGTATGCGCGAGTTCAACATCTAGCGCGTATGCGCTAATTAGTCCTCCTTTCGATAATCTTACGCCTAAGCTACTCGTTACTCAAATCCGACGTCCCATATACATCTGCGGTAATCAGACGGTAGCAATTACCTCCACCTCCCCCTCCTGTGATCCACGCCACCTCACCCATGACCCGCGCCCCCTCCCACCCGGAGAATTTTCAGAATATGCCATCGAATATACATCGTTTTCAGTATAGGCCACTCAATTCGCACTACTTTTAGAACATACCATTTGAACGCGAATTTTCTTCAGTCTGTGACACTCCCGTCCTTCCACCGTCACTTCGTCCTGGCGCCAGCAACTCCGTTCGCGTTCGTTCGCCCCACCAGCCATTGCTGGCAAGCCCCACTGTCGACGGCCGCTCAGGCGTGGCGGCGATAGCATGACGAGCGGCAACGGCTTGTGGCCATGGGGATCTGGCCGCCGAGGTCTCCACGCGCCGCTCCCCGATCTGGAGCTCACGGGCATAGGGGAGGAGGAGGTCGTCGTTGTGCGTGAAGAAGATCGCCGGTGTGGGGGAGGAGGAGCTCGCCGGCGTGGGGGGAACAGGAGCTCGCCGGTTTAGGGGAGGAGGAGCTCGCTGGCGTAGGGGGAGGAGGAGCTCGCCAGTGTGGGGGAGGAGGAGCTCGCCGGTGGTGCCCAGATGCACACTTGCAAACGTCGCGAGAGAAGAGGAACTGACGCCGCGCGGCTTGGGGAGACGGAGTATCACGGATTGAAGAAAATTCGCGTCCAAATAGCATATTCTGAAAGTAGTGCGAATTAAGTGGCCTATTTTAAAAACGGTGCGAATTCGGTAGCATATTCTGAAAATTCTCTCCCACCCGTGACGCGTGCTCCCTCCCCTAACCCTAATCGCCGCCGCACCGCCACTGATTCGCTCTCCCCTCACCCAAGCCCGCGGCACCACCGATCCGCGCCGCCGGAACACCCGTGCCCCTCGCTATCCCCCCACCCTCGTCCGTGCCGCCCCAGATCACCGTCGTCCTGAGTTGTCGTCGCCCACCTCGTCGATCTCCTCTGCACCACCATAACTCCGTGCGCGAACCTCGCCGATCTCCTTCGTGCCACCAGAGCTCCGTTGCCTGCCTCGCGGATCTGCTCCAACCCATATCCCATCCACCGCCAAGAGGTACAGAAACCCTACTCTCCCACCCCTTCCCCTTCTCTCTTTCCTCGTCGATATGAAGCATCGAAGCATTGATTATCTGTGTCTTCTCCTTATTACTTCACATTAACTGTTTCAAATCATTGCATTTCCTCTCACTGTATAATCTGATACGCAAACATGCGATGTATTATGCAGTGCATTTTTAGTTAGGTCTGACCATTGAACATACATTATATGAATTTTTTGGGTACGTAGTACTTTCGGTGCTCGGTTCACTATGATCCTTCTATTTAATTTAAAATAGTAAGTCTGATAGTACGTTTTCTCTGCTTCCAAATCTGTGCAAACTGAAAAGACTATTCAAGGTACCAAAGAGAAATTCTTAGGGTGTGTTTAGGCCTGGTTTAGTTCCAATCTTTTTCTTCGAACTTCCAACTTTCCCATCACATCAAAACTTTACTACACACATAAACTTCCAACTTTTCCATCACATCGTTCCAATTTCAATCAAACTTTCAATTTTAGCGTGAACTAAATACACCCTTAGTTCACGCCAAAATTGGAAGTTTGATTGAAATTGGAACGATGTGACGGAAAAGTTGGAAGTTTGTGTATGTAGGAAAGTTTTGATGTGATGGAAAAGTTGGAAGTTTGAAGAAAAAGTTAGGAACTAAACCAGGCCTTAGTGTTTCATCTTAGAAGAAGACAATTTTAATATGCATAATCTTAGCTAAGGACAAAGCATAATATTCGAAACCAATTCAAAAACATTGCATTTATTGAAGGGAAAAAAAAACTCTGAGTAATGCTTGCATGAAAATAGATTAAAACAGGCTCTCCGAAAACAAAATACACTTCTTTACCTGTTAACAACAAGGTCAATGGTTTTTAACAACTGATAATGGCTTTATTAAAGAAAATCAAACTTGAAATTAGTGATCTTCTATCCTTTAACTAAACTTAAAATTTGATGGGAAGAGCATAGAAGCACATGGATTTCTTGGGTTATTTTGTTGTAACACAAGTTTGCCAGACATTTCTGCGGCATCTTAAGGTGGTTTATGTCTATTTTGATCGAGCAGTTTGGCGAGTGGAGATGTGGAATTATACCATAGTAGTTCAGGAGGATTGATATAGGTAATAATTTTTGAGTGATAGATGCATTTTGAAATCTTCATGGATTATGGAGCAGCATAGCTAAACTTTCCTTTGCCGTAACTTAGCCCAAATTGTGCAATGTTCATATTATGTCCGCCGTTGCTTACTTCTGCTTCTGCTCTTAGTGGAATCGCTAATAAATGTCATCTGATCTGTGTCCTTTTAGATATGCTTGTGTGTTTGCTACTTGGAGATTTGGTTGGGTTGGAACAAAATGTTAGTTAATTGCTTTAAAATGCAGTGCACTATGTATTACGAATATGTACTTCCTTTAGTTGAGTCAGTTTGTCTAATGGCCAGAAGCACTATAACATTATTTAATTGTGTGGGAAACATGACCAGAAAAATATTAAATGGGAATATAATGTACTGCTGCTCGTCTTTCTTGGGGATTCTTTTCGCAAAGTCATTACTGATAAGATGCTACGAGCCTAGGAATCTTTACAGTTGATTTTCTTTTTGCATGTATGGATGTATATTTTGGTTTAATCTTTCCGTACTTTATTTATTTATTACTACTAGGTCAGGAGATTAATTTCTCCTTCAAAGCACATATATGATCAGTAAGCAAGCATGTAGTAATCAGTTGGTGCTGCTTTTGCTTGCAGTTGGTGGCACTTCCTTTCTCGATCATATATGGTGTTTGCTGCATGCCTACATCTCTTCAGATCATTCGTTCAAAAAGAAAAAACATCTCATCAGATCCAACCTCCACCAGTGACGCCGATCCAGAGGCGCCGTCAACTGCAAGTCAGTACCAGTTATGAACTTTCTCATGCCATGGCTAATCATCAACCTTTTCATTGTGCCTAATCTTCAAGTGTTAGTTCTGTCTCTAGGATTGTACATATTTGGCAGTAGTTGACAGAATGAGTGATGGTAAGGGATCATTAGACTATAATTGTTCATTTCGGTCATGGAACTATATTTCACCTTGAATATCCCAATAGTACTCATGATTATCATTTTCATTCGGTACTCATGCTGATCAAGATTTGGTCCTTATGCTTAAGTAATTGTTGCTGATCCAGAGTCATTCAGCTCCTTCAAACTGAATCAGTAGAAGGCTAAAATTAGAAACAAATGCCTTCATGGGATGCCTAAAATGACTGGTGCAGGAACTAGGCTTAAATTGCAGTCAGAATCAGTACCATGTGTTAGAAGCAGATGATCTCCTGGATACTTTAATTAAAGCCACTATCACAGTTTAAACCATATAAATTAATTAAGGCCACTATCACAGTTTAAACCATATGAACTAATAGGAAGCCATTTGCGGTGAATCTTACAATCACGTGCTGCTCTGAAATGTTCCCAAAAAAATACTTTAACCTTTCGGCTTAATATATTAACCGAATACTTTATGCCTACATCAATTGTGCCCTCTAAGATCATGACATTCAATTTATTGTTCTTTATTTTATGAATATTCCAACTATTTTGCAAGATGAAAAGCAGTTTGAGGTTTTGAATCCAAGCAAGTTTGTTTTTACTGTTCTGATGGTACACCTTATTTCATTTGTCGTTATAGACTACAGTCCGAAATTTCTGATTATTTAGGCAGTTAGATGTCCCAGGCAGCGGAAACCGGGTCTTCCCCAGCCTCAGCTCGCAACGCTTTGAGATTTGAGAATCCTGGGCATAAGCAGTGGAGGCTGAGGGTGCCGCCGTTCGCAACTAATGTCTTCATCCTTCCCACAACCGTTGTGCGATAGCCACCACCACCAGATCGAGCGGTCAAGCACCCTGATAGTGCAAGGGAAGTGCATATATACTCTCTGATGATCTCTTGTAAATTTCTTTCTTGCATTGTCTACTGTACATTCGTCTTGAATCTGAGTTGTTTTTAGGTTCCTTGTTTTATCCTGCACTTTCTTTAGAAATTTCGATCTAATACTCTAATTTCTTTTGAATCCTATTGTTACTTGGGGCACTGTTGAGGAGTGACAGTGTTGGAACTGCCACCGAGGCTGAGCTCCAAGTGATCTACCGCGTATTCATTGGCGAGATTGGCCTCAAGCTGCAACTGTGAAAATTTAACTAACATCCTACGGGCCTGTTGACTTGGTGTTGTCATATTCTGTTAGCAATAGTTTTTTACTAGCCCAAAAATCAATACCGAATGATTATGTAAAACCAAATCATTTCTAGCTTTGTTTTGTTGTGCTAAATATGGTAATTGATGTGATCCGTAACTTTGGTCACATTGCCACGTAAGATAACATTTGATATATGAAGACAGTTAATAATGCATATTTTGTATCGAATCATAAGGTAGCTCCTATTTATTTCAGCTCTTTGGTCCTTTGACATCTGATGCTTTAGTTTAGGGGAAAAAATCAAGATTAACTATAACTGACTAATCAATATGGCAATGTTGCTAAAAAAACAAAATCAAAGGAAAGAACTTAATTTTTTTAATGAAATGGATAAGTTTTTTAATAACATGGATTTACTTAAATATTACCGTAGCGTTAGCGCGGACAAATTACTATTATATATAAAAAGAATAACATCATGATTTATTTAGAAAGGGTAAAAACGGATGGAGTATAAAATTTGTTGATATCCGGGACAATCTCGTGTCAATGATGAAATTTTCTTTGATAAAAAAGGTGCAAGTTGCACCACTACATGCTGTGACATATTTTCTTTACTCATTTGAAACAAGTTGATTTCTATGATATGTGCCAAGTAGTCGAGAGCCAAATAAAATAAAATTATTAGTGATTGCAACAGGTGGGCTGGTTTTGCGTCATTTGATCAGTACACAGCCACACATAGGGGTGAAAACGGTCGGAAACGATCGGGAAACACCCTAAACCATTACCGCAACCATATTATTTTTCGGAAACGGAATCGATAACGGTAAGCCGGTAACGGAAACGATAACGGAAATATCGGTAAATCAAAAATGGAATTATTCAATCGGAAACATGTCGGTATCGATCGGAAGTCGATAATTACTGTCGGAAACATCGAACAATAACAGTTAGCTAGCAATAGAATGATTGCTTGAGCAGAACAAAAGTTCATACTCACTCCATTCAACAGAAATACATACAACATAGCAAGTCCACTAGAACCATAACCACAGAACCACAATAACATTGTTGGACAGGATAACAATCACCGGGTCTCACATTAGTACATTACATAAATTTGCCATAGTCCCATAGACTCAAAGCATGGGCATATTCTTGAATTATTCCCCAAGTCCTCAATCAATCATCAGAGTCCATATATTCTTCCACCTACAATGTTGCAATGTAATTTCAGCCCAATGAACATAATTCATAACGTAAATAACTAGCATTAATTCTTAAATTCAGATTGCTAGCAAAGAAACAAACTGATCTGTACTCACCTCAACCATTAATGTTTCAGCAAGTAACTCTGTGACATCAAGATCAGTCACAATTGACGCAACATTCTTACGTTCTGCAAAGTTCAAATAGAGATAAATCAACAAGGTAGTTCTGATCTGTTACACCTACATGCAAAGAAAATGAAGGATTTAATTTTTTTTCACCTTTTCTTGCAGCAGCTATCCAGTCTTTGGTACATATCAATGCTTCAACAATCTCAGGATCAAGGCGGCTACGATATGGATCAATGACACGGCCACCAGCACTAAAGGCAGATTCAGAAGCAACAATTGACACTTGCATTGCAAGAACATCACGAGCAAGCAAAGAGAGAACAGGACAAACATCTGCATTGTCCTTCCACCATAATAAAATATCAAATGTATTCTCACTGGCTTTGTCAAGTAGTAAAGGTTCTTCTGCCAAGTATTTCTCCAGATCATTCCCAACAATCTGAGATTGGTTTGTTTGCTTCTTATACAGGTACTTGTCAAGTTCACTATCAAAATCATTTGCATCTTCTTCTACAGCTGGTTCATTGCTAGATTGAGGTGCATTACTATTTGGAGGGGGTGCAGCAGCAACATAAAAATCATACATGGTCATTATGGTAGAGAGAAATTCATCAAACTTAACCTGAAGCAAATCACCATAAAACTTTTTCATGTAGAAATGAACAATTATTGTCTTGAATCTAGGATCAAGAAAGCTTGCAACAGCAAGAGCAGTGTTTGACTTCTTCCAATATTTGTCAAACTTAGTATTCATAGATGCTGCCATGTTCTTAACCATGGTATCATTGCCTCTACTCCAAGACGTAAGCAACAGCTTAATTTCACAAAATCCTCTGTAAAATAAGTTTGCTGTAGGATATAAAATACCAGAGAATAGATTGGTAAGATCACTGAATTTTTTCAGGCACATACATACTTTACTTGATTTTTCCCATTGTTCAGGGAGAGGGCATATGCTCTCATACTTGCGACGTTCCTTACTCGTAAGCCTCTGAAAAGCTTTCTTATAATACAAAGCATCCCTCAACATCATATAAGTTGCATTCCATCTTGTACAACAATCGGTTGAGAGTCCTCTGGTTGTGTCCAATTCACACTCAGAAGCACACTTCAAGAACTCCTCCCACTGCACCGTTGAGTTCTTTACAGATATCACAAACAATCTAATGTTCTGAATTGTTGTTGCTATTTCTTGCAAACCATCTTTAGCAATCAAATTCATAATGTGGTTGGCACATCTAACATGAAAAAACAAGCCATCACATAGTAAAGGACCATGCTTCTTGAGTTCACAAATTACATCCTTAACGGCCACTTCATTTGCAGATGCATTATCCAAAGACAAAGAAAACATTTTCTTCTCAACAAACCAATTCAATAGACATGTAGTAAAGGTCTCGGACAACTTAACACCAGTGTGTCGTCCTTCTACATGGATGAAATTTGCAATCCTTTTCTGAATACGCCAATTATCATCAATCCAGTGCAAAGTGACACACATATATCCTTTATTCTGGTTTGATGTCCACATATCCATAGTTGCACAAATGCGGGATTTAACAAATTTCAGACATTCATACAATTTGTTCTTTTCTTCCAGATATATGCCTAAGATTTCTTTTCTAACAGTGACCCGGGACTTAATTGGAAAGTTAGGGCGTAGGGATTTAATGAAGTCAACAAAATATTCATGCTCAGCTATATTGAAAGGGTACTCATGCATGATTATTGCCAGATAAAACTTTCTTAAGCTAACTTCCTGATCATACCTGAATGGTTCAACAAAAGTGATGTCCTTAGCAGCATCCTTTCCTGTTTTCAATTGCAATTGTTTTTTATCCACACTATGATATTTGCTCAAATGATTCCAAAATCCAGTTGTTCCCCTGTTGCTCTCACATCTATTATTGCCAGAAGGAGCTCTACACCCTTTAAAGTTGCACTTTGCCCACTTCTCTTCAACCAATTTGCCATTAATCTCTACTGTCTTTATGTACTTAGTGAAATACTCCCAGACATCAGATGTGCACTTCTTGTGCTTCTTTGCCGGATGCAACTCATCATGGTCATCATTTTCTTCAACAACTGTATCATCACCAGCTACAACATTTGCACCTTCTGTCTGCGTGCCACTTCCATCGGTGCCATTAGTTGCATGTGCAACTTCAACAGATACAGGTGTTCCAGATGGAGATGATGTAGATAAACGCATTAAAGCCTGACTTGCGCCTACCAAATCAAACAGTTTTGTTTAAATTAAATCTCAAATGCTAAATCAAACACCCATGCATCTGTTTTCATCTCAATACATGTATCAATAGGCTACAGAGAAGGAGTTTTTCACCTGGACTAGCAGAGGCTGAGCCGGGCAGCAAGCTCCCCGACGGTGTGCTAGAGGCATTGCTGCCGTGAGGTGGTGGGGGCGGCCCCAACAGGACGCGACGTCATGACGAAGCTTCGTCGGCTGGCGCCATCGTCTCTGGGGGACAGGAGGGTTGGGAACGGACGGGAGCTGACGCTATGTTGGAGCCGCCGCGCCGCCGCGCCGCTGCGTTGGCGCCGCCGCGCTGCCACCTTGGCGTCGCCGCGCCGCCGCGCCGCCCCCTTGGCGCCGCCGTGCCACCGCGCCGCCCCCTTGGCGACGCCGCGCCGCTGCGTTGGTGGCTCCGTGTCGCCGATGTGTACGATGGTACGAGTACGACGGCGCTAGTTGGAGTCGGAGCAGCCGAGCAGTCGAGGAGCTCTAGGGTTATGGATTTTATCAATTTAGGGTTATTGTTGGGCTGAGAAAATGGGCCAAAGAAAAATAACTTGGGCTTTAGCCTGGGATGTTTGTAAAACGGTAATTTACCGGAGTATATATACGGTAATTACCGGTATAATACGGTAACCGCACAAAACGGTCGGTAAATTACCAAACCATTTCCGATATCATTTCCATATTTTTTACCGTTTCCGTTTCCGATTCCGACATTTACCGTTTCCGCAGCGTTCGGTCGGTCAAATTCGGTTGCGGTAGCCCGGTCGGCCGGTAATTACCGCTACCGTTTTCAACCCTAGCCACACATGACATGAGGAGAAAAGGAATCAAGCAAACAACCGTTGGTACCTGTTCGGTGGTAGGTACGAAGGGTAGTTCGTTAGCTGCACAGCACGCGGGGGTACCGTGTATATATCAACTACCCAGTCCGCGTTTTCCTCTCTAAACCCGCATTTCCCACCGTACAACGAGCGAGAGGATCATACGGTCATGGACGTTGTGCCTCTCCCGCTGCTGCTCGGCTCCCTGGCCGTGTCCGCCGCCGTGTGGTACCTTGTGTACTTCCTCCGCGGCGGCAGCGGCGGCGACGCGGCGAGGAAGCGGCGGCCTTTGCCACCCGGGCCACGCGGGTGGCCCGTGCTGGGCAACCTGCCGCAGCTCGGCGACAAGCCGCACCACACCATGTGCGCCCTGGCGCGGCAGTACGGCCCGCTGTTCCGGCTCCGGTTCGGCTGCGCCGAGGTGGTGGTGGCCGCGTCGGCGCCCGTGGCTGCGCAGTTCCTGCGCGGGCACGATGCCAACTTCAGCAACCGCCCGCCCAACTCGGGCGCCGAGCACGTCGCGTACAACTACCAGGACCTCGTCTTCGCGCCCTACGGTGCGCGCTGGCGCGCCCTGCGGAAGCTGTGCGCGCTCCACCTCTTCTCGGCCAAGGCGCTCGACGACCTACGAGCCGTCCGGGAGGGCGAGGTCGCGCTCATGGTGAGGAACCTCGCTCGGCAGCAGGCGGCGTCAGTGGCGCTGGGGCAGGAAGCGAACGTCTGCGCCACGAACACGCTGGCCCGCGCCACCATCGGTCACCAGGTGTTCGCCGTCGACGGCGGGGAAGGCGCAAGGGAGTTCAAGGAGATGGTTGTGGAGCTGATGCAGCTCGCCGGCGTTTTCAACGTCGGGGACTTCGTGCCGGCGCTCCGGTGGCTCGACCCGCAGGGCGTCGTGGCAAAGATGAAGAGGCTGCACCGTCGGTACGACAACATGATGAACGGATTCATCAACGAAAGGAAGGCCGGGGCGCAGCCCGACGGGGTCGCCGCTGGCGAGCACGGCAACGACCTTCTAAGCGTGCTGCTGGCGAGGATGCAGGAGGAGCAGAAGCTGGACGGCGACGGCGAAAAGATCACCGAGACTGACATCAAAGCTCTGCTCCTGGTAAGTTCCTGATGACCGTGCCTTTTCAGATTATCGCAACACCACTTCCATGTTGACATGATCTTTCTTCTTTCTTTTTGTGGATCGTGATAGAACCTATTCACTGCGGGGACGGATACGACATCGAGCACGGTGGAGTGGGCACTGGCGGAGCTGATCCGGCACCCGGACGTCCTCAAGGAGGCCCAGCATGAGCTTGACACCGTCGTCGGTAGGGGTCGTCTCGTGTCCGAGTCTGACCTTCCACGCCTCCCCTACCTCACCGCGGTGATCAAGGAGACGTTTCGGCTTCACCCGTCAACGCCGCTCTCACTGCCTCGGGAGGCTGCAGAGGAGTGTGAGGTGGACGGCTACCGTATCCCCAAGGGCGCTACCCTCCTAGTCAACGTCTGGGCTATAGCCCGTGACCCGACCCAATGGCCCGACCCGCTACAGTACCAGCCTTCACGGTTTCTCCCCGGCAGGATGCATGCAGACGTGGATGTCAAGGGTGCTGATTTCGGCCTGATACCATTCGGAGCAGGACGGAGAATATGCGCTGGCCTTAGTTGGGGCTTGCGGATGGTCACACTGATGACTGCCACGCTAGTGCACGGGTTCGACTGGACCTTGGCTAACGGCGCGACTCCGGACAAGCTCAACATGGAGGAGGCCTATGGGCTCACCTTGCAGAGGGCCGTGCCGTTGATGGTCCAGCCCGTGCCAAGGCTGCTTCCATCGGCTTATGGAGTATAAAACCGGTCTACTTACTAGTACCACTTTAAATTAAGGTCAGAAATCGGTGGAGACTACTTGCAGTGTTGGCCGCATTATATGGCGTATTATTTTGTTTTGTTTGTTGGTGGAAAAATAAAGTAGTCTATCTCGGTGTTATCTGGCACTAAAGGAACTCTAGAAATGGTGGCAAAATAGAGTACTATCGTGGAATCATAAAAAGGATTATTTGGTGTATAATACAGAAAAATTTATGAACACGTTGGTATATATAAGTTACTTGCTCCGTTTTACATTATAAGTCGTTTGACTTTTTTTCTAATTAAATTTCTTTAAATTTAACCAAGTATATAGAAAAATATAATAGTATTTTTGTCACGCCCAGAAATTCACTAGTAATTTCCGAACTTATTTGTGCATAAAATCCTCGTCCAGGAATCAGCCGAGGTACACAAACTGACAATTTAATATACAGATTCATCACATTAACTAAAACGATAAATACTTACTTAAGAGGCACTTAGTCCTCACCAAGAAGAAAACTGCAGCGGAAAAATAAAATCTAGCGAAGCTCCGGCTCCACTCCCACAGGCAGCTCAACTAGGGTATAAGCCAAACGTCTTCTCCTTCTGGATCCTTTATCTTCAACTGAGGTTGATTGATTATTGCAAGAATGAGCATATGACATACTCAACAAGCCACACAGCAAATATGCAAGTGCACAAGGATTCCAAAGGATGGCATAATATAGGCTCATTTGCAAAAGCAGCATTTAGCAAAACATTTAAGAGAAGTAAAACAGTGGAGTAATTAATCAGAAATTTTAATCAACACTGAACAGCACACCCATGCTGCACAGGCCCAACCATCCTGAACAACCATACCCGGCTGTACAGATCTAACTCCAAACCAGGAGCTAAGCAAATTATTACCAGGTATAACATCAATAATTATTGTGAGAGGTGTGAGACTAATCACGAAAAACATTGCTCAACTCGCCCATAACCGCGGGCACGGCTATTCGAATAGTTTTACTCTGGCCAGAGGTGTACCACTGTACCCACAAGACACAACCCCACATCATGTCACCATGTGCCTCAGTACCACCACGGTACCTCGGAAAGGAGTTGTGACAATACCCCTTGCACAACATAATCCATTACAGCGCACCTTTCCTGGATCATAATCACCCCCTCAAAAACCAGAGGCATGGACTCCCCAGCGACCCCCACGGACTTCTCGCCGCTTCTCAGTCTGGCACACTATAATGAACCATGCTATACAAAAGGTAAAGCCGTTGCCCATGCTGGCTTGTGGTTGGCACGGTAAATGTTTCACAACAGTAGCTCGCGAACCGGTCCTTAATTGCCATGAGCACGACCTTCAAAACCATGTGCTCACAACCCACCTTAACCAGGTTTTAATTATCAATTAATTAACATCACACGATTAATCATCGTGAGCTACCATTAAATGTAACCCTAATTAATAATAATATAACATAGTTTATAATTAACCCCTTTAGTTACCTAATGTTTCTAAGCATAGCTAAGCAAACTTACATATAGCATTTAGCTGAACCAATCCAGTATATAAGGTTCAAGCTAATCAATTTATTACCCAAGGTATCAAGGAATATGGCATTCAATGCAAATTGGCCATAACAAAGGAGTAGGTTCACACCACCCGGTGACATTCGAAAATAAATGCACAGTTGAAATAAATAGAGAATTTAAATATAGGATCAACATGCTCAAAGGATTGTGTTTAGGATCTGTGTGACTTGCCTTGCAATAATCGATCTTCAATTAATCTTCCTGATCACTTCCGACGCACTCACGAACCTTCGCAACGACGGAAACGACAAGCTAACACGCAAAACAAAGAAAAAGACTAATAAAAACCAAATAAATAGTACATAAAAAGTAAACAAACATGTAGATCATAATTTTAGATGAATTATGAGACTTGAACGGCCTCTTTCTGACTTCAAATGAATTTATTATGAATTTTACAAGATTAAATCTATTTAAAGCCCATTTAAAAAGAATTAAATTAATTTAATTCAATTTATGGACAATTTTATTTCCCACATTTAACTTCACTTGTAAATTAATGAACATTTAATATAAATTCTATTATTAATTTATTAAATAATTTATAAATCCTAAGACGAAAATCAGGGTGTGACAATTTTTAACCCAAAACAAATATATTATTTCCTCCGTTACATTATGTAAGACTTTCTAGCATTGCCCAAATTCATAGAGATATTAATAAATTAGACACATATACAAAACATATATATTGATCAATGGATGAAGACCAAAAATATAAAACGGAGGGAGTATTAAAATATGTTCAATGATAAATTTAATAAAACTAGTTTGATATTTTAGATGTTGCTAAATTTTTCTATAAATTTGATCAAACTTATTAAAGTTTGACTAGGAAAAAAAATCAAACGACTTATAATATGAAATGGAAGAAGTACTAGCAAAAATGTCGGTGCGTTGCAACAGGTGAAGACACTTTTCGATTGATAAAAACTCTGCCATTTTAAATGACAAACCAAAACAAGTCAAACAAAATAATATGGCAAAACAAAGTTAGAAATCATATATAGCATTGAATCCGGTTGCGCTCACTTCATGCGTCATCACACGAAGAATTAAATTGAGACATCGACTTAAATTAACTAAGATATATGATAAATAGGTGTTTACATCGACAAGATTAGAGTGTCGAAGCCCTAGCCCCGTGGATAAAACCAACCATAACAAGCCTTACTCCTCATCGGAGATCGAAGCCGATGCAGCCCAACTCGAAACAATAACTCGTCGAGAAAGACGAAAATAAAAAGGGTGGTGATACGCCGAAGTTGTATTGATCGAGAGATATTTTACAAGGGCCCCGAGTGTACATATTTATACTCATGGGTAGATACTAGTCCTTATTGGGCAAGATACAAACTTTCCTAAAGATAAAATAAAATATGCAAGTCATAATCGGACTCTAAATAATCTTTCCTAAAAATAAAAGGAAACTCTCTGCATAATTAATATAATTAATAGATAGAATTAAACTGCCATGTCGTGGTCTTCACGATTCCTCCTTGAACTTGGTTTGTTCTGGATAGGTTTCCATCGGCTAATTGACTTCTTTTCTTAACCGAATCCACTAAAGAATCTTACCAAATTTTGACGTTAACACCAATACCTCGTGTATTGACTTACCTCTTGTTGTTATTTTTAGTCTTGTTTGCAGGAAGCAGATGTTTGAGCCGGTTACCGGAGTTTCTAAGGATAGTTCTTTTTAGGATGATTCCTAGTCGGTTGCCTATGTGGTTTTGGTAGGTGGGCATACCGAAGAACTTGTATATTTGTTCCGTTGCATTTGAAATACTCTTTTGTTTGGCTACTTGGGCCAACTATCTTGTATGATTCTTGTACCGCTAAGTTATATATAAGAGCCAAATTTTCTACTTATGTGCCATGTATATTGTATGGATGTGATAACAATGTTGTGGATGTGTGTACTAGCCACGGATCATGAGACTAGTACAGTGTATGCTCCAGGTATTCAGGAATTCCAACCTCGGGTGCTGACAATCTTAGTCCTCCGACGATTGAGATTGGTACGATGTAGTGGTGACAATGGCCGAAACCACACCAACATCCTAAACATCCTAGTCACAGTGTCGGGCTGCACCTTGAACATGTTCTTCCGTACGCACTCCTGCTTCGGCACAACATGCCTCCACCCACCGACAAGGTGTCGCTCCAGCCTGCACGCATCCATGTCGTCGCTGCCGCTGCTCCGCACCATCATGCACTTGCTCAGCTTGTCAATGTCCCGTACCAAGCTGCTCTATTGCCATGTGGATGTGCAGCGGGTGGCTATCATCAGGGAGGTTGATCACATCCCACACCACCGATGTCCTCTCCCTTAACGACTCCATCATGGGATCCATGTACGACTGCGTGTTTAGGTATATGTGTGTCGACTCGTCGATGCCTCTCTTGGTGTACTAGTACATGGCGATCTGCCATGTCACCATCACCTCCCTTTCGTCGGCATGGGGTAGTAATGCGCAATCAGTGTCGCTGGTAGCGGGCCGTGTGCTGCATGGCTAATATTCATTGCCAAGTACGCGGAGAGGATATGGGCGCTCTACAATGGAAACATGAGCAGCATCCAGAGCACTCTCGAGAATCAGAATGACAATGATGACGACAACGAGCAGGAAGAAGAGCATCCTGAAGTGTCTGCCTTTAGTGGAGAGCAAACTTGCAAAGATCTCCTGCTTTATGCTCACTCCCAGAACAGTTTGATGTATGCAAGACCACCTTGGTTGAATCCTCTCTTGCGCTGTTCTCAATCCCGACAGGTACTGGGATGGATGAGATCGGCGTTGCAGCATAGACCGGAAAGACGATGGATCCGACTTGGGTCCATACCAACGGTGTCCGAGTTGGATCTCCTGAGCCAAAGTTGGTGCAAATGTAGTTGTCAGAGTAGCTTGAAGTCATCTTGGCGAAACCTTGAGCACCAAGTTCCCCTCCCTGGCGCATCACTGTCGACGGGGGAAACCCGTAGATTGTATTCTGAGGGTACTGGGGTACGTTGGTACGATGATCTACATGATATGACATCAAGCATACAAAAGACAAGAATTATATTGGTTCAAACCCCTCGTAAGGTAATACCCTAATCCAGTTTATAAGGGATTATAGAAGAAACCACAAAGTACAAAAAAGAACAATTGAACTCCGAGATTACTGATGCGATCCTTGTCGAGAGGAGCTCGATGAGATCTATCGGCGAATAGGCTTCAAGTCCTCCGGATTGCTTCTGTGGTGGCGGGTGTTTTGCACTCAGGATCCGATGCCCTGTACCCCTCAGGGGGTATGTATTTGTACCGAGGATCATCTTGGTCTCCAAGTAGAACTCGGAGGCATCGAACCCCACATGATACAATACAGTCCTTCCCTTCTCCAAGTAGGATATTGATACGGTCCTACTCGTGAAGGATATTTCCCACACGAATTCACTGGTTTCCTTATTTTACATGTATCCTACCGTATTCGTATATCTCATGATGTCATGCCCAGAAATTGATGAACTAGAATTTCTAAGCTGAATGTGCATTAAAACCCCTATCCAGGACTAGTTAGGGTATACAAACAACAATTGTTGATATACAGATCCACGTCTTACAAACATATAAAATATTACAAATGCAACAGAAAGATAAAAATGAGCTAAACTTGAAAGCTTGACTCCTGCAGCAAGGCAACCCCACTCCACAGGTATCCTTGACGGCAGCGACGAAACCGACTCCTCTGAGAGACCTCCAACTGAGCAGCACTCCAACTCTGGTGTGGGGAAGAGAGAGCAAGACTGAGTACTACCTACTATACTCAGTAAATCATACTGGAAGAGAAGGTATGATGTAATATATATCCAAAGGAGGCTAAAGGTTTATTCGCATAAAGCAAGCATTCAAAAACAGTAGTTGAAAGCAGTAAAACTGTAGTAGTGAATTAAGCAATATTAACCATCACTGTCCAACACTACACCACATTGCAACAGGCCCAACCAACCACCTGAACTACACCAGTTCATTAAGTCAATTATTAAGGATTTGACTCTGGTTGATCGCCTATAACCGTAGGCACGGTTATTCGAATAGTTTTACTCTAGCCAGAGGTGTACAACTGTACCCACAAGACACGATTCTACACATGTTGCCATGCCCCGAAATACCACCATGGTACTGTAAAGGGGGAAATCGTGACAAGGCCCATCGCATAACTCTCCCCTAACCATCCACACCACGCTGAGGTTTTACTTCCACCCCTAACCCAGAGTGGGTAGTCCCCCCGTGTGCCGCGGTGAATCCGGAAGATGGACAACTGGACACCCCAGCCGACCCAACTCCATCACGCCCACCTTGCCATCGGTGCCTAGGAAAGGGTCGAGCTATACTACAAGTCAAGCAGTTACCCATTCCCGCTTGTGGTAGGCACGGTAAGTCTTCCAGGGTTTCCCGTGAACCGGTCCTTAATTGCCATGGGCGCGACCAGTAAAACCATGCACCCACAGCCACCATTCAGTCGCGTTTTAATTTGATAATTATGACCAACGAAACATGGCTGGATGTCTCGAGCACGCTGCTCATCATGATACTAAGTGTCTAATTATCCCATTATGTGAACTAGTGGATCTAAGAATGGCTAACCATTTCCTAAACCAACATCTAGTCAAATTGATACCCGAGTTATCAATGGCATAAGGGAAATAATATATGGCTGAGTAATAGGACCCATCCCCACATGATATTGTAAAATGATGCAACATTTAATAGCAAGCGGGACATTTGTAAATTGGGTACAATATGATCAATTGTAATGCATGACTTGCCTTGTTCTCGTACTAATGAGATCTTTGCAACAACCTCGAGGTATTGCGGAGCGACGAAATGGCCAAAATCAACACGACAAACCAAGCAAAACATGCTATAAGTCTATTGAAACAGGAAACAAAACTATTTTTAATGGATTCTAGGGATTTTTATGAATTTACTAAGATTTGAATAGACTTAAATGGATTTACTAAGACTTGAATAGACTTAAACGGAGCACGGATGAATTAGTTATGATTTTTAGAAGATTATTTGTGTTTTTACTATAAACAGGAAAGTCCATAATATTTTATTGCGCAATAAAGCCCAGGGCTGACGTCAGCAAGGGGGGCGGTGCCGGCAAGCGGGCCCTGCATGTCAGCGGCTCAAGGGGGAGGGTTGTGGCGCCGGCTGGTGGACCCCACTGGGCAGCGTCTCAAGAGGTCAGTCCACCGTGGACCGGGATCACGCGGGTGGTCCACCGCCAGTCCACGGGACCAACGGCCCAAATCGGCCGAGGGCCGATCGGACGGCACGGGGAAGCGGCTGCTGGGCTCGGCCTCGACTTCAAGCCGGCCGACCAGCCATGGTGATGTGGCGGCGGCGCGCGGTCACCGGCGGCTCGGCGCTAAGAGGGAGAGAAAAGGAGGGGGAGGGAATTCTCACCCGCGAGCACGGCGGCCGGAGCAGGAGATGAAAGCGGTGGCGATGACCCGGCGACGCGAAGGGGTGGACGGGCGGCGGTGACACGTAGAGGAAGAGAGGAGAGGGATTAGGGGTGGAGAGGACAACCACGACGGCTATCGTGGCCGGCCGGAGATGGAGAAAAATGGAGATGCTCACCAGAGGACCAAGGAAATGGTGTTTTGGTTGGATTCAGGCGACGCGAGGTGGTGGCCAAGGTAGCTCTTGCGGCGGCGAAGCTAACGGAGGTGGTTGCACAGTGTGGCGGTGGTGGTAGAGGGCATTGGAGGAGGCGGTGAGGGAGGAAAAAGAGACAGGAGGCTCGAGGGAGTGTTTTTATAGGCAAGGGGGAGGCGGACATGGCCGGGAGGCGGCCCTATCTTGGCAGCGACGACGTGGGGAGGTGGAGAGAGAGAGTGAGAGGGATTCAAATTAAATCCCGCCCATGCAGGCATGCGCGCGTGGGCAGGAAGGTGGGGGAGTGGGCAGCGACGTGGGGCCGGGTGCGGGGCGCGAAGTGGATGCGGGAGGAGCGGGGAAAGCAGGCGGCGTGGACGCGGCGGTTGGGACGGCGGTTGCCGCTATTGGCTGGAGAAAGGGGATAGGTCCGACATGTAGGGCCCACCTGTCAGTGTCCAGGAGAGAGGAGGGAGGGGGCGCGGGCTGTTGACGGTCCTTAAATCATAATATCTAACCGTCAGTACCTACATATAATGAAATAAAATATGGTATCCAACATAGTGGTAGGGCTTATTTCTAACAATTTCCACGAGTGTTGGTGTATATTCATATGCAGGTGACAACCTAATAAAGTTGAGAGGAAATATACATGAAGGAGGAGGAGAATCAAACTCGTGTCTGAACTTACGGAGTTTTGGACCCAAAAACCTAATTAAACACCTCCAAATGGCCCAATCCACCATGCCAATGGGCTGAGGGCTTCAAAATTAGTGTTCACGAGGCAAAACGGGCCGAACGGAGCCGTCCTGGGTTCGGCCGAACCACCAGTTCGGTCGAACCGGTTTGGTCTCCGTTCATCGCCATCTTTCATGTGTACGCTCCTGATCACTTCCCAATGGCGGTTGCGGGGTATTTCCGACAATTCCCATCAATGTAACCATCATTTGGAGCCTATATAAAGAGGAGCTCGCTCTCATTCACAGCACACAACTTTGAGCTGAATTACAAGAGGCTCTATTGTATATTTTGTACATTAGAGAGTGAGGGGAAGCTTTGGAGGAGTGCCCGGAAGTTTGGCGCTCATCCGACTTCTACCTCGACGAGTGTAGTTTCGTAGGAGGAATTCTGGAGGAGTACCGGAGCTGTCGATAAACTCTGCTCCGGGTTTGGAGAACTTCTTCAAATAAGTAAGCATTCGTGTTCCTTTATTATGTTATTTAATTACTTTGTCTAAGTAAGATAGATTTCCATCTTTGCGGGTTCATTGTTTAGTATTCGTACTAAGCGCTCTAGTACTAGGATTCCGGATAGAGAAGGAAGTTCCTGTGTAAGTATTAGAGTAGTAATTAATAACTTAGACGTGGTGTCTAGGTTAGAGATTACCTTTGTTTGCTGTGTATCCCACGGATTTGTCAGAGGTAGCCCTGAATCCCATCCTAGTAATCCTCCACGTTCGGATACATTATACAGCTATAGCCGAAACCACGCTGGCAGACTAGCAGGGGTCGATGCCCGAAGCAACAGATATGAAATTATATTTGCTTAGCTTAGATAATTAAAACCCATAGAAAGTCCTCTCTAGCCTAGCCTGCCTACCATTTGTTGTTGTTCTTGGATAGTCTTAGCCTTATGTAGATTACACACGTTCTCTGAGTTTGATATCCTTTTGGAGTCACCCGAAGATGAAGTGCTACAGCGGTATTCCGAGCGCTTGCGGATTTATCAGTGGTCGTAAGAAATACCAACACGGGCCGGCCAAACAAGGGAACGGCACGGGAAAGGAGTTGGGCCGACGGCCCAAGAAAGAAAAAGAAGAAAAGGAAAAAGAGGAAAAAGAAAAAGGGATTCATGTGATTTATATATTGCATAGAATTGATTTTAATCAGTTAAAATTATTTCCGAGGCGCTAAAAATTCCACTAAAAATCCTGTTAATGTATTGTGACATGTGGAACTTAAGAAAAATCCCACGATGCCAATTGCATTTATTAGTTAAGGTTCATCTCTAGGTTAAATTAAACAATTTCTTCAGACGATTTATTAAACAAATTTTAAAGCTAGAAAGGGGAACTTTAGTGCGTGATACATGACCCATAGGATAGAGAGTATGCATTATCCGTAACCGTGACAGAAAACTCTATTCATCCCTTAAAGGGAATATACCCTTATTTTTGCATGTCACTTAAAAGTTATCAAAAAGAATTTGAAACAAATTAGTAAGATAGATCATTATGTGATATGTCACTCCACAAACATGCACGTTCAAATTCAACTTATACAAATAGAAACAAAAATAAAAAATTTTGACTATTCAATATAAATAAAATGTGTAATTTGCGATCAAAATTGTTATTTTTGTTTCGAATTGTATAAGTCGAAATTCAACTTGCATGTTCGTGGAAAGATATATCATATGTTGATCTATCTTGATAGATGTTTTTATTTTTTTATGACTTTTTAAATGCCATGCACAAAACGAGGAGATGTCCCCTCGAGGGATAAATATCCACTTCCTATTTTCTGATGAATGGGAGTGGGAGAAGAAATAGAGGATGTTCCAGTTGGAGGTCTCTCTGCTGGATAGCATCATGTACACCAAGGCTAGTGTCATCCACACCTAGTATGGCTACTGCCTCCATGTGTTTTCGCCGATAAATACCACCGCTATCTTGTTCCTGTTTTATCTTAGTCGCATCAACACAAGTAGACGTGTCCAGCTCCGTCAACGCATCGTCCCTGCCATCGTTGATCATGAACTTCATTATAGGCATAGTCTCCGCCTTGTCGCCTAGGTTACCAAGGTACATTGCCAGGGCGTCGGACCGCAGGACAATCACCCTAGCATTACTTGACTCGGCATAGTCGACGGCCACATCGGTGATCTCATACGGTGCAAGGAGGAATGCGGGGGTGGGCACCTGTTTGGAGAGGTACATGGAGTCGGACGCAATGTGCATGAAGCAGAGGCCTCCTGAGAGGGTGAGGTGGAAGAAGCGCGCATTGCTGGCGTTGAGGATACGGAACTGGTAGCAACGGCGGCTGACGTGGAGGTACAACATGCCTTGCCGTCGGCAACGATGATGGCACCAAAATACTCCGGCTGCCACTGCGGGTGCACCGCCAGGTACGGTTATTCCCCATGCAGTTCATGAACAGCAAACCGAAGCGCGCGGAAGTTGCAGTCGAACGCCTCGCCGGTGGGAAGTTTGGGAGCCGCCTCCTCCACTGGGAAGCCCACGTGATACCGTTGGGAGGCCGTTGAGGATGTTGATGCAGGGAGTCCCATGGCAAGGTCATGGTACTAGAGGTTGCTAGGAGGCTGCTGGTTGGAGTACTCTAGGCAAAGAGATAGATAGAGGGGTAGAGAGAGAAAGGGATTTCTGACATGTGGTGCTAATATATATTTTTTTATTTTTTCACTTACATGTGGCGTCTCAGGAGTGCCACGTAAAATAAATCCACTATAAAACAGCCGAGGAACTTGATTTGCTATGGTTTTTTTAGATTAGAGAGGTGTTATACCCGGTATCGTGGTTGAGGGAGGCGATTCAATCAGGAGCAAAAGTTGAGGGAGCCAAATAGACTTAAGCTCAGTTCGTTTGTGATGGTTCCCAACCTCTCCTTCTCGATTTTCACACGCACGCTTTTCGAACTACTATTTCGGTGCGTTTTTTGTAAAAAGTCATATTGTTCCATTTTTGAAGAAAAAATTAGCTAATACTTAATTAATTATGTGCTAATGGATTGTTCCGTTTTCCATGCTAGAGCCAAACGTAGCCTTATTCCAAGTTAAAATTCGTTACAGTGCCAACTATAATGGTCCTGTCATTTGTTTGTGAACTTTGTTTTCCTTGAGGTAGCAGGTAGATTTTCTAAGCTAGATGCATACTTTATTGATTAATTCCTTCTATTGGATTTTATGAGTTCTTGAGTGTAACTACAGTCTTAACCCACTTATTGCATGACAAAATGCATATTCTTAACCACTTTTCTTTTCTGCATTTTTGTAATATATATAGTAGATGATGTGCATTTCACATGCATGATTATTGCAATTGTTTTAAAATTGAGAAAGTACCAAAATAACAAATCATGATACAAAAGGTGGTAATCAGGGAAATAAACTAGTAAAACATTGATAAGTGTGAAATAAAATAATACAAAAGTTCATATGAAGAATAAACTAGTAGTACATATGGTGGTAGTTGGGAAATAAATTAATGTGTCTAAATCACAAAATTTATATATTGGGACAAATTTGAAAGATAAAATCATCTATCCTGAGACAGACTGACGGAGGGATCGGAGTACCCCGTAACAAATAAAGAAGAAGAAGAAAATAATAACAATAATAGTAATAGTAAAAGAAGAAAAAGGCCTATTTCACTTCTTGGAGGCCCATTAGCAACAAGCGGCCCATTCCCAACTGGCATGAGGCATCTTAGGGCTTGTGCCGGTGTGCCCTCACCTGCTGCCCTCCCACCCCACCACTCTCCCTCCTCTCTCTTTCCTCCCAACCTCTTGCGGCCACACGAGCCCCAGGAAGGAAAGCAGCGAGACCCCCGGATCGAAACGCACACCGGCGGCGATGGCGATGGCGGCGCTGCGACGGGAGGGGAGGCGCGTCCTCCTCTCCTCCACCCCATCCCCGGCGGCCGCCATGGCCGCGCGCTCCCCCGCCGCCGCCCACCAGTAAGATCCCCTTTCCCTTTTCCCGCTCCGCCTCCCCCCCCCCTCTCTCTCTCTCCGCCAGATCCGCCTCCGGTTCGATTCGTCCGTCTCCGCTGGATCTGGCTGCGGATCTGGTGTTCCCGTGGGCGAGTTTATTGGGCGACCAGTGGATTCATTGCCCTCGGATTTGAGGCGCATCTAGGGCGAATTGGAGTTGGTGCTTGCGGCTGCGAAATGTATGTGTGGGTGTGTTATGGGTTGTGGTGGTGATTGCGTAGACGAAGGATTTGTAGTCTCCTTTTTCTTTTCCCACCTTTAGTGGACGAGATTGGAATCCGTATGAACTTTGGCTGCATCCCCTTATGGATTATGAAATGGATGTGAATGCTGGAAAAGGGTTCTGATGCACTGCTACAAGGGAGAAAAAATCCATATGTAGTTGTAACCTTAATCTCACATGTTGTTGACTGGTTCGGCATGTTGTTTGGTTTGTGATTGTCCACACGGATTGCAACCGCTCATAAAGTATGACTTGTATAGAAATCACTCATGTTTCTGGTGGGTTTTACTCTCATTGCCTTGCATTGAATGATTAGTACGAAATGTGCAGTGTCATAGATGTCATTTCTTGTTTGTTAAAATTGTAGCCTCGTATAGCTGGCTACTTTTGTTGCAAACAATATGACATTATATTGTTAATTGCACATTTTTAACGTGCATGTAAGTATTTACACCAAATTCCTTGGAATTATCTCTCTGCATGATCCATGCTTTTGTTATACATGACTGCTCGATTTCTCTTTAAATTATTCGCTTCTTGCTTCCACTATGTATTACTTTCTAACTGAATATACTGCGTATTTAAAAACCAGGGAGATCGCCCTACTAGGCGCACGTTCTGTTTCAACACAAGTTGGTTAGGATCTTCCTTCTCTATTCTATTTCTTTCCGAACATATATATTGACCCTGGCAATTGAAGCAAATTATTGGCCCCTCAACTAATAATACTTTTTTACAGTGAGAACCCGCATGAAGAGTGTTAGGAACATCCAGAAGATTACAAAAGCAATGAAGATGGTTGCAGCATCAAAGCTTCGAGCTGTTCAAATAAGAACAGAAAATTCACGTGGTCTATGGCAGCCATTCACCGCTCTTCTTGGGGATGTCCCTAGTATGTTATGTTTCGTTGTAGTACATATTTACAGTACCTTTCTGCCGTAGTTATTATAGCTAAAGTTGATGCCTATCTTATTGAATGTCATGATATGCTAGAAGCCTATGACTACATTAGCATGCCTGGCTGCCACAAATCAAATGTACAAACTTATTCATGATCTAGGAAGTTCATTTGATGTTGGTTCTTAAAAGTCAATGGCATTCAAGGTAAGAGATATTTGATGGTGGGTAATTATCCCTGGTAAAGAAATATGTAGATATATATACTATGGGTGAATCTTCTGAGCTATTGGTTCAGTGGTGTAAGCATGGACTCTACATCTATTTACTAGACATGCTTCTCACTAATTTATAAATGCACCACAGGTCTCATGCCACTTCTAATGATGCAGTGATCCTCAATTCATGAGGAAACATTGATAGGCTTGCCTGTTGAGTTTACTCCATGCTTGGATCTGTCTTAATTATTTAATTCTTATGGAACAACAGTTTTAATTTAACTGAATTAGATTGACATCATGTCTTTTTGGCAATAAGATTATTGAGTTTTTGGTTTAGTTATTAATGTCTTTGATGCAACCACCAGGTGTCGACGTCAAGAAGAATGTTATTGTAGCCATTACCTCTGACAAGGGTCTTTGTGGTGGTATCAACTCAACGTCAGTTAAAGTCAGCAAAGCACTCCACAAGTTGACTTCTGGTAATACTTTGCATGGTTATTTTTGTTATCATTTAAACATTAGAAGATACTAAAACAAAGTTTTTGTACCTCAAATCAGGACCAGAGAAAGAAAGCAAGTATGTCATATTAGGAGAAAAGGGTAAAGTTCAACTCATTCGTGACTCCAAGGATAACATCGAGATGACAGTATCTGAGTTGCAGAAGAACCCTATCAACTACACACAGGTATGTTGTTTTCCTGAGCTTTTACTATGCTATGGGTGCACCTTTTATCATGAAATGCTATTCATTATTTGTGAATTTGTTTCTGAATTAAGTCTAAAGTTTGGCAATTGAAAACTGTTTTGTAGTTTCTTATATTGTCAGTGAATTTTGCTCTCGAATTTTGAATTTTGCAAGAGAAGCATTCCTAATGTAAAAGGAATTCTGTCATGTCACATTGGACTTCTGATTTGGAACACATTTCAATTTGTCAATGACTAATCTCTGTTATTATAGCCAAAATATATATACTGATTTATCAATCTAAAATTTTACCAAATCAGACTCACTTCAGCCCACTCCGACTGTACCTTCCATTCCTTTTTCTCCATACTTTCTCCTGTTGCTGGCAAGCTGGGGCTAAGACTTGTTACAGAAAATCACTCTTTGAGATACTCGAATGAGACATAGACATGATTGATCATCAAATGATGTGTTCCTCTTGTGTTTTAATAGTAACACTAGTTAGGGACTAGGAATAAGGCAATGATGTTGGAGCTATTGCAAGCAATGAGGCAGGGGAAGGGAGCTTGGCGCCATCTTGGGAGGCTCCCTGTTTCAATATTTCCTTTAGCCAGCCACCACTACCTGGGTTCTGTAAGGCTGTCACCTGTCCTGTCCTGCTGATGTGTCCACCTGTGCCACTGAATCACAGCTGCTATGTTGGGGGCTGACACAGCTGCCATATTGGATCTGACTTGGTTTTGCTGGCCCTAGTTGGTGGGGAAAAAGGTCCGATAAGGGGATGGAGCATCAACCTGTGCTGAAAAAGTGGGAGGAGGGTACTGTAGTCAAGTTGCATGGCTTGTCATGGACTAATTGACAAGTCAGCCCCAGAGCACGACTTGAGGGCTACAATTTGATTTGGGAAACTTGGAATACGAGATAAGAGGAGAGCTGTTCAGTTTTCTCCTCCATATATGATTAGAGGTAGCCACCGGAGTCTGAGTAAGATTAGAGGGAGCACCAATAGTTGCACACCTGCTTTCCTCATCTGCTCCCTGTTTTTTCTGACCTCACTTCTAATGTACCAACTCAAAGGCTTGTCTTTGACTAGTCATGATTAGTCCTCAAGTTGGTTTAGGTCTTGAGGGATGACTAGACTGACTGTGCGACTAACAACCATGGCTGAAGAATAGCACATCGGCATGGAGAAATGTGAAATATAGTGATGGATCTCATTGCTGTAGGGTAAGGAATAGCAATGGTGGGGGCGCAAAGTTGTGCAGTTAGCAGAATTAGTTTCAGCTGTGTTAATTACGTTGCAGCAGAAGTTCACGGATGTGGTATATTTCAATGAAACAAGAGAGGATTATGGTACTAGATGATGTGTGAGAAGAAAGTGTTTTTTAGATTTAAGCTTCTAGTTATGCTGTAGGTTGAAATATCTCATTTTCCTTTGCAAAGAAAGATGATCTGGATCATATTCATCTTTTGTTATGTGTGCACGCATTGCAATATATCATAGCAGCTGGTATGATTTGAACAAAATTTGCTAACAAACCCTGAACTGTAAAAAGTCTTATGTTGTCTGACTTCCTTGAAATGTCTTCAGGGAAGTTTTTGTTCAGTCGATTATTATTTGGTGGCTAAAGCAGATTTCAAAAACCTAATGTGCCTATTGGATTGAATAGATCTCCACTGTTTTCTTTGATGATGTTTCAGATTGCTGTGCTGGCAGATGATATCTTGAAAAATGTTGAGTATGATGCTCTAAGGGTCGTTTTTAACAAGTTCCACTCGGTCATATCATTCAAGCCCACAATGACAACCATACTTTCCCCAGAGGTAAATATCGGTGCTGAGGACATGAATTTGTGCTCCTATAAAGTAATATGAATGATGTGACGTTAATACTAGTGGTTCGAATTGTTTTATAGGTTATGGAGAAAGAATCGGAATCTGGTAAGGTTGGTGACCTGGATTCATATGAAATTGAAGGAGGTGAAACTAAATCAGAAATTCTTCAGAATCTTACCGAGTTCCAGTTTTCTTGTGTAAGTTTGTCTTCATTAATCATATATACCTCTCAATAGATGAATTAGCTACAACTATTACAGCCACAAAATCAAGTCGCATTCATAAGGGTAAATGTTCCCTTTGTAGAGAGCGCAATCATTCTTTTTTCAAGGTATCCTAGTGGTATCTTATGTTTTTGCTCTGTGGCAGGTTATGTATAATGCTGCTCTAGAGAATGCATGCAGTGAGCTTGGAGCACGTATGTCTGCCATGGACAGCTCCAGCAGAAACGCTGGTGAAATGCTTGATCGTCTCACCCTCACATACAACAGGTATGGTCGTCTTACCCTCTCCATCTGTTTATGTGTGTCGACTGCATAACGGTCGGAAATGGTCAGAAACGGTATCATTATTTTATTATTTTCTTGAAACGAACGGAAACAGTCGGGAAATTTCCATATTTATGAATTTATCTATTTAGTGTCAACTTCAATGCCACGATGACAGAAATTAAAAAAACTAAATTTTGAATACGGTAACCCTCGGTTAAAATATTATTATTATATTAGTTTTGCGGAAACGGTATCGGTACGGTCGGGAAATTTCCATACCGTTTTCACCCCTATTCACATGAAAGGAGAACTGATACATTCGATTTCATCCCCGCAGGACACGTCAAGCATCTATCACTACAGAGCTCATTGAGATTATCTCTGGCGCTTCTGCCCTTGAGGGATAATGATGAAACTTTTGCCCATCTTTTTTTGTTTTGCTGTTCGAAAAAAGTTCACTTGTCATATGGAGCAGCCTTTCCCTCGAGTGGATCCTCATGCTTAAGTTGCAATAATTAGCCCAGTTACGTGACGGTGCTATGCATATATCAGAAATGCTTGTTCCAGTCATCCTTGTTTATCTGAATGGCGACGTATTTTAAACAGTCTTTTACAGCTGTGTTCATTTTGCATAAATGATTGATCACTGTTCTGCGTTGAATTTATCTAGAGCTTTCTCTTTTCTTTTTTTTTTTTTGTGTCCGCAACCATTCATCGGTATATCCCGCGCATTGCACAAATTCACTTATCTCTCTGTTTGGTCAGACTGAATCGATTTGTTTAGTTGGTCAGACTGAATCGATCTGCTTGGTTGGTCAGACTGAATCGATCTTTTTGGTTGGGATTCGTCATGTTTGAGATGGTGGGATTCATCTTTGGCGAATCCCTCCCCATTGGGAGGGATAATGTTAACGGCGCTGCTTCCTCTCTTAGCAATTCGCCCTTCGGCTGCTTGTGTTGGCTGAGAGCCGGGACTGCGGTTGGCAGGCTTTGAGCTCTCAATCCTCCGTAATTGCTAGTTCGTGACCAGTCTTGCGCCAGCCCGCGCCCGTGATCACTACTTATACCATTTTGGCTAGATGAGTTTTTGTCGGTCCATCTATTTCATTCTAGCTATCTTATTGTGTGGCTGAATCTATAATTTATGCTTGAACCACAATACTAGTTATGACTCGTCCCTTAACTCCTAAAGCCAGTGCAAGTAAGATCGCAAGGTGGTTTAGACGGTGGTTTTTTTACTGACATGGTGCCTACATGACGTTGACGTGCCACCTACATGATGACGTTCACATGGCACGTTAAAAGTAAAAAAAAAAACATGGGATCCACATGTGAGTGAGTGTTTGATTAAAAATAAAAAAAATTATAGTAGAACCCTCATCATCACCCCTCTCCCCTTCTCTCTCCCTTCTTTCCCTTCCCTTCTCTCTTATCTTTGCTCTCTTTCTCCTCTCTTCTCTCTGCTCTCTTTCTCTTCTCTCAGAGCGTCTCTTCTCTCTCAGAGCGTAAGCACGGTGGAGCTCAGGGGCGGCCATGGATAGTGTTGATGGAAAAAAACACACTGGCCTGAGAGAGTTGCTTCACTCTAGTGCATGTCCAAATCTTGCTTTCGAGTTCAATGCGTGCAGTTGGTTTTATCCTGCAACCAAAAAGAATAGAATAAAACAGTTAAATTTGTAAATGATAGTCGATAAGCTAGAAAGCCGATGACCTATCGTCTTTAACCTAGCCGATGCTATCAGGTATAGTCACAAAAGAATATGAACAAACCCTAAGTATGTCGTATCGGCTGTAAAGGCAAACAATCATATAATCTCTAAATCAATCTTATCTAAATTATAGACAAACTGTATAGATCGGACCTAACCGAGACAGTATGGACTTAGAGATTAGATATGTTTATATCTGTTGTCGAATAGACAACTGCGTCACGCCGAAAGGCGTGGTTCTCTCAACAGTGGTTGGAAGTAAGAACAATTGTATTACTTAGCGAAAATTTTTTTGGATCCCCCCATTACATGGCCTTAGGGGGCTATTTATAATCCTATTACAGGCTCCCCCTTTAGGGTTTAGATTTTACAGGAGAATTTACATGGTTACCCTTATGATAGGGACATTATTAGGGGCACACAATGTCTTTTACATGTACGGGCCCCTATTGGGCCATAAATGGCTTGGCCCATCTATTTGCTGAAGTCTCCCGAGGGCTCGGCGGCCCGCTGGGCCTCCTGGCGATGAGGTTCGGTACCTTGGCGAAACCCGTGCCTCTGTGCCGAGGCTTTCGCCTCTTCATCTTCGCCCGTGCGGCCCTCTGACATGGTCTCCGCTTGGCGAAGTTGACGTATTCCCAGCTACGGATTTCGCCATGCGCCCTTCGCCCGTTGTGGTTGTCTTCCTCACCTTTGCCATTTGTCTCTGGTCTGGGCTTGTCGCCTAAGCTCTTGGTTTCGGTGGTTCCGGCCGAAGGGCCCCGTGGTGTACCTCCAATAAGCCCCTCACGGGAAAGGGTGAGTAGGGAGTTTTGGCCGAGATCGTGCACACCATATTAGTATACCGCGGGGTGCCCCCTTTCGGCCGATGTTCCTGCCGAAACCTGTCTTCTATTCTGCATAAAATAATATTTCGATTAGGTTGTCTTGGTTTTCATGCTTGTGAACAGTGTTGGGCTTATTGGGTCGACCGTTTGCAATCTTCGGCCATTCACTGTTTCGGCCCACACTGATGGGAAATTACCGTTCCATACACCCCTGGCTTACGTGGCAGGTTTTGATTGGGTGGTAGGCGAATCGCCGCGCGGGTGGGCTATATATACCCCCTCCTATCGCTTTCACTTTTACTTCCACCCTTAGTTATTTTCACCGTTTTCCCTGCCACCCAGACTGTCTCTCTGCGCTTAAGAGCTTTCGACTATTCCCCCAGCTTGCCAACCCTTAGGTTTACTCTAGGCTGCTGCGCTTTCCTTTCATGGTTCCCCGCGAACCCGCACCTTCTTCAACCAACGGCCCTGACCCGGGAAAGGTCGGCGAAGACCACTCCGGATACCTAGGTGCCTCGCTCATTGATGAGGTGGATTTGACGAAGCTTGCCTCGGCCGGGGTTGTGGCGAGCGGTCAGGTCTTCGCATCTGCCAAGGCTGTTGTGCCGAAGCCCGGCAAGAATCAAACCTGTCACGCCCAGAAATTCCCGAATAGAATTCCAAGCAGAATGTGCATTAAAATCCCCGTCCAGGACCAGCCGGGGTACACAAACGACAATGTTGACATTCAGATCCACGTCTTACAAACATCATAAAAGTCTTACATAAATACAGCGGAAAAACGAAAGAATAAAAGAAGCTAGGCCTTGACTTGAACTGCGGAGGGAACACCACTCCACAGGCATCCTCGACGGCACGGACGAAGCCTACTCCTCGGAGAAACCACCGTCGGACGCATACTCGCACTCTGGGGGGGGAATAGAGCAAGACTGAGTACTACCCACTGTACTCAGCAAGTCATGCCGGAATAGAGGCATGATGCAGGGAATCATCAAAGAAGAGCTAAAGTGGTTCATTTGCATAAAGCGAGCATTTATAAACAGAAGTTGAAAGATTTAAACAGTTGTAATAATTAATTAATATTAACTATCCACTGCCCAACGCTAACCCACGTTGCGACAGGCCCAACCATCCACCTAGACTATCCAATTTCACTAGACTAAACTAGGGTGAAACTAATCACGGTGAATCTGGTTGACCGCCCATAACCGCGTGCACGGCTATTCGAATAGTTTTACTCTGATCAGAGGTGTACAACTGTACCCACAAGACACAGCCCCACAACACGTTTCCGTGCGCCGACATGCCACCACGACATATCGGAAAGAGGCCGTGACAGGACCCTTCGCATAACCCTCTCTAACCAAACACACCACACCTCAGGTTTCACCCCCACTCCTCGCAAGGCAGCGGGCAGTCCCCTCTCGTGCATAGGTGAATCCGGAAGCCGCATAGGCCGTCGCAGGGCCCATCCAAACCCCATCACGCCCACCCTTGCCTGGATGCGTCGGCTAGAGGAAAGCTACACTACAAGCCCAGCCGTTGCCCACGCTGGCTTGTGGTAAGTACGATAAGTTCTTCCAGGGCATCCCGCGAACCGGTCCTTAACTGCCATGGGTGCGACCAGCAAACCATGCACCCACAGCCCACCACGTGATTTATTTTAGTTAACGAACACCAAAGCGGTGTCACTAATCCAACAAAACCATTAGAACCAACAGTCTAAACATTATTAGGATTTTCCCCATTGTGAACTAGTTGAACTAAGCATGGCTAAGCAATCCCTAGTCCAAACTCTAATCATGTTATAACCCCAAGCTGACAAAGAGACATGGTTCAACAATGGCATGGCTATGACAATAGGTAAACATCCCATAGTAACATTAGAAAACGATGCAGCATTTGAAGGAAAACAATAGAGCATTTGCAATATAGGATCAACATGTTCAAGTGACAAGCATGACTTGCCTTGCTCTGCTGCTGGAGGAACCTCGGCGACTATTTCGAAGTACACCGGAGCGTCGGAGGAACCGGAATCTAGCGACATACAAAGCAAACATTGCAAACAGGCTATAAGACTACTGAAACAGGGAACAAAACCATTTTTAATGGATTCTACACATTTTTCTTGATTTACTGAGACTTGAATGGGCTTAAACGGAGCTCGGATGAATTAGATATGAATTTTAGAAGATTCACTGTGTTTAATACTATAACAAAAATCCTTAAATCATTTATTGCGCAATAATTTCCAGGGCTGACGTCATCAAGGGGGGGTGCGGCGCCGGCAAGCGGGGCCCACCGGCCAGCGGCTCGGGAGAGAGAGGAGGGCGCTGGCACGCGGGCCCCACACGGCAGCGACCCAAGGGGGGCGGTCTACCGTGGACCGGGACCACGCGGGTGGTCCACCGCCGGTCCACGGGACCGACGGCCCGGATTGCCCTCGGGCCGATCGGACGGTGCGGAGGTGGCCGGGCTCGGCTCGACCCGGCACAAAGCCGGCCGAGCGGCCGAGGGGCGCGGCGGCGGCGCACCCGACCACGGCGGCGGCAAGCGACGGCGCGAGCGGCGGCGGCGGACGGCGCACAGGCCGACGGCGGCGACCGGCCGGCGGCGGCGCGAGCGGCGCTAGCGGCGGCTGGCGGCGGCTAAGCGGCGGCTAACGGCGCGGGAGAGAGAGGAAGAAAGGGGAGGGGGATGCCTCACCGACGGCGATCGGCGGCGGCGAGCGACGGAGCGAGGCAACAGCGACGGGACGAGCTTCGGGGCCACCTAGCGAACAAAGTGAGAGGGGTTAGAGAGGGAGAGGGATCCGGAGGAGAGCGAGGGCGCCGGCCGAAGGCGGCGGCCATGGCGATGCTCACCGACGCACGGTGCAGAGGGGGCACGGCGACGAAACCCGACGGAGGAGGGGTGGACGGGGCGGCCCGCACGACGGCGAACGCGACGGCGTCGACGGCGCGGTGCGGCGGCGAGCCTAGTGGCGGCTAGCGGCGGCCGGAGCGGCGGGAGAAGCGGCGGCGGGAGGAGGCACGGCGCGGGAGCGATAGGGAGCACGAGGGAGATCGGCGAAATGAGGAAAACGAGAGGGAGGGCGACGACGACGCTTAAATAGAGCGAGAGGGGGCCGGACGTGGCCGAGAAAGGCGGCGAATCGCCGGCGACGTGGGGGAGCGGGGAGGAGAGAGAGGCGGGATTCGAAAATCGAATCCCGGCCATCTCGGGGGTGCGGGCGAGCGGGAGAGAGGGGGAAAGTGGGCGCGGGAGATGCGGGCGCGGGGCGACGTGGGCGGCGTGGCCCGGGAGACGCGGAGGGGGTGGGCGCGGCGGCGGCGGTTTCGGGAGGGTGGCCGGCGCGGGCGGCGGGAGGTTGGGGGAGGACCCGACAGGTGGGCCCCACCTGTCGGCGACCCCGGGAGAGAGGAGGGGGCGGCCGGCTCGCGCGGCTGGGCTGGGCTGGGCCTCGGCCTTCGGCCGGCCCAGCGGGAGAGAGGGGGGGAAAAAAAAGAAAATGGGCCGACGGCCCAAGGAGAGGAAAAAGGAGGAGGAAAAAGAAAAAGAAAAAGAAAGAAAAGGATCTTCCCTGGAATTAAATATTGCATGCTCAATTTTAATTGGTTAAAATTATTTCTGGGGCTCTGAAAATTCCACTAAAAATCCTGTTAGTGAATTTCGACATGTAGAACTCAAGAAAAATTCCACATGCCAGATTCGATTATTATTTGCATTGTTTTATTAAGGTTTTCTCCTGCTTTACACGGGTATTTTCTTGAGACCATTTAAAATTTCGATTTAGGCTCGGGAAAGAGCTTCAGGGTGTGACAAAACCGTGGTATTCGCTACCTTTTTCGACGCAGGGCTTCGTTTTCCGTGTAGCTCCCTGTTGCCGGAAATACTTCGTCTTTTCGACGTCGAGTTTCCCCAACTCAGCCCTTCCGCCCTGGTTCGGATCGATATCTTCGACTGGGCATGCCGAACTACCGGTTTCAAGCCGACCGCCGAGCAGTTTGGGGCGATTTTCAACTCGAAGACGGTGGCTACCCCAGCTGGCACTCGGAAAACCGTCTTCGAAAGTGCGAACTTCAATGTTCGCCCGGAGCGCTCTGACCTATGGCCAGTGAACGCGTCCATGCCCAAGTGGGATCAGCACAGGATGTCGAAATGGTTCTACCTGTTGATGCAAAAACACGACGCCTGGAAGATCTGCTTAACTTCAGTGCAGGTCCAAAAATCTTGTCTTTTAGGATCGTGAGCGTGCCAGTTGATTTGATCCTGCAATCAACAAGAAATAAAGACAAATAAACCACGGTTAAATCCATAAATGATGGCCGATCGGCTAATTGCCGATGACATATCATTTATCCCTGAGTCGATGTCATATTTGAATCGATCGGCAGATGTAAATAAGTAAGAAAGGACTAAATCTATTCGATCGGCTGTAGATATACAATATATAATCCTTATGTCGATACATACTTAAATCAAGTGATTGGGATAGATCGGACGTCATGCCGAGACAGTATAAATCACTTAGATCGAAATATATATTAACAATGAGATTATAGATGTTCATAGCATAGCCCATCAGATAGATCTAGTATGTATCGGCTAATACTCCGATACCACTCTATATTAAGATATTAAAGCAAGTAAAATATATCAAGCAAGAAGTGTAATATACCTAGATACAACAAGATCTTAACATAAAGGGCAGATCTAGCATGTCAATTAAGCACATAAAATATAAGGCTAAATCAGGTAAACTCTAATCGGCAATCTAATCAGCAACCAAGAAGCAGGCTAGAGATTAAGATTCTAATCACGACTTATAAGGTCAAACTCATCTGATGCAGCTATAAGTATGAAAAGAAGAACAATATCTAGACAATCAAGCCATTGGATGTTTCATAGAGTGGTGGATATCCTGTATAATCTAAGCCAACATAGATATTTAACATAATCGGTTGCCTTCCAATGATAGATGTTAGCCGATTGAAGGTTAGATAACGATATTGTCGAAGATTATACATAATATATGATAACTCGACGAATTACATAAACAAGATTAGAGTATCATGAAGATGGAGGCACTAATCTCGAGAACGCAAGCCGCCATAACAAGTTTTACCTCTTGTTGAAGATCGAAACCGATGCAGCTCAACCCGAAAGCAAGAACTCATCGAAACAAAACGAAAGCAAAAGGGTGGCGATGCGCTGAGATTGTATTGAACGTCTGTTGTTTATTACATAGGGCTCGGGGTCTATTTATACCCGAGATTACAAAATATGTCCGTGTCGGACACGACTCTTATCTCTAACAAACTCTAAGATACCATAAGTCTTTGCGCCAGACTTTTGCCCAAACATATCTCTAAGGAAATTACATAAAATATCCTAATCAATAGATACAATTGCCTTCTCAGGACTCAATCCGTGCATGGCAATCCACATGAAGCACATTAACTCAACCCGACAACGTGTACCGCGTCACATTGTCGGACTCGGCTCAATCGGCTAACCCTATCCAACTCGGATTCTGCCAATCCCGGTCGCAGCCGATTCGAACTTTAGCCGATCCTTGCTCTGTTTTCGGAACGATTTCTATCTTGGATTCCGCCTCAGTTTTATCTCCATCTCCGATACTGAAATTACCAAATTTGGTTATTAACACTACCACACCATCCCCTTCGAGGCTGGGTTGGACATGGCCAAGTCTATGAAGTGGCAGAACTGGGTCATCGCCCCGGTCAGGAAGCACCGGGTGGCGATCGATGGTGCCATGGAGGCCCGCTTCGCCTTGCTCCGGAAGACCGCCCTTTGCCTTAGTTGCCGCGACCTGGTGTCAGGTCCCAAAACTAATGATTCGGTAACCGACTTATTAAAACTGTATCAAGCCCTGGATCAGTAGATTGATACAGGTTCAATAATCTGGATCTTCATTGCATACAATACATTTAATCAAGGCTCCAAAGGAGATGTTATTATAAAATAATAGGACATTTACAAGTTTATGGCTAACTATTACAGTAGAAGCTATAGGATGAGCCAACTCTAATGTTTTGCTATAGACTTAAACTATCTATCTAATATATGCTTGAGAACTAAGTTAGAATGAGACTAACTTATATGATTGAACTCCCGGCTTCGGCAAGAACATCAAATTGACTCTGAAAAAGGGGGTTGAAGCAAGGGTGAGTACAACGTACTCAGCAAGCTATTATATTCAATATGAATGTATGAAATAGTAGTATTTGAGTAGGGTTAGATTTGCTTACAGAAAGCTGAGAATATAGAGGAAGAAAGCCTGTAATGCTTTAGATGCAACCGTATTTAATAAAGTTTGGAATTAAGTTTCTAACCAAATACCATATGAGTCTCGATACTCAATCCGTGAGCACGGCTATTCGAATAGATTCATGAATATTCATACTGCAATAGATGTACGCTTTACCCACAACCCACGACTTGCTGAGAATCATCAGTTTCATCATGGCCTAGTATTAGATTACTAACAATTGTGGCACCTGTTCCATGAACTCTAGTCCCCATACGCTCTGAATGTGACGTAATCAGCAGCGAGAGAAGTTCTGGCGTTCCCGGCGTATTTAGAGAGGACTGATTGTATGACACCATGTCATCGCAATCAGGGTTCACAAACAGACTAGTCATCATAAATTATCTCAAACAAATATTTACCTGCGCCTCGGTAAATATCACAATATTGCCCTGCTCGGCATAAGTTTTCCTCCTGCATGAGGACTTAAAAAGAATCACTGTACATAGGTACCACCTTATTAATAACATAATACTAGATCTATACCCACACATAGAACTATGGTCGTACCCATTCGTTCTTCATAAGTATTTGGGCAGTCTTATGTCGGTTGAAACAGTACTAGCCACCCGGAAATCAACCATTTTCTATCGTACTGTTCCAATCTAAGTTCATTATATTTTATGCAGCCTAACTAGGCAGGGCTAAGCAAAAGCTAGCATATCTGGTTTGCTATGTTCAGGTTATGCATTTGAAATCATGTATGACTAATGCATAGAATAGAGATATAAGAATATAGGATCGTTATGCTCAAAAGGGAGGAATAATAACTTGCCTTGCTCCAACGCAAATAATTCTGAGATAGGCAACCTGATTATCCGATGCTTGAAATACCACAGGTTGCCATCCAAATATAATAGACTCTACTGAAGAAGAGGAAGAACCAACTTCAATAAAAGCCATAAAATAGCAAAAAAACGATAAAGAGTGAGAAAGGCTGGGTTTGGGGTATAAATATCTCCTTTATAAGGTATAGGGATTATTGGCTAATATTTCAGGTATAGATTCTAAAGGGTTGGAGGCTAGAGGGGATTAAGCAACTACTGTTGCTTCTATTTCATGTGTGGATTTGATTAGTAGGAGGATAGGAAATATACTGGATGATTGAATTGGATGAATAGATATATAGCTAGTATCGGCTGATGGTAGGTTTTGGTAGGATCATACCTAGGGTTTGGTTATATTTTAAGCCGGTTGTGGAGTAGGGCAATATATCAGCCAGGCTCTATATTTTATGTATAGGTTCTGGGTAGATGGAGAATATATGGTGGATAGGTGGGTATGGAATTTAGATGGTAACTGGAATTTAACTAGGAAGGCATTGGCTAGGATTTAGTTATGTATGTTGATGCTAGAGTTGAGTAGCATAACGACTAGGTTTGGTATCTTCTCTAGCTAGTGTCACGGATATCATAATGGCTAGAAGAATAGGAAGTTTGTACAAGAAGTATTACTCCGACGGCCGTGAGTGGCGGTGGAGCGGCTAGGATCACACAGAGTTCAAGAGCTAATTGTGTGCTGTGCTATGGAGGTCGAGGAAATAGTGAAGCTCCGACCGTTATGCGCCTTAAGGCGTAAGGTGCCAGGAGCAGAATTTCGACCTTAGGTTTGGGTTTTGCCAGGCTTTACAACCAATTGTTCGACGTCGGGGCCAGTAGACCGCACGGACGCCCACATAGAAGGTGTAAAGTTCTAACCGGTAGCTTTTTAGTGGCTAAAGGGTATTTTGGGTTAAAATTAAATATTTTAAATACAAATATAAGTTTAAATTGGAAATTTAAATATAAGATTAATTAAATCAAATATTTATTCAAATACAATATTTGAATAAATTAAGGAAATTCAAATAAAATCTTAAAATAGCAAATTTGGTATCAAAATGTAGATTTTGAATTTAGATGAATTTAGGTCCAAGTTCCATCGGAATCGGATCTACGGTTTAGGAGATATGGGCTTCTAAAGATTGGAATTTGAATTAAATGGAGAAATTATAAAAAGTTATTGTGCTGGGCCCACCTGTCAGGTATCTTTCTCTCTCTCCTTCTTCTTCTTCCTTCCTTCTCTTCTTCTGTTCCTTCCTCCCGTATAACAGCAGAGAGAGAGAGAGAAGGGGCGCCGGGGCTCCGGTGGGCGGGGATCGGCGACGTCGGCGGTGGGTTGTGTTCCCGAGCGACGCGCATCCGGGGAAGGTGATTTCAGGCGAAGGGAGTTAGGGAAGAGGCCGGAACGGCGAGGGGAAGGGCTTGTCTCCGGCCATAAAGAGAGGTGGCGGTGGTGGATTAATTTGGAGGGGGAAATGAAGGGGAAAGTAGGGGAATGGGTTTGCCTCGTCGAGGCAAAGCCGATGGCGCGAGGTTTTGGCCGGCGGCGCTCCGGTGAAGGAGATCGACCGGTGGCCGGCATTGGGGAAGAGAGAGAAGGATGGAGCTCGAGGCTCGGATGTGGGGGAAAAGTAGGGGCTTCGCCGGCTATTTATAGGCGGCGAGGGGCGGTGATCAATGGCTGTTCAGGAGGCAGTCGACGGCTTGGCCACGGCGACGGTTGCTTGGAGAAGGAGAAGACGGCGCCGGCTCTCGTTCGCGATTGGCTGGGCGACGGCGACGTGAGGACGTGGCGGCTGCGACGGAGTTGGGCGGCGGAGGAGGAGCAGCACGGCACGGCGTCCACTCGGCGTGGTCGGCAAGGCAGCAGTGCAGCCTGTGGGCGGCGGTCGAGGATGGCCGGCGACGGCGCAAGCCGTGTGCGGTGGCGGCGGCATGCCTAGAGAGAAGGGGGGAAGAGCGGCTGCCTTCTGGGCCGGCTGGGCCGATTGGGCCAAAGGGAGGGAAGAAGACAAGGATTTTTGGCCCAAATTAAACTAAATGCTTTTCTAATATTGGAATAGGATTTGCATAAATTTAAATTTAGAGATTTGGATGTCTACGTTTTGGATAGGATTTAGATTTAGATTTGGAGATAATTTTAAAAAGATATATTCTCTAGTTTGAATGCTACATTTTGAGAGATAGAAGATAACGGAATTTATTTGATGCACTCAAATGAGCGGGAGAGAAAATGGAGGATGATAAATAGGATTTTTAGCCCCCCCCCCCCCCCCAAAATGTATGGCATGGGTTTCAAGGAATTGTTTGAGGCTAAAAGGAAATTTAGATGACAAGGATATAATCTATTTTCTTAGCACAAGAGCAATTGTTCACAATGTTTGTAATAATAGCATTCTTGAAATTGGTGGTTAGATCAAAAAGAGGAAATTGGATATTTGAATCGAGAATCAAAGGATAGGTTCAAGATCAAAGAATGGGTTAACAATTAATTCCAATAAAATCGGAATTTCGGTGGTTTAGGTTCAAGGGTAATATAGGAAGGTTTCTTGGACCATAATTCATAAAAGGGTTTTTAATTAAATTGAAACAAAGGAATTTTGCAAAAGAAGGTTTAAGGTGCAAAAATCAAATCAAAGTAAATACCTTGGTTTAATAAGATCAATTCTAGAATAAAAACCAAGAAAGACTTTAAATAGCAAAGAGAGATTCTACGCAAGTTAATTTTTGGAGGTCTTTCTAATTATATTTTCCTATGTTTAAAAGGTTAATAAGAACATACGAACCAGTTTGATGCATAATTAGAAAATAAGTAATTTTCAGGATGTTACACTTGGTGGAGGAGTTTTGCATGCTCTAGGTTCGCCCCCTTTCTCAGTCGTGGCAAATAGAGGTTAACAAGGATGGGGAAGCGGGCGAACTGCCGAAGCTTGTTCTCCCGGGGGGGGGGGGGGGGGGGGGGGCGGGGGAGGGGGGGCGAATCGTAACCCTCTATGACTTTGTCCTTGTCGTTATTTTTCCCTTTTTTCCTCCGTCTCTTTTTTTTTTGTACTTATGCCCTGTACTCTTGTTTTCAACAGTTCTTACGCTGCCACAGGCCGAAAGCGAGGGCCGGAAGATGATTGGCGAACTCACCATAAATTAGTTCAGTCAATTGCTCTCCCGCCAGGCAGGCGGCCGGGCGAATCGTGTCTTCTCCGGCGAACTGCCGGCCCAGGCGAACCCTACAAAGACCGTCTTAAATGACGCTGATGATGCTGAGCCTTCGCGGAAGCATAAGCGCGCGAAGGGTAAGGCTGCCTCGTGAAAGCGTAAGGCAGCTGCCTCGGTTGAGTCCGACGCCGACGACGAGAAGGAGGGCGAAGACGAAGAGGAGGGGAGGAGGAGACCGTCGATGAGACTAGGGAAAAACTGATGTCTCCCGGTTACACTCCGAGCCCTTCCCATGCCGAAGTAGGGGTTGCATCTAGCTCATCTCCCCTTCAATCGAAAGAGGTGGAAGGGCGGAAACTCTTACCGCGATCGCGGGGGTTCCCCCACTTCGGACCGAGGTTGGCACCGAGGCCCGCGCGCGAGGGGTCGTGCAAATCGGGAATGCTTTCAGTGACGATGACCCCTCGCATGGCACCCCCACTTTGCCGGCCGAGCGGACCCCGAGATCCCCGGTCCCCGCTGCTGTCGCTGGATCAGCTGGTGAGGAGGCGCGAAGCTTCGCGGCGGGCGCCACTGCATCTGCCAAAGGTGCTGTGGTGGCGGCTTGCGCCACCTTCAATCCTCCCCTCCCTGGGCCTCACCTTTCGCCCCTGGCACCCGCGCGGGGGAAGCAGGCGGCGGTCGAGACTTCGGGTTCGGACAATTCGCTGTCTGCTCCCCGCTTCGTCTCTTCCGATTTCGAGACTTGTGCGGAACTCATCCCTTTTGTGAAGGGGGTGGGGCACCTTGTTTCGCCGGTGGGAGGCCTTGTGCCCTTCACCGAACTGAATGAGTTCGTCAAAGGATGCACCACGGCGAAGAGCCTCCTCGCTCGGGTATGCACATGGGCCTACTTTGCGCTATCCCAAGAACACCTTCAATTTCTTCTCATAACTTGTTTCGTTTATTTGTGAAGGCTCTTTCGGCTTAGTGCAACGTCGAGCAGGTGGTGAGGGCTTGCTTGGACAGCTACAAGGCCAGGGTTCGCTCCTTGGAGGGGGAGCTCAGCCGAAAGGAGCTTGAGAAGGAAACCCTCACGGGTTCGCTAAAAGATGCGAACTCCGACATCCGAAAACTCCGGCTTGAGCTCGAGAGAGAGAAGAAAGACAACCAAGGTCTTATGACCTACTACAATGACTCCGAAAGGATCTTGGATGGACTTCGCCGGGAGCTTGCACTGGAGAGGGCTGCGACGAAGGCGGTGACCGATGAGGCGAAGACAGCGTGCCACACTCTTCGTCTTGCGCTGACGGACTTGGGAGCCAAGGTCAGCGACGTCTCGGCCGAAGATACGTCCGCCCAAACCTTCATGGAGTGGAGCCGTGGCGGAGACCGCCGTCGCCTATGGGGATTGCTGTGCTCGAGTGTCGGCCACCTTCGCCCTTGGCCTCCTTCAACAGCACGGGTGCGAGCATGTAGCCGACTTTGCCAGGCTTGCCAAAGGGGATTGGACACTAAACTCGCAGGACATTTCGGCCCCCCTGCGTGCTTAGCGAAGGCACTTCTGGCAGAAAGACGGTCGGTTGACGGCGAAGGCTCGCCTGTACGCGCAGCTGGCGAAGGTCGAGGCAATTGACCGTGAGGAAGAGCCAACCGCACTTTAACCTGCCTCGGCGAAGGGGGATGCGAAGAATTCAAGCCAAGATCACCCCGAGGTGTGAGGCTCTCCGCCCCCGTACCTTCTGTTCTTAGATTTAGCGCCCAAGCTAATTTATCCTTGGGTTTTTTGTATATCGGGCCAATGGCTTTGACTATTATATATCATTTTCTGGCCACCCATGTTTATAAATGGAAATCATAGTATTTTGGCAATCCATCATTGCTTGTGTGTTTTGTATCCATATCCTTCGTGATGTTTCTGTTTTTCCTTTTTGTTCTTTATCTGGATTCTTTGCCATGCCTTCGACTTGGCCCCCTTATGTGCATACTTTTGACAGGTTTCTAGCCGAAAGATGTGCATTTGGCCCCCCTGCGGGAATTGGCGAAGTATGAATGAAAAATTTACGGCGAAGAAGGACCTGCCGAAGTTCAGGTGTCCTTTTCGACCCGTTTATCGCGAAATGCTGATAAATGGCAATAGTTACAAGGTTCTGAAGGTGGCGAGATGGATGCGGGCACACCCTGGTCAAACCCTTGAGGACTACGACCGCTACCATGTTGCCCGTAGCGAAGATAGTTCTAGATTTTAGCAAAATTTTAAGAGGTCGAAACGCCAAGAAGCGATCGCTCGTCGCCGCTATAGCTTGGTTTGTGCCTGGCCCCCGTCCCCTTTGAGGGTTGTATATGATATTAGTAGTGATGACGAATCTAGTTCGTCAACTTGTAAGGTAAACGAGGGCGAAGGTGTAAATGATGATGTAATTTACTTGTAATGTTTGCTTACGTAAAATACAATAGATTGGTTGTAATTTTGTCTACTTGACATTTTGTGAATTCTTGAACATATCTTCATGCTATCATTCGCATAGTCACAGTCGTGCTTTCGTTAGGTCGAAACGTGTCGGCCCCTTTGCGTACTATGGCGAAAAGATATGTTTATTTTCCAGCTCTGCTCTTCCGTTTTCGGCTCGTGGCAGGCGTGCTATTGAGCATCGTGGCCTATGCGTCAGTCGAGTACAACGGTGTTTTGACTTGTATTTTCAAAATTTGAGCTGTCGTGGTGTCGACGTTCGGTGAGCCATGCTTCGACCGATTCGTTTTGCCCCCCCCCCTGGCGTGTTCGCTGATCAGGCGTTTGCCTTAGGGTTTTTCCACGAAAACACCATTCACAGAAAAATAAAAAGAGAAAGGGACACAAAGATTTTATATTGGTTCGGGCCTCCAAGGTGGATAATAACCTACATCCAGTTTTTTCCCTTATTTTCATTTTCCCCTTTTTTTTGCGTTTTGTGCCGAATGGCTTACATAATATGTACATATTTACAATTGGCGAATCGGCTACCACCCATTTTACACATAGAATTGTCTAAGGGAAGCGGCATTCCAGGAGTGGTCGAACTCTTCGCCCTCCAGTGTTGCCAGCCGGAAAGAACCCGTTCGAGATTTGTGCTTGATCAAATATGGTCCTTCCCACTTGGACTCTAGTTTCCCGACTGCCACAAGGTTCGCCTTCTTCCTTAGTACGAGATGGCTGGGCCGGAGCTCTGTCGGGCGAACCTTTCTGTTATAGGTTGCCGAAGTGCCTTTCGCGTACTTGCGCATGTGTTCGAGTGCTTCGACTCTCACCCCTTCTAGAAGTTCGAGCAACACTTCACGCCCGTCTTTGCCCCTGGAAAACATCACCCTTGGTGAGTTAGTCCCTAGTTCTGCGGGGGTCATCGCCTTGTGGGGAGCATGAAAGGGCTAAACATTGTTGGCCTTGTGGGGGGTTGTCCGAATGGCCCAGATAACGGATAACATTTCGTCTGGCCATTTACCCTTCGACGCCCCCTCAAGTCTCTTCTTTAGCGCCTCGAGGATTTTTCCATTTGCTCGCTCGGCCGCCCCGTTCGACTGCGGGTGTGCGACCGAGGCGAACTTGATTTGCAAATTTAGCCTCTCGCACATTTCCTTGAATTTCTTGGAGTCGAACTGCATGCCGTTGTCAGTGATGAACTCTTTCGGCACTCCGAATCGACAAATTATGTTTTTCTAGACGAACTTCTGAACCACTACTGCGGTTATTGTGCCAAGGGGTTCGGCCTCGATCTAGCAAGAGAAGTACTAGATGGTTACAATGGCGAACTTGTAGCCATTTCGCGCCACTAGAAATGGGCCAACGATGTCCAAGCCCCATCTTGCGAATGGCCAGATTGGCGTAATTGGCTGTAGGTCGTACTGCGGTGCAGTTTGGCTTCGGCCATGCCGCTGACAGCTTTCGCATTTCTTAATTTGCTCAACACATACTTTGGGTACGGTTGGCCAATATATGCATTGGCGAAATACTTTTGATGCGACTGTTCTTGCCGCCTGGTGTGCTCCGCACATCCCCTGGTGTTCCTTTACCATTTCCTCACCTTCGGGGAAAGAAACACAACGAAGCATGGGCTGCAGCATACCTGTTCGGTACAATTGCCCAGAGATTAGCCTATACTTCGCAGCTCTGATTTGCAACTGTTTAGCCATTGCTTCGTCATCTGGCAGCCATCCCTCTTTGAGGTGTTTGACGAAAGACTGTCACGCCCAGAAATTCACTAGTAATTTCCGAACTTATTTGTGCATAAAATCCTCGTCCAGGAATCAGCCGAGGTACACAAACTGACAATTTAATATACAAATCCATCATGATAATAACGTTACACACAAAAGAAAAGAAAACAGCAGCGGAATAACGGTCTAGCGATGGCTTCAGCTCCACTCCCACAGGCAGCTCAACTGGGGTATAAGCCAAACGTCTTCTCCTTCTGGATCCTTTTTCTTCAACTGAGGTTGATTGATTATTGCAAGAATGAGCATATGACATACTCAACAAGCCACACAGCAAATATGCAAGTGCACAAGGATACCAAAGGATGGCATAATATAGGCTCATTTGCAAAAGCAGCATTTAGCAAAACATTTAAGAGAAGTAAAACAGTGGAGTAATTAATCATCAATTTTAATCAACACTGAACAACACACCCATGCTGCATAGGCCCAACCATCCTGAACAACCATACCCGGCTGTACAGATCTATCTCCAAACCAGGAGCTAAACAAATTATTACCAATTATAGCATCAATAATTATTGTGAGAGGTGTGAGACTAATCACGAAAAACATTGCTCAACTCGCCCATAACCGCGGGCATGGCTATTCGAATAGTTTTACTCTGGCCAGAGGTGAACCACTATACCCACAAGACACAGCCCCACAACATGTCACCATGCGCCTCGATACCACCACGGTACCTCGGAAAGGAGCTGTGACAGTACCCCTCGCACAACACAATCCACCACAGTGCACCGTTCCCGGATCATAGTCACCCCCTTATAAACAAGGCATGGACTCCCCAGCGACCCCCGTGGGCTTATCTCCGCCACTTCACAGTCTGGTGCTCTGCAATGAACCATGCTATACGAAAGGTAAAGCCATTGCCCATGCTGGCTTGTGGTTGGCACGGTTAGTGTCTCACAACAGTAGTTCGCGAACCGGTCCTTAATTGTCATGAGCACGACCATCAAAACCATGTGCTCACAACCCACCTTTATCAAGTTTTAGTTGGCAAATTAATTACTAAACCAATCACGATTGACCATCGTGAGCTATTATTAAGCCATCATAAAATAATAGTGAATCATAAGTTATCCCAATAATGTGCTAAAGTTTCTAAGCATGGCTAAGCAATTATATCTAATATCTGGCTGAACCAATATATAAAGCTCAACTAGTCAAGTTACAATAACCCAAGGTATCAAGGAATAAAGTAATCAATGCAAACAGGCCATAACAAAGGAATAAGTTCACACCACCCGGTGACATTCGAAAATAAATGCACAGTTGAAATAAATAGAGAATTTAAATATAGGATCAACATGCTCAAAGGAATTGTGTTTGGGATCTATGTGACTTGCCTTGCAATAATCGGTCTTCAATCAATCTGCTTGAACACTTCCGACGCTCTCACGAACCTTCGAAACGACGGAAACGACAAATTAACACGCAAAACGAGGAAAACACTAAGAAATTCCAAGTAAACAGTACATACAAAGTAAACAAACATGTAGATCATAATTTTAGATGAATTATGAGACTTGAACGGCCTCATTCTGACTTCATATGAATTTAATATGAATTTTACAAGATTTAATCTAATTAAAGCCCATTAAAAAGAATTAAATAAATTTAATTCAATTTATGGATACTTTTAATATGTAGATTTTTATTTTATACAACTTTAGAGACTTGAACCAACTAAAACCGAGCTAAGATGAATTAGTTATGAATTTTTAAAGATTAAATCGGATTAAATCATTTATATAAATTTTAATTGAATTATGACGCAATAATGAATTATTTTTGAAAAGGAAAAAGAGATTATTGCGTCAGCGGGCTCGGCTCACGGTGGACCGGGTGCAAGGCGACGGTCTACGGAAACGAACGGCCGAGATCGATCCTATCCAAAACGAACGGCTGAGATCGAAGCGGTCCACCACGGGTCTATGGCTGACGGCAACGATGACGTCGGCGATGACGTCACCACCGGCGACGGCTCGGGCGGCGCACGCTCGACGGCGAGCGGCGGCGGGACGGCACAAACGGAGGGTACCAACGGGTAGAGGGCGACGCGGCAAACTCACTAGTGGCTTGGACGGCGGCGGACGACGACAGATGACGACGGTGGCGAGGCTGAGGCGGCGGCGACCTTTGGGTCGACGGTGATGGCGGTGCTCCGGCGGGAAACAGCGGCAACGGAGGGGTGGACGAGGTGCTGCTCCTCCTCGTGATCCTGCTGGGGGCGATGGCGACCGAAGGCGGCGACTGCAACGGCGGCGCGGCGCAACTGGATCGACGGCGACGGCGGCGACCCATGGAGAGACGCGGAGGTGGCGCTACAGACGGCGGTGGGCAAAGACGAAGGTGGCGGCAGATAGAGGAGAGCTCGGGGATCCTTTTATAGGGGCTAGAAGGCGGCGGCGAAGGCCCACGGTGACCGGCGACGAGAAGGAAAGGTTTTAGGGTTCGGAGTAGAAAAGCCGATCCGAATCAAGCTCAAATCCGTCGGTTTCCAAACAAAATTGGCCGAAGTTCTAAAAGAGAAAAGGAAGAGGAGATCTCGAGAATCATTTCCCCTCTATCGATTTCACCGGAGGAGGAAAGGGGCGGCCGGATTTGGAAGGACGGCGGCGGCGCAGCTCGGCTAGGGTTTCGGCGGCAACGGCTGGAGGAAGACGATGGGCCTGACAGGCGGGACCCACCTGTCAGCGAGCGGGAGAGAGAGAGGAGAGCGGCGGCTGCGCGCGCGCGGGCCGACTGGGCCGACTAGGCTGGGGAGGAGAGAGAAAGGGAGACTTGGGCCGACTTTCGGCCCAAAGCCAAAAGAGGAATTTAAAAACATTTTTCTATTTAGATTATTCATGAAATGATATTCCATTGATTAAAAATACTTCCTTGGCTCAAATAAATCCCAGAAAAATCTAGGAACTAAAGAATCAAGAGAAGTATTTAACAAAATTTTATCTAGCCCACTTTTATATTGAAATTTAACAAATTAAAATTAGATCTTCTCTTCTAGGCTTTTAAGATCATTTATAATAATTTCTTTTAGACAACAATTTATAATTTAAGGATTTTTAAACAAGAAAAGCACTTAACACTTATAATTAGATCATTAATGATGAAATAATTACTGAACTGTTCTTTGTATCATTTAATAATTGAGCTCTGAAAAATCCAAGAAAATTTGAGAGAGTATAATTAATCATGGAGAATTTAATAAAAATTAAATCCAACCATGCTTTATTTTTAGAAAATTTTATCTCCCATATTTAACTTCACTTGTAAATTAAAGAACATTTAATATAAATTCTATTAATAATTTATTAGATAATTTATAAATCCTAAAACGAAAATCAGGCTGTGACAAAGACGTACGCCAATCGCCTGGGTCTTCGCCCGGCTCCACATGGTCAATTGCCATGATGTCTTGGCTATCTTCTGGCACACTTGGTGTATAAAGGACTTTGAAGAAGACACCTGGCGAATGTGGTCCTCCGCAAGAAGCAGATTTCGCTAATGCATCGGCTTCTTCATTCTGGCCTCGGGGCAAGTGTTCAACCGTTATGCCGGCGAAACTTTTGTCCATAGACTGAACAGCCTCTAGGTACTTTCTCATTCTCTCTTCCTTTGTCTCGAAGGATTTGTCAACTTGGCTCGCGACAAGCTTTGAGTCCGTCTGGACTAGCAAACGCCGAATGCCCAAAACTTTCGCTTTTCTCAGGCCCAATAACACTGCTTCATACTCTGATGTGTTGTTGGTTGTGTCGAACTGCAGTCTTGCTGCATACCGAATTGGGACACCTCACGGCGAGGTTAGGATTGTAGCGATGCCCGCCCCCTTATGAGACCACGAACCGTTGGAGTGCATGACCCATGTTTGTTCGACCGGTTTGGGCTCTTGGATAGTCGCAGGCGTCCATTCGGCCACGAAGTCAGCGATGACTTGGGACTTGATTACGGTGCGAGCGACAAAGTGCAGATCGAAGGGTGATAGCTCAGCGGCCCATTTGCTTAGACGCCCTGTGATTTCTTTACCTCGAAGCACTTCGCCCAAAGGGTACTGCGATGGTACCACGATTCCGTGGGCTTGGAAATAGTGTTTAAGCTTTCTTGAAGCCATCACCAGGGCGTAAGCGAGTTTCTCCATTTCAATGTATCCGACCTTCGCCCCTTGGAGAGCTTCGGAAACAAAGTAAACTGGCTTCTGACCTGCTTCGGTCTCTCGTACCAAAGCTGCACTGACGGCCACAGGCAAAGCTGCCAGATAGAGCCATAGTTCGCTCCCTGCTACCGGGTGTTGGTATTTGATACGGTTACAGATAAAATCTACAAGCGCACTGATAGACCGATGTAGCACTTCCCCTACGGAGTATTCCAAGGGTATCGAATCCAAGGGAAAGTGTGTGATCAGAGCTTCCTCCAGTTCATCCAAGGACACCAAGCAAATGATAGGCCAGGATAGAGAGGATTTACTAGTGAGAAACAGTGTCTAGGGAAAGCTTAATTTTAATCCTAACGCAATACTTCAGGCACTGGCAACCCGCTGTTCTCAGCTATCGCTCTACTAGTACCCGGACAGGGAGGACTTCAGTGATCTCGAGGGTTGTCACCACCTCTACACCCACCTCAACGTACTGTGGGATACGTAGCAATTACTGGATAATAATTACCTAAACACCACGTCTAAGAAACTAATATCTACTTTAGTGTTTATAACTCACCAAAGCAATCACTACATTTTAGTTGATTATAGTGAACAACAATCCCGTATGCTGATTAGGAACTAAGCAAGAGATAATTCTCACAAGATAAATCTAAATTACTCAAGAAGAATATTATATTGAATTCAGAGTAATAAACATAATAAAAGAAAGAGGAGAAGATTACCGACAACTCCGGAATTTCTTCCGACTCCTACTCTACTCTCTTCCTATTCTAGTATACAATATAGTACAATACAGCCTCTTATAATTCAGCTCAAGCTTGGAAGTGTGTGTTGAAGTGAGTGAGATGATGTCCTTATATAGGGGTAGGTATAACGGTTGGCGAAGGGGAAATGTCCGAAGTGCCCTCCAACCGCCATCAGGGATGCATCTGGGACGTCCACGCCAAACCCTAGCTTGGATGGCTCAGATTGTGGTTCGGCCGAACCTGGGCTGGGCCCATTTGGCCTGGCCTTTGGCCAAAGTCCTCTCCTAGTCCTCCTCTGTCCATTTCTTGGTATCTTGGGCTGATTTACGGATGTTTCGATGAAGTTCACAACCCATCGTTGCATGGATACATAATTCTCCTCACTTTAGTCTGATTTTCCTCCCAACGTTAGGGTTTATCACCTGCATACAAATATACACCAACACATGTGGAATATGTGAGATTAAGTGCCTATCTCTATGTTGGATGTTTTATTATCTGATCTTTATGCAGATGTTGGCGGTATAGAATCGACATTTAACACCCGCCAACAAAACCCCCCACACTTAGCCCTTTGCTCGTCCCTGAGTAAAGGTTAGTGTAGAATGAATTTCTTCAAAAGATGAATCAAGCATATAAATCATTTACAACCATACCTGCACCTGTGAACTTTTTTAGTGGCTATCTTACCATCTTGAGTAATTGATAAATAGAACGATCTTGATTCCAGTCCTTCTTACTTCTCTGTCAGACTCATGGGATTTTCATGAATTTTCGCAAACTAGCTCTTTTCCTCATATTGACTTTCTCTCTTGTCTCTCAAAGATGTATATTTTCTTTTTGGATCCTCTCCAAGGCAAAAATGTGCCAGAATTCATCCCTATTCTAAGGCTGATATGTGGAGCTTGGTAGGGATAAATTGTGACATACCTGCATCATATATATTGCAAAGCCAAAAATATGGACTCAAGAAGATAATCAGTCATACTCCTAGATCAAGGGTCTTTATTTAAGGTGGAAAATGGAAAAGTAAAATATTTTGTGGAATTATGGAATAGAGAGATGATTCTCCTTTTTTCTACACTTTCTCTCCAAATTGGTTCTCTTGCCATGATTGTGGAGGGGGCATGGCTATATTTTCTTTGCTCAATGTTTTGAGAGCAAACTTTATTTCCATAGGTCTCTTTCTTCTCTTTTTTTTTTCATAGCCATGCCTTTCCCTCCTTTTCTCATTTTATTTTTGCCAAGAACTTTTCCAGGAGAAGAAAGCATAGTTCATTGTAGGAATTTAATTGAATGAATATTTTTGTGGAAAACCAACTTCCAGTGTAGAAGTTTAGCTCAATTTTATATGTGGAAATGGAAAGTGGAAATGATAATGACCCCTTGATCATGAGAGTATGAAAGATATCTAACACAAGTCACAATTTTGACTAAGCTCAATATAATGTCAAGCAGTCATATGCATGATAAGGTTGATCACTAATGTACTTGCATATGGCCTTGGTAGGTATAAGGTAAAGTCAATTGAAGGATAGAGCTTTTAAAACAGTTTTATTTTTGAAAACAAATTCCCAAGAGTCACAACAAAGTTACAAGGATTCCTTTCATCTTAATCATCTCACATAAAGCAATTACCTAGATGCATAAGGTTCCCTAAACATGGATGGTTGTTCACAAGCACAAATTCAGCTGACAATAATGAATATATAAGATCAATCACATAAAGAATTTCAATAGTTGGAAATTTTATCTTTCACTTATGCTTGAACCAATTGTTTCTGAATTTTCCGCTCTAGTACTACACCATGGTGGAGATATTCAGATAAAAGACGTGCTCACCTGCTTACCTGTGAAAGTTGAGAAGGATTGGGGCTAGACTTGGTTCGGCCGAACCACCAGGTTCGGCGGAACCACTCTGGTGTCCAATCCCTCTGCAACTTTCTGCATAGTTCAGTGCTTCCAGGTGTTCAGATATTTCAACAATTCTAAAAGCATATGCACGTCAGAAGCTGGGATATCTCCCCCACACTTATTCAAAACCTGAATTTTATTAAACATAAAAAAAACAAAATTTGGCAAACATTGGGGTTAACACCAATGAGCCACATTATTTATAGCAAGTGCTCAGATGATTGGAAAAATAAAACCAAGCACCTACTACTATTTTATTCATGGGAAAGGAAACATCTAATTAGCATAATACTTATTTTCCTTTCCCATCTCTATGAATGCACGCTTGATCTTAGCGCACAAACCGCGACTCAGGGTATCAAAATTATTCCTAAGTTCAGCGAGTTCTACCCCTAGCTCCGCATTGCGATCCCTAAGCTCTATGTTCTCCTTGCGGAGTTTCTTCACTTGAGCGGCGAACTTGTGGATCGAGGGCTCCAGCGATTTCACCTCATCCTCTTGGAATTGGCCAGGAGCCCTCACAATTGGAGGGGGCGTCAAATGACGCTTCACCTTCACAGGTGGAGGGCTACGGGACTCCGCTGCCCCCTCCTTCTCCGATGCCATCAAAGGCCAGAGTAGACCCTTACCATACCCACCGCCGGGAGTTCGCACTCCCTGAATGCAGAAACGCTCTCCTTTCGAGTGGGTGGAGTAGCGGTGGGTGTGGGGTACATGTGGAGCACCTCATCCCCTGCTTTGGTGAAGAGGGTGCCCACATAGTGCTCGGCGGGAGGCGGAGCGGTCTTCCTGTCATATTGGAAAAGGCATCGTGCCTTTAACAAGCCGAGCTCTCCCGTAGTCGGCCGTCGTGCAGGCGAATCCCCCCGGATTTTTGATCTTGCGACATGTCGAGGGGAGAGGGATCGCGCTGCCGAACGGGGCTGAGAGGGGTTCGGCCGAACTAGGGAACTCGCCGACGGGCTCCAAATTTGTTGGGGAGCCTGGCACTGTTGCAAGGGGCTGCGTCCACAGTGCATTTACCCTTCCATCGTGTAGTGCTCCACTGGGATTAATTGATTCACCGGTGTCGGCTCTCCGTCGAGGTTGTATGTGGAATTTGAGGAGGAGCCGATGAATGGGATCAAAGATTTGCCAGCCATTGGTGAGTTGGAGATGCAAGGCAATTGGGTTGAGATGGAGAGAAAGGTTGCAAAAATGTGAGAGAGAGGAGGAAGACCAGGGGCTCTGGTTCAGGTACGACTGATCTACCTCCTAACTCGCATCTAAACAGACTCAGGACGAGCGGGGGAGACTGCCATTCAAAATTGGGGCCAATCGGGCGCCGCCCTGGTTCGGCCGAACCCTGGTGGGTCCGGCAGGCCACCAAATTTTTCCTAGGCCCACAAAAACCTATTCTAAGCACAAAAATGACAACTATACAGGGTTTTAAGCATGCAATAGATGAGATCATCATGCAATTAATTCAATAACATCCACTTCTTCATCTAAAGTTTCGTTTGGCTCAAGAAAAATCTTAAATATGTTACCTGAGTCGTCGCGGAGTGTGATTGCCCCATGCGAAGAGGTGTCGATGACATCGAACGGTCCTTCCCATTTACTGCGCAGTTTTCCATGGCTGAAAAGCTTAACCCTGGAGTTGAACATCAGTACTTTGTCTCCTGGCTTGAATTTCTTGATTTTTATCCTTTTGTCATGCCAGCGCTTTGTCCTTTCTTTGTATATCTTTGCGTTGTGGTAAGTCTTTTCTCTCCTTTCCTCAAATTTAGCGATTTGCATTTTTCTCCATTCTCCTGCTCCCTCAAAATCCATGTTCCAGTTCCTGATGGCCTAGTATGCTCTGTGCTCAAGTTCTACAGGGAGTCGACATGGCTTCCCATAAACTATCTGATATGGGGACATTCCAATGGGTGTCTTGTATGCTGTCCGATATGCCCACAGTGCGTCCGGCAATCTATCCTTCCATCCCGTTCCTTTTTTGTTGACCGTCTTTTGCAAAATATTCTTGATTTGTTTGTTTGATGTTTCTGCTTGACCACTGGTCTGTGGATGGTAAGGTGTGGCCACATTGTGTTTGGCTCCCATTTCTCGTAGGAGGTCTTGGAAGGTTTTGTCAATAAAATGAGAACCTCCGTCACTTATGACCATTCTAGGGGTACCAAATCTTGGGAATATGATTTCGGTGAACATCTTCTTGGCATGCCTCGCATCTGCGGCGCTGCATGGCATAGCCTCAACCAACTTGGAGACATAGTCGACTGCCACCAGAATGTACTCGCAGCTGCGGGACTTAGGGAAAGGTCCCATGAAGTCTATACCCCCAAACATCAAATATCTCGACTTGCAAATTGTATGTGAGGGGTATTGCATTGCGAGCAATGATTCCTCCTTGCCTCTGGCAGCTAGTGCATCTTCTGACGAATTCTCTTGAGTTTTCGTACATTGTTGGCTAGAAGAAACCACTTTGCCAAATCATGGCCTGGGTGTGGAATGCACCGTAATGGCCACCATAGGGTGAGGCATGGCATCGTTCTATGATCTTTAGTCCTTCTTCAATTGGCACACATCTTCGTAGTAGGCCATCGGAGCAGACCCGATACAGGTATGGCTCATCCCATATGTGACGGCGACTTTCATACTTCAATTTTCATTGATTTTCCCCTGGTGGTACGTACATGGATACCATGTAGTTCACTATGTTGGCATACCACAGGTTGGAGTCGCTAACCATCATCAGCATGTCATCTCTTAAGAAATCATTGATCGGCTGTTCCTGCATGTTAGTGATATGCAGCCTGGACAAATGATCTGCTACAGAATTTTCTACTCCCTTTTTATCTTTAATTTCTAAGTCAAATTCTTGGAGTAGCAAAATCCATCTTAAGAGATGAGGTTTAGCATCTTTCTTAGTGAGCAGGTATTTCAAAGGGCAGAGTCCAATCAGAAGGTTGAATGATTGGAGCGGAGACGAGTGCCTTTTTGAGAACTTCAAAAGATTTTAGGCACACGTCATCGAACTCAAAGGACGCATCCTTGGCTAGCAGATTGGTCAGGGGTCTGGCGATTGTAGAGAAGTCCTTGATGAACCTTCTATAAAAGCCGGCGTGACCCAAGAAGCTGCGGATTCCTTTGATGTTCACGGGAGGAGGAAGTTGATCTATCACATCAATTTTAGCACGATCAACTTCGATTCCTCGTTTGGACACTCGATGCCCAAGAACTATCCCTTCACGGACCATGAAATGTCACTTTATCCAGTTAAGCACCAAGTCCTTTTCTTGGCATCGTTGTAAGACTTTGTCTAGATTCTGCAGACAATGACCGAAAGTCTTTCCATAGATCGAGAAGTCATCCATGAAGACTAATGATATCCTCGATCATGTCTGAGAAAATAGACATCATATACCTTTGGAAAGATGCAGGAGCGTTGCACAGTCCAAAGGACATCCTACGATACGCATAGGTGCCATATGGACATGTGAACGTAGTCTTACTCTGGTCCTCCGGATGGATGAGAATTTGATGATATCCGGAATACCCATCAAGGAAACAGAAGAAGGAATGATTTGCCAGTCGTTCCAACATTTCATCAATGAAGGGTAGCGGCAAATGATCCTTTTTTGTAGCCTTGTTGAGTTTCCTATAATCGATACACATCCTCCATCCGGTTACGGTTCGTTGTGGAATTAGTTCATTCTGAGCATTTGCAACGACCGTCATTCCTCCCTTCTTAGGCACAACCTGGACTGGGCTAACCCACTCACTGTATGGTACGGGATAGATAATCCCGGCATGTAGGAGTTTCAAGACCTCTTTCTTTACAACCTCTCACATTGCATTATTGAGCCGTCGTTGAGGTTCCCTAGAGGGAGTACTTTCGGGGTCAATAGGAATACGATGGGTGCAAAGTGCGGGATTAATCCCCCTAAGGTCCTGAAGCGAGTAGCCAAGAACAGAACGATGCTTTTCCAACACGGTAAGAAGACGTTGAGTCTCATCTTCAGAGAGCTGGTCACTGATTATGACCAGAGCCTCTCTGTCTTTGTGTAGGAAGGCATATCGTAGGCCTGGAGGTAGAGGTTTAAGCTCAAGCGGAGGTCAAGGTGGCGATTCCACGATTGGCAGGTAGAGAGTCTCACCGGGATCTGCTTCTTCCTTGATGAAGTCGGGGACCTCATCTTCCAAAAGGGCCTCAGGAGACTCATGAGGAGGAACTGCAGTAACCTCTTGCGCTGACTCAATTTCTGGGAGAGGGTCGGTCAAGGTGATCCTTGCCCGCGAGAATGGGACTCAATTTCTGGGAGAGGGTCGGTCAAGGTGATCCTTGCCCGCGAGAATGGAATAGAGAATTCATTCTCTCCCAGTGTTATTTTGAGGCTACCTAATCGGGGTGTGTTGATGAGAAGCTGCTCAATGGGCAGCCCGATTAGGATATCAAAGTCTTGGATTTCAAAGACGTGGAAATCCAAGATCGCCTCCCTGTCTTCAAAGCAGACAGGCATGCCTTGTACAATCCCAAATCCTTCGATGATATTTCCGTTCGGATGCTTGAAGAATTTGTTTGTCGGGGTCATTGCCTTATCACTCAAATAAGCGAATGCAAAAGACTCAGAGACGATGTTGGCCCCGACAGTTGGACTGTAGAGAATACCGACATCGTTCCCTTCTAGATGGCAAGGAATGATTCGGGGAGCGGTATTTATCCAAATTACTTCGGATGAAAGCTCTGCCTCCCTTTGCCATTCGTCGCTCATTATGGATGTCAGCTCCCAGACAGTTTCTCGCAGGAACCCAAGTTCCATAGGATCGGGAGGTGACAAAGGAACGGATGGTTTCCTCTTGCTAAAGTAGTTCAGGGTATTGCCGTAGTCTTCGTCAAAACCTTCCCCGAACATAATTGCGGCACAATCCGGAGTCTGAATTTCTTCATTCTCGATGGACGGCTGCTTAGGAACCTTCTCATCAATCGAGCTAGCAGAAGTAGATGGTTCAGCAAGTGGCTCAATCGTTAGAGGTTCCTCTATCTTGGACATGGATGCCTCCAGCTGGGATTCATTGGACTGCGTCATGAAGGAAGTGTTTTCTAGGATGCGATCCAAAATCGTTTTTCCTTCTGACGGTGCCTTGTGCATGAATGATCCTCCAGCGGTTATGTCCATATAGAATGTAGATTCCTTATCCAAACCCGTATGGAAATGTTGGAGAAGCACATACTCGGGTAAAGACAGGGTTGGTCCCGACTGCACTAAATTAGTGAATCTAGACCAAGCTGCACCGATTGATTCGTTTTCGATCTGCTTGAAACTGAGAATTTCTACTCAAAGGGTAGTAATATGGGTAACTGGAAAGAAGGCAAGATAGAATCTGTCTCGCAGCTTTTCCCAGCTACCGTTTACACATCCAACGGTAGAGGTGTACCATTGCTTTGCTCTCTCTTGAAGAGAGAACGGGAACAATTTCCACCGCACAGTTTCTTGTCTCATGCCACGAATCTTGAGGCATGAGCAGACTTGCTCAAAGTCTCGCAGATGATGGTAGGGATTTTCTAGATCAAAGCCAGAAAAAGGATTTTCCCTGACCATACTAATTAGCTTGGGACGAATTTCATAGCCAGTTGTATAAATGGGCTCCGATGAAGGAGGTGGCTCATAGAATTCGCCCCGAGGAGCAGACAGCTCAAACAGAGGTTGCTCCATGGTCGAGAAGAGTTGACAGGAATACTTCTCTAGGAAAGCAGGGGTGAAGGTAGAATAAAAAATGAAAAAGGATACGAGGATGAACTGGGTTCGGAAATGATCAGCAACCGTTCCCCGACAACGGCGCCAGAAATGCTTGTTGGTATTTGATACGATTATAGATAAAATCCGCAAGCGCACGGATAGACCGATGTAGCACTTCCCCTACGGAGTATTCCAAGGGTACCAAATCCAAGGGAACGTGTGTGATCAGAGCTTCCTCCAGTTCATCCAAGGACACCAAGCAAATGATAGGCCAGGATAGAGAGGATTTACTAGTGAGAAACAGTGTCTAGGGAAAGCTTAATTTTAATCCTAACGCAATACTTCAGGCACTGGCAACCCGCTGTTCCTAGATGTCGCTCTACGACGTACCCGGACAGGGAGGACTTCACTGATCTCGAGGGCTGTCACCACCTCTACACCCACCTCAACGTACTGTGGGATACGTAGCAATTACTGGATAATAATTACCTAAACACCACGTCTAAGAAACTAATATCTACTTTAGTGTTTATAACTCACCAAAGCAATCACTATACTTTAGTTGATTATAGTGAACAACAATCCTGTATGCTGATTAGGAACTAACCAAGAGATAATTATCACAAGATAAATCCAAATTACTCAAGAAGAATATTATATTGAATTCATAGTAATAAACAGAATAAAAAAAATAGGAGAAGATTACAGACAACTCCGGAATTCTTCCGACTCCTACTCTATTCTCTTCCTATTCTAGTATACAATATAGTACAATAGAGCCTCTTATAATTCAGCTCAAGCTTGGAAGTGTGTGATAAAGTGAGTGAGATGATGTCCTTATATAATATAGTACAATATAGTCCAATAGGTATGACGGTTGGCGAAGGGGAAATGTCCGAAGTGCCCTCCAACCGCCATCAGGATGCCTCTGGGACGTCCACGCCAAACCCCAGCCTGGATGGCTGAGATTGTGGTTCGGCCGAACCAGGGGGTTCGGACGAACCTGGGCTGGGCCCATCTGGCGTGGCCTTTGGCCCAAGTCCTCCCCTGGTCCTCCTCTGTCCATTTTTTTGGTATTTTGGGCTGATTTACGGATGTTTCGATGAAGTTCACAACCCATCCTTGCATGGATACAGAATTCTCCTCACTTTAGTCTGATTTTCCTCCCAACTTCAGGATTTATCATCTGCATACAATATACACCAAAACCTATGGAATATGTGAGATTAAGTGCATATCTCTATGTTGGGTGTTCTATTATCTGATCTTTATGCAGATGTTGGCGGTATAGAATCGACATTTAACACCCGCCAACACCGGGCTAACCAGAGCCGAAGGGCTTTGGAGGTACCGCTTGAGCTCATCAAAGGCTGTTTGGCATTCGGGCGTCCAACTGAATTTTCCTGCCCCTCGAAGGGTCTTGAAAAATGGCAAGCCCCTTTCGGCTGCTTTTGACAAGAATCGACTTAGTGCCGCAATTCGCCCCGCAAGATTTTGTACTTGTCGTACGCTCGATGGTGGCTTCATTTGCTGAATGGCATCGATTTTCTCGGGATTCGCTTCGATCCCCCGTTCGGACACAAGGAAACCCAACAACTTACCGGCATGAACACCGAAAACGCATTTCTCTGGGTTTAGTTTAATGCCAGCAGTGCGAAGGTTGTTGAAAGTCTCTTGCAGATCTGATGCATGGTCGAAAGCTTTGCGGCTTTTTACAACAATGTCATCAACATAGGCTTCGACATTTCGCCCCAGCTGCAACCCCAAGACTTTGTACACCAACCTGGCGAACGTAGCCCCTGCATTTCTTAAGCCGAAAGGCATTCTGAGATGGCAGAAAGTGCCGAAGGGTGTGATGAAGGCTGTCTTGGGGATATCTGCCGGGTTCATGTGAATCTGATAATATCCAGAGTATGCATCCAAGAAGCTTATGAATTCGCAACCGGCGGTCGAATCAACCAGCTGGTCGATCCGTGGTAATGGGAAATCGTCCTTTGGGCACATCTTGTTGAGGTCTGTGAAGTCAACATACATTCGCCACTTGCCGTTCGACTTTTTCACCAGTACTGGATTTGCTAACCACTCTGGGTGGTCAATCTCTTGTATAACTCATGCTCTCAGCAGCTTGTTCACCTCTGCTTTCGCCACCTCTTGGCGATCTGCCGACATTTTCCTTAGCTTCTGCTTCTTCAGCTTTGCTTCAGGTTTGACTGCGAGGTGGTGCATGATGACATCTGGCAAAACGCCCCCCACATCGTCTGGTCCCCAAGCGAAGATGTCAATGTTCTTTTTTAGCACGGCTAGTATACCGTTGACTTCTTGCTCACTTAGGTCTCCACCGAGTGATATGACCTTGGCGGGGTCAAAATCATCTATCTGTCGCTGGATGACTTTGCCGTGTAGGGCGGGCTTCGGTATTGGCTTTGCTTTTTCCTGCCCTTCGACCTCTAAGGTGTGGACCTCCCTGTCGAAAGGGGTTGCTGCGACAGCCGAAGGCTGAGAACCCTTTACAACTATCACACCGGCTGGGCCAGGCATCTTGAGCTTGAGGTAATTGTGATGAGACTGCTTCTAACATGGTCAAAGTGCCCCTGCCGAAGATGGCGTTGTAGTTGTAGGGGATGTCGAAGAGTATCTCTTCTTCTCTTCTGTTCTCTTGCGAGCCGAAAGCAACTTTGATGAGGGCTTGTCCCAGAACCTGCACCGCTTCGCCTCCAAAACCTCTGAGCAAAGTCGGTGCTTGAGATAATGCCAAAGTTGGCAAACCTATCTTGGCATATGTCCCGGCGAACATGACATCAGCCGAACTCCCTCCATCAATCAAGATGCGCCGTACTTCAAAGCCAGCCATCTCTGCCGAAACGACCAACGGGTCCTGGTGTGGGAAAAGAACTCCTTCGGTGTCCTGATGAACCCTGAGTTCCACTCAACACTCAAGGCTGTTGTTGGCCCGATCTTTCGGTGAGTTGAGATAACTATGATTTGGGAGAAACGTTGACGATCCGACTACAACCGTACAAGACGTTGCGTTGCGCCTTAGCGATCGATACACCTCTCCGTGGGATGTTGATCTTGCCGATGCAAATCAACCTTATTCCTGCAAGCAAATCGAAGAAACAAGCAAGAACAAGATAAAAGCAATCTAATATTGCAAATAGGAATTTAATATGATAAGTTGGGGTTCCGAAGAACAAGCAGACGGACGGTCTAGCCGACACGCGCGCTGCAAGCAAGTAGCAATGGCTAAACTTTAATCTATCAAAACCCAAGAAACTCTAAAGGGGTACCTAACTATTTAAGGAGGTGGGAGGACGACCTAAGGGGACCCTAGGGTCATGCTCCACCTGGTTGGGGCGCACCCCACATGGGCCCCACCTGGGCCGGGGTCCCAAATGAAGTTACAAGCCCATAGGCCCATTATAGATGACGCAGCACCTTGTTCCTGTGATTGTGGCCACACGAGATGGAATTCGGAGATGAGGCTGGATCCATTGGAAAGAGGACTCCGTGGGCTTTCCATCAAGTACTCACGGGCCAAAAACGGAGGTCGTATGCAGATTCGGCGGCCGTTTGAAATCAACAGCGCAGCAGGTGGCCGAATCGGATTCCAGCACTTGGAGGCCTTGATCTTGATGTCTTCTTGTTCATGCATGATGTGAGCAATGGTTATATCCGTAGTAGCCATGGTCACATCATCCTCCTCTTCTTCACGGAAAACCGTCCTCGGTTTTTCCATGTGGTGCAAATCTTGCTCCCCTTCTTCAAAACCGACCTGTGTCTTTGGACAAAAGCAAAACAAACTTGAAGTAACATCAGTGGTCCTAACACTACTCTCCAGTTTGCATTTTCTTGGCACAACAACAGAGGGTTGCATATCTGAACAAATGTAAACTTTGTGCACCAAATAAATGTCGCTATCATTATATTTGCCAAAGATGTGAAAAATAACATTACGAGGACATGGCAAATCACAATGAGCAAATATTTTGGCCTTCAAATAATTGAGCTCACAAGAATCATCAAACAGAATATAGCCCAATGTATTTAAAGAAGATTGCAATTGAAGTTCATCATTCTCGCTGGACGTGTGAATAACATGCTTAAATTCAGTACATGGAGAATCAAGATTAAAAGTAGCATGTTCATTCACTAGTTGTGGAATGGATATAAGTGAAGTACTGTCGCACAACTCTTCTTTACCACAAGGAACAGAATGCAAATCAACTTGTGACAAAGGCAATTCAGAAGTAGGTTCCACTAAAGTTTGCTCTAGGTCAGCATGGAAAGTGGAAAAATGTAATTCATCAGAAGCATACTCACCTTGAGTAATTCCTGCACCATTTAATTTACCTTTTATGCCGTCTTCAGATAATGTAGATGCATCAGCCTTCTCCTCATTCGCGAGTGATGGAAGTGACATCTCAAACATATCGTTCTTCTCATTTTGGGGACTGTTCTGAACTTCTTGCAAAACATCAGTGATAGGAGGCACAAGCATAGCTTGTTGCTCCGTTGGGTTCTCCAAAATTTTGCACTCAACATTGCAAGCAAGCATGAACAATTGGCCTATATGATTATATGTCACATTGGAATTAAGCCCTCTGAAAAATCTAGTCATTGTGTTCTCATTAGATTCTTGTAAATCACTATAAGTGATACAAATTTTAAAATCATGAAAGTACTCCCTAACAGTTTTGTCACCTTGTTTTAGATGTTCAAATTTCTCAAGGAGAGCACGTCTATAGTATGAAAACACAAATCTTTTTCTCATCAGTATTTTGCATTCATCCCAAGTTTCAAGCTTATGTCCTACAGTATGCCATCAAAAAGATGCAGAACCGGTACACTTATTACTAGCAGCCTTAATCATTTGAGCATTAGAAAAATCATACTCATCAAATTGTTTTTCTACTGCTAGCTCCCAATTAACATAAGCGGCGGAATCATACTTACCATCAAAACCAGGCAATTTAGATTCTACCCTTGCAAGATCATTATCATGTACCTCATATGTGATGCGTGAAGAAGTCACTATATCTCGTTGATGGTGAAGATGTTGACGTTGAGCATGACCATCTCGTTTCCCCGTGCACAATTCTGCCATGGTTAGTAGCAAACAAGAAACATACACAAAAATTTGCGCGTTCCTATTAACTACTGGGTAGTGGCAGCTCAAAAATCACACACTCAAGCTTTTAACCAAGCTCTTACAAGATCTTACCAATGCAAGCGGAATGGTGACATACACTGACTCAACCAAGCGCCCCATTAGAGGTTGGATGTATCGATGCCTTAGCAAACACTTGCTGTACGGCTACAATCAAATCTGTGGAGCTCTAGGTAGGCTTAAATATGTAGCAAAGGAATAGCAAATGCTCAAATCAAATAATGCAAAGTTGAATAATTGTTCAAAGTCAAGTACCGTGCTGGTCCTAGGCTAGAACGTACTAGAGACGCGAGCCTAGACACAAGCGATACCACAGGATAGCACTAGAAACAACTTAGGCACACTCTGATATGTGAAGTTCAGCTCAAACATAACAATATTTTCTCTTTTCTTTCTTTCTTCTTTCTTTTTTTTTTCTTTCCTTTCCTTTTCTTTTCTTTTTTTTTTGTGCGGCTTTTCTTTTCTTTTTTTTATGCACCTTTCTGCCTTTTTTTTTCTTTTTTTTTTGATTTTATTTTAAAAAACAGATTCAAGGACCTCAATGTAAGATTACAGGGACTCAAACGTAAATACAAAGTTTACAGGGACTCAAATGTAAAAGATCAAACCCAAAATTAGAACTATACAAAAATGGAATCCTCTCGTCCTGTAGGTTTTGCAAACGGATTTTCAATCCGATACTCGAAAAATTTTCACCAAGCAGTATGCAAGATCACGGTATAGATTGAAACCGTGACCGAGAGGAGACACTCGGACTCGGCCTGGTCACGGACCCGGGGTGGTGGTGGGTAGAAGTCTGGATATGGTGAGAAAAAAAGGAAAACTGATTTCAATCAATCTTATCTACTATTTCTTTCCAGATTAAACTCTCATACTTCCAAAAACAGATTTGGAAATTCTTCTTCCTCCTCTCTACACCGGCAACAAGCACAGGCCGATCTATTCACGGACAAACCAGATGAACCCTGAGCTCCACTCGAGACACTCAAGGCTGTTGTTGGCCCGATCTATTCACGGGCAAACCAGAAACTCAAGCAAATCCTAAATGCAACTCCAAAACTGACCGATAAAAAATTCTGAAAACTACAAAAATAGAACCGTGGCAGCGAGCCGATTCCGTTTTCGTAGGTCCCGACAACAATAGAGACACAGTGGCAGCGACGATTGTGGTACAAAACGTGACCAGAACTCGAAACTCTAAACGAACTAGACGCTAAGACCAGCAACACGACGTGACGATGCAACATAAAATTTAACAAAGCAAAAACTAAAAAGAACAATGCAATGGCACAATATGGCTAGGTAAATGATACGAATTTTTTTGTATGGCTATTTTCTGGTTATAGGAAGATAAAAACTCACCGAGCAACGAAAGCTCTGATACCACCTGATGAACCCTGAGTTCCACTCGACACTCAAGGCTGTTGTTGGCCCGATCTTTCGGTGAGTTGAGATAACTACGATTTGGGAGAAACGTTGACGATCCGACTACAACCGTACAAGACGTTGCGTTGCGCCTTAGCGATCGATACACCTCTCCGTGGGATATTGATCTTGCCGATGCAAATCAACCTTATTCCTGCAAGCAAATCGAAGAAACAAGCAAGAACAAGATAAAAGCAATCTAATATTGCAAATAGAAATTTAATACAAATGATAAGTTGGGGTTCCGAAGAACAAGCAGACGGACGGTCTAGCCGACACGCGTGCTGCAAGCAAGTAGCAATGGCTAAACTTTAATCTATCAAAACCCAAGAAACTCTAAAAGGGTACCTAACTATTTAAGGAGGTGGGAGGACGACCTAAGGGGACCCTAGGGTCGTGCTCCACCTGGTTGGGGCGCACCCCACATGGGCCCCACCTGGGCCGGGGTCCCAAATGAAGTTACAAGCCCATAGGCCCATTATAGATGACGCAGCACCTTGTTCCTGTGATTGTGGCCACACGAGATGGAATTCGGAGATGAGGCTGGATCCATTGGAAAGAGGACTCCGTGGGCTTTCCATCAAGTACTCACGGGCCAAAAACGGAGGTCGTATGCAGATTCGGCGGCCGTTTGAAATCAACAGCGCAGCAGGTGGCCGAATCGAATTCCAGCACTTGGAGGCCTTGATCTTTATGTCTTCTTGTTCATGCATGATGTGAGCAATGGTTATATCCGTAGTAGCCATGGTCACATCATGTCCTCTGGCCCGAAGGATATTAGCTGCGACAAGTATCTTAGAACCCCATCAACCCCATCACCTGTTGAGACAATACTGTGCACGGCTCGAAGTTGCATCTTCTTTTGCCGTTTCGACACTTGTGAGGGGGGATAGGGGGGATCAGATCTTGTTATGACATGAATCACTCTTCGCTGCACGTCTTGGCGTTGCTCCGCCTAGGGTGCCTGGTTTGTGGCCGCTTCACGTGGTACCTCTTCGACCCTCGGCTGCTGCGGCCTTGGCACTTGAGCATTGCCTTGCTGCCGAATATTTCGACACTCTCGGTCGTGTGCGAAGAGCGTCCGTGAAAGGCACGGTACAAGTCCTTCTTAATCGGCAAATAGTTAAATGGATTAGTTATTAAGCGCAGGTATCCAGGGGTCATTTGCATGTGTGCGAAGGGTACTCCCAAGAGAAAATCAGCAGAAAAATCATCACGCCTTGTAAAATGGGGCATCGCCAAAAAAAAAAGGGTCACGGTCGGACTTCGGAGGGAGTGTCTATCAGTAGATTGTATCCAAAGAGAGCAGCCGAGCAACAATGGATTATCCAGAGAGAATGCGATTGTAGTGCAGTGAATCCATACTAATCCAGGTTTTGAATGACCGCATATCGAAAGAGTCCCGATGGTCCAGCAGATATGGCTACAACACGAAACTTATTTGCGTACAGGACGTTGTCTTAACTTTGGATTTCGCGAATTGTGGAGAGCACCTCCATCGGCAACACATGAAAAGTTACCGGACTGGACTTCATGGTCGAGCGAACTTTAACTTCTTTTGTTGGCATAGTCATCAGACACATCTTCATCTTTGAAATCATTCTGAAGCAATTCATCCTGACCATCATCTCCTTTCAGGTCCTCATTAACCAGGCCAGCGCCATCCGCTTTGCCCTCACCATCCTCTTTGCCATCACCATCAACTTTAAGATCATTTAACAACTCATCCAGCTTACCGGTGGAATCATCACTGGTTGCATTGTTCATGTAGTTGTTGCCTCCACCGTGGTTTGCACCTTCATATGCACCAGGTGCTGCACCCCCTTGATTGAAGTTGTCACTGCTGTAATTTCCAGGGGCCGAATTATATCCGCCGCTGCCTCCTGTGTAACCAGTACCGCCACTACCGTAGCCATGTCCACCTTCAGAAACACTATAGCCACCACGCCCACCTTCAGAATTATATCCGCCACTTGTGTTATACCCACCGTAATTGTTACCGTCACCGTATCCACCACCACCATACCCACGGCCACCCTCACTATAGCCTCCACCACCACGACCACCATATGCATCCTGTCCACCATAGCCTCCACCTCCATAGCCACCGCCACCACCATACGTACCCTGTCCACCATAGCCTCCACCACCATAGCCACCAGCACGGCTACCACGGTCATGAGCATAACTCACCCGCACAATCCGGCCCTGCAGATCCTGATAAAGGAAAAATAATACATATTAGATGAACAGTGGGCAACAATCAAAGGAAGGAGATTTATCTGTTAATACAAACCAACCAATATTGATCACAATAGCTACTGAGGGTCATAGATGACTCGTGGAAGAAATTAGAAAATATTATAATGACCATACAGTTTCAGACGGGGATGGCAATTTGCCCCGCGGGGCCGGGGGCGGGTATAGTTTTCAACCTGCGGGGCTTCGGGGTCGGGGCCCCGGTCTTGGTCGGGTGCAGGGACGGGGGAGAAAATCCACCCGCGGGTGACCCGCGGAGACCCGAGGTAGGTATATTAGACTTCAAAAGAACATACAGCCCATACAGCCCGAGAAGCCCAATCCACCTCTCCCTAAAACCTAACTATCCTCTCTCCTCACCTCTCCCTATCCTCATCCTCACAGCCGCCACTCACTCTCCATGGCTCCACACGCCTCCACCGACCAGCGACCACAGCTCCAGTGCTCCACCGACCACTGCCCCTCTCCCTCCACCTCCGGCCTCTGTTTCCCGCCCTTCTCCCTCGACGCATCGGGCAGCGCGGCGAACCGGCGACAGCCGGCGGCGAGGTGCGCAGGCGGGCTGCTATGGACTAGGGCACGAGGCGGCGCAGCGGTGAGCAGGGCGGTGTGCAGGCGGCGAGCAGGGCGGTGTGCAGGCGGCATGCAAGCAGTGATTGGGGCAGCAAGCGGGACGAGCAGCTGTCTGCGAGGGGCAGCACTGCAGCAGGCAGGCAACAAGTTAGTGATGCATGAACTACTACTGCTATCAAGTATTTTGATTGTGCATTTAGTTTATGGATGGAGTGGTCTTGCTGAAGTCTTGAATTGCTGATTGTGTACAAGTATTCTTGTTGAATCGACGGAATGTTTTGCAATTTTTTTCTGGTTGGATGGAATGGTCACTCATTGCGGGGCCCCGATCGGGTTGTGGGGCCCCGGAGGGGCCAGGGTCGGGTGGAGAAATCGGGGATTGGGGGCGGGGGCGTTCCAGACGAACCCGCCCCGTTGCCAACCCTATTCAGACCATGAAAACAAGCAAACAAGGAATAGATCAAATGAAATAGCAGCTCATCAAATTGCACCAGAAGCCAAGAAGTATTGAAGAACAGTCTCTAAGAGAACCAGTCACACGATAATGATGTTGAAGATACAGAAATTGCAGTGCCAGGATATTTTTACTATTTGAAAAAATTCAAATGGTGGATGTCTCTCATTCGCCCTATGCTCCTCTCACCAAAATCATGAGTTGACAAACCACATGAACTCACCAATCCCCTTCTTCACATGAACTCGCCAACCCCAACAGCAACACTCAATCTATAGCGGCTTTTCTTTTTCCTGGGGGTACCCCTTCAACAATTTTCCACATTCCCCCCTTGATCGTGGAAGCTGATCCCCTTGGTGGTGACATGCAGCTCAACCAAGTGCACTACTTCACTACATGCTCCATTATGCACCCTGTGCAACTGTCCTGCCAAGATCCCTAGACTATCAACATTCAGTTCCACACTGGCTGCAACCAAAGCATGGCCATCCTGCACATCCATTGGCTTTGCTATTGCAGATGGCGGCCACTATATTCCAATAACGGATGGAAGAGACTCAAAATTGTATGTTAATTGTGTATGTATCATGAGTTCATGACCCTCCTAACATAACAAAATAAAGACTACCAAGTCTAAACCCAGTATAAAAGGTTCAAATAGATATATACACTACATCTCCATAAATGAAACATGATATCAATCGATAAGATAATAAATATTTAGATCCTCATTATCATATAAATATTCAGGCAAGGAAGCAACAATAATCAGTTGAAAATAACAAGTTCAAACTTCAAATTTAAATTTTCAAATTTTTGTGCAAAATAGCGGTCACTATTGCGCTTGTCAGGCGGCAATAGTGGCCGTTATTTTCTTCTCGGGCTGCAATAGCAGCCACTGTGTTCCACGCCACTATTTAGAACTGCTAGCTCATTGTGGCAGCGGTATGATGCCACCAAGAACTGTATGGATCCGACCATTGTTTCCATCATATATCAACCGGTGAACTCGTTCCTTAACATGGCCAATTTACTTGTATTAAGAATATGATGCTAACTAGTGATTGAAATATATACATTTATTTGTTCAGGGGTGATCTCGATGTTCGGGAACATATAATGGAGTTGGAAACGTCACTCATGGTGCAAGACAAGATAGAGACCAAGTCCCCTACATTGTGGAATCCAATTCGGCCTCCCGAGATAGCATTGACTTCAAACAGCCGCCAAATTTGCAAACTAGCTCCGTTTTGGGTCCATGAGTCTTTACTACTTAAAATCCGTAGTGGTGGTCTTGATTCACACGGCAGACGCATGGATCGCCAGATAGAATAGCTCGTAATACCTCCGCATCGCTCCTCACCTATGCCACGCACGCCTTCTACCCACGCAGCGTCTTCGCCTCATCCATCATCCCACTCTCCATGTCCACCGATACAACATATCCATCGTTGTGCTGCCGGTGCCCTCCCATTCACGCTGACGGCCCTCTCGCTTGGTTCGCCCCTCCCCTCCTCACCATCAACACGCCACTGTAGCCGTACCCACGCCCGCCGGTCCGACGCAACCCTCGCCATGCCGCTACATCCCTCGTCATTCACCCAACTCCTTTGCCGTCAGCCTGCTAGATCAGGGTTGTCGTTCTTCGGTGCACCAAGCTGCCTCCCCTCCCTCTAGCCTCCGCTCGTTGGTCATTCCTCCCCTCACCACTCAGTTTCACGCGAAGCCAATTTATCAACAGCAAGGGTCGAACCGCCATGACCATCTATCTCAGCCACCACCTCTACCGCCAAATCCACCATATCGCACGCTCACCCTGACCCTAGCAACCCCTGCACGGCACTAGGCTGCTGTCGCTTGCTCACTCATCCAACCAACATCACGCAGCTCCCACCACGTCGTGAGAATTTCAAACCTCATGCCTTCCTTTTCCCCACCGCTGCACATCAGTCCTTCCTCTTATCAGTCTATCCTCGGTCACCATCCCCATTCCCACATGGTGCAAGGCATGAGGGCAGGCAGTCTGGCAATGGGCGTGGAAGAGGGGAATAGAGGAACCCACAGCAGAATGGGCTGCAGCCTTGCCCTAGCTCGGCAGGCAGCCAACCTTTTGCTGAACCAGCAGCAATAAAGGTGAGGTCAATGATTCATAGGCTGAAGTTCATTTTCTCCGCATTAGATGTTTTCCAGGCCTTCAGTTAACTAATCTGAATACTGCTATTGTCTCGGCTGTAACCGATCTAATTTTTTTGGCATGCGACACAGGAAAAGAATTAACACCTGTCTTTGTGCTAGATGTACTAAAGGATGTAGTTCATGTGTTATGTTTACCATTTCCTATGTAGATTTTGTTGAAGGATTAAGAAAATAAAAATTATCATATTTGATGGACTTAAAAATTCTAATTCTCTTCCATGATGTTTGTTGACCATTTATCTCATGTATCTTTTTCAGATCATTGTGCCTGACTAAAAGGTTGGATCTGAAAGATCTGTCTTGCACACATCAATGTTTGATGGAATAAGTAGCTCCTAAATCCACTCGTTGATCTATATTTTCTTTTAGCAGTATTATGGATGTTAGTAAAACTCAAAATATAACTGGCACAATATGCCTGCATAGTGTTTTCATACATTTATGTAAAAAAGATAACTTGAAAGAACTGCTCGATTTTCTTCATTTTTCATAGCATTGATAATTTAATAAAATGTGAGGCTTTACTACTAAGTATATGTATTACTGCAAATGTTTCATCTCTATGTATGGGTTGGAAAACAAAATATTATTCTCTTTTGCATTGTTAATGACATAGTTTGATTGACATTAGGGTCTTTAATTTTAATATGTTCAGTAAAAAGCGAAGATGGACATCATGGCAGAATTGCTTCTTCCTGAGATGCTCAAAGATCAATAACACAATATTGTTTTCATTGAGTCATGACACACATGAGTTCACCACTATTATGCCAATGATTTCCTTCAGCACTACAGTATTGTGCTGAACAAACCACAGGAATAATAAATCTCAAGTAGATTTTAGTTTCTGATGAATTCTGCCATACAAAGTGATGTTATCAATGTTCCAGTGACTTCCATAATTTAGGAACATATTTACTAACAGATGTACTTGTTATAGTTTTCTGATCGATATTTCTGCTTAGTTAATTTTCTAATATAGTCAAGCAGAATTGTGCCAATTTTATCAATTTGCCAAGCTGTTTTGCAGCAAAAGATAGTATATAAGTAGTCCTAAAGATGTGTGCTACTCAAAGATAAGCTGCTAATCTTTTAGTAACTTACATTTCACAATTATAATCTTTTTGTGGCACTAATCTTCTCTGTTTGATACATAACATGTAAATCTCACCAACTAATCCTTTGCCTATGCAGGGTTTTGCTTTAAGGATTCTGCTATTCACAATTATAATCCCTTTTTACCTCTTGAACTATTGCGGGGACTCATCATAAGTGCATGGACAATTCCTCTACTGCCATCCAGTGCCCTTTCTCAGGATTAGGCACTCATGTATGCCAACCAAATGTCTTGCAACAAGCTAATCATTCTGTCTCCCATCTTATTTTTACAGCTGTAGGTGCATGCTTTTGTGGATAGAGGTGCAAGTTAGCAAAGCAGGTGAGTCCTCGAAATTTTTTTATTTTTTAGACTTTTTTACTTTTTAATTTTATTAATAGACCTTTCCGAAAAGTATTTCCAAATCTGAAACGTTTGGCCAAGCCAGACTGCCTGGCGTGGCCAAATCACTTTGTCACACCATGCGCAGCTGGCGTGGCAGCGTTGTCCTACCACGCCAGCCTCTTGTCACGCCACCGTGGCTGGCGTGGCAAAACAATGCTGCCAGCCAGCGTGGCCAAAAGGTTCAGTTTTCGGAAAGGTCTATTAATAAAATTAAAAAATAAAAAATGAAAAAAAAATCTGAGTCTTCATGGCTTTGTGTTAACTGTGAACTCCCTTATATCAAGCAATTGTATGTACATTAAAAAACGTAAACCGTGTCATGTGGCTGCAAAGAAAATTCCATTGCTAAAACACTTCTGAGTAATCAAAATTAATGTAGGGGAAGAATAAATATGTTGTAGTGCATGAACTATGTAGCGGTCACTAATTTTACTGTATATTGTTGTCATCAACATACTTTCTATATAAGCAATTCAAGTGATTATACGCTGACATTTGTTCTATAGTCAATAATGGAGTTCTTTTTTTCCTTCCGATGACTTATCAGCATTGTTGTCGCTAGATAATTGAATACAATTTGGGCTTTACACTAAATCATAAAAGTTGACATTTGCATCTTTGATTCCCCGTCCTCTTGTTGATAGAAAGGCTACTAGCAAAACAATTGAAGAGTGCAAAGTTGATTGTTCTCTTCGGCTTGATGCAGATACGAGTATAAAGGAATTGAGAATTGGACAGATTAATGGCAATCTACCATACGGAGACAATCACCTTGACAAGGCTCCTCTTATTTTAGTTGCAATAATGTCAGAGGTGAGCAGTGTTGTGATTTTTGAAGTTTTTTAACGTCTGATTCACAGCAAACAGACAATGTCAGCTTGCTACAGTACCTAATTAACGGTGATTCATTCATGTTTCTTAAAGATCAGCATATTTATGCAAACTTACAACTCGGTGTATTGAGAATCTCTTAAGAGATGGCTATGAGCATTAGTGCATTATCCAGAAATTTTACTTGTATTTGTTTATGTCTTAATGAATTGGATTTGATCATGTAAATTCAGTTGTAATCTCTCGAGATAATATTCAGTTATATATATAGCCTATTATAGGCATATAACATGAAGTTTTGATGATGGATATTATCAGTAGACGAAAATAGAGAAATGTCACACATCAGGACCCTCTATAGTCTAGACACATTATCAGTACATAAATATCTAATTGCAAGTGCATGCTCCTTAATAATTTTCATGCTGTGATGTCCTTGACTGCTTCCTGATGCACTAACTAATTTCTGTATTTAAAGAAGCATAATTTGATTTTGTTTTCCACCGCACAACCATATTGAGCTTCGGTAAGGTTGATCTATATTTTCCCCATAGCAACGCATGGGCACCTAACTAGTACTTGATGGAAAGCCCTCGAAGTCATCTTTCACAACGGATCTAGCCTCATCTCCAAATTCCATCTGAACCAGCCACAATTGAAAAAACAAGGTGTTGCGCCACCTATCATGGGCCATTGGGCTTGTAACTTCGTCTGGGACCCCGGTCCAAGTATTGGCCCAACATGAGTGCGCACCAACCTGGTAGAGAACGACCCTAGGTGCCCTTTGGTCGTCCTCCCACCTCTTTAAATAGCTAGGTACCCATTCAGGGTTTCATAGATTTTGTTTAGGTTGTGTTTTGCTCTTTAAATGCACCCAGATGTTGGTCGTGATCAATTAGATCATAGTTTGTCTTCAGAACCTCTTTGCTATCAGTTCACTACTTCATTATCTAGCAAATATAAGTTTGCTTCTTCATATTTGTGCGCATTTACCTATCTAGCTACCTGAGTTGCCTCAATCTATTTCTTCTTGTGTTCTCCGTTTGCATTGCAGGAAACATTATTCGTGAATAGGTCAGTCGGGTGTGCCACGGTTGATAACGACAAGGGCGTGGTTTAGCGTTTGCGGGTTTTGACCTCACATCGTCAACGTCATTCCCCACCTGCAATTGTGGCCACAATAGTGTGACACTACCACCAATATTTAGTACCATGGTCTCAGAGCAGATATCTATCTACGAAGGCTTTGTCTAACACACTTGCAAAGAGGCACCAACGACAATAGGCCATTCATGTCTCTGCATGTGGACCATGACAACAGACTGCTCAGCACAGCAAAAAGGACATACACACACAACCGGTTTGATGAAACCCACAGAAAACCATGAAGGTGCACAACACCCAATGCAAATTGCACATGGCTCCTGGATCAGTGCGAGCCATGAAGGTTCAGTGCATATGCAATTCTGAATGTTCACATTGTGTTCCCACTGCACCACTTCTATAGAAGCTTTATATTCATTTACCTTATCAATTTGCAAAAAGCCTAATATGCGAGTGCGAGAGCCAAGCTCCTCAGTGCAACCGCTTTCCAACCACTTAAACTTTCATCCATCACCTAGTCAGTCCAACAAATCTTTGCAATGCAAGAGAAAAATGGAGTTGACGGAATTCAGAATTTTAACTTTGCAAGGCAGTACATCAAAGTAAAGATCTTCAGTACCAACTAGAGTGCCTTTGAAGCAACCATACCACATACTGATACACCATATGCATTGCATTCATAAGTCAAATTGATTTAAATATTTACCAAATAAGGATGCCAGATTAATTTAGACACAAAACACCTATGCATTAAACCTCAAGTAGAAGTTGAATTGCAAACCAATAGATATAACAAAGTTTGCACAACACACCTTCCCGTCCATGCCAGTAATGGCAGCTGCAGCCTCATCCATGGATGTGTAGGTTACAAAACCAAATCCCCTCGACCGTCCAGTGGTACGGTCCACAATCACCCTAGCTGAAAAATATCACCACTACTGATTGTTCATACGTATAGGAACATACTTATCATCAATATGAACAAAAAAAAAAAACAAGAGACATACCTTCAATGACTTCACCGTAGTTAGCAAACGCTTCCTTCAGACTCTGGTCATCAGTACCATAAGAGATTCCTGCAGGAACAAAAAGCAGTTTAACGGCAAAATATCAGACAAATACCCCTCCAAACAAGAGAGAATATATTTTTTAGAAAAAAAAAAGAACGAAATGGATGAGCAGTGAGGAACAGAGAAAACGACAACAACCTCCGATGAAGAGCTTCGAGGAGGACATGCATCGGACCGCCTGGAACAGCGGCGAGCCCGAGCCTGCGGACTGCCTGACGAGGTTCCCAACCTTCCGCAAGAAGGCCATATCTCAGAATCCCCTGCCGAAAATCACACGAAAATTGGATTCAGCAACAGCACAGAATCTCTCGGAGGCAACAAATACAATCGCGTGATGGGGAAAAATAAACATTAAGGGCCGATCGGTTTCATCCCAATCGGCGCTCCAATCTCCGGACGCAAACAAGCAAACGGCCTGGGATCCAGCCAGGCGCTATTCCTAAGGTGGATTGGGGCGGGGAGAAGCAGGCGGACAACCAGTGGGTGGATCCGTTGATGGTGTTGGGGGGATTAGGGTTGGAAGCGTCTCTTACCTGGAGAAAACGGAGGCGGCGGCGATTCGGGTGGCAAAACCCTTGAGGCGACTGCTGCTCAGGAAGGGGAGAAGTTGGAGGATTGAGGTTTAGGATTTTTCTTCTCAGGGGCATTTTCGTAAATTGTATCAGCAAATATTTATTGTATCGGCTCAGCAGAGCAAACTAGCTAGGACTTAGGAGGAAGTAGCTTATAATCTCTACTACTTAAAAAATTCGTAGTGATGATGGTGAAGCCAACGTAGACGTGCGATCCAACGTATAAACGTACATCGACACGCCTCCGCAACGCGAAAAAAAAGCGCACGCTCCTCCCCTGCAACGAAAAAAAATCCGCACGCCTCCACACCATCGCCGCCCTGGCGCCCCACAATCCGTCACCCGTCACCGCCGACTCCTCCCTACCACTGCCTGAAGCCTTGAACCCTAGACCCGTGCCGCCCTAGACCTGCGCCGCCACGCCGTCGTCGCATCCCACCGCCGGCCCGCCGAGTCGCATCCCGTCTCCTTCACACCATCGCCGCCCCCTTAATCCATCCTCCAGCCTCCCCACATCGCCGCGCCGGCGCCCACATCGTCACCGTCGACCATTCGACATCGCCGCCCTCCTCTCTCTCGCACTCACCCTGTTACCCGACGCCGCTGACTCCTCCCTCCTCCTTCACCGCCGCCTTCTCCCCGCCCCCTCATAGCGTCGTCGCTGCCTTGTCCACGTTTCGCGAAGAGCCGTGTGCGACAGGAGAGAGGCGGGGTTGTCGTCGTCCACCGTCGTCTCCACGCGCGCCCATGCTATTTACGCCGCCGCTTGGGACCACGACCAAAGTATGCAGCCTCTACACGCCGGAGCTTAGGAGGAGATGCCATCCCGGTTCCACATCGGCCACTCCCAAGCCAAACATCGTCGCTCATCATTTCCGCGGTCGGCTTCGCTCAGTTGTGCTGGTACCCGGCCGCCACATGGTGACCAACCCCCGCCGCCTTCCCATCCGTCTCTCTCCTTGACCACCACAAGAGCTGGGGAGCCAGGCGTGATAGGAGAGAGGCAAGGTCGTCATCGACTGCCGCCTTCTCTACGCGTGTCCGTGCTACTCTGCGGCTCTCGAGATTGAGGCGGCTTGGGACTCCACCTCGTCGCTGACCCCGCCATCTTCCAATGGAGCTCCCTCTCATGCTGTACATAATAGCTAATGCTCCCCATGCCTAAAAGGTGTTCGACAAAATGCTTGCTTACACATTAGAGCTATGACTATATGCTGATCTTGGAGCAGTAGAGCAGAGACTGCAATGTGTGCTTATGGTTTTGTGATTGATTTGTGCAATGCTTGATAATTGATTTGCTCCATGCATAAACAAATTTGAAATTCAGGTTGGAAACGGTTTCCAGAATAATTTGATCATGAATTAACTGCCAGTTGCCAAATTTAGTTAAATTTGCTCTTTTTCATGCCAGTGAGAGATGGAATATGATTTTTTGCATTCCCTAATATACTTATAAGCAGTAATTTGGAGATTCTGTTCGGACATATCATATCTTTGTGTCCTGCGATAAAATGATCTCTTATTTAGTTGTGTTTCAGTTGTTTACTTATTTAGTCAATGTTTCTGATTTTATGCAACTACCTTGTACATTTCAGTGTAGAGCAATTATTCACACCTCCTAGATAGAAACTACCAAATACTGCAAATGGGTTTATTTTTAAGACATCCATAAATTCCTACATGTCTGGAAAAGAAAGCACTCCGCATCACACACTGACGCACTGCCATTGACGACCTGAGGTGCGTAGATCAAATCCCTTTCTCCTATGACCTCACACAGGATTCATCCAGCATATTCTCACACAATTATTAAATTAAATTAAATTGATTATGCTCGATGGACAGAACTGTCTCAAATGGTTATACTATGTAAACTGAACTTAATTCTGAAATCAAATTTGCTTGATGGTTCAATTGAACTGTAAAATAGAGAAATTGCTTTTACTTGATGGGTGGAGATGGACTGAAACACTCAACTGATATTCTGAAATGAAACTGTGAACTGATTTGCATTTTCATTTTCAGTTCCGAGCAAATAAGAGTGATATCAGAGCAAAACAAAATGATGTTGTTTCATTGCATACTTTCAACCATATTATTTTTTAGTTTTTGTGCTCTTTACTTAAACAAATTGTTACAGATTTGCCCTTTTTTTTCTTCTACTAAGCTAGATCACTTTCTAATCATAAATTTTGGCTCACTACCTAAAATTGGATCAAAATTTAATCTGTGAGATATATGTGCGGTTTCAGTTTTTTTTTTTGCCATTAATAGTTTGAGGAAATGCTTATGTGCTGGACAACATGAACTTCCTTCAAATGGTGGTTGGTTGCTTAATTACGTTCTAGCAACAGTGTCCTCGATGTGTTTGTTCAAATACTTCGAGAGAGTGGGGCACAAGGGTGAAGGGAGCAGCAAGTGCTGCCATGGTCAGTTGGTCATCAACATCCCACTGGTGGCATAATGGCTCAGTGCTAGCTATGAGAGAGAGTAAGGGCAGCAGCAAGCGCTCAACGTTCTGCTGGTCCGCGTAGGGTGATCATATCTTCTTTTGATTGGTTTTCCTTAAAATGCTAAGCAGAATACAGTTTTTTGGTTTTTATCGATTTGGTTAATTATTTTACATGATAATATTTTCATGTTCAGTCATCAACTTATGGTTGTTGCAGCCCTGACAGAGTGGCTGGGCAGACACCGGTGGCTCTTGTGTAAAATAAGAGCAGGTGAACCGATCATTTTTCTGAATAGATAAATTAGACGAAGCAGCAGAGCCTTACATGTATGCAGCAAATAACCAGATTTTTTTCCTCAACAACACATGATTTTTCATTAAGACTTTAAACCTACTTGGTCTCAGAATGGGATTGTATATTTCTCTTTATTCGACAATGGTATTAGTTACATACTGTATTTTCAAATTTTGAAGAACTAAAGAGGTTGACTGACTAAAATGCTTTGCATGAACATTACTATGACCTTTAGACCTTAAGCTCAAAGTTGTCTTGTTTGTCTAGGGACTCAAACTTTTGAGATGTGTATATTGGCATGAAGAAAAAAAATACAAATATATGAAGCCTCTAACTTGTTGAGTTGTATGTGTTAGTTGCTGGCCATGCAGAGCTAGCATTGTAAGGAAATGAGGGTGTTGAGGCAATTGTCAAGCACCAAACTTCTTCCGCAACAACTTTATCTTCCATGGAAACCATTCTGTTATTTGTTTTGCTATGGAAATGAGAACCATTGTGTAGAATTTTGTAAACAACTTTAACCATTGCTTCTCAGCATGCAAATGCAGATCCATTCCTTTCCAAAAGGATTAGGTACCATTTATTTTTTACATATATGATTAGAATAGTCTATAAGCATTAAGAATGAGAAGCAGATGAAACTATAGACAAATTTTCCAAAGTAGCGCATGAAAAATATGAAGTGTATCAATATGCGGTCCTTTATGTGCCATTCCATTCATTAATTCTATTATATGTGGTACTAGCATATGAATACTTGTATGAAGGTTTTTGTTACATACAATTTACACTCTGATTATTTAACATCATTTCACTCGGTGTGATTTTTCCCCGTTGCAACGCACGGGCACCCTACTAGTCTTCAGCATAAATTTCATACTGGATAAATCCATATGATCACCCCCTCGACTTTTTCCTTGGTTTAAGGGTTTTTCATCAAAATCAATCCTAGTAAAATTTGGTAATGCTAAAATTTTAGCAAGTTAACAACATTATTAAATTTTGGGAGAATGTGATCAATGTGTTGTTGCCAAAATTTGCTATGCATTACCAAAGTTTGGTAACAACTAAATGTAGCTATATATTTGTTAATTTTACCAATAGCTTAAAATGGCACCAATCTAAACACTCTCCTTTACCTTTACCCATGAAGCCCTAATTTATTTTTGCAAATCAAATTAACATATAATCTCCAATATTACCTTATCTAAATTGATGGGCTGCACAGGTCCTACATTTGCACATCGTGCTCCATGTGGCTGGCTGCAGAGGATAGGGTGGAGTCCACCAGTGATGGAGGTTTTTGCTATTTTTCTTTTGTTCGTCGTCTCTATGACTTTAAAACCAATACAATTAATTTTGAACCACAATACATTTAATTTTGTTGATAATGAACCTCTATCCTAGTATAGAATAAGCTCCCAATGTTTCATCTCTATGTATACTCTTGCTTCACACAAATATTTTATATAGATATATTTAGGGGAAGCAAATTCTATACTTTAGTTATGCATGTATGGTGTATATGCGATTGGTTGGTCAACAAGTGGAGGTTGACAATCGAATCATTTGGACTAACAATGTTATTTAGTTGAATAAAAGAAATAGATCCCAAGAATTAAAAATGGTGTTTGAGGCTCAAGTCAGATCAAGACTCCTAAAGACTCAAGATAAAGATCTAAAACATGGATATCATGCCTTGATCTACATCAAGAGATTGATGAACGGCAAAGGATAGATGGCATAAGTTGAAGGGCATCAAGTAGCTTAAATAAATGAAAGTGACCGGACATCATATGATGAATTAAGTATTGACTAAAGAGAGTGATGTTCATTTTCAACAAACTAAGGCCACGAGGATGTGCACAAGGCAAAGGTATAATAAAGCTAAGTATGTTTTTTTAGCCTTTTTACCGGTCTTGGTGTTTATAGTAAAAGTTTTTTTAGCCTTTTTACCGGTCTTGGTGTTTATAGTAAAAGTTTTTTTAGCCTTTTTACCGGTCTTGGTGTTTATAGTAAAACCGGATTGAGTATATGAATGCCATACTATCAAAAGAGATGCAAACGTGTTTGGTTAGTGTTAACGACAAAATTTGTGTTTTCCATCAACAGTTAGGTTGCATTCGAACCAGTCTGCTCGAAACAATTCTCTCTAGAACGGAAACGAATCAACTTATTAGTGCATGATTAATTCAGTGATAGCTAACAAAAACTTGAGAAATGGATCAATATGATTTTTTAAAGAAACTTTTCTATAGCGAAGCCTTAGTTATGTCTCAAGTGCTCAAAATTATTTATCATTGTGTGAGTTAAAAAACCTAAACCAAAATACCAACTCCGGATTATTTCACATGTCACAACACTTACACTTAGTTTCTTTTAAACATCTCATGAAGTTTTTGAATCATCTTTACGCTGGGTTTGATATATCTCTCAAAACAAGCTTTCCATAGAGCCCAAGATCAACGAAATCAGACTTGGGAGTAAAAAAGTTCTTGCCTTTTTATTTGAGCAGCATCAGACTAATCGAAATACATCACACTATGCGATGATCCAGAGAATCCGAAATATCACCGAACTTGGGTCTTTGCTTAAGGACGAGAAACATAGGCTTAGACACATCAGACTATCCTATGTTAAATCAGATTGTCCGATGTCTTAGAGTGTCCGAAATATTATTGAACTTCACTCTCTATCTCTCGTTCTTATTTGTCTTTGGAGGGCGATAAAATTGGACTATCCGATGTGTGCTGAAATATTCCCCCCAACGGTCATATTTTGGGGATCTATTTAAACCCCCAATCGAACCCTTTGTAGGGTTAGCCCTTTTCATTCTGATTCTTTGTGGCTTTGAGGCTTGGGCTAAGTGCTTTGATTATTGATTTATCTCTCTCTTGAATCCCCTTTGATTTTTGTGATTTGAATCTTGTGGGTGTGGATTTGAGTTGGGTTTCTAGTGGTGAGAACAAATCTTGTTTCTTGATCATTAGAGTTCATATCCCAACAAATTTCGTGGTCATTTGTTGCTCTTGGAGATTGAGGTCTCCTAGATAGGTAAGAATCACTTGTGAGCATCTATGGTTGTGGTGTGCCCACAGGAAGTTTATGAAGACTTTGGCCCTATTCGTTTCCTCTGAAGTTTGAGGATAAACTTTTGGATTAAAATGGCACGTTTTTCAAACTGCTAAACGATACATTTCGTGCGTAAACTTTCTATATGAAAATTGTTCTAAAATATCAAATTAATCCATTTTTCAAGTTTGTAATAATTAAAATTCAATTAATCACACGTTACTACCACATCGTTTTGCGTGAAACACTTAATCTTCATCTTCATCTTCAGGAGATTCAAACACCACCTTTGTGAGGATATGGCATTTGTGGCTCCTCAATGGAGACATTGGATCAGTGGATCCGAATTTTTAGTAAATAAATCATGTGTCTCCTCTTTTGGTTTGCATGTTCTTGCCTTATTCATATTGTGCTTTAGTTTATTCTTACCCGATCTATTTGTATGCTTAGTTAATCTACTTGGTGACCATATATATTGCTTATATATTTTGTTTATCACCTTTTGATTCATATACATATGATTTGTTTAAGCTAAAAGTTCATAAATAGTGTTTTACTCTCATAGTTGTCGGACTTTCCAGTTCATATCAGAAACTCCGATGTCAAATCAGAAACTCCGATTTAAAACTTTAGGTTCATATCGGAAACTCCGATGTTATATTAGAAACTCTGATTTGAACCCAAAGTTTTGATTGCTTATGAACCAGCTTTAAAGTTGTAATAATTTTCACAAAAGACTTATTCACACCCCCCTTTCCCCTCTAGGCAACACCTTACTTTCAAGGTGATCAATACTTACTAAAAATTTCATTCAATTCTCGGATTTTCTCTGCCGTCGGCTTCCGCTACAGGAGACACCCCATCTAGATTGCGCTTTCTATCATATAAGATAATTGTTAGTATTTCTTAACGACATTACTAGAAATATAATTCCCAGCAATGGTGTAGAAATACTCCTGGTATATTATGGTTACAGAGTTTATTCGCAAGTGCACAGATAAACCATTGTAGCACTTCACCCGAGAGTATTCCAAGGGTATCGTATTTATTTAATCTCGTGGGAAAATCATAGTAGAGAGAACCGAACTAATAATTTATATATTACTTGTAATAACCATAGTCTAAGCAGGGGTTAAGATAAATCAAAGAGTAGAGTGACACACAAGTAGGGAACTACTCATTCTCATACTAAGGGCCCCTTTGAAACATAGGATTGAAAAAATATAGGAATAGGAAAAACACAGGAATATGATAGGAATTCACGTGTAAAACAGAGGAATGTAAAACCATAGGAAATGTATAGGAGTATGTGTTTGAATGGGGTATAGGAAAAACACAGGAATATTTACTTAAGAACTTGGGCCCACTTTCCATTTCTAATAAATATACTGCAGCTAACACAAATTATATCCATTCATTGCTTGTTCTCCTGTAGTGAAGAAAGAGATTAGGAGCTTGATTGCCTCGATACTACGCAAAGCAAGTGAAAAATGAGCTCAGATTGGATGGAAATTTTCCTGTGTTTCTCCCGTAGAATCAGCAACGAAGGAATATTTCCTTCAGTTTTCCTATGACCAATTCCTACAAATCAAAGGCTGCTACAGTGAATGAATCCATAGGAATTCACATCCTCCGTTTTTCCTTTGTTTCAAAGGAGCCCTGAAATATCTAAACTAAGTGAAAAGAGAATAAAAAGAGAATCTATTCCTATACTTCTAGTATACATAGTATACATACATTCTAGTTATATGATTAACTAGCTAATACCCTCTATCCTATGCCCTCCTGGTACTTCGAGAAGCCACCCCTGACTGCCAAGTTCCTTACGACAGTCCGTCATGACCATACAACCGGGGCTAAATGCGGAGGAGTACCCTCCCCAGGAAATTAACTTAGGACTATATACACGCGCGGAGAAATACCCGTACTGAGCTGTCACCATCAGTGGGCCACCTCTCATCCGCAGCATATAACCCCAAATAATGATATCCCGTAATCTAGACACCACGCCTAAACTATCAGATACTACTCTAATATCATCGTCATGACATAGAGTAATTGCATAAGCAAACATTATACCCGTACCTATGCATCTCCCAGATAAGCTAGCAGTATAATTAGTATAACATGAACATAAAGTAAAGTTGGCATTTATATACTCGGAAAGTATTTCAATACCATAAATGTATAAAGAAGAGTATTCTAATAAAAGTACAAATCTTACAAAAGAGGAAAGGAAAGCTACCAGAGCCAGTGGCGTAGCCAGAAATTTCACTGGGTAGTCCTACTTCACAAGTTCATCACACATAAAAAATTTTCAAACACCGTAAATCATATATACAAGTAGTAATTTAATGTACATATGGTACAAATAAATAAAATAAGAGTAAAATTTACTTCAGGCGACCTATATTGACCAAGGTGCCAAATTAGATGAACCAGGTTTGGCCTAATCAAGGTGAGCAGCTTCGGTCATGCTGATGGTGCTCACGCTTGGCTTTGTTGCTCTTAAACAACTGATTAGGTTGATAGAATCTGATTTCCATTCAGAACAACTGAACCAAAAGGGGCCAAGTATTCCATTCAGAAGTAATTAATCAAGATCTGATGTTCTACATGTTGAGAAAATTCGAAACTTCTCCAATTGTAACAACCTAGGAACACGAATTATTCAGAGCTACACTGAAGAACATTAGAGGAATTAATATTACCCCGCAATACCCAAATTCCACCAGTGGGATGAACTATGTTGTTTTGTTTCTCTCTTCCAAGATCAAAATTTTTCTCCATTGCACACTCCAAGATCGAACAACAGACGTCTAGATGGAACATGAATACAGGATGACAGGACTTGGTAGGGAGGCAGGGAGAATGGGAGATCAAATAGGGCCTCAAGGGCCGGGTGGCGGAGCCATGCCACCATGGGGGGAAAGCAAGCTTGAGCGCTGGATGGGGAGAAGTTGCCTTGCCTATGCCATGGCGCCGCCTGTCCTCGTCTACCGTCCGCGAATCGATTTAGGAAGAGGGCAGCGCAGGAAGGCGGGGAACGACGGCGCGTCGAGGTGAGGATGGGAGAGAGGCAGAGAACAGTGGCGGCGCAGCGCTCTCACGGGCGTGCGAGGAGGGACTGGAGGGTCGCGTACTCACGTCTAGGGCTTCTGCTTTCTTTTCTTTTTCTCTTTGGGCTGGGCTTCTTTTCTTATCTTGCACTTGCTCTTGGGCCAAAATTTAGGGGGTGGGGTCCCTAGGCCAAAATCGGGGGTAGTCCCGGGCCCACCAGGACTACCCCCTGGCTATGCCCCTGACTAGAGCCATACCCGAACTCTTCCGAAGGCTTCCGGACTCCGATTTCTATTCTATTCCTACTCCACTAGCTTAAGAACACTAAACTAAACTTGAGAGAATATGAGAGAGCTTTGCTTGGAGTGTGTGAGTGAAGTGAGAAGAGGAGCTCCTTTTATTGGCAAGTAATGATGGTTATGACGGTTGGAACGGTCGGTAATACCCTCCAACCGTCATTGGGGATCAATCCCAGTCGTCCATCAAAACCCTGCATCCATTGGCGCCATGGGAGGTTTGGCCGAACCCCCCTAGTTTGGCCGAACTAGGGGCCGGCCCAACCAGCCCAGGTTTTGGCTGGCGGCCTCCTTTGTTGCTTCTCTGCGCGGACTTGTGAATTTTGATCCAATTCATCGTGTCAATTCTGAGTTCTTGGCCCATTTATACATGTCTGATTCTGGACATCGTCCGATTGATTTATCGTCTGATTCGATGGTCGATTCTCCTCCACTTTATGGTTATTCTCTGTAAAATATTAGTAAACCTAATACTAGTGGAATATTATTATTCTAACACAAATATGCATTGCAAGCATAACTAGTTCTCCTCTATTTTGGTAATATTGACGGTCGAAACTGATCGCTAACGACTGTCAACAATAATTTTAACTTTTTTTTCATTGCAACACACGGACACATTTGTTAGTCTGCTCTTCATGATCCAAAAAAGCGAGACATAACCAATGACATTTGTATTAGAGAAGTAAAATAGTGATGCAGAGATTCACATTATCAGAGAACATTTGAACTGGAGAAGTGAAACAATGATGTAGGGCTTCAAATACTAAAAAAACAAAGACCCCAGGGCACATTACATCTTGTATAAAAATGTGACCCTATACCTTACATCTTGCATGACGAGGACATGCTAGCTACACTTGACGTAAACAAGGGTGATGGTTTACGTCATACATCACATGAAGGAAATAAAGATGTCGTAAATCAAGTTGAGGGATTTCGTCTCAGCAAGAACGACCAAACTTATCATGGTTCAATTACGCGCAGCCGTGCTAGGAAAATACAACAAGAGGTGAACTCACTCTTTGCTCAACTTAACCCAAATCTTAGTGAGAATTTTATACTGCCTAAATGCTCTACCTTTGTATTGCTAAGGTTTACACCCGAGGACATCATTACTATGCCAAGAAGGATGGGTTATGTTAAGTCAAGGAGGAATTAGCCCATGCCCAACCAGCAGCTGTCTACGCCAACAAGAAGATGGTTTACACTGTAAAGGCTCAATTTCCATGGCTTGTGCAACCCAGCCAGTCAAGAGACAGGTTGCATGGCATACATGGTTGGAAAGAGGGACAAGTCTAGTTTCCAACGTATCAAACCCCACCTCAATATCATTTTCCAATAAGAAGTTATAGCATTTTTACTAAAGACTGCGCAGGAGCTGAAGGGTTGTGCGCGAACCCGAAAAAACTCCTTGCATTCTCATTTATGTTAGCCTTGAGCACCAGAACATGGCTTCTTATGTTCACACCTCAGCTAGGAGGGATGTTCCTAGTATAAATACCTCTCTACTCCATCCATTAGACAACTTTTGTTCAATTGAAAACCTCATGTATGAGGGATTGCTGAAGACTACATAAGTGTCTTACCCCTTTGTTCTTGTGAGTCCTTTTGGACTTATGAGAAGGCTCCTCTGGTGCCCCTAGTTTGTGCTTTTGGCTTCAGGCCTCTTGTGTGGATTAGTCCCGGACTGTGGTTTTGTGATTGCTCGGTTTGACGGGTCGAAGTCTAGAAGGCTTCGGATCGTTCTCACCTTCACCACTTGGTCGCATCCAACTTTGGCAGGTATAAAGCTAGTTATTCCGGATCGTGGTTCTGTGGTTGCTTAGTGTGACGGGTGTTGATGGTCGTTAGCGATCAGTTTCGCCCGTCAATACTACCTAAATAAAGGAGAACTAGTTATGCTTGTAATGCATAATTATGTCAAAATAATAAATATTCCACTAGCACTAGGATTACTAACCTCTTGCAGAGAATGAACACAAACTGGAGAAGAATCGACATCAAAACAAACGATCATTCAATTAGACGATGTTGAGAATCAGACTTATCAATGAATGGGTCAAGAACGTAGAAATGACACGACCAATTGGGCCAAAATTTACAAGTCTGAAGTGAGCAACAGAAGAGGAGGCCGCTAGCCAAAAATGGGTCGGATTGGACCGGCCCCTGGTTCGGCCGATCTAGGGGTTCAGTTGAACCCATCCTGGCGCTGTTGGATGCAGGGTTGCGACTGAACGGTGTGGATTAGCCCCCAATGACGGTTGGAGGGTATTTTCGACCATTCCAACTGTCATAACCGTCATTGGGAGGCTATATAAGGAGCTGACTCTCTCCATTTCAAGAAACACCTCAAGTAAGAAGTTCATTTCATCTCTCAAGTTTAGTATAGTTTCTAGAGTATAGTGGAATAGAAATAGAATAGAATCTTCAGTCCTCGAAGTCTTCGGAAGAATTCGGGTATGCTCTAGTAGCTTTTCCTTCTTTTGTAAAACTTATACTTTATTTAGAATATTCTTCTTTATACTACTTTGGTTTTATATTACTTTCCGAGTATATGAATACCGGCTTTATTACATACCCAAGTTATATTTATTATGATGCTAGCTTATCTAGGAGATGCAATAGTGTGGGTATAATGATCGTATTTACGATGACTCTATGTCATGACGATGATATTAATGTAGTATTTGGTAATTTAAGCGTGGTGTTTAGATTACTGGATACCATTATTTGGGGTTATATGCTGCGGAAGCGAGGTGGGCCGCTGATGGTGACAGCTTAGTACGGGAATTGCTCCACGCGTGTATATAGTCATAAATTAATTTCCTGGGGAGGGTACTCCTCCGTATTTAGCCCGGTTGGATGGTCACGACGGATTGTTGTAAGGAACTCGATAATCAGGGGTGTCTTCTCGAAGCACCAGGAGGGCATCGGAAAGAGGGTATTAGTTAAGTAATAATATAATTAGGATGTATGTATAATATATATGTATACTAAAAGTATAGGAATAGGATCTTTCTATATTCTTGCCACTTAGCTTAGATAATTATGAGTAAGAGTATGAATGCTTCTGCTTAGTGTCACTCTACCCCATGAATTATATTAACCCCTGCTTAGACTTTGGTTGATACAAATAATATATAAATTATTAGTACGGTTCTCTCTATTGTAATCTTTCCACAGGATTAAACAAATAAGATACCCTTGGAATACTCTCGGGTGAAATGCTACAATGGTATATCCGTGTGCTTGCGGATGAACTCTATAACCATAATATACCAGAAATATTTCTGCGCTATTGCTGGAAATTATATTTTTAGTAATGTGTCGTTAAGAAATACCAATAATGGGTCGGAATTCAGGAGGCTTCGGATCGTTCTCACCCTCACCACTTGGTCGCATCTGGTAGTTATCCTCTTGCTGCTCGCGCTAGTTACCCTCTTTTGTTCGGATTACGCCGGCGCTCTTTTGCCTTGAACCTACTGCCATGAAGATCGGGCCACCCTCGCGAGTGTGTTCGCATCATTGCACCAAGTGGAAGAGGAAATTTCGTGACATATGTAATTTCTTCCTATTGACATTATTCATACATTACAGGCACAATTCCAATTTGTCATACAAACAGAGTACAAATTTGTCATGTCCACATGATTCTACTGGCACTACTCAATAATTTCTACCAAAAAAAGTTAGAACCACAGAAACACTCAAATTGGCATGCTCACATGGCTAATTTCTGCTACACAATGATAACTTTTCATAACTACAGAGTGCCCGAAGCCCAATTGACTAGAAGTTGACGCGTGTAGCAATCATCCAAACTTTACACACTCTCTGTAATCATCGAAACGATCATACTTCAAGCTTTTTTCTGAAAACAAGCAGAAAAAGCTTTGAACAACTTTTCAAGTAAGTTGAGCTACCCAAGCTAACTTCTGCTAATTAATTTCTCATTGAACTCGTTGTACTGACTGATTTCTCATGTACTATGAACAATAGGACATATGATCATGCTACTAGAGTGTGCAAATTAGTTATGAACTTACTATACGATATGTGAATAACCTTGGGTTGTTGTCACCATGCAGCTGAGGGCTATAAATATGAGAGTTGGGAGATGTGAGGGGGTGTTAGATCAAGAAGTGTAAAGTTTTGACGTGTCATATCGGGTATTAAATAGGGTGTCGCATGGGGTATTCAGGCACTAATAAAAAAAACTAATTATAGAATTCGTCAGTAAACCGTGTGACGAATTTATTAAGGCTAATTAATTTGTCATTAGCAAATGTTTACTGTAGCACCACATTGTCAAATCATAGAGCAATTAAGCTTAAAAGATCCGTCTCGCAAATTAGTCACAATTTGTGTAATTAGTTATTTTTTTAGCCTATATTTAATACTTCATACATGTGTTCAAACGTCGACGGGACAGGGTGAAAATTTTTAGGGTGAGATCTAAACTGGGCCTGAGTAATGGCGACCTCTTAAACTAGTTAGGTGGTGTTTGAAAGTCCTGAAAATGAAGATGAAGATTATATGTTATACGTAAAAAGAGGTTGTAATAATGTGTGATTAATTGGGTTTTAATTATTCCAAACTTGAAAAATAGATTAATTTGATATATAAAGTTTTCGAATGAAATGCACCGTTTAGCTGTTTGAAAAGCGTGCCATGAGTATCTAAAATTTAATCTAACTTTTGTTGGAGAAAAGAACAGAGCCTTATGTCTGAATAAGTGAAATAGTTGCAGTAGAGGGTAGCTGAACAAAAGTAACACGGAAGGTCCGAAGGAGAGAAGAAAAGAAAATACAATTTACATGTGGTTCGAATGGCTCAGGTTTCTACATGCATGATGGCTTAGTTCAAACCAAGAGTTTTGGAATATTCTACTTCATCTTTCTATTAAAAAAAATCAAATCTTTATAAATTCTGCTCACTTCTTCTAAAATCTTCAATTGGATATGCAGTACTCCATCAGCTTGCAGCAGCAAACGTACAAGCAGAAGGAAGAGCAGAAACCCTGCTTGGTCTCCAGCCGAACGGCAAGAACGACATCGGTTGTGTTTAGTTTCACGTTAAAATTGAAAGTTTGAAGAAATTAGAACATGTGACGGAAAAGTTTAAAATTTATGTGTGTAGAAAAGTTCAATGTGACAGAAAAATTGAAAGTTTGAAGAGAATATTTGAAATCTAAATAGGGCGTCAGGGCTGATATTGTCTGCCGTCTCCTCTGCTTGGTGTCCAGCAGGGTTTACCTTACCGCCGGTAACCGCGGTTACCAGGCTTACCGCGGGGGTACGGTAATATAAATACCGCGGTAACCTCCTTAAATTCATATAAATTTAAAAAATAATTTAAATTTTTGATAAATTTTGCACGGCTTTATACGATTTTTCACGGTTACCGCGGTAACCGTGTTTACCGCCGGGGCACGGTAACCCCGGTCCTGGCGATTTGGGAAACCCTAGTGTCCAACTGAGCGGTAAGAACAACAATGGCGGTGGCAGTAATGGCCCCACCGCCTGGCTCACTTCCTGCCTTGCTGCCTCTCCCCTAGCATGATGCAAGTGCCGCATGGGTGCTTCCAGCCCGCTGCTTGCTGCCTACGTGGCCCGCCGCCACTTAGGGCCCCACTCTTGCTCACCCCACCAATCGTGGTAGGTTCTGAATCTGTAGTCACAGGGTTGAGGTCATCGGATTGGGGTACGACGGCGGTGCACGGAAGGCATGAGCGGCAGTGACGCGTGCGACGCGTGGGAGGAGGAGAGGAGGAGGCAGCAGTGTGAGTCTGGTCGCGAGGACGATGAGGCCACACCGCAGCGGTGGTGAGATGGAGGGCAAAGATGAAAATTAGCCAATGCGACGTGAGTGTTGAACTGGTAACGTCATACAAGGGAAGGGGTATTTACAAATTTGGCACTTTTCTTTTTGAAATTTTGCAAGGATAACATTCGAATGGCATTTCTATTTGCATTTTTATAATTTTGTAGTGTTAGTTTTGCAATAACGATTTAAATTTGTGGCAAATTTATACTTATCTCATATAAAAGGAAGGTTTCATATTGAACTGGGAGTGTCAATTAAAAATAAATAGGAGTACAAGTTAATTATTCTATAATTGTTGTTTAAAATATAGGTCTCGCATATAAAATTATATAACCATGACATAAATGCTTTCAAAATACCAAATTTGTGTAAACTTTTCGTATTTAAAAAAAAATTAGTCAAAATTGTACTTATTGACTTCAACAACTAAAAAAATGGAAGTCTCTGATGAATACAAAGAGTTAAAGAGACTGCATCTAAATTTGTTTTAAAAGAAGAATTAACAAACTAGTGGTGATTATGTTACTTCCTTTTCAACTCTCCAACAATCAGCGCCTGGTGATCTTTTTCCAGTACCGTGCTTTGAAGATACTATTTCCTCCATCCTAAAATAAAACCATTTTTTATCAATTATTGTTTGTTTCAAGATAATTTAATTTTTAGACATCATTAGATCCGAGTTTGTGAAAGAATATGCCAATATATATTGAAACTAGATAAATTACAAACAATCAATAAGGATTTGATAAAGTGAGTATTTCGGTATTTTCCTTTTATTTTAGTATGGACGGAATGGATAACAATCAACTTATTTAGCAAATCCCATTTTAATACGTACTAATAAATCAGCAATAGTTTACTCCAATCTCCAATTTTCCAGCATAGCAGCCGCCCATGACTCGCCCATGTCGGCGTTGACCCGTCCACAGTGATGCCGCCCCTCCCGAGCTGGGCGGTGGCCGCTATTTATTAATTATACCTCAGGAAGAGTCCACACTCCACACACGCTGCTCGACTCCACCACGCAAGAGATGGCCGCCGCCGCCGCAGCAGCAGCAGACCACGACGCCGCGCCGCGCGCGCACGCGCTCATCCTCCCGTACCCGGCGCAGGGCCACGTCATCCCGCTCATGGAGCTCGCGTACTGCCTCATCGACCGTAGCTTCGCCGTCACCTTCGTCAACACCGAGCACAACCACCGCCGCGTCGTGGCCGCCGCCGCTGGCGCAGGCGGCGTGCAAGCACCGGGGAGCCGGGCACGGCGCCTGCGGCTCGTGGCAGTGGCGGACGGGATGGGAGACGGCGAGGACCGGGACAACCTAGTCCGCCTCAACGCCGTCATGGAGGAGGCCGTCCCGCCTCAGCTGGAGCCGATTCTTGACGGCGCCGGCGGCGAGGGGCAGCTGGGCAAGGTGACGTGCGTGGTGGTCGATGTCGGCATGTCGTGGGCGCTCGATGCCGTGAAGCGGAGGGGCCTCCCGGCCGCCGCGCTCTGGGCGGCGTCGGCGGCGGTGCTCGCCGTGCTACTCGGAGCGCAGAAGCTGATACGTGATGGCGTCATTGATGACGACGGTATGATAATTGATAAGCGGTCAGCTCACTTGTCTTATCTATTAATTCAGATATTAATAATACATTTCTCTTATTATATACATTTCCGTAAATTCCGTTCTCCCGAAATCATTGGATTAACTGTGCGTAGCCGACAGCACATGCCCTTTTTATCCTCTTGCACCGGATCTGAATTAATGTAAGGTCTCATGACTCTCATCCGCTGCCCACTTATGACCGGTTTAGTTCGTGAAATGAAACGTTTGATCGGATATTGGAAGGTGTTTTCAAATTCGAATGAAAAAGCTAATTTCATAATTCGCCTGAAAACCGCGAGACGAATTTTTTGTGCCTAATTAATTCGTCATTAGCACATGCAGGTTACTGTAGCACTTATGGCTAATCATGGACTAATTAGGCTCAAAAGATTCGTCTTGCAATTTCTCCCTAACTGTGCAATTAGTTTTTCTTTTAATATATATTTAATGCTACATACATGTGTCTAAAGATTTGATGTGATGTTTTTGGAAAAACTCTTGAGGAACTAAACGGGGCCTTACAAAAACCATAAGGGCTTTTTGGACAAAAATAATTAATACTACCTCCGTTTTTAATAGATGACGCCGTTGACTTTTTCTCATATGTTTGACCATTCGTCTTATTCAAAAAATTTACGTAATTATAATTTATTTTGTTATGAGTTGTTTTATTACTCATAGTACTTTAAGTGTGATTTATATCTTATATATTTGTAAAAAATTTTTGAATAAGACGAATGGTCAAACATGTGAGAAAAAGTCAACGGCGTCATCTATTAAAAAACAAACAGAGGGAGTATTATGTAAAACTAGCATATTACCCGTGCATTGCAGTGAGGTTTTAATTGATGAAAATGATCATTAACATGCTATTATCATTATGTTATGTGCACATCATCTCTTAAATTCTACATATTTTGCAACTAACATATGGGTCCTATGGCCTCATAATATCTTTTTTTTACCGGATTCATAATATCATTTTTTCCTTCCCACAAAAAGTAGAGATGGTGTTGGGTGGTCGACATGTGGGCCCTTTGGCCCCACATGTCCTTTCTGCACTCCAAAAGGGTAGGGAGTTGGTGGTGATATAGCAGATTCACTACTCATCACGACCACTAATTTTTAATATTATAGAATAGGTCCTATATATTCTACTGTTATTGCCGTCGATGACCTTCACATAAGTGACTTAGTGTCACGCCCAGAAATTCACGAAACAGAATTTCTAAGTTGAATGTGCATTAAACCCCTGTCCAGGACCAGCCAGGGTACACAAACGACAATTGTTGACATACAGATCCACGTCTTACAAAAATATAAAAGATTACAAATGCAGCGGAAAAGGTAAAAGCGAGCTAAGCCTGAAGACTAGACTCCTGCAGTGAGGCGACTCCATTCCACAGGCAATCCTTGACGGCAACGATGAAACCAACTTCTTCGAGACATCTCCAACTGAGAAGAACTTCAACTCTCGTGTGGGAGAAAAGAGAGCAAGACTGAGTACTACCCACTGTACTCAGCAAGTCATACCGGAGGAGGAGGTATGATGCAGGATATGTCCAAGGGAGACTAAAGGTTCTTTTGCATAAAGCTAGCATTTAAAAGCAGTAGTTGAAAGCAGTAAAAACTGTTGAAGTAATTAATCAATATTAACCAATCACTGTCCAACGCTACACCATGTTGCAACAGGCCCAACCAACCACCTGAACTACACCAGTTCATTAGCTAACTAGGGGTGAGACTAATCACGGTGAATCTGGTCGACCGCCCATAACCGCGGGCACGGCTATTCGAATAGTTTTATTCTGATCAGAGGTGTACAACTGTACCCACAAGACATAGCCCCACGACACGTTTCCGTGCATCGACATGCCACCACGACATACCGGAAAGAGGCCGTGACAAGACCCTTCACATAACCCCCTCTAACCAATCGCACCACACCTCAGGTTTCACCCCCACTCCTCGCAAGGCAACGGGCAGTCCCCTCTCGTGCCACGGTGAATCCGGAAGCCGATCAACTGGACACCCCGGCCGACCCAACTCCATCACGCCCACCCTTGCCTGGGTACGTCGGCTAGAGGAAAGCTACACTATAAGCCCAGCCGTTGCCCACACTGGCTTGTGGTAAGTACGATAAGTTCTTCCAGGGCATCCCGCGAACTGGTCCTTAATTGTCATGGGTGCGACTAGCAAAACCATGCACCCACAGCCCACCATGTAGTGTATTTTAATTAACTAACACCAATGCGGTGGCTCTATTCAAAAGCTATGCCAATAATCAAAGTCTATGCATTAATGTGATTTCCCCTTTATGTACTAGTTGAACTAAGCATGGCTAAGCATTCCCTAAACCAACATCTAATCATTTTAATACTCAAGTTATCAACGGCATAAGGTAAACAATATATGGCTGAGTAATAGGACCCATCCCACATGATACTGTAAAATAATGCAACATTTAATAGAAATGCGGGATATTTGTAAATTGGGTACAACATGATCAATTGTAATGCATAACTTGCCTTGCTCTTGCACTAATGAGACCACAGTAACGTCTTCGAGAAACCGCGTATCGAAGGAACAGCCGAAATCTACGCGACAAACAAAGCACACAAGCAAAACATGCTATAAGTCTATTGAAACAGAGAACAAAACTATTTTTAATGGATTCTATGCATTTTTATGAATTTACTGAGACTTGAATGGACTTAATCGGAGCTCGGATGAATTAGTTATGAATTTTAGAACATTCTCTGTGTTTTTACTAATAAAGAAAAGGCCTTAATTAATTTTATTGCGCAATAAAGCATCCCTGCTGACGTCAGCAAAGAGGGGGGGGGGGGGGGCGCCGGCAAGCGGGCCCTGCATGTCAGCGGCTCAAGGGGGAGGGAGATGGCGCTTGGTGGGTGGGTCCCACCGGGCAGTGGCTCAGAGGGAGGGGTGAGGCGACGGCCTGGCTCAGCTCGGCTTCAAAGCCGGCTGGCCGGCCATGGCGAGCAGCGGCGGTGCGTGCGGCACGGCGACCGGCGGCGCATGACGGCGGACGGCGGCAGGCGACGATGCAGCGGCGTGACACCAAGGCGCGTCGGCACGGCAAAAGCGGCGGGCGGCGCGGAAGAGAGAGAGAGAAAGGGAGGGGAGATCCTCACCGACGATGAACGGGGTCGGCGAGCGACTAGCAGACGGCAGCGAGCGGCGAACGGGCTTCGGGAGGGCCTAAGGAAACACCCGAGAGGAGTTAGAGGGAGAGAGAAGGTCCACGGCGAGCGGCAATGCCGGCTGAAGGTGGGGAAAAATGGTGTGCTCACCGGTGTGCGAGGAAGGATGAATGCCATGTGGGATTTCGATGACGGGAGGCGGCGGCCAAGGTAGCTCTCGCAACGACGAAGCTAACAGCGGCGGCGGCTCTAGCGGCGGCGAGCGGTGGCCGGAGGAGTGGAGATGGCGGCGGTGGATGGGTGCACGGTGCGGGAGCGGTGGAGAGCTCGGGAGAGACTGGCAGAAAAAAGAAAAAGGAGGAGGATGTGAGGATGGATTATACAGGGGCGGAGGAGCCGATCGTGGCCGGGAGGGGCTCGATTTTGCCGGAGTTAGTGGGGATGTGGAGGAGGGGAGAGAGGCGGGATTCAATTCGAATCCCGGCCTTCTCGTGGGCGCGGGTGTGTGCGGGAGTGGGGCGTGGGCGTGGGGAGGGGCGCCGGCGGTTGGGGCGGGAAAGGCGGCGGTTTCGGCGGCGGTTGGCATGGGCGTGGGCAGCCGGAGGTTAGGGACGACCGATAGGTGGGCCCCACCTGTCGGTGACCCTAGGGAGGATGAGAGGGGCGCGGGCCGGCCCAACAAGGAGGGAGGGCGCGGGAGGAGAAGAGGAAGGAATGGGCCGGCGGCCCAAAGGAGAAAAGGGGGAAAAAAGGGAAAAAGGAAAATAAAAGGATGTCCAGGGATTCTTTAATGCTTGTGCTCAATTTTAATTGATTAAAATTATCTCTGGGGCTCTGAAAATTCCACTATAAATCCTGTTAGCATATTTTGACATGTAGAATCCAAGAAAAATTCCACATGCCGATTTCGATTATTATTTGCATTTATTAATTAGGATTCAACTCTAGGTTAATTTAAACAATTTCTTCGGGCGATTTATTTAACAAATTTTAAAAGCAAGGAGGGGAACTTCAGGGCGTGACACTTAGCTTCCAAGGGGGCAGGGGGTGGTGCCAATGTTATTGATGTTATTATATTGGACCAAGACGCCAATAATGTTGCCGTCGTGAAAATGGTCTATTTCGAGAATAAGTTTTTTAAGGTATCTATTTTGTAAAATAGGTTTTAAAAAGGACAAAAATATCCTTCTACAGTATATCATTTTATCCTTGAAACTATTTTTACCTTGAATTAATACCCATTATTTCTCAACTCAGTCTTTAAAATATCATAAATAAATGATGATGTGTTAAAACTTAATGTACGGTGATTTTTGTTGACATGACTATCTTCTTCACTACCATGCATGAAACTATCATAATTTTTAAAGGTCATTTTTGACGCAGATTTGGATCGTAATTTCACATTGGATTCGGAATTTGTTAGTTAAATTATATTATATAAAGTTTTATATTTTCACGATAATAAAAGACATATTTTTTTTCAAATGTTATTAATGTAATCACAGTCTCACAGATAGATATATAGATTTCTGGAGCTAAAAATATCCAACTGAAGAAAATATTAGATCTAGCTAGCTGTAGCATCTATGTTAACAAAACACAAAAGTAGATGTTTGCGCTACCGGAAAAAGCAAACCACTGTTTTATACCGGTGGTAAAACAACAGAGTTTTGAATTCAGACTGAAAATAGACTTAAAAGAGAGTATAGTAACCTAAATTAGACTTTAAAATTTCTCTCTAAACGAGACTCCACAATATGAAAAAGGATGTCGTAGTAAATTAATTAAATTAGTAACATTAATAACTCTTATTTCCTCAAGTGAAATAAAACTAATACTTATATCATGTCCTGACACATAAGTAATATATAGGTGCATGCACAGTGACCCCTGCTTTTTATAAAGTACTCCTAATTGTTTTTCAAGTATTCTTTATCTGTTTGAAATTTCCATGTCTGTCCTGGTTATTACTATCAATCTTTTCTGTTATTTTTTATTTCTCATTATTTGTATTAATTGTACACAGCTACATACTAACCAATTGTTGGACTATCAGATTGGTGTAACCAAGACTACTTTTAACACCCTTCCAAAAGCGTAACAAAGTTATCCTTTATGCAGGCGTTACACTAGAAGTAACAGAAAATCTAATTTACCCGCACACATTCTGTTACCCCCTTCGGCCATAACTAGTTGTTCCTTGATCTGCACTTATTTGGTCTGGATCAGAGTGTTACAAGAACAAGAATGAAATAATAAATTGATTATCTTGTTTATAGAAACTCAATTACTTAAATAAATAGATCGGATTGAGAGTCAAAACAAAGCAACTTTTGTGTTCAAATTCGAGTAATTTCATGAAAATTTATAGCTCAGATTTTTTTCAGATAATGGCTGAAACTGATATAATTTTGTTCATTATGCCGCAGGTGCACCACTCAAATTAGAGAACAACTCATTCCGTCTCTCTAAGTCCACGCCACCCATGGACGCGACCTTCCTCGCATGGAACTTCATGGGCAACCGTGATGCAGAACGTATGGTGTTCCATTACCTTACCTCCTCCGCACGGGCTGCTGCGGCCAAAGCAGACATTCTCCTCTGCAACACGTTCGTGGAGTTGGAGCCAGCCATCTTTACTCTAAAATCCCCAGCCACCATCCTCCCTATTGGACCACTTCGTACTGGGCAGCGTTCTGCTCATCAGGTAGAAGTGGTTGGGCACTTTTGGCAAACCAATGATGACACATGCCTCTCTTTCCTTGATGAGCAACCCTATGGTTCTGTTGTATATGTGGCATTTGGCAGTCTTACTATCATGAGCCCAGAACAACTAAAGGAACTTGCACTAGGGCTAGAGGCTTCTGGTCATCCATTTCTATGGGTAGTTAGGCCTGGACTTGCTGGTAACCTCCCTACCTCATTCTTGGATGCCACCATGGGACAAGGAAAGGGTATAGTGGTGGAGTGGGCTCCACAGGAACAGGTGCTAGCGCACCCTGCAGTTGGGTGCTTTGTAACGTATTGCGGGTGGAACTCAACGGTAGAGGGCATTCGTAATGGAGTGCCCATGCTATGTTGGCCATATTTCACCGATCAGTTCACAAATCAAATATACATTTGTGATATTTGGCGGATTGGGCTAAAGATGGTGCAAACCTGTGGTGAGGGGATCGTGACCAAGGAGATAATTGTAAAGAGGTTGAAAGAGCTACTACTAGACGAGGGTATCAAGGAAAGGGTGCAAAGGTTGAAGGAGTTTGCAGAATCAAACATGAGCAAAGAGGGTGAGTCCATCAGAAATTTGAACACAGTTGTCGAGCTTATGACAAGGCCAATGTCATAGAATATGTTTTAATGCAGGTTTTACATTACTATTGATTCAATGAATAATGATATTTCATACTTCATTTTTATGGATCTGAAGTTTGCTTTGCAACCTATGATTGTTAAAACCATCAAATGTACGTGCTATATGCTCTAAAAGTAATATGTGTAAATGTGTATGGTACAAATGCATATATACTCCCTTTTTTTATGTAGTAACCAACGTCATATATATTAAATTTTGGAGGTACTTCATCCGTTTCACAATATAAGACTTTTTAGCATTGTCCACATTCATATAGATGTTAATGTGTCTAGATTCATTAACTTATATATGCATATGGGCAATGCTAGAAAGTCTTACAGTATGAAACGGAAGGAGTAGTATTTATTTCAGCATTGGATATATTGTACATGTTCAACACAAAATTACACAAATGTGTTTGACTGAATATCATCTATATTTGTGTGATAGAATCTCAAAATATTTGGTTCATGCACAATTTCTTGGAGTTCCATAGCAAGAAGACTCAATTTTGTATGAAAATTTGAATTATTTTGTTGGCATTACAAATACAAACGGATTTTTTTTGTGAAATTATTCATACATGCATGCATGAAGTCGTCTGGATAACAAGTAAATTAGGAACTAGTGACACTACTGGAGAAACCATTTGGTGCCGGTTGGGAACCGGCCATGAGTGCCGGTTTCCCAGCCAGAACCAATTTAGCGGTACCAATACCCAATCACATGGATACTAGTTTTAGAACCGACACCTCATAGGTTTATTTTTACAGGCAGGCTTATTAATTAAGAGGCCTGCCTATATGTCCGGCCAACCATCTCTCCTCCCTCTCAGTATTTTGAAAAGCTAAGTCTTCTCTCACTCCTCATTCTTATCTCCTCAACTCCTATCTCTCTTTTTCTCTCTCACTCACAATCTCCTCACCTCTCCTCTCTCTTTCTCAAAGCGACAATGGTGGTGTGGCGCACATCGATAGCGGCAAGGGAGATGACAACGACGATAGGGAGGGGCGGCAACCTCAAGGACGGAAGATCCGAGGTCATGACGGGAGCGGCAAACTCTCCCCCTCCCCTTTGGATCCCTGCATCTTTCTCTCCCTCACACATGGGTCCGAATGGGAGGGGGAGAGGCCACCGGCCGCCTGCCCCATATGTCACAGATAGATTCGCCCCTCTCCCTCTCGTGTGCGGTTCCTCCAGTGGTGGCAACGTGAGGTGTAGGTTCGGCGGCAGGGACACCAGGGAGGGCGGTAGCAACGGCGACGACGAGAGTCACCGGGCATGGGAGCAGCTGTGGCGATGGCTACCGGGCACAGGAGTGATGGATGACATTCGCAGGGCACGGGAGCGGTTGCCACTTCTAGCTAGGGCTTTAGAAATTTTTTTTGGACTTATTTTGCTGAAAATTCTTTTTTTAGGCAGGTGGCCGCCCAAGAAAGTTCCACATATTACTTCATGCACTTCACACACAACAACTTTGGCTTCTTCCAAACTTAAGCACTTAAGCAAAACTCCATTAATTGTCTGATAATAAAGATCATCATCCAACACAACATATTTAAGAGCTTTATACTTCAACTTCCTTGATGCCGATTGAGAAGGATTTTTTAAATATTCATACATTTCATACCTCCAATCATCGGCTTATATAGCAACAATTTCAATCTCTACATCTTTCAAAATCAGCTTGTATCCATATGCACCTTGAGCTAGATCATTGGCTTCAACATTCTGCTCTTTGGGAATATGTTTCATAGAAACCATCTTGAACTCTTTCATCAACTCTTGACATTTTTCATTATAAACTCTCAAGACATCATTCTTGTACTCATACTCTCCAGACAATTGATTGATTACCAACAATGAATCACCCATAATTTCAATAGCATCAGCTTCAACTTCCTTCAACAATTGTAATCCCTTCAATACTATCTCATATTCTGCTTGATTGTTAGTATAATATGGTTTAATTGTAAAAGCAAACTCAAAAATTGCCCCCCGAGGCGATATAATCACTAAGCCGATACCACAAACATGAGTGCACACTGACCCATAAAAAAAAATAGTCCAAGGTACTAACTCAACATATCCAAGTGAATCATTGAAGTGTTCCACAATGAAATCTGCTATCGCTTGTCCTTTTACCGCCTTAGTTGATTCATACCTTAGATCAGCGGCGGATTCACAGCCCGGCTAGGGTGGGCATTTGCCCAGGCTCTGCGGAACGCGACCCGGAGAGATTAACCGATTTCTGCACTCGTTTTGCTATTTTCCCAGGCAAAATTAGTACTGCATCGTTTTGGTACTAGGGTGGTACTAGGTAAATGCTTAAAGCACCTCATCACAAGAAGCAGCAAGATGGGTAAATCTTGCCGTTGCATGCATGCACGGGGGAGTCTGTCTGGGCATGCACTTGATGGATTAAAATGAGTTACGGTGGTGTAACCTACTTAAAACTAGGCATATCAATCATCCGTTTCATAAAATTAGGCTTCATAAAATACGTGGATAGTGATTTTAGTGATTAGTTTTGCCCAGGCTTCGTAAAACTGTTGGTTCCACCACTGCCTTAGATCAAATTCTGTCAAATCCAAAATCCACTTTCTAATCCTTCGTTTCAACACAGGAGCCGATAGCATGTATCTGACCACATCGGCTTTGCAAACCACTGTGCACTCATTTGAAAGTAGATAATGCCTCATCTTTGTACATAAAAAATATCTTAAGCACAATTTCTCCACTCGGGTATACCTTATCTCAGCATCCAAAAGTACTCTACTTAGATAAAATATAGCTCTTTCCTTGCCTTCAATCTCCTGGATTAACATAGAGCCGATTGTTTTTTCATCGGCTGATAAATATAGCTTGTAGGGTACCCCTTTCTATGGTGGTATCAAAACTGGAGGAGAACTCAAATATTCCTTAATACTATCTAAAGCTCTCTGCTACTTCTCCCCCAAACAAATTCTTGATCGGCTTTGATCCTCAGCAATGGAGTATATGGCATCAAGTTCACGACTGCTCATCCATCAACCAACATCTTGGACGTCGGCGACGCATAATGGCTTAAGATGCCGATGCTATGTCCCATTAGGCTTCTCAAAAATAGCTTGCTGTGGTGATAATACTAACTTGGCTAGAGACTCTTCAAAAACATCATCACCAGCTTGTTTTGTGTTGCACTCTACTGGTAGCACAAAAACCATGTTTACTGAAGAAGATGCTTGATCTCTTGCTTTATCAGCTCTGACCTCATCGGCTAGCACAATTTTGCTCTTAACTCACCACTCCTTAATGCGCTTCAGCCGATTATCAATCTCCTCTTCAACTTCCTGCATCTGCTCCCTATTTCTCATCCTCTGAACTCGTCTCTTCTTGTTCTTTGTAAAAATACCATATGGACACTATTGTGGATTTCTGACTCTAGGCTTTTCTTCAGCTTCTTCCTCAAAATAATCTTGATGAATCGACCCCTACCTCTGATGCATAGGTAACTTTTTCTGAATTGGTCGATTCTCATCTCTAACATTATTCTTGTCTACTAGAATTCCCAATATATCTCACATCAGGATCATTTCACCCTAGGCAATCTTCAATTGATGGCAGTCCCATACCCTCATTCCAGCAAAATCTGAAAATTTCACACCCCCAATGAGGATCAAAACAATAGCCGTCATCTTGATACTGCCTTTGATCTTCTCTCTCTTGTTTCCTTTGATATTTGTTAATCATCCTAGTAGAATTAAACTTGTTCATCCAATATCCTCTCTTATCGGCTTGATCATTACTCCTAGTATGCACTATATTGACTGGGAAAGGTGTCCATCAATCTTCATCGGCTTCTTGCCATCATCAAACTTGATTCTGCTTTATTCAACAGCCGGATGGATTTGCTGTCTGAACAACTTGCACTCATTAGTATTATGAGATCCTGTATGATGCCACTTGTAGTATATTCTTTTCTTCAACTCTTCAGCCGATGGAAAGACATGTCTTGCTAGAAGCTGGATAGAGTATGTTTTTCTTGAAGCAATAAGTCAAATATCATATTGGCTTTGTTGATGTCAAAGTCATATCTTTCTTCCTTCCCGGTATTTTTTACCCATTGGCTAATAATAGTCTCTTTGTTCCTAGACCACCCTGCCAAGCCAATTTGTGGGTCCTTATCTTCTGAACAGATGTGTAACTGATATATTGTTGACATTCTTACTCCCTTTACCAAACCTCTTAGAAGTTAAGATGTGTGTGTGTTGACGGTCGTTATCGATCAGTTTTGACCGTCAATACTACCAAAATAGGAGAGAACTAGTGATGCTTGCAATGCATAAATATGATAGAATAATAATATTCCACTAGTATTAGGTCTACTAACCTTTTGCAGAGAATGACAATAAAGTGGAGGAGAATCGACATCAACACCAACGATAAATCAATCGGACGATGTCGAGAGATAGACTTATGTATGAATGGGCCAAGAACTCAGTATTGACACGACACAATTGGCCAAAATTCACAAGTCTACGAAGGAGAACAACAGAGGAGGCTACCTGCCGAATATGGGCCAGGTTGGGCCGTCCCCTGGTTCGGCCGAACCAGGAGGTTCGGCCGAACCCCCATCTCCACCGTTGAGGCCAGGGTTTGGCAGGGACGCTCCAGATCTTCTCCTGATGACGGTTGGAGGGTACTTCAGACAATTCCCCTTCCACAACCGTCATACCTACCTCTATATAAGGAGCTCCTCTCCTCACTTTACTCACACACTTCAAGCAAGAGCTCTCTCATTCTTCTCAAGTTTAGTTTAGTAGTATCTAGCTGGTGGAATAAAATTAGAATAGGAATCAGGAGTCCGGAAGCCTTCGGAAGAGTTCGGGTATGGCTCTAGTAGCTTTCCTTTCCTCTTTTGTAAGCTTTGTACTTTTAATAGAATACTCTTATAAATACATTTCTGGTATTGAAATACTTTCCGAGTATATGAGTACCAACTTTACATTATGTTCATGTTATACTAAGTATACTGCTAGCTTATTTGGGAGATGCTTTGGTGCGGGTATAGTGTTTGCTTATGCAATTACTCTATGTCTTGACGATGATATTAGAGTAGTATCTGGTAGTTTAGACGTGGTGTCTAGATTACGGGATATCATTATTTGGGGTTATATATTGCGGATGAGAGGTGGGCCGCTGATGGTGTCAGCTCATCAGTACGGGTATTCCTCCGCACCTATATATAATCCTAAGTTAATTTCCTGGGGAGGGTATTCCTCCGTATTTAGCCCTGGTTGGATGGTCATGACGGGCTGTTGTAAGGAACTCGGCAGTCAGGGGTGGCTTCTTGAAGTACCAAGAGGGCATCGGATAGAGGGTATTAGCTAGTATATCAGTTAACTAGAATGTATGTATACTATGTATATTAGAAGTATAGGAATAGATTCTCTTTTTTTTGTTTCCACCTAGCTTAGATTATTTGTTATGAGGATGAGTAGTAATGCTTGTGTCCCTCTATCCTTGGATTATCTTAACCCCTGCTTAGAATATGATTATCACAAGTAATATATAAATTATTAGTTGAGTTCTCTCTACATGATCTACCCACGGGATAAAATAAATACGATACCCTTGGAATACTCTCGTGTGAAATGCTACAATGTTATATCTGTGCGCTTGCGGATGAACTCTGTAACCATAATATACCAGAAGTATTTCTGCGCCATTGCTAGGAATTATATTTCTAGTAATGTCGTTAAGAAATACCAACAAGCATTTCTGGCGCCGTTGCCGGGGAAGATTCGTAATCGAGATTACTTAAACTAATACTTTATATTTGCCTCTGTATAGTCATTTTCCTTTGCAGGCTAACCTTGGTTGTTTTCACTTTTTGTTGTGAAAATAGGGTAGTGCATGACTGGTTTCAACCTGCTGGAAAACTTCAAAGAAAATCCAGATGCTTTCTTCCGGAGCGTCAGGCCGCGAGTCGTTGCTCCGCAGAAAACTCTACCGATAGAGAAACCAGCCGTACCAGCGCCACCAACCTTCAAGATTATGGCCAGCAACACTCTTCGCGAGTTCGCTGCTCCCTCTGCTGACAATGTGGCCGTCGGGCCGCAAGTCAACATAGGAGATGTGAATTTCGACTTGAAGTCCAGCCTCATCACGATGGCGCAGGCTAGCCCGTTCTGTGGCAAGCCTAATGAGGATGCCAACGCTCATTTGCAGCAATTCCTGGAGATATGCAATACGTACACCATCAAGGGAGTCAGTCCTGACGCCGTCAGGCTATGACTGTTTACGTTCTCCCTCCTCGGGAGAGCGAAGCAGTGGTTCTATGCCAACCGTGCTGCTATCAACACCTGGGATAAATGCTCTACGGCATTCCTCTCGAAGTTCTTCCCGATGGGCAAAACCAACGCCCTTCGTGGACGAATTTCCAGTTTCCAGCAGACAAGGGACGAGTCCATTCCGGAAGCATAGGAACGACTGCAGGAGTACGTGGCCGCCTGTCCTCATCATGGAATGGACGACTGGCTGATCCTGCAGAACTTTTACAATGGGCTCACCCCAATGTCCCGCAATCACCTGGACGCGGCAGCTGGAGGAGCATTCTTCTCTAAAACGGTTCAAGGAGCCGTTGAACTCATAGAGAAGATGTTCTCCAATATGGGTTGGAGAGAGGAACGACTCCAGACCCATCAGTGAGGCATGCACACCGTCAAGGAGACAGAATTACTTGCTGCCAAGCTGGACCTCCTCATGAAACGCTTGGACGACCACGAGAAACATCCACAAGGCACCGTCAAGGCCTTGGACTCACACGTCACGTGTGAGGTCTACGGCGGCACGTGTCATTCTGGGAACGACTGCCCGGAAACCCGTGAGGAGGCGATGTACATGGGCAACAACAACAACGGGTATCGTCTACAAGGAGGTCAGGGGTGGAAACCAACCACGCCCATATTATCAAGGAGGTAACAATAACGGTAATTTCTCTAACCAACCCTCCTTGAAGGATCTTGTTTTTGCGCAAGTTAAAACCACTGATTCGCTAAGCAAAAAGCTTGCTGCCAATGATAAGATCTTAGAGAACATAAATGTCAAGCTAGATGGCTTTGCGTTCGCATTTCAAAACCAGCTGAGCTTTAATAAGATGATAGAAACCCAGTTAGCTTAGTTGGCATCTTTAGTCCCTACAAATGAAACTGGGAGGATTCCAGGGCAACCCGACTCCTCCATTGAAAATGTTAAGGCGATCACAATGAGGGGAGGTAAGTCCACTCGTGATCCGCCATATCCTAACCCTGCAGGAACTATTGGGATGTCAAAAGAAACGCCATCTACTGACTCGGCTGATAAGGAGATTCGGCCAGAGAAGACCGTGCCGCAGGAGTAATGCGATACACGGCTTCTGCCATTCCCTCAGAGGAGTAGGAGACCGTCAGTGGACGAGCAGTTCGCTCGCTTTGTTGAAGTGATCCAAAAGATCCATATCAACGTGCCGTTGTTGGACGTGATGCAAGTACCAACATACGCCCGTTATCTCAAGGATATACTCAACAACAAGAGACTGCTCCCAACAATGGAGGTGGTCAAGCTGACGAAACACTGCAGCAACCTGATACTCCACAAGTTCCCGGAAAAGAAGAAAGATCCGGGGTGTCCCACGATCGCCTGCTCGATCGGGGCACAACAATTCGACCAGGCCTTGTGCAACCTTGGAGCCAGCGTCAGCGTCATGCCAAAAGACGTCTTTGACAAACTCAACTTCACGGTGTTGTCACCAACACCGATGCGCCTTCAACTGGCTGACTCGTCAGTCCGTTACCCGGCGGGGATAGCGGAGGATGTGCCAGTCAAGATACGGGATTTCTTCATTCCGGTTGATTTTGTGGTGCTGGACATGGACACGGGGAAAGAGACGCCGCTCATCCTGGGCCTTCCATTCCTTAGCACCGCAGGAGCCAACATTGACGTGGGAACGGGGAGTATCCGTTTCCAGATCAACGTGAAGGAGGAAAAGTTTGAGTTTCATCCGAGGACGGAACAATGCTCCATGGTCAGAAGTAAGTACGGGCCGAACCCGCAGAATATTCAAGTGGTCGAAGTGGAGCCACCCAAGACGGATAGCCTGGTAAGGTTTATGTAGAACTTCCTGGAAAAGGAAACAACAATGCCCAGGAACCGTTATTGGTGGACGCCGGTAAAATCACCTGTACCGGCCAAGAAGTCAGAGCAGCCGGCTCAGAAGAAGCCGTCTTCCGCACCAAAATCAAAGGTGTGGAAGGAAAAGCCAAAGATGCCCGCTCCATCACCTCCGGAGATGGGTGGAAAATCCGCGAACTGAATCGAAAGGAGGTGCGATCTTGCACATCGGACTTTAAATGACGCGACCTTCGCCAACAGGTAAATTGGTATGTATCCGCATATTTGCTTTCAACAATTTGAATTTTTGCATTATCACATATTTGAATTTCAAAATTGCATCTAGGACTTTTGAATTTTGAGGAAATTCTTCAAATGAATTTTTCAGAGCAAACCAAAATAAAATTTTCAACGAAAATTCACTGTGCCACGACCGCACTGACCGTTGGATTCCAACGGCCGAAAGTGGGGCCGGTTGGGCCCACCAGGGGTTCGGCCGAACGCCCTGGTTTGGCCGAACTGGCCAGGCAACGGTCGGCTGCCTCATTTTGAGGCAATGGCTAGTGGGCCCCACAGGTCAGTTTTGACCGTTGTGGGTGCACTACTTAAGCCAACCGGCCGAGAGAGGGAATTCCACCCCATTTCAACACATTTTCATTACGTCTCCAAAGTTTGCTCTCAAGTTCATTCAAGCTTTGATAGTTTTCCTCAAGTTCAAATCTTTAGTTGCATACATACAAGTTGCTTTGGTGAAACTAACCGGCGGGTGAAACTCTTGTCATTTCTAACCCCCGCCGAGTAAGCTTGTTCTTGCTCCATTATGCAGTATGAGGAGGTGACTGTCTCGACTGTTCAAGGGGTCAGGCTCCCCATCAAGACGTCATGACGAATCTAGTACTCGTTCATCAGCCGATGTCTCGATGGAAGACGCCGACGCTCCACGACAACTCTTGAGTGACGCTGACCTTGACCTTGTCAGTGATCGGGAGAGACAAGCCTACTATATGCTGAGTGATCGGGAGTATGCTCACATGCGAGAATACTCACCGGAGGTGCTGAAAAAGATAGGTATGGATGTTGAATTTCGTTCTATTTGGAAAGCTGTTGGTTGGCAGAGATTTGCTGTGGTAGATGAGCCTGGTTCTCGTTTGCTTTGCAATTTCTGTGCACTTTGAAAGAAATAGAAGATGGTATTTCTTTTCGCTTTTTCCGTAAGGAGTTCACACTCACATGGAAGGGCTTGAGTACACATCTTGGTTTTCACGATTCCTGCAAAATCGATCTCCAGAAAGGAATTTCTGGGTTCGAGAAAAATAGGTTTTGGGAAGATATTTCTAGTGCTCCAATTTGCAAGAAACCTCAGTTAGGCTTATGCACAAATGGATTGCTATGACTTTGTTTCCTAGAGGTGATCTTAGACCCATTAGGGGGGATGAATTAATTATCATGTTTGCCATGGTTAGAAAGATCAAAGTTGCTCCTGTGAAATGTATGATGAGGCAATGGTTAGAAAGTATAAGATTTTCTGCTCCTGTTGAGTGCACTTCCTTGATTACTTAGATAGCAAAGGGACTAGGAGTCGTCAGTGACCAGATTGCTTTTATCTCAGCCGCTCGTCCTTGTATTGATGAGAATTATCTAGTGCAAGGGCACATTCTTAAGCATGGAGTAGATGGATCTTTGATGTACTTTTTCCCCCGGTTGTGCAAATGAAATCCCGTTGCCAAATGCGGGGTATCATTTGTACAACTGCCATGAACTAACCATTCCCCTTCAGACCATAGAAGAATCTCGTGCAGGTGGAACATACATGGAGGCGCGTAACATGGCAAGGAATGAACGAGAAGGTTCATCATCCTCAACACCCATGCAAATGTATGAGATAGGTTGGGAGCCAACTGGGATGCACCCGAATGGACTCAAGCTCCACACCACAGCATCGGAGTCTCAAGCTGGGCAAGTGCCAGTGAGGACCGGTGGCGTGCACCTCATGACATACAGTGGGGGGACACGAGCAATCGACCCCCTAGATCAAGTGGTATGCCTCCATCTCCAGGTGAATAGCGCTCAAGTTCCTCTTGTTGGGACTTGGGTGAAATCACCAGAAGAATGGATACCCTTGATATGCAGACGGGAGAGATCCAATACAATCTCGAGGAATACATAGCACAGATGCAAGAATGGCAACGGACTGCTGATGCTCAGTTTGCCAACATCAACAACATGATGCAGCAACAGCATGATGACCTTCAAGCGTACTTCTCCTTTCAGGGGGTTCAATCCTTATCAAGGACCCTGAGTGAAAGCCAAGCTTGGGGTGAGACATCTCTCCCCCCCACTGAGGTAACTTGTATCACACTGCATATTTCCCTTTCCAATTGCATGTTTACTTTCCAATTGCATTCCATAAACTTGAAAACAACATAAAAACTTGCAAAATAGAAAATACCAAAAAGATAGGTTAGGTTTCTGTCATGCTAGGTAAGACAAACTGGTTCTCTTTGAGACAAACTGGTTCTCTTTGTTGAAATGATGAATAGTTGCTCTTTTTTATATCTCTTATATATGGGTTCATAGGTAAGCGCTCTCTCAAAAATTAAATATAAGTAGCCAACAATTATCTGGGAACCTGAGGTAAATGAGCTGCATTTGCTAATATGAGTCTAAGTTGTTGCGAGATATGAGATAGTAAATAAGAGTTGCTATGATCCTGTTCTAAGTTTGACTTACATTCCGGATGCTTTGTTTTTCAAAATGATAAATTTGAAATGTTCCTCGTTTGATATAAATTCCTACCAGAGCCAAAAATGTGCTATCATGATGTAAACCATATACATTTTGGTTACATGATATTGCATTGAACCTTGTCAAATTCTTGTGACTTGTGTAGATACTTCTCATGCTCTATGATCAAGATCATACACCCACATATATGCACATGCTAAACTCCTACATTGGGAGCTAGCAATTATCCATTCCATTCCATTTTCATACTACCACCAAAATAAATTCTCCATGCTTTTATGTGCTTTCTTCTCCCAGAAAGAAAATCCTTTCTGAAAAAAAGGAGGAAGAAGGCAGAGAAAGGCATGGTTATGAAAAATTAAGTTATGCTCTCTCAAGCATGAGCATGATTGAAAAAAAAAAGAAAAGAATAATGTAGCCATGCCCTCTCCTTATTAATAAAAGAAGGATTTTTGGGAGTATGAAGTAAGCACAAAGGAGAAGCATTTTCTTTATCTTTCTTCATATTCCATTTCCACCATATATCACACACACTTTACACGATCTTGATCTTAAGTATGTTTAGTCATTTATTTTATTCTAAGTTTTTGACTTAGTAATAAATGTGAATGCAAGTATGCCATGTTTGATCCCTACCGAGCTCCACATATCAAACCTTAGTGTAGGAATCAAAAAGGCATTTGGTGAGGAATTTCTATTGATACACTTAGAGAGATTGAGTGAATCAGTTGAGGAACTTGGTTTTCTTTTGCAAAATCATTTGAAAACTACTGGAATAAAAGTGTAATAAAGATTGGGTGATTAGTGCTGTAATTGCTATTCTTTCTTTCAACCGCTTAAGGCAAGGAGAAGTAGTGTCTCGCGGGAACCAGGGGTAAGGGGAAGCCACCGTGCCAAAGATTATTTAATTTGAGAGAGAGAGTACATATACCCTGCACCTGTACTTTTGAGATATACAGCATAGTAGCAACTCCTGATCAATAACCAAGTCTTTGTTTCCTTTCGTCCTTTATACGGGACGAGCAAAAGTTCAAGCTTAGGGGGTTTTGTTGACGGTCGTTAGCAATCAGTTTTGACCGTCAATATTACCAAAATAGAGGAGAACTAGTTATGCTTGCAATGCATATTCATGTTAGAACAATAATATTCCACTAGTATTTGGTTCACTAACCTTTTGCAGAGAATAACTATAAAGTGGAGGAGAATTGACATCGAATCAAATGATAAATCAATCAGACGATGTCGAGAATTAGACTTATGCATGAATGGGCCAAGAGCTAGGCCAAAATTGACACGATGAACTAGGCCAAAATTCACAAGTCTGCGTATGAGAGCAAAGGAGAAGGCCACCTGCCGATTTTGGGCCAGGCCAGCCCAACCCATGGTTCGGTTGAACCCCCACAGCGCCACTCGATTCAGGTTTCTCCTGGACGGCTGAGATGACTCCACAATGACGGTTGGTGAGTATTACCGACCTTTCCAACCGTTACAACCGTCATTCTCAAGTTATAAAAGGAGCTCTTATCCTCACTTCAATCACACACCTCAAGCAAAGCTCTCATATTCTCTCAAGTTTAGTTTAGCGTTCTTAAGCTAGTTGAGTAGGAATAGAGTAGAAATTGGAGTCAGGAAGCCTTCGGAAGAGTTCGGGTATGGCTCTAGCAGCTTTCCTTTCCTCTTTTATAAGCTTTGTACTTTTATTAGAATACTCTTCTTTATATGTTTCTGGTATTGAAATACTTTCCGAGTATATGAATACCAACTTTACTTTATGTTCATGTTATACTGATTATACTGCTAGCTTATCTCGGAGATGCATTGGTACGGGTATAATGTTTGCTTATGCAATTACTCTATGCCATGACGATGATATTAGAGTAGTACCTGGTAGCTTCGGCGTGGTGTCTAGATTACGGGATATCATTATTTGGGGTTACATGCTGCGGATGAGAGGTGGGCCGCTGATGGTGATAGTTCAGTATGGGTATTCCTCCGCGCGTGTATATAGTCCTAAGTTAATTTCCTGGGGAGGGTACTCCTCTGTATTTAGCCCCGTTGTATGGTCATGACGGGCTGTCGTAAGGAACTGGGCAATCAGGGGTGGCTTCTCGAAGTACTAGGAGGGCATCGTGATGTGACCATGGCTACCACGGATGCAACCATTGCTCACATCATGAATGAACAAGAAGATATCGAGATCAAGTACTCCAAGTGCTGGAATCTGATTCAGCCACCTACTACACTACTAACTTCAAACGGCCACCGAATCTGCATACGACCTCTCTTTTCGGCCTGTGAGTACTTGATGAAAACTCTCGGAGCCCTCTTTCCAACGGATCCAGCCTCTTCTCTGAATTCCATCTCGTGTGGCCGGAATCACGGGAACAATGTGCTGCATTACCTATAATGGGCCTATGGGCTTGTAACTTCATTTGGGACCCCGGCCCAGGTGGGGCCCATGTGGGGTGCGCCCCAAGCTGGTGGAGCACGACCCTAGGCACCCCTAGGACGTCCTCCCACCCCTATATATAGCTAGTTACCCCTTCAGGGTTTCTCGGGTTTTGTTTAGATGAAAGTTTAGCCATTGCTACTTCCTTGCAGCGCACGTGTCGGCTAGACCGCCCGTCTACTTGTATTCGAAACCCCAACTTATCGTGTGTATTCATTCCTATTTGCAATTCAGATTGCTTTTATCTTGTTCTTGCTTGTTTCTTCGATTTGCTTGCAGGAATAAGGTTGATCTGCACCGGCAAGATCAACAACCCACGGAGAGGTGTATCGATCGCTAAGGCGCAACACAACGTCTCGTACGGTTGTAGTCGGATCGTCAACGTTTCTCCCAAATCGTAGTTACCTACAACTCACCGAAAGATCGGGCTAACAACAGCCTTGAGTGTCGAGAGGAACTCAGGGTTCAGCAGGTGGTATCAGAGCTTTCGTTGCTCGGTGAGTTTTTATCTACCTATAACCAGAAAATAGCCATACAAAAAAATTTGTATCATTTACCTAGCCATATTGTGCCATTGCATTGTTCATTTCTGTTTTTGCTTTGTTGAATTTTGTGTTGCATCGTCACGTCGTCTTGCTGGTCTTAGCATCTAGTACATTTAGAGTTTCGAGTTCTAGTCACATTTTATACCACAGTCGTCGTCGCCTCCGTGTCTCTGTTGTCGTCGGGACCTATGAAAACGGAATCGGCTCGCTGCCACGGTTCTATTTTTATAGTTTTCAGAAGTTTTTATCGGTCAGTTTTGGAGTTGCATCTAGCTTTTGCTTGAGTTCTGGTTTGCCCGTGAATAGATCGCTCGTGCTCGTTGCCGGCGCTGAGAGGAGGAAGAAGAATTTCCAAATTTGTTTTTGGAAGTTTGAGAGTTTAATTTGGAAAGAAATAGTAGATCAGATTGATTGAAGATCAGTTTCCTTTTTTTTCTCTCACCAAATCCGGAGTCCTAGAGATGCCGTATCCATCCACCCGTCGCCCACTACCACCGTGAGGAGTCCGATTCCCTCCCTCTTCTGTCGGTTTAGATCCATACCGTGTCTTCCCGCATAGCTTGGTAAAAATTTTCAGAGTGTCCGACTGGAGATCCGTTTGGAAAAACGGAACCAGTATAAATTCAGCATTCCATTTTTGTATAATTTTAATTTTGGATTTGCACTTTTACAGTTGAGTCCCTGTAATTTTTATATTTACATTTGAGTCCCTATGACCTTACATTGAGGTCCTTGAGTCGGTTTTTGTTAAAAAAAAGGCAGAAAGGTGCTTAAAAAAAGAATAAAAAAAGCCGCACCAAAAAAAAGAAAAGAAAAAGAAAAGAAAAGCAGGAAAGACAAAAAAAAGAGAAAGAAAGAAAGAAGAAAAGGAGAAAATTATTTTGTTATCATTGAGCTGAACTTCATATATCAGAGTTGTGCATGAGTTGTTCCTAGTGCTATCTTGTGGTATCGTTTGTGTTTAGGCTCGCGTCTCTAGTACGTTCTAGCCTAGGACCAGCACGGTACTTGACTTTGAACAATTATTCAACTTTGCATTATCTGATTTGAGCATTTGCTATTCCTTTGCTACATATTTAAGCCTACCTAGAGCTCCACAGATTTGATTGCAACCGTACAGCAAGTGTTTGCCAAGGCATCGATACATCCAACCTCCATTGGGGTGCTTGGTTGAGTCGGTGTATGTCACCATTCCGCTTGCATTGGTAAGATCTTGTAAGAGCTTGGTTAAAAGCTTGAGTGTGTGTGATTTTTGAGCTGCCACTACCTAGTAGTTAATAGGAACGCGCAAATTTTTGTGTATGTTTCTTGTTTGCTACTAACCATGGCAGGATTGCGCATGGGGAAACGAGATGGTCATGCTCAACGTCAGAATCTTCACCAACAACGAGATATAGCGACTTCTTCACGCATCACATATGAGGTACATGATAATGATCTTGCAAGGGTAAAATCCGAATTGCCTGGTTTTGATGGTAAGTATGATTCCGCCGCTTATGTTAATTGGGAGCTAGCAGTAGAAAAACAATTTGATGAGTATGATTTTTCTAATGCTCAAATGATTAAGGCTGCTAGTAATAAGTGTACCGGTTCTGCATCTTTTTGGTGGCATACTGTGGGAAATAAGCTTGAAATTTGGGATGAATGCAAAATACTGATGAGAAAAAGATTTGTATTTTCATACTATAGATGTGCTCTCCTTGAGAAATTTGAATATCTAAAATAAGGTGACAAAACTGTTAGGGAGTACTTTCATAATTTTAAAATTTGTATCATTTATAGTGATTTACAAGAATCTAATGAGAACACAATGACTTAATTCCAATATTCAGGCTGGGCTTGTTAATGTGACATATAATCATATAGGCCAATTGTTCATGCTTGTTTGCAATGTTGAGCGCAAAATTTTGGAGAACCCAACAGAGCAACAAGCTATGCTTGTGCCTCCTATCACTGATGTTTTGCAGGAAGTTCAGAACAGTCCCCAAAATGAGAAGAACGATATGTTTGAGATGTCACTTCCATCACTCGCGAATGAGGAGAAGGCTGATGCACCTACATTATCTGATGCACCTACATTAAATGGTGCAGAAATTACTCAAGGTGAGTATGCTTCTGATGAATTACATTTTTCCACTTTCCATGCTGGCCTAGAGCAAACTTTAGTGGAACCTACTTCTGAATTGCCTTTGTCACAAGTTGATTTGCATTTTGTTCCTTGTGATAAAGAAGAGTTGTGCGATAGTACTTCACTTATATCCATTCCACAACTAGTGAATAAACATGCTACTTTTAATCTTGATTCTCCATGTACTGAATTTAAGTATGTTATTCACACGTCCAGCGAGAATGATGAACTTCAATTGCAATCTTCTTTAAATACATTGGGCTATATTATGTTTGATGATTCTTGTGAGCTCAATTGTTTGAAGGACAAAATATTTGCTCATTCTGATTTGCCATGTCCTCGTAATGTTATATTTCACATCTTTGGCGAATATAATGATCTTGGAATATATTTTGTGCATAGAGTTTACATTTGCTCAGATTTAGAACTTCCTGTACATGTGGATAAAACATGCAAGCTAGAGAAAAATGTTATTGCTAACCAAATTGTCTCGAGTTTGCCTTGTTTTGATTGGAAGAAACAGGTTGTTGTAAATGGACTACGCAAAGAGCACCATATGGAAAAACCGAGGACGGTTTTCCGTGAAGAAGGGGAGGATGATGTGACCATGGCTACCACAGATGCAACCATTGCTCACATCATGAATGAACAAGAAGATATCGAGATCAAGTACTCCAAGTGCTGGAATCCGATTTGGCCACCTACTACACTGCTGACTTCAAACGGCCACCGAATCTGCATACGACCTCCGTTTTCGGCCCGTGAGTACTTGATGAAAGCTCTCGGAGCCCTCATTCCAACGGATCTAGCCTCTTCTATGAATTCCATCTCGTGTGGCCGGAATCACAGGAACAAGTTGCTGCATCACCTATAATGGGCCTATGGGCTTGTAACTTCATTTGGGACCCCGGCCCAGGTGGGGCCCATGTGGGGTGCGCCCCAAGCTGGTGGAGCACGACCCTAGGCACCCCTAGGTTGTCCTCCCACCCCTATATATAGCTAGTTACCCCTTCAGGGTTTCTTGGGTTTTGTTTAGATGAAAGTTTAGCCATTGCTACTTCCTTGCAGCACGCGTGTCGGCTAGACCGTCCGTCTGCTTGTATTCGAAACCCCAATTTATCGTGTGTATTCATTCCTATTTGCAATTCAGATTACTTTTATCTTGTTCTTGCTTGTTTCTTCGATTTGCTTGTAGGAATAGGGTTGATCTGCACCGACAAGATCAACAACCCACGGAGAGGTGTATCGATCGCTAAGGCGCAACACAACGTCTCGTACGGTTGTAGTCGGATCGTCAACGTTTCTCCCAAATCGTAGTTACCTACAACTCACCGAAAGATCGGGCCAACAACAGCCTTGAGTGTCGAGAGGAACTCAGGGTTCATCACATCGGATAGAGGGTATTAGCTAGTTAATTAGATAACTAGAATGTATGTATATACTAGAAGTATAGGAATAGATTCTCTTTCTCTTTTCTTTCTACTTAGCTTAGATATTTTAGTATGAGAATGAGTAAGCTCCCTGCTTTTGTGTCACTCTACCGTTTGATTTATCTTAACCCCTGCTTAGACTATGATTATTACAAGTAACATATACATTATTAGTACGGTTCTCTCTACTATGATCTTCCGACGGGATTAAATAAATACGATACCCCTGGAATACTCTCGGGTGAAATACTACAATGGTATATCCGTGCGCTTGCGGATGAACTCTGTAACCATAATATACCAGGAGTATTTCTATGCCATTGCTGGGAATTATATTTCTAGTAATGTCGTTAAGAAATATCAACAGCGAGAACGATCCGAAGCCTCCTAGACTCCGACCCGTCAAACCGAGCAATCACAGAACCACAATCCAGGACTAATCCACACAATACGGTGCAGCTGAACTGGAAGCCGTAGAGCATGAGCTAGGGGGCACCAGAGGAGCCTGCTCACAAGTCCAAAAGAACTCACAAGAACAAAGGGGTAAGACACTTATGCAATCTTCAACAATCTCTCATACATGAGGTTTTCAATTGAACAAAAGTTATATAACGTATTGAGTAGAGAGATATTTATACTAGGAACATCCCTCCTAGCTGAGGTGTGAACACAAGAAGCCATGTTCTGGTGGTCAAGGCTAATGTAAATGAGAATGCAAAGAGTTTTCTCGAGTTCGCGCATAGCCCTTTAGCTTCTGCGCAGGCTTCAGTAAATATGCCATAACTTCTTCTTCGAAAATGATATTGAGGTGGGGTTACATGCGTTGGAAACTAGACTTGTCGCTCTTTCCAACCATGTATGCCATGCAACCTGTCTCTTGACTAGCTGGGTCGCACATGAATTGGAAGTTGAGCCTTTGTAGCATAAACCATTTTCTTGTTGGCGTAGACAGCTGCTGGTTGGACATGGGCTGATTTCTCCTCGATGTAACCCTTGTCATCCTCAACGTGATGAGAACACAACTAGCTCGGATATAACCATGACTGTCGCGCCTGGAAAAATACCTTTCTCCGAACACTAGTGTATTAATCCCCATCCCAGGAAAAGCCGGGGTACACCACACAAACTTGATACAAAAGACACATCTTTATTATATCGATAATATTTACATTATTACAAAGGCACTTCAGGCCTGACAAACAAAAATAAACATCAGCGGACTAGTGGGCCTGCGGCTCCATCTTCACAGGCGCTCAACTGGGGTATAAGCCAGGACTCCACCTAAGACTTCTTCTCCAAAGCTTCTCTTACTGAAGGGGGAAAGATTGAGCAAGAATGAGTACAACCACAGCACTCAGCAAGTCACACCGGGAGATGCATGATTAATGCAAGGGGGTACAAGAAGTAATAATATGGGGATTAGGTTTTGCAGTAAACAACATTTAAACGTCACTTAGTTGTCCAAAGCTATTTTATAAAGATGATACTAGAGCTACACAGTATTATTAATCAAGGCCGTGAACCCACGCGAACCTGCCTTAACCTAAGGCCTACGATGATTCAGACCGAACTAGCAACCCGACCTAGGTCCCAGCTCGTCCCAAGCCAACCCAGGCCAACCATTCCATATTTTAGTTGTTAAGCAAGTTTTAAGATTTAAAACACTAACTTGGGTACATTACTAGGCTTGCCCATAACCGAGGGCACAGCTATTCGAATAGATTATACTCTGATCAGAGATGTACATCTTTACCCACAAGACACGTCTTCCTCACGTGTAACCACGCGCCACATACCACCACGGCATACGGACGGAAGACGTGACATAGTTCCCAACCCATCCTAGCCATAAACAAGAGTACCGACCCAACCCTAGCTACGGCCGGAATCCCGAGACAGGCAACCAAGGTTGAGCCCCTAGCAGCAGGACACCGGCCCTGTGCCATGACATCTCGACTACCGGGCCACAGCTCGTGTAGCCTTCATTTGCCTTAGAGATGTCCATCGAGCCCCGACTTCGTCCATCTCCATCTGTGTAACTTTGTTTATGACTAGACTGAGCCACAAACTAAGCCTTACCCACTAAACATGTGGAAGTACGGTAGTGCTTTGCAACAGAGGCCCGAGCTTAATCCTTATATTGGCCGGGGTGCTACTTCCCACAACTGGCATGCACCCAAACCCTACCGGAAAACAGATTTTAGGGGTTTTGAAAGAGGAAGAGAGGTGTATGTCCAATTTCACCATAGGCCAACCATTCCATAGTTTCCAAGTGATGTGAGAATCCCAAAGTCTAAAGTTATAAAACCACCTAATGTTGCCTAATTAATCAGCGAAGCATCTACCTAAATTCATACTAGTGGAACCATGAATGGAGTACCCACTAGTTGGGGTTTTGTTTATCCTAGGGTGAACAAGGTAATAATAACAATAGCAATAATAATAAGGTCATAACAAAGGTAAATAGGCATGGCTAAATAAAACGGTGATAACGCCGGAATTTAAATAAAGGGATAATGTATTAATTTAAATCAAAATAATTTTATAAACTGGGATTCAATATGCTCAAGGATGATGCAACTTGCCTTGCTCAGAGAGAATGGCCTTCCAAACCTTCGGCGACGACCGCGAACCATGCTTCGGGAACCTCCGAAACGACAGAAGCTACGCGAAGCACACAAGCAAAGCTACAACCCTATAAAGAAGCAATAACAATATATAAAAAGAAAGCACACGGTTCTTTAGGTTATAACAAACATTAGGAGACTTGAACGGGTCGATTCAGGGTTCGTATGATCAAGATATGATCATCCGAAGTTTAATGCTGTTATATGGAGATTTGTGGATTATTATAATTAGGTTTTGCAAATATAAAACATGTGTAAGTGCTAGCCTGGAAAAGACAGGGGCTGCGCTGTTGACATGCGGACCCCACATGTCAACCTAATGGACCACGGTAGACCGAGTACACAGAGACGATCCACGAGTCGACGGAAGCGGACGCCGCGTGTCAACCGAGGCGAATGGCCGACAAACGGACTCCACTAGAGACCACGCAGGCTGCACACATGGAAACCACGCGGCTACCGAGCGGGCACACTAACACGGTCACCACACGCACAAGCGAACGACTACCGACACCAATACATGGGTACCGGGGTCGACAACCGCACAACGGGCACGGGGTGACACCGAAAGGACAAGGGCGGGCAGCGAAGGAGGGATCCTTACCACCACGCGACGAGGCGTGGGAACGACGACGACAAATAGGCGGCGGAGACGAACGGCAAGGGGACGACTTCGGCGGCGATCCTTGCACGAAGGCGAGACGCGGCCGGCGCAATGCTTGATGATGCGGAGGCGAGGACGAAGACGACGACGGGGCTGCGGCACTTGACGGAGCGAGGACGACGAACGAGAACGGCTTGACGGAGGGACGAATGCCACGATGATGACGGGGAAACGACGAGGAGATGACGATGACGATGATCGGAACCAGCGAGGAGGTGACAATGGCAGCCAACAGCAGCTGCACAAAGGCGAGGATGGCGCGAAACACGTCGCTGCGATGCCGACGACGGAGGCGGCGCCGCGGGACGACGAGCCGATGAGGATGAACGGTGAAGACGACGACGGACACTGGCGGTGTTCGGGTGGAGGAGAGGCGAGGCCGAGGGTGACCTTGCCGCTGCGATGCCGGAGGAGGAGACGGCGACGTCGGCTGGCGCACGGGCACGGCGGAAGGGGTTGTCGAAGGAACTCCGGCGAGGCGGATGGAGAGGCCGGTGCGGGGCAGCGATGTTCCGGCGACTTCCGGATGGAACAGAGGAGCAGCCGGGGTGGAGAGCGACGTCATCGTGCCGGGGGAGGAGATGGCAGCGTCGGCCGACGCTTAGGTGCGGCGATACAGCCGGCAGGAGGTGGTACAGTGGCGGCAACGCCACTGGACGTCGACGAGGGCACCGTTCCGGCGAGTTTCCGGCAAAGAGACGCGGAGGCCGGGGAGAAGGATGGCGTCGCAATGCTGGGGAAGGCGGTGGCGACGTCAGCCGCCGCACGGGCGAGGCGGCATAGGCGGCTGGAGGGTGGCCGGCACCGAGGAAAGAGAAGGAGGAGGCGGGGAGAGGTGGTGCGGCCACGGGGGTGCTCGGGAGAAAGGAGCGAGGGGGTTCCATTTTATAGCTGAGGAGAGGGAGCCGACCGCGGGAGAAAGTGGAACGGAGGCGGAAATTGCGGCCGGCGGCCATGGAAGGTAGCCGGGAAGACGTGTCCGTTCCCGGTGATTGGGGACACGAATCAAGTGGGAAATATGGGGGAAAGAGAGAGGAAGCAACGGGGATTAAAATCCCCCAATCAATTTTGGAATCGAAGGTTTGAATGGGGCGGATTTGAGGGAGGAAACGGATAGGGTTTCACGGGAGGGAGAGGAAGGAGGCTAGCGGCTCGAGGTTAGGGACGCGCCTAACAGGCGGGACCCACGCGGGAGGCGCGCGGTCAACGCGCGTGCAACGCGCGTGCGCACGTGGGAGGGGAGCGGCTCGGGCAGGGGGGCGCGGCTTGGGCCGGGCGGCTGGCCCAGGAGGAGAGGAGGTATAGGCAGCCCGGGAGAGAGAGGGAGGAGGATGGAGTGGGCCGAGGGGAAGGAGGGGCGGCCCAAGAGAGAGAGAGGGAAGGAAAAAAAGAGGGAGGAGGGGAGGACTTCGGCCGCGGGCCGAGGGAGAGAGAGGGAGGCTTTGGGCCAGACTTGGCCCAAGGGAAGGAGAGGGATTATTTTTAGTTTTTCTTTTTAATAAACTTTGTTAATTGTTGTTGTTGCTTAATAATTATTTTCGGTGTTCTGAAAATTCAAGTAAAATTTGCGGGCTCCTTTTAGACCAAGGAGAATTTAACAAAAATTCTCCGGGCCACATTCAAATTTTTCTTGTACGTATTTTAGTGTTTGCCAATTTCTTTTCGAATTTTAATTAATTCTATTATTCCTTTTAGAGAATGAATTTTATTTTGGGATGGATTTATCAGGACGTGACAATGACTACCTTATGTATTAATCGACCAAAGGTGTATATGTTTTATATTAGATTTACTTGTTATATAATTGAACAAATGTTGCTATATAATGAGTTTCGTGTGTTTTCGTTCGCAGAGGTACTTGCATGGGCGAAAGAAAAGAGACCGAGTATAAGGAATACATGGATGATTGAAGAAGTTGATTGGGGACCAAACCAAGACCTTCTCCAAGTTCACTTCCATCTCACCACGTCACTTTTGGTACATAGAAGACAAGAGATAAAGTTCTATATGTTTTGGATTCAGATTCAGGCCTCTTGACAGCATCAACTTTAAACGGACCTAGCTGCAGATTTAGAAGGAATTTTGGGGCCCATGAGTACTTGTTGGAAAGCTTATGGAGTCTACTTTCAGATGGTTTTGGTCCCACGTCAAAATTCTTACCGAGCTGCCGAGAATGTGCAAAACAAGCCATGTATCTTATCCAGTCCGAATCTGATTTGGGTTTTGGGCCATGTAATTGTGTCGTGGGCTTAGCCCAAGGGGGTGTGCATCCTAGGGCAACCCTAGGACGTCCCTAATCACATTTATTCAGTAGCCGTTATCGTTTAGAGTCGGGTTTTGCTTAGATTATTCTGTTGAGAACAGTTTCGCCGCTAGTTCGGCTTGTAGAACCCCAAATTCGAGTGTTTAATCATTCATATGCAATTTGGTTGCAATCTATCTTATTCTTGCTTGTGTTCTTCGATTCGCATGCAGGGATTAGCCTTCTCGGTTAGGTCAACTGGGTTTTGGCACGGTTGATAACTAGAGGAGACGTGGTGCTGCGATTGCGGGGCTCAGTAGCGTGTTCATTCAGAAGCCGGATCGAGTTGTGTCGCGACTCCGCCCAAATCGATTGTTTATCAATTCCTAACGGAAGATCAGGACCTAACATCCCTCATCATTTGTTATCAAAGCGCGGTTGCCCGTTAGGTAATTTATCTTTCCACAACTAGAAAATTGTCACACAAAAATATTTGTTCATTACCTAGACAATTTGAGCCGTTGCATTGTTCTATTAGACTTTGTTGAATTTTAGATTGCATCGTCGTGTCGAGTGCTGGTTTAGTTTTAGATTTAATTTTTAGTTTTGAGTATTGCATCTATTCATCACTTAGGTCTAGAGTTCATCACTCACGTCTGTGTGAGTTGTACGTCAGTTTTGGGTCCAGTTTTGCATCTCATCGATTGTTGCCAGGATCTTGAAAAATTGAATTGTCTTATCGTCGAGATTCCATTTTTATACTTTTCAGAAGTTTTTGTCGGTCAAGTTTGGAGTTGCGGCTAGGGTTTGCGCTTCTGCCGAATTTCCCTTTGGCTGAACTCCTCCCCATCCACAACTACCGCCTCCCCTCACGGCCGACCATCTCCACCTCACAGCAATTTCTCCGGTGCCGCTTCCTCGATTATCCGATTGGGTATTTTGGTAGTTATAGATTTGAGATATCTTTACTAATTAAAAAATACGTAGTGGTGATGGTGAAGCCAACGTATACGTACTTGAGCCCATACCCGCGCCTCCCCCTCTCACGTCCACCTCCTCCGCACTACCATCGCGACCCTCCAGATGCGGCATTGATGCGGGCCATTACGCGATCCGGAATCAACGCAAAAAAAAAAAGCGCCTCCACACCATCGCCGCCCCAATCCACCCTCGCGCCTCCCCACATACCCACCAGCGCCTCCTCTCACGCCCGCACCCACGCCCTAAAAACGCCCCGCCCCCGCCACCACGCCGACACCGCCGCGCCGCTCCGGCGCCCCTCTCGTGCCTGCCGCCGCTGCTCCGCCGCCGCCCTTCGTGCCGCTCGGGAGGAGTTGCGATGGGGTCGAGCCCCTCATCGCCGACCACCCTTCTCCGCTCGCAGCCACTGTCGTAGCGTGCGTCGTCGTCACCAGACACCTGCGATCATCGTTCCCTCTGTGTCGCCTCGCCGTCCGTCTGTACTACACCTCTACCACCGGGCAGCCACCGTCGTAGCGTGCGTTGTCGTCACCAGCGATCACCATTCCCTCAGTGCCGCCTCGCCGTCCATCCGTACTCCACCTCTGCCGCTGGGACTCTGGGCCGCCGGCCACCATCTCATTGTCAACTCCCCCGAACAGATCTCCCCGGCCGCGGTCGCTCGTTCTTTTGCTGCAAAACTAAAATGGTCAGGATAACACCGATGCACTTTATTTTTTATGACCTATACTTGCCTGCTCTTTTCTGCTCATTGGGGATCAATAGGAAATGACTTTCAGACCGATACTAGCCTACTGTTTTAAGTCTCTGCATATGTTGAATCTGAAAGTACTAGCCTGCTCCTTTCTGCTCGTTGGGGATCAATAGGAAATGAATTTTAGACCGATACTAGCCTGCTGTTATAAGTCTCTGCATATGCTGAATCTAAAAGTACCACTTATAGTCATTATAGAACCAAACAGGTTGGAGCTTGCATGCTCAGTTGCGAACAGATGTATTTAGGTGCCAGTCTCTTCGGTTTGCCCATGGCTGCGATGCACAATAGCAGGGTTAATCTTGCTAAAATGTAATTTTCTTGAGTTCTATATCCGTTCAGATTAATGAGCCGAGAAAATTTCTGTTGCAGATTTGGCCTGGTGAACCTTATGCAGTTTTCTGTTGCAGTGTTGCTGCAATCTGACACTAGGTGAGTTGTATCTGCTATTCCTTTTCCTGGCTATTTCCAAGTTGCAGTATTGCAAGATGATAACTTTGTTTTACCATGTTTTCTTTGCCACTTAACAAACCTAAACTGGTGAGTCTGTTAATAGCAAGGTATTCTACACAATTTGGTCCAATATGGTTTTGTAGCCTTGCATATATATGAACATTTCTATTCCACACTGTGGTACTTGGACTTGGCTGGTAATAGTTTGGTCTTTCGAGTTTAACCTGTCTCTGGTATTGTGGCACTACGAATTTCAAGTTTCCAACCTATTTTTAACATAAATGGCTAGATGACACACTCAACCTGACTTTGAATTCTGTATGCTCCATTCAAAGTACATTTAAATGGCTGCTATTAAGATGTGGAGCAAAGTACCTGCTATAACTCAACCTGACTTTGAATTCTGTATGCTCCATTCAAAGTACATTTAAATGGCTGCTATTAAGATGTGGAGCAAAGTACCTGCTATAGATAGATTGTTACTGAAAACTTAAATCAGACCTTGCATTATTTGAAGTGATTCATGCCATTGACAGCTAGATCAATTCCATGTTGAATTGTTAAATTTGTTTTGAAACATCTTAAGAATTTACTTACCACCATAAACTGCTTCTATCCCTCACAATCTCATTCCCTGAATTGAAGGTACGGCCAATTTCTTCACCGCTCCCTTCTTAACTTTGCTATGGGATCTTAAGCTTTTAGTTTTTTCATAATGATTGGTTTCGAACGCTAGATTCTGAAAAAGACTGAAATGAAAGAGTTTGTTGGGGGCGCCGCACCATCAAGTACAACATCAGGTTTTAGTTTCATTAGCTTAGCTATGTGCATCTTATTTAGCCATATGCACAAATTCTTTGCGTACTATTTTCGACCATGTGTTCCTTTCTTAGACCCTCTTGCTGATAAACAAATACAAATGGTCTCGGTTTCACTAATAGACGGGGCAAGGGTAGAGCCAAGTCGTTATGTGTTGTTCGAAGAAACGACGAATAGTGTCACGGCTCTAAAGAAAACTGTGACAACTCTGAACAGAACACTCCAATAGCTTCAAATGGTATGCTTCATCAGAATGTGTGTTTCCTAATTTAATTTGATATCCATCTGTATCAACCAACGCTGACTATATTCTTCTGATGTGGGCCATGAAGTTGTGCATCCTATTTTCACGCCTAATAGTCAGCCATTTGCGGATGACCGCGATGCATCCTTTAGTACACCCAGCAATTTGCCCATGTGCACAGGTTCGCATGGAGATGTTACTAACCTTACCCATGCTGAAGTTGCAAGAATGCGTGCTAGAAACTGGTACGCATCATTGACCCAGGAGCAAAAGGATGAGAGGAACAAGGACCGTGAGAGAAGAAAACGGAAGAAGGAGGAAGTCAAGTTTTAAATAAGTCTGCTACCAATAGTGGTGTAGGTAAGTACCCAAAAGGATCCAATATTTTGTTTTTACCTTCTGCTTTAGCTTGAGTTGTAATATGTATCTATACTAATAAAAAGTATCTTCGAACGCTTTTTCGCCGTGTGAACAACCCCACTTGGCGAGCTTTCCAATATAAGTGCTGCTGATTTAATGACATGCCAATTGGAAGTGAACGATTCTTCTACGTTGCATAAAGGTAAGACCAATTCATCTCATTATTGTTACGTACACCTTGGATGAATAGTGTATTATTCGACATAATGGAAATTGATGGTTTCATGTTTTAATAGAACGAAGTGATGCTTCCCATCTTAATATCACACCCAGACGTCTCCAATTTACAATCATCAATAATGTAGCTCACTATAGTCCAAATGAAGTTCCAATGAGCTGCGTAATTCAAACAACCCAAAACAGAGACGTCAAGTTGCGTAATGCAACTCTTACACCGGAGCAGAAGTAAGCTAAGGTCGATTGACAGAGAACAAGACGTCAAGCACTAACCAATGAACAGAGACTAGAGATGAATGACCGCCGTAGGGTTGCAAGGCAAACTCTGCCGGATGTGGAAATACATGATATGAATGCTCGCCAGCAATCAAGACGACAAAGTGTTACTCCTGGAGAACGGTCTGCTCATCTGGCACGACGTAATGAACAGTATGCAACTAGGCGTGACAAACCATGCGCTCAATCGATTGCATTGGAGTGCCCTGAGGATTGTAGCTCGTCGTTGCTAAATCCAACGCCTTCCTTTGAAACAACCGGTGATGTGCCAGCTACATCAAGCCTGCAAACTGAACTTGCTGCAGATCATCTTGCACGATCGTCTAACTTTGATGATGGTATCATCTATATATGTTTTCATTTATACTCGCAATTTGTACCCTTCCTCATACTCACTTTATATTCAACTAAATTAGATATGGATTCCTTCATGGATGATGACACCGACGATGAACACTACATGTTTGCTGGGCTAGGTACTGTCGCTATCGTACCTAAATCTCTCACTTTCACTTGTATGGATTTTTCAATCTATAACTCCTTTCCGCTATACCAGGCGATGATGAGGATGACGAGATGGTACAATCCGATGACGATGACACGCAAGCACCGAGCTCTTCAATTCCTGATCCGTTCGACTTTGTGCATAGCAACATCCCACAGAGCGAAAATGTTCTGAAACCTGAGCCTGACTGTAAACACTGTGGCGCCAAGAGGTTCCAGTATGAACCGCCGGGCTTGTAGAAAACGAAACACCACCTGAACTGATGAGGCTCTAGACAAGCTCGGATCCAGACGCAAAGCATTTCTGGGATAACATTAGATATTTCAACGGCCACTTCTCATTCACTACCCTGGGTGTAAGCCTTGACAGTGCCTTCGCAAACATGAGTTCGGGTGTGTACACTTTTCGGGCCCACGGTCGGATCTATCATAATATACATTCTTTTAGTCCTAAGGAATCCGGTCCAGAGCATCTCGAGCTGTATTTCTATGATGACGATCCAACCTTGAGTCACAGGTTCCGCCGTTCCCCAAGTCTTGACCAGGATGTAATTAGGACTGTTGCAGACGTCCTTCGAAACAACCCGTACTCGGAGACATTCAGAAGTCTAGGGCAGGCTGACGACCTCGCGAACTACCGCGTGACACTAAATTTGGATCATAGGTTGGACCAAAGGCGCTATAATGTGCCGGTGACAACTGAGGTCGCTGCTATCTGGGTTGAGGGAAACGAGAGAAGGAAGTTCGAGCCTAGCGTGACAATATACGGGAATGACCGTACGCGGAAATCTATCCAGCCTTTCTATGGATGTTACGATCCCCTCTCGTACCCTCTGTTCTTCCCTAGAGGAGAGAGTGGTTGGCATCAAGGTCTTCCAAAGGACAAAATAACCATGGAGGATGCGAACGCGCGGAATGGTGATGATCCTGGTAAGTTTATCTTCGTACTATATTGCCATAGAGAATTGATAATTGTGCGTTACATGACTGTACTAACCCAGATGTTTGTCCCGTGTAGATTGTAACAACAGAAGACGAGTCTCTGTAAGGGACTACTACTGCTATAAATTCCAGATGTGTCGTGGGATTTTCAATCCTATACTTCACGGCGGACGCCTGTTCCAGCAGTTTGCCGTTGACATGTACATCAAGGTTGAGAGCTCCCGTCTAGACTATGTGAGGAACAACCAGAAGGAAATAAGGGCCGACCTGTATCAAGGGTTGATGGATAGCATCCAGGCTGGGGAGAGTCGAGCAAGCGCGGTTGGCAAACGGACTGTGTTGCCAGCATTGTTCTTCGGTGGTGGCCGAAATATGAAGCGTCAATACATGGATGCCATGGCCTTAGTACAGAAGTACGGGAAGCCAGATGTATTCCTTACAATGACCAGCAACCTCACGTGGGATGAGATTACTCGCGAGCTTGAGCCTGGCCAGACACCACAAGATCGTCTTGATCTCGTGGTCCGTGTCTTTCGAGCCAAGTTAGAGGACCTAAAGAAGCAGCTATTCGAGAAGCACATCCTTGGCAAGGTCATTGCACACGTTTATGTTGTTGAGTTTCAGAAAAAGGGTCTGCCGCATGCACACTTTTTGCTGATCATGAGTGGTCGATACAAGCTAACATCTACGGACCAATATGACCGCATCGTCTCGGCTGAGCCTCCAGACAAGAAAAAATATCCAGAGCTATACAATATGGTCGTCAAGCATATGATGCATGGCCCTTGTGGTCGACTCAATGGTAGATGCCAATGCATGCGAGATGGAAAGTGCAGGAACAACTACCCACGAGAGTTCAACACCACAACCTCGCAAGGCAAGGATTCATACCCATTGTATAGGAGACGTAATGACGGTAAGAGTAGGGTAGTTAGAGGCCATCCTCTCTGTCGAGGAATAATCCTCTCTAGCGGGAGATCGTGAGATCCCCCTTTTGTGAGTTCGGCCGGGGGAGGAGGCTCACTTCGAGAGGTCGATTATCTACAGTTAAAGCCACTGAATCGTACACGGGCACGGAGATTATAGAGGTTCGGGCCGCTATCGAGCGTAACACCCTACTCCTGTGTGTGGAAATATGAAAGAGTGATACAACGGTCCCCAAACTCTAGAAAGCTTTTCCACCGGAGTTTGGGTTTGCTTCTTCTTTCAGTCCCTAGATTTCAGGCTAACTGAGAGTCATCCCCCTTTCGCAGTGGGCAAGGTCCTCCTTTTATAGCTCAAGGGGATTCCACATGCACCGCCTCTACCTATTTTTCCATGGGAGGGGGGACCCACTCTACCGTGGCCAACCGCGGCTGTGCCTTCGCCTGGAAGCTTAGCCGTGGTTGGCCCTTTGGCGGGGCCCAGCGCCGCCCCCACCTGACACGGGGGACAGCCCTGTTATTCGCTCTTAAATAGCGAAGACCGGTGGCTGCACTCCTCTCGAGGAGAGGAGCCTGGATGATGCCCTGATGTGACAGGGCATACTTACCTCCACTCCGCCGGAGATAGAGGTGACGAGGGGGCATGGCCGCGCATCAATCGGACGTGACCGGTGACAGGCCAGTCACGCCCGATTTGACGCGGGCCAGATGTGCGGCACCACACGTCTGCCTTCACCGCATTAAATGCGGGGAGGGACGGTTGGGGCGCCGCCCATTGATAGCCGCTCAGCCTGGCGTCCCCCCTCACGCTCCCTCCGCCACATGGTGGCCGGGCGGGGGCCTCGGGTCCTGGCCGTGTGAGGCCCCGAGGGGCTGACGTGGCACCCCGAGGGGCCCTACGTGGCACCCCCGAGTCTCCCCGGATACGTCTGCGACTTGCGGGGTGCGAGGTGCGGGGGCAGGGTCAGGCTGTAGAGCCACGTGTGAGGAAGTAAAGGGAACTTCCCCCTACTTTGCATACCCCCGGGCCCATATCTCCGACACTCTCGATAACAGGTGGGTTGTCCCGTACAATCCTTATATTCTACGGATGTACAACTGTCACATGAACGTTGAGGTTTGCTCGAGCATCAAGGCAGTAAAGTACCTCTTTAAATACATTTACAAGGGACACGACAAGCCCTCGATATCCATAAACGAGGTTGATAAAAACGGCGAAATCGATAAGATTCAGCGCTACAGGGATGCGAGGTGGGTGACCCCTCCAGAAGCATTGTGGCGTATATATGGTTTTGACATATGCCACATCTCGCCGTCTGTGAGGCAGTTGCAACTGCTTCTGCCAAACATGCACATGTTGGCTTTTGATGCAGACAAGGATCTCCGTGATGTTATAGATAAGGAAGACGCAAGGAGAACGATGCTTACAGCGTATTTCGAGGCTAACAGGCAGCATGTCTGGGCTCGAGATATCCTTTATAGAGATTTCCCAATGTGGTTTACTTGGCGGACGCAGCCAGGTAAGTACTGGAAGAAAAGAGATAGAGGAGGCCAGGTTGGGAGAATTGTGTGTGCCCACGTGGCAGAGGGGGAGCGCTACTATCTTCGGGTGCTGCTAAACCACGTGGAAGGCTCCACCTCATTCGAAGACCTACGTACTGTTGATGGTGTGGTCATGCCGTCGTTCCGTGCTGCAGCTGAAAGAAGGGGTCTTATAGAGGCAGATAACACCCTCGACGAGTGCCTTACGGAGGCCGGGGTCTTCCAGATGCCAGTGTCGCTACGCAGGTTATTCGCTACCATATTGGTGTACTACGAACCTAGCGATGTCCGTGGTCTTTGGGAGAAGCATCTAGATGCCATGTCGGATGACTACAGGCGTAACAACGCATGCCCTCATGCTGTCCAACAGATGGTGCTGATAGATATCCGAGGCATGCTTCAATCAATGGGAAAGGACATCACATTGTTTCCGCTCCCTGAAATTGACGAATCACATGATAGTACCAGAGGAGATCCTAGAGAGATTATTGAGGAGTCATCCATTGGTGTGGAGACGGACGATATGAACCTCTCAGACCAGCTCAATGATGAGCAAAGGTCTGCATTCAACAAAATCATGAATGCAGTTGGCAGTGCTCAGGGGGGTGTTTTCTTCGTAGATGGCCTAGGAGGCACGGGGAAGACTTTCTTGTATAGGGCGCTGCTAGCTACAGTTCACGGCAAAGGAGATATAGCGGTGGCAACCGCGACGTCGGGTGTTGCAGCTTCTATAATGCCTGGAGGCCGGACCGCACATTCATGGTTCAAGATCCCCCTCAACATTGAGGAAGGGTCGTATTGCAGCTTCACCATACAAAGTGGGACGGCGAAGCTTCTCCAGATGGCGTCGCTTATAATATGGGATGAGGCCTCCATGACAAAGAGGCAAGCGGTTGAGGCCCTCGATATGAGCATGAGAGATATAATGGGTTGTCCGCGTTCTCCGTTTGGAGGGAAGACGATTGTGTTTGGAGGGGATTTATGGCAGGTGCTCCCAGTCAATACGAAGGGCACTAGGTCTCAGATAACAGATGCCACTCTACACCAGTCCTATCTTTGGGATTGTATGGTTCAATTGAAACTTGTTCGCAATATGAGGGCGCAGAGCGACGCATGGTTTGCGGATTACCTCCTTCGAGTTGGGAATGGAACCGAGGAGGTGAACAAGGAAGGACTCATAGGCCTTCCTTCGGATATTTGCGTGTCGTGCAAAGGGAATGAAACGGACCTCGAAAGGCTCATCGATACCGTGTTCCCCAACCTAAACGATAACCTGATGGATCCAAACTACATCACATGTAGGGCCATATTGTCCACTCGTAATGAGTTCGTCGATCGAATAAACATGAAGATGATTGAGCGGTTTAGAGGAGATGTGATGACATACCATAGTTTTGACCGAGCAGAGGATGACCCTCATAACTATTACCCGCCGGAATTCTTGAGCTCTCTAACTCCAAATGGGCTACCTCCGCATGTGCTTAAGCTGGAGATAAACTGCCCCATCATGCTTTTGAGGAACATTGACCCAGCCAACGGACTTTGCAATGGGACAAGGCTGGGGGTTCGTCAGTTCGGAAAAAATGCTATTGATGCGGAGATTGTTGTAGGGCAGCATGCTGGAAAGAGAGTTTTCCTTCCTCGTATGCCTCTATGTCCTTCTGATGATGAGATGTTCCCGTTTCGCTTCAAGAGAAAGCAATTTCCGGTTAGATTGAGCTTTGCATTGACCATCAATAAGGCGCAGGGTCAAACAATTCCAAATGCAGGCGTCTACTTACCGGAGCCTGTCTTCTCTCATGGTCAACTATACGTCGCGTTATCTAGAGCAACCTCTAGAACAAACATAAAAATACTATCGATGCCGTTAGAAGACAAGAAACAAAAGAAAAAGTCTAAACGTACTGGCGTGAAGGACAATGAGAAGAAAGGAAAGGAATTGTCTAAACAGGCTGCAACATACACAAAAAATATTGTGTATAGAGAGGTCCTAACAGATTAGAAAAGGTATATTATGCGACTAATTAACCATCCACAATATGCTTGCTTAAATTCCATTCTTTCTGTAATTTTTATATTCCAAGTCAAACATTTCGTGTGTTTTTTTTCTTGGACAGTAGTAAACATTACTTTTGGTGGGATTTTGGCAAGGCCTATATACACCATTACAGGTATTGTGATCAACTGCAGGTTTTTTATGTGCTACTTATACTAGGAAATAAATCGAAGATTTTTGCATTGTCGTTGTGTCCTACAACTCTACAAGTTTGGATGCAGGATGCTAGCGGACACAAGTTATCCAGTGCCTGAACTCTGCTTTATCTAACCTGGTGGCTGACATTGACAACAAATCTATTTACAACACTCTATTATTAGTCTATTATCTGACTCTGGAAAACAACCATCAACTGCAAAACCATTTGATTCACATCCCTTGACCTGATCCCACCTGGTTTCTTGCTTAGGTAGCTTCATGGTAAGGTCAATATGGAGCTGATGATACTTCTATATGGTTCTTTTTTCTTCTTCTTTAATTTTTTTACCTAACAAAAGTACTGAAGCATAGTTCTCAGGTCTGATGATTTATTTAGCTGAATGCTGATTGTTTTCTCTTAAACCTTTCCACGCAGACTATGACAAAGGAAATTTGGATGCAGGCATGTCACAAACTGATTTCATCATTACGGAATCTGCAGAAATTCTAGGCTTTGGTGGTACTAGCTGGACTGACCAGGAGACATTGCAGAGCATGTTGGTACAAAAACCAAAGCACAATGCATGCTGCACTGAGCAAGAGCGTTCTATTTGTTCAGTAAAATTTGTTGGTCCATTTGGTTGAAATATCAAATATGTAATAAGAGCATTCTATTTGTTCAGTAAAATATCACACAATCCTTTTGAGTTGATTAATGGTACTATGTTTTTCTGGATCAGTGATAACCAGGGTAGACAACTCTTTGCATTGATAGTACCAGGAAACTGAATAAAACATTTCCAGAACTGGTGAAATAAGTTAGTTTTTTTTCACTTCAATGATTGTCTCCTCCAAATCATGACCAATACTTTGAAGGCCAGAATATGAGCGGGCGGCACGGAGGGCAAACCCTACCGATATTTTGTAATGTGGTATTCCTCTATGCAGTTTCTCTGTAAGACTGAAGTTATTTCTTTCATAAAATTGGTTACATTCTGATCGGTGCAGTTTATGGCTCTTAATGTTGCCAACGTACAAGTCATTTTATGTAACGAGTTTGAGCATTACTGTTGCTGCTCCTTAAATTTGAGTCAGCGAGTAGTTCTGAAACACTAATTAAATTATGTTGGAATGCTGGAGTTCACGGCTTTATCCCCCGTGATCAACAAAATTCCGCGTAGCAACGCATGGGCATCCTACTAGTTTTTATAAAAACGGAACCTACGCGATGTGAGCATTCTATTTTTGAGGTGATCCAATTTTAGTTTTGCACTTTGCGTTTGAGTCCCTGTAATATTCATATTTACATTTGACTCCCTGTTCGAGGTTGGTGGTCAGTTTTTGTTGAAAAAAAAGTAAAAAAGAATAAAGAAAGAAAGAAAAGGCAGAAAGGTGCAAAGAAAAAAAGCCGCACCTGAAAAAAGAAAGAAAAGGCAGAAAAGTGCTTAAAAAAAGCTGCACCAAGAAAGAAAAAAATCATTCATCCTTTGAGTATGTTTTCAGAGTGCAAAGTTGTGCATTGATTCATATCTAGTCCTTAGTGTTGTCGGGTGCTTGCTTGAGCTAGAGTTGAGTCTAGGCTTGGCCAGCACATTGACTAGTACTTTGAACTATTATTCAACTTTACATTTTCTGATTAGCACAATTGCGTTCCTTGCTACTATATATTATGCCTCCCAAGCTCCACATATATACTTCTGGACAGCACCGCTTTGATCCTTGAAATCGCCACATCACGTCCTTCAAGGTGTCACGAACCAGCCACCAGTTGTATCGTCCTTAGCATTGCTGGTAAGACACTTGTAAGAGCTTGATAAGGTGCTCCATTTGGCTGAGAATTGTTGAGAGGTACCACTACACCTGCGTAGTAGATTATTAGGGATAACATTCATCGTTTGTTGCTGTTTTGATGTTTCAATGGTAGGTGACGATGATGAGAGGACTCCCTAGGATTTTGTAAGAGCTTTGTAAGACGCTCCATGTTCTGTAGTTAATCGGAACAATATTGTTCTGTTGTTCTCTCTTTTCTACTAATAATGGCAGGTTACATCTCTGATGGACATGAGATAAAGTTGGATGGGAGACAAACCGTAGCTGCTACATCACCTTCCACAGATGCACGTGATGAAAGTATTTTGGTGCAACAAGTGTTAAGTTCTCAAATGGAGAAAGCGGAGCAATGGCAGTACCATGAATTATTTGAAATAAAGTTTGTCGTTAAGGATAGAGCATATCGTGCTATAATCGATAGTGAGAGTTGCAATAACTTTGTGAGTTCAGATTTGGTTGGCAAACATGAGTTACCTACACAACCGCATCCTCATCCATATTACATCAAATGGTTCAACTCTTGTGGTAAGTTCAAGGTAAATAGAATTGTGAGAGTAAACTTTTCGATTGGAAATTACCATGATACTGCCAATTTTGATCTTGTCCCTATGCAAGCATGTTCTTTGTTATTTGGTCAACCATGGGTATATGATAATAATGGATCGCATAATTTTGTTGCTAATACACACACATTTAGACATAATGGTCGGAAAATGAAATTGGTACCCATGAGTTTTACTGAAATTTTCGAAAATAATCTTGAAAGGATGAAGAATGGAATCGAGGAAATTTTCAAAGAAAGTATTGAAAGGACGAAAAATAGAATCGATGAGGTTTTCAGAGATACCAAGAAAGATACTAATATTGTGATGCCTTCAACTAAATCTGAGTTATTACAAAATGAATGTATTGTTGTGCCTATTGCGTTGGATACTAATATTTTGCAGGCATCTGAGAACAACCAAGGTAATGAGGAAGAGAAGAAAGACGAAGAGGAAGATGAGAAAGAAGGTTATGATAATGGTGCTACAACTACTCAAGGTATGCATATTTATGATGTGCTAACTATGTCCACTACTTGTGCTACATTAGAGCAAACCATAGTGGAAACAATTGTTGAAATACTTTTGTCACAAAACAATTTGCTTAATGTTTCTTGTGATAAAGAAGAGTTGTGCGATGCTTCAATTATATCCATGCCACAACTAGTGAATGAACATGTTAGTTCTATAGTAGAGCCACTGTGTGTTGAGTTTAAACATATTATTCACATTGCTAGCGAGAATGAAGAGCTTAAATTACTATCTTCTTTAAATACTTGGGGATATATTCAATTTGATAATCTTTGTCCACTCAACTGCTTAGAGAAGAAATTATTTGCTAGATTTGAATTGGCATGCCCTTCTGATGTGATTTTTCATGTTATTGGCAATTATGATAGTAAAGGAGAATATAATGTGCATCGAGTATATATTTGTTCGAATTTGACTATACCTCCTTTTCATGATGAAATGTATTGTCTTGAGGACCGCACGCATATAAGTAATTCTCTATCTAGTTCCTCTAGTTGTTTAAATGAGTTACAGGTTGGTTTGCAAAAAGGGGAGTGTGGTGGTTTTTCGACTAGAAAGTTTTTAGGATCCAACCATATGGCCATCAAGAAATGTTCCTCACCGGATGCTGTGATAGATAAAGATAAATTCAATATGCTCAATGACAAGGTGAAACCGAGGACGGCTTCCAATCAAGAAGGGGAGGATGATGAGGACACAACTAGCTCGGATATAACCATGACTACCTTATGTATTAATCGACCAAAGGTGCATATGTTCTATATTAGATTTACTTATTATATATTTGAACAAATGTTGCTACATAATGAGTTTTGTGTGTTTTCGTTCGTAGAGGTACTTGCTTGGGCGAAAGAAAAGAGACCGAGCATAAGGAATGCATGGATGATTGAAGAAGTTTATTGGGGACCAAACCAAGACCTTCTCCAAGTTCATTTCCATCTCACCATGTCATTTTTGGTCCATAGAAGACAAGAGATAAAGTTCTACATGTTTTGGATTCAGATTCGGGCTTCCTGACAGCATCAACTTCAAACGGATCTAGCCGCTGATCTAGAAGAAATTTCGTGGCCCATAAGTACTTGTTGGAAATCTTATGGAGTCTACTTTTAGATGGTTTTGGTCCCACATCAAAATTCCTACCGAGCTGCCGGGAATTTGCAAAACAAGCCACGTATCTCATTTAGTCCAAATCTGATTTGGGTTTTGGGCCTTGTAATTGTGTCGTGGGCTTAGCCCAAGGGGGTTTGCGTCCTAGGGCAACCCTAAGACATCCGTAATCACATTTATTCAGTAGCCGTCATCGTTTAGAGTCGGGTTTTGCTTAGATTATTCTGTTGAGAACAGTTTCGCCGCTAGTTCGGCTTGTAGAACCCCAAATTCGAGTGCTTAATCATTCATATGCAATTTGATTGCAATCTATCTTGTTCTTGCTTGTGTTCTTCGATTCGCATGCAGGAATTAGCCTTCTCAGTGAGGTCAACCGGGTTTTGGCACGGTTGATAACTAGAGGAGACGTGGTGCTGCGATTGCGGGGCTCAGTAGCGTGTTCGTTCAAAAGCCGGATCGAGTTGTGTCACGACTCCGCCCAAATCGATTGTTTATCAATACCTAACGGAAGATCGGGACCTAACATCCCTCATCACAATGTAACCCATCTTTCTTGGCATAGTGATGATATCCTCGGGTGTAAACCTTAGCAATACAAAGGTAGAGCATTTAGGTAGTATAAAATTCTCACTAAAATTTGGGTTAAGTTGAGCAAAGAGCGAGTTCACCTCTTATTGTATTTTCCTAGCACGGCTGCGCGTAATTGGACCATGATATTCTTGATCGTTTTTGCTGAGACGTAATCCATCAACATGGTTTACGTCATCTTCATTTTCTTCATGTGATGCATGATGTAAACCATCATCCTTATTTACGTCAAGTGTAGCTGGGATCTGCTCATCACTTCTCCCACTCAACAGCTCGCCAGTCCCTAGCGACGACAGTGCACCTTCTCCACTCCCCGACTTGCCACTCCTAGCGAGGCGGCATGCAATCCACTTCCTCCCTCTCAGATCACTACTAGAAAAATAATTTATCGCCACGAAAAAAATAGTAGCATCAATGCTAAAATTGTGGCAATAGATACATGTTGCCACAATCTTAAAATCGTTGCTAGCCGTGGTAATAAATAGCGTGGTAATAGGTTATTGCAATGATTTTTATTTAGTTGTAATAAAATTTGATATTGCCATAAAATGGATGTGGCAAAAAATATATATTGCAACACTTCACATGGTTGCAATAAATAACTATTGCTACCACTCCATGTGTGGCATTAGTTATACATAGCAAATTAAATGTTTTCATATTAATTTATCATCCTAATTATTTTCTTTTGATATCTTGTCATGTCCAGGATTCGAACCCAAAATTTCTCCCTCACACGCGTTCTCCATGACCAACTCACCTACGCATCAATTTTGTTTAAAAATACATATAATTCCATTTGAGACTACCTAACTGAGATTTGAATCATGAATTTGAGTATTTAAAATATTTCAAATGAAAAATTTAAGTTGTAGATCTCATCGAGAGCTATAAATTTGATATAAAATTTTCCAAATCCGTGTCCATATGAAAAAAATAAGTCAAATTATGATATGATAAATTTTTTATTGCAACGAATTTGTTGATCATGGCAATAGAAAATAGTGAAAAGTACCATGTACTATGCAAATTGCCACAAAAATTAAATGTGTGGCGATAGAACATGTTTTTTGCAATAGTAATGTTTTTTGTGGCGATAGCTCATTTCCTATTGCAAGAAAAAATACTGAATAAAATAATGATTGTAAATCATTGCAACAAACTATAGTTATTTGCCACAGAAGAAATATCATTGCGATAGTATAATATATTGCCACGAATTATTTTTCGTTGTAATAAATTGGTGGCGATAGCTCAATTCTCTTGTAGTGGATCTGACCGCAGGAGGGGAGGGTGGCGGAAGTTGCCATAGCAGGCGGCCGCGCGGAGATGGCACTCCCCTTCCCTCCCCTCCCTTCCTCCCTCCCCGCTCCTAGATCAGGCCGGAGGAGGGGGAGCGACGATAGTGGTGACTACCGCAGGCGACAGAGGTGGCGCTCCTCCCTCCCTCCTTAGTTCCCAGAACCACCCGGAGGAGGGAGCAATGGTGGCAGCACTCCCTCCCCTCCCTCTCTCCCCTCCAAGTCGGAACGGAGAGATTTGTTTTCCCCCACAAGGGATTTGTTCTCCGTGCTCGCCTTCTTTAGGGCGTCCGCCACGACCCGACATTCGTCTTCTTTGTCGCGAAGGTCCTCTTTGGCCTTTCGAAGGTGAAGCTGGTACCCATCCAGCCTCTCTAAGACGGACTGCTTCGCGCTCTGGTGCACCGCGAGACCTTGGGCAGGGAAAACCAAAACTGTTTCAGTATGACAAGAGCGAAAAGAACAGAAAAACTATGCGGGCGAAAGGAAGAATTTTTACCCGCACAAATAAGCTCTCCGCAGCAGCGCAACTCTCGCCGAACTCGTTGAGCTCGGTGAAGAGACTAAGGCCGTGAAACAATTTGACAAACCCCATCCACAAAGGGAGCGATCTCTGGTCAAGAGGCGAAGTCCGAGGACACAAAGTGCAAGGCGGTAAGTGTCATGTCGGACATCGTCATTTCAACTGCTGGTGCCTTCCCGTCCCACTGGTGGCTTGTCGAAGGAGCCGTGTCAGCTCTCTCGGTGCCGGAGATGTTCGCCTCCATCAACTCGATCGCCCCAACCGGAGCCGCAGCCGGGCCCCATCGGCGCTTCGGCATCGCTGGCAATCGATGGCGACAGGCGTCTCGTCCGGGGGACAACGCGTCGCGGCGCCGGCGAAATAGGCATCCCATCGGAAGACGCCTCACTATTAGAAAAGCCGGCGGCGATTTTCACCACCCCATTCCTCTTCTTTCTGGCTATCGCTGCTGGTTTCGCCGCGGAGCTGGAGATCGCCAGGAGCACGTTCGCACCGGCAACGTCTTGCGGACGCACGGGCGAAGCATGAGAACCCGCTCCGGCCTTCGACCGAACCAGACTAGGGGTGTAGCCGCACGATCTGCCGTCTTCGTCAGACCCGGAGTCGTCATCCTCCTCATCTGCAACGGTGTCGGCCGCGTCCTTGTTGGCACGACTGGTTCGCACCTGGCCACCTTTAGCGATGGCACGCTTGCGCTTCTTCGACGTCCCAGCGTCGTCGTCGCTGGCCTTTGATGGGATCGACCGACTAGCCAGCTCACCGGCATGAACGCAGTTCGCCCTTCCGTTGGATTGGCGTTGAAGCAGGTGGCCAAATTCGGCGGTGGACAAACCCCCGACCATCTTCACCGCCTCCGCCTCAGCTTCTTCCAATGTGCGGACTAGATAAAAAGGGGCGAGGAAAGAAATAATAAAGTAAATCAAAGGATATCCTCACACTAAAAGAGCGGTGTCGAAAGGCGAAAGGGAAACTCACGTTCGACATCAGGAGGAAGAACGAGGCGGGGAAGCCCAAGCACCTCCTCATCCTCATTAACAACAATCCCCCAATCGCGGGCAAGGGGGGAGATCCGAAGTAGCCAGAACTCCTCGCAGAGGTCGTGGGTACTTAGCCGCCGCGCAACTTTGCGCAAGGAGGATAAGCCGGGACTCAAGCATGCCGTCGACTTCCATGCTCGGCTTGCTGACGATGGAAACAGGAAGACGCCGAAACCGGAGCCAGTTCGCTTTATCATCTTCAGCGGGGCATGGGTTGTTGACGAAGAACCACCTTTGCATCCAGTTGCGGTCCCATTTTGCCATCAAAGCAAGAACCGCCCAAGCATGCGAACGATCCAGCCGAAGCATGTGTCACGACCGGAAATAACCCAACGGGCGTTCCTTACGTGCGTGTATTATTCCTTGTCCCAGGAGGCAAGGTACACCAAAAGTTGATACATTTCAGAATTTATCAAGCGGAAGCGTACATAATTAATTTATTACATGGGCGGCGAAGGCCCAGCATACACAAAGAAAAACGAGAAACAGCGGAAGACTAGGGCGACGACCACAGGCGCTTGACGGCAGGCACGAGCTAGACACCAAAGCCTTCATCTTCCAGGAGCTCCTCTTCTGGGTTTGGGAAAAATTGAGCAAGACTGAGTACAACCACCATACTCAACAAGACACACCCACAAGTGCAGAATAAATGCACGGGAGTACAAGGGAGCCATAATATAGGGGGGTTAGGGTTTGCAGTAAACAGCATTAAAAGTCACTTAGTTGCTCAAAGCTGTTTTGTAAACACGATTCTAGAACTATGCAATATTATTAATCAAGGCCGTGAACCCACACGAACCTGCCTTAACCCAAGGCCTATGATGATTCAGACCGAACTGGCAACCCGACCCTGGGTCCCAGCTCGTCCCAAGCCAACCCAGGCCAACCATTCCACATTTTAGTTGTTAAGCAGGTTTTAAGAATTTAAAACACTAACTTGGGTACATTGCTCGGCTTGCCCATGACCGAGGGCGCGGCTATTCGAATAGGTTATACTCTGATCAGAGGTGTACATCTTTACCCACAAGACACATCTTCCTCACGTGTAACCACGTGCCACATACCACCACGGTATACGGACGGAAGACGTGACATAGTTTCCAACCCATCCCAGCCATAGACAAGAGTACCGACCCAACCCCACCTACGGCCGGAACCTCCGGGACAGGTAGGCAGGACTGAGCCCCTAGCAGCAGGACACCGGCCCTGTGCCGTGACATCTCGACTACCGGCCGCAGCTTGTGTAGCCTTCATTTGCCCTGGAGATGTCCATCGACCCCCGACTTCGTCCATCTCCATCCGCGTACTTTTGTTTATAACCAGACTGAGCCACAAACTAAGCCTTACCCACTAGACATGTGGAAGTACGGTAGTGCTTTACAACAGAGGCCCGAAGACCGGTCCTTATATGGCCGAGGTGCTACTATCAAAACCGTGCACCCCGAGCCCAGCCTAAAACCATTTTGAGGGTTTTGAATAGAGGGGGAGGTGTGAATCCAGTTCCACAATAATCCAATCATTCCATAATGTCCAGGTGATGAGAATATTCCCAAAGTCTAGAGTTGTAAAACCACCTAATGTTGCCTAATTAATCAGCGAAGCATCTACCTAAATCCATACTAATGGTACCATGAGTAGAGTGTCCACTAGTTGGGGTTTTGTTTAATCTAGGGTGAACAAGGTAATAATATCAATAACAATAATAATAAGGTCATAACAAAGGTAAATAGGAATAGCTAAATAAAACAGAGAATACGCGGGAATTTAAATAAAGCGATAATGCAATAATTTAAATCAAAATAATTTTATAAACTGGGATTCAATATGTTCAAGGATGATGTGACTTGCCTTGCTCGCTTTCCCAAACGTCGGCTTCAACCTCCCCGAAGAGCGGATCTTCCGAAGCTGCAGCGTCTACACGACCAACGGAAAAGAAAAGGCTTATACTCTAATAAACTCCATATAACCAGCAAGAACAAAGCACAAAAATGGGTTCTTGACTTCTTAAGGAAAAATTAGAGACTTGAACGGTCCAATTCCGAGTTCAAATGGCCAAGTTATGGCCATTTGAGCGGTGGCGCGGTTCGGGTCGACGGGGACGGCGGCGCTCCGGCGGTCGGCGACCGAAGCGGAGGGGTGGACGAGGTCGGCGAGGATGCGGCGAAGCCGAAGGAGGCGGCGCCGAGGCGGGAGACGGTCCGGGGCGACGACAGCAGCGGACCGGAGCTCGGCGGCGACGGCGGAGACAGAGAGCAACGGCGCGAGCTTGAATCCGGCGAGGAGGAAGGGCGGCGAGAGGCGGAACTGGACGGAGGAGGCGCGGGAAGGGTTTAAATAGGGTTGGAAGGGGGAGAGAGCGGCTGGGGAGGGAGGAATCCGGCGCGGGAGGTCCGGCCGCCATCAATGGCGCCGGCGAGATTTGCGGGGGCAAATCCGCCCGTTTGAACGCGGGAGAGAGAGGGAAAGATGGGGGGAAAGGGAGAGGGGATCACGGGGAGTGATTCCCCCCTATTAATTTCGCATGGGGACGACGGAAGGCGGCGGGATTCGCAGCGGCGGCGGCGCTGGGGCGCGGGGGAGGCGGCGGGAGCGGCGGGAGGAAGGGGATGACGGGTGGGCCCCACCCGTCAGCGAGGGTGGCGGGCGGGCCCGCCCGTCAGCGGGGCGCGCGCGGGGGAGGTCGAGTGGGCCGCGGGGGAGAGGAGAGAGAGAGGGGGGGAGGAGAGTTGGGCCGGGCCGGCCCAAGGGAGGGGAGGGGGGAGGAGAGTTTTCTTTTTTTTTTTTTATAAAACCTTTTTAACTTTGTTTATTTCTTAATAATTATTATTTGTGCTCTGTAAATTCCACTAAAATTTATTTAGACATTTTAGGCTTTTAGGAAATATCCTCCAAGCCTTATTTGACTTTTACTTTACACATTTTAATTTTTGGAGGCTTTCACACGGATTTTAATTATTCTAGGCATAATTTAAAGGGTATATTTTAGAGTCGTTTTGGGACGCGACAAACCTACCCCCTTAAACGGAATCTCGACCCCGAGATTCGGAAGAACTGGCGAAGAGATCGGGATGGGCTGCCTTCAGCTCGTCTTCACGCTCCCAAGTAGCTTCTTCCTCAGCGTGGTTGCTCCATTGGACCTTGCAAAAACGGATTACCCGGTTCCTGGTCCTGCGCTCCATGGTGTCCAGGATTTTCACTGGCCTCTCCACGTAGGTCAAGTCTTCGCGAACTTCAATTTGCTCTGAATCGGCCTGCTCGGATGGCACTCGAAGACATTTCTTGAGCTGCGACACATGGAACACATCATGCACGTTGCCCAAGGATGCGGGCAGCTCCAACTGGTAAGCGACTTCTCCGCGTCGAGCAATGACATGGAAAGGACCCACGAACCGAGGTGCGAGCTTCCCTTTCGTCTGGAACCTGTGTACACCTCGCAATGGTGTGACCCTAAGGTACACAAAGTCATCCACTGCAAACTCCAGGTTACGGCGTCGGTTATCTGCATAGCTCTTCTGCCGGGACTGTGCCACCTTTAGATTATCCCGAATGGTTCTGACTTTAGCTTCAGCTTCTCTCAGGATATCGGTCCCGAACACTTGGCTTTCCCCAACCTGGTCCCACAATAGCGGTGTCCGGCATTTGCGGCCATACAACGCTTCATAGGGTGCCATTTGTATGCTGGCTTGGTAGCTGTTATTGTAGGAGAACTCGGCATAGGGGAGACTCTTATCCCAGGTCTTCCCGAAATCTAGAACGCAGGCATGGAGCATATCTTCTAGGATCTGATTCAGACGCTCGGTCTGTCCATCTGTCTGCGGGTGATACGCGGTGCTGAAATTTAATCGGGTACCCAACTCTTCTTGGAGCTTCTTCCAAAAGGGAGAGGTGAATTGGCTTCTCCTATCAGATACAAATGTCTTAGGAACAACGCCATGGAGACTCACGATCCTAGCGAAGTAGAGTTCCGCTAGTTTGTTCCCTCCATAGGTGGTCTTCACAGGAATAAACCGAGCTACCTTGGTTAGTCGGTCCACGACTACCCATATAGAATCATATCCGCCTTGGGTTTTTGGAAGTCCGGTGATGAAATCCATCCCAATTTCATCCCATTTCCACTCTGGTACTTGGAGAGGTTGGAGAAGTCCGGCCGGTCGTTGGTGCTCTGCCTTGACACGCTGGCACACATCACAAAGGGCCACGAACTCTGCAATTTCCCGCTTCATACCAACCCACCAATATTTTTCTTTCAAATCTAAATACATCTTCGTACTGCCAGGGTGGATGGAATAAGGACTTTCATGAGCTTCCTGAAGTATCAACTGTTTAAGTTCCCTGTTGTCTGGAACGCATACCCGATTTCCGTTCCATAGGGTTCCGTGTTCATCCTCTGTGAAACCTGCGGCTTTACCCTGTTTCATATTCTTGAGGATCCCATGCATATCTGGATCATTTTTCTGAGCCTCGCGGATTTGAACGAGCAAGGTAGGCTTGGCTTCCAGCGTAGCCAAGAACCCACGACCAACTATGCTTAGGTTCAGGGCTTCCATCTGTTGATTAAGTTCCGGTGGAATGTCACGGACGCCAAGAGTGTTGCAACGGCCTTTTCGACTTAGAGCGTCGGCGACCACGTTGGCCTTACCAGGATGATAGTGAATTCCCACATCATAATCCTTGATGAGTTCTAACCATCTCCTCTGCCGAAGATTCAGATCCGACTGAGTGAAGATGTATTTCAAACTCTTATGATCCGTATATATTTCACAACGATTCCCAATGAGATAGTGCCGCCAGATCTTTAGAGCATGAACCACAGCGGCTAACTTCAAATCATGGGTAGGGTAGTTGCCTTCATGAGGCCGTAGCTGGCGTGAGGCTTAGGCTACCACATGACCTTCCTGCATGAGCACGCACCCCAATCCTTGGCGCGAAGCGTCACAGTACACCAGGAAGTCCTTGCGAGTATCTGGTAAGATTAAAACTGGCGAGGAAACCAGCTTTTCTTTGAGAGTTTGGAATGCCTTCTCGCATTGCGGGCTCCACACAAACTTTTCTTCCTTCTTCAGCAACTGCGTCATAGGTCTGGCAATTTTGGAGAAATTCTCGATGAATCTTCGGTAGTACCCGGCCAAACCCAAAAAGCTGCGGACTTGAGTGACTGTCTTGGGTTGCTTCCAATCAGTGACGGCTGTCACCGTGTCGGGATCCACGGCAACTCCTTTAGCAGATATCACGTGCCCTAAGAACTTGACTTCGGACAACCAGAACTCACACTTGCTGAGCTTGGCATACAATTGGTGTTCCCGCAACTTTCCCAACACCAGACGGAGATGCTGCTGATGGTCTTCCTCTGATTGTGAGTATACCAGGATGTCGTCAATGAAAACCACAACAAACTTATCCAAGTATTCCATGAATACTTTATTCATTAAGTTCATGAAGAAGGCGGGAGCATTGGTCAGGCCGAACGACATCACCGTGAATTCATACAGTCCGTAACGCGTGGTGAATGCGGTCTTCGGGATATCTTCTTCACGAATCCGCAATTGGTGATATCCGGAGCGAAGATCGATTTTAGAAAAGACAGTGGCACCCTTAGGCTGATCGAACAGATCATCAATCCGGGGAAGAGGGTACTTGTTTTTGATAGTAACTTCATTGAGAGCTCTGTAGTCAACGCACATCCTCTTTGTCTTGTCCTTCTTTTCCACAAAAATCACGGGAGCACCCCAGGGGGAAGTGCTCGGCTGTATATACCCCTTTTCTTTCAACTCTTCCAACTGTTTCTTGACTTCGGCCAGTTCATTTGCTGCCATACGGTAGGGTCGCTTGTACAGAGGAGTGGTTCCTGGAGCAAGATCTATCCGGAACTCAATCTCTCGCTTGGGCGGCATACCGGGTAGTTCTTCCGGAAACACATCTCCGAACTCTCTGACGATGGGGATTTCTGACAGTCCTATCTGATGAAGTTCTGAACTGCTGACAGAGGTTGAGGGTGCAAAGAAAACAACCGGTTGTTCCGGCCCTCGGTACAGGGTGACAGTGCGTCTTGCACAATCCACTACTCCTTGGAATGGAGCCAACCAATTCATCCCAAGGATCACATCCAAGTTCTTGGTGTCCAGAAGAATCAGATCCGAGGGAAAAGGAATTCCCTAGATTTCTATAGGAACGGCAGGGCTATAATACTTTGCTGTCATAACCCCTCCAGGGGTGGTGATGAGCAGAGGGTTCCTAAGCCTTTCTACCCCCAACTGATTTCTCCCCACGAATGGCACAGATATAAACGAGTAGGAAGCTCCAGAGTCGAACAAAATGGTAGCAGGAATGGAATGAATGAGGAACGTACCAACGATGATGTCTGGAGTTGTCAGCACATCCTCGGCAGTCACGTGGTTCACACGACCCCGAGTAACATCCTTACCACCGTTGTTGGGGCGGGGAGGCGCTTGGCCTTGCTGGCGCCTCGGCTTTGGGCATTTATCCGCAAAGTGCCCGGGCTCGAAGCAGTTGAAGCACAGACGCTGTTGACCTTGAACGTCTCTGCGGCCTTGACCAGGCTGCACAACGGGCGCAGGAGGACGGGGCGCACGGGTCCCTTGCTGACTCTGCTGTTGCTGCGGCTGTGGGACGCGCACCACGAATTGAGGTCGGGGCGCGGAGCGTGGTTGCTGCTGCTGCTGCTGCGAGGAGGATCCCCCTGGATAGGGATGGGTGTAGCGGATCCTTTGGTTAGCCCCCTGTTGATTGCGGAAATTCGCCAAGCGACGCTTGTGCGACTCCAGTTCCTTGTGCTTGGCTTCCAAGCGGATGCTCTTGTCCACCAGATGCTGGAAATCCGGATAATCCCCGGAAAGTAGACGCACGGACAGCTCAGGGTCCATTCCTGCCAAGAACTTCTCTTGCTTCTCCTCATCTTCACGAACATCCTCCGGGGCGTACGGGCCAAGTTGTTAAACTCATGCAAATACTCCATCACGGAGCGGTTGCCTTGCTTCAACTCCCGGAATTCCCTTTTCTTAAGGGCCATGACTCCGGCGGGCACATGGGTCCTCCGGAAAGCGGCGGTGAAGCGGGCCCAAGTAATAGGCTGCCCCTCTGGCTGCGTAGCCTGGAAGTGGTCCCACCATAGAGATGCGGGCCCCTGCAGTTGATGGGCGGTGAAGATGACTTTCTCCTCATCGTTGCACTGCACAGTATCTAACCTTTTCCCCACGGCATGCAACCAATCCAAAGCATCCACGGGGTTATTGGAGCTAGAGAAGGTAGGCGGACGGATGCGGAGGAACTCGGCGAGTTTGGAGTGCTGCGGGGGTGGTGGTGGAGGTGGGGCATTATGCTGTGGCGGATTTTGGACGTGGTGGAGGAAAGCAGCCATCATGTTGGCCTGCTGGGCGAGGATTTGGGTGAGGATGGAGTTGGTGTCTGGTGGTGGTGGTGGAGGCGGGGGAGGAGGTGGAGGTGGGCTGCCATGGATGTTGGGGTTGCTGCCTTCGGGTTGGTTGCCATCACCGGTAGCAGCACTTCTCCTGGTTGTCACCATCTGAAAAACCAACATAGAACCGGCAGACAGAGAGAGCTGACTATTAAAACTAACCACCCACGTCTACCATAATTCTTGAATTTATTACTGCTATTAAATTGGTTCATCAAGGTTCAAGTTGCTTAAGCAAATAAAATAAAGACAGGCTCCAACACAGTTATACCACACACCGGTATAACCATGCCCCACACGACACTAGCAGGAAAACAAAAGAAAAGAACACACGCGCGAGCCTACTAACTGCTCGTCTACTCCTGCGACGGGCCAGGGCGGAAGGTGAGCAGCAGCGCATCCTCCGTGCTACCAACGCCAGAGGCTCCCTCCTCCTGAGGAACCACGGGCGCGGGCTCGGCACAAGGGGTCTCGACGAAGCAGGTCCAGGCCAAGGACTGACGAACAAGCTCGGGCCTGGAGGTACTCTTGCGGGCGGTGATCTTCAGGCTGCGGCAGACGCGGCGGTGCTTGGGGCGACAGACCTCTCCCTGGGCGATCTTGAGTTGACACAGCTGCGCCTCCACTGCGTCTAGGTCCTTCTTCAGCTGCAGATTCTCCTGACGCAGCTCCAGGATCTTCATGTTGCTCTCGACCAACCCACGGCGCATCATATGATGGAAGTCGATACGGGCCGCGTCGTACGCCTCCACCATGCGCGCCAGGTGCATGGTGGTAGCGTCATCCTCCGAGCTAGCATCCCTAAAGGTGGCGTAGTCATGGGCTCCTCCGCGACGAGGGTGGTAGCGGTAGGGCGAGTGCTGCAACTCGTCCGGGTAGCGCTGGTGAAGAGTGCGGATGGCGAGGAGTGCGGCGCTCTGGCAAGCGGCGGGGAAAGAATCTCCACCCGCGGTGACTGCCAACGAAGTCCTCTCGGGAGAGCCAGTGAGAATCACTACAGTGACCTCCCAAGCAGCGTGGGGCTCTGCATCATCACCCTCCTGCTCCGGGAGCTGCTTGCCCTGGTAGTCCAATCCATGCGGATACCCCAGGACAACGCACATGCCCCGCAGCTCCAAAACAAAGCCAGTCAGGTCCAGGCCACGACGGTTGATGCTGCTGGCCATCTACAAACAAAAACAAAAGAGAAAAGCAACATTTTAAGAATCAGATTTTGACGATAAATGAAGCAGCAGGACAGAGAGAGACTAAAGGATTTTCACAAATAAGAAGGGATTTTTTTATTTCGAAAATATTGCTAAGGCTTGGGATCTAAAGCTCGTCCTAGGATCAAGGGGGCTCTGATACCAACTTGTCACGACCGGAAATAACCCAACAGGCGTTCCTTACGTGCGTGTATTATTCCTTGTCCCAGGAGGCAAGGTACACCAAAAGTTGATACATTTCAGAGTTTATCAAGCGGAAGCGTACATAATTAATTTATTACATGGGCGGCGAAGGCCCAGCACACACAAAGACAAACGAGAAACAGCGGAAGACTAGGGCGACGACCACAGGCGCTTGACGGCAGGCACGAGCTAGACACCAAAGCCTTCATCTTCCAGGAGCTCCTCTTCTGGGTTTGGGAAAAATTGAGCAAGACTGAGTACAACCACCGTACTCAACAAGACACACCCACAAGTGCAGAATAAATGCACGGGAGTACAAGGGAGCCATAATATAGGGGGGTTAGTGTTTGCAGTAAACAGCATTAAAAGTCACTTAGTTGCTCAAAGCTATTTTGTAAACACGATTCTAGAACTATGCAATATTATTAATCAAGGCCGTGAACCCACACGAACCTGCCTTAACCCAAGGCCTATGATGATTCAGACCGAACTGGCAACCCGACCCTGGGTCCCAGCTCGTCCCAAGCCAACCCAGGCCAACCATTCCACATTTTAGTTGTTAAGCAGGTTTTAAGAATTTAAAACACTAACTTGGGAACATTGCTCGGCTGCCCATGACCGAGAGCGCGGCTATTCGAATAGGTTATACTCTGATCAGAGGTGTACATCTTTACCCACAAGACACATCTTCCTCACGTGTAACCACGTGCCACATACCACCACGGTATACGGACGGAAGACGTGACATAGTTTCCAACCCATCCCAGCCATAGACAAGAGTACCGACCCAACCCCACCTACGGCCGGAACCTCCGGGACAGGTAGGCAGGACTGAGCCCCTAGCAGCAGGACACCGGCCCTGTGCCGTGACATCTCGACTACCGGCCGCAGCTCGTGTAGCCTTCATTTGCCCTGGAGATGTCCATCGACCCCCGACTTCGTCCATCTCCATCCGTGTACTTTTGTTTATAACCAGACTGAGCCACAAACTAAGCCTTACCCACTAGACATGTGGAAGTACGGTAGTGCTTTACAACAGAGGCCCGAAGACCGGTCCTTATATGGCCGAGGTGCTACTATCAAAACCGTGCACCCCGAGCCCAGCCTAAAACCATTTTGAGGGTTTTGAATAGAGGGGGAGGTGTGAATCCAGTTCCACAATAATCCAATCATTCCATAATGTCCAGGTGATGAGAATATTCCCAAAGTCTAGAGTTGTAAAACCACCTAATGTTGCCTAATTAATCAGCGAAGCATCTACCTAAATCCATACTAATGGTACCATGAGTAGAGTGTCCACTAGTTGGGGTTTTGTTTAATCTAGGGTGAACAAGGTAATAATATCAATAACAATAATAATAAGGTCATAACAAAGGTAAATAGGAATAGCTAAATAAAACAGTGAATACGCGGGAATTTAAATAAAGCGATAATGCAATAATTTAAATCAAAATAATTTTATAAACTGGGATTCAATATGTTCAAGGATGATGTGACTTGCCTTGCTCGCTTTCCCAAACGTCGGCTTCAACCTCCACGAAGAGCGGATCTTCCGAAGCTGCAGCGTCTACACGACCAACGGAAAAGAAAAGGCTTATACTCTAATAAACTCCATATAACCAGCAAGAACAAAGCACAAAAATGGGTTCTTGACTTCTTAAGGAAAAATTAGAGACTTGAACGGTCCAATTCCGAGTTCAAATGGCCAAGTTATGGCCATTTGAAGTTTATATGCTCTTTAAATGAATATTTGCGAATTTCTTCATTTAAATTTTAATTTAAAAACGATTTATTGCGTCAGCCGAGGGGGAGGGGTGCGCGGACCGGGTCCACGGGAGTGGGGCCCACGCGGCAGCCTCACGGTCCATGGTGGACCGGGTGCACCCGGGCTCACAACGGCCGGCGCCGTGGGCCCCACGCGTCAGCCGCACCCGAGGGCGCGGGCGGCTGACGGCCGGGCCCCACGCGGCAGCCGCTCGGCGCGCCCGAAGGCGGCCACGTCGGCGCGGCCGGCGGGAGGCGGCGCGCCTGCGCCCCAATGGTCGCCGCCGGCGACCACCAGCGCGGCGGAGCGGCGGCCGAGAGAGGGGAGGGAAGGGGGAAAGGAGGCGGCGGTCCACGGCTCACCCCGAGGCGACGGCGGCGACGGAGGAGGCGGTCGGAGCAGAGGGAGGCGGTGGCGCGGTTCGGGTCGACGGGGACGGCGGCGCTCCGGCGGTCGGCGACCGAAGCGGAGGGGTGGACGAGGTCGGCGAGGATGCGGCGAAGCCGAAGGAGGCGGCGCCGAGGCGGGAGACGGTCCGGGGCGACGACAGCAGCGGACCGGAGCTCGGCGGCGACGGCGGAGAGAGAGAGCGACGGCGCGAGCTTGAATCCGGCGAGGAGGAAGGGCGGCGAGAGGCGGAACCGGACGGAGGAGGCGCGGGAAGGGTTTAAATAGGGTTGGAAGGGGGAGAGAGCGGCCGGGGAGGGAGGAATCCGGCGCGGGGGGTCCGGCCGCCATCAATGGCGCCGGCGAGATTTGCGGGGGCAAATCCGCCCGTTTGAACGCGGGAGAGAGAGGGAAAGATGGGGGGAAAGGGAGAGGGGATCACGGGGAGTGATTCCCCCCTATTAAAAGTGAAAAGCGGAGTGGGGACGGAAAAAGCGGTGACCCGAGGTGGGGTTATATAACCTCATCGTGCGATGGTTCGACTTCCGCCCAATCAGAGCTTGACACGTGTCCAAGGGTAGACGAAACGGTAAATTCCCATCGGGCCGAGACCAAACCGTAAAGGGCCAAAAAACAACGATAGCACGGCCCACAAGGCCCATCACTATTCATAGTGGTACAAAGTGTAACCTAACCATTTCGCCACTCGTTGGCGAAGATAGAAAGGAAATTTCCTTGAAAAATTTCTTTTTTAACACAAGTAGGTAGTTTTTCTTTTCGCAGGTACACAACATAGGTTTCGGCAGGAACATCGGCCAAAAGGGGGTGCCTCATGGTACACCACATGACTTGCATGGTCTCGGCCGAAGCTCCCTACTCACCCTTGCCCGTGAGGGGCTTGTTGGAGGTGTACCAGGAGGACCTTCGGCCGGGCCTACCGAAAGCAGAGATGATCAAGAAAGCGAACTGGAAGCAAGCGGCGAAGATCAGAGAGACGGCATGGGCGAAGGCCATACGGCGAAAGGCATAGCATGAAGTCTACAAGCTTCACCAAACATAGGCCTCGCCATATGCAAGATACGGTCGAAAGGCCAAAGCGAAAGCCTCGCCACGAAAGGCGTGGGTTTCGCCAGACATCGGGTCTCACCAGAAGGAGGACCAGCAAGCCGACACACCCTCCGAAGCTTTCACCAAATGCTGGGCCGAATCACTTGCCCATTAAGGGCCCATATAAACAAAAGACACTGTATAACGATGAAGTTCTCCCTATCATGAGGGTAGCCATGTAAATTCCCCTGTAAACCCTAGACCCTAAAAGGGAGAGTTTGTAATAGGGCTATAAGTAGCCCCCTAGGACAATGTAACAGGGGGAACCAAAAAATTTTACTAAGTAATACAATTGTCTTTACTTCCAACTACTGTTGAGAGAACCACGCCTTTCGACGTGATGCGGTTGTCCATTCGACAACAATGATACATTAATATTACCCAGTCATGTTCCCTGCTTTCTGAGATCCGTTAGGTAGTCCTTACAAAATAATCTGTTAGCCGTATACCATTGCGGCAACACCGGATGCACTAAGCAATTGATGTGGTAGTGGAGTTGTCAGCAATGGGTAAAAGTTCTGAAAATAAAACACTATGCCAAGTCAAAACTGGAGAGGGTATTAGGTGGAAATTACTTTGAAATAAAAAAAAACGAGATTTGGAGGGAGAGACGTCTTTCCAATCCTTCCAAACATTTTTTAAGAAGAAATTCTTAGCGTGGTGGGGATTGAACACGAGACCATAGTGTTGAAACCACGTACCCCTTACCACCGCACTATCAAGTGCATATCATTACTTTGAAATTTGGAAGATCTTAATAATTTCCATATTTAGGGGGTGTTATTATAGAACCACATGTATTCTTTCAATCTAAGGTTTTAGATTGCATGCAAAAAGTGTCTAATAAAATTACCATCATATCATGCAAGGTATAATATACGATTTTTATTATTTTAATAGTTTGCTACCATGCATGTATTTTGTGTGATTTGTGTTGCAACACACATGTACTTGGATATAGCCAGTGACCAATGCATGTTCAATTAGATGTGTGCCTCCACATTTTAAAGATCATGAATGCTGTATACATGAGGTCATCTCAATCTGAAATAAACTGTGTACTTGTATGATGGAGTACATCTGTACATGGCACACTTAATATGTTATAGCACCTTTTATTCTAAACATTTCATATTTTATTCTAGGCATTTGTTGCTAAGTGTGATAAGTTCAGTTATGAAAACATTTGTTACTAAGTGTTGTCCCTTTTTTAAAAATGTGTAACACATAGTTTTCCATATACAGACTTGTTTGGTGATGAATTTGTATTATTGTTTCATTATATTCTTTTCAGACATAACAAAGAGTAAAATGCATGGAGGGTCATCCAACACTTGTTTAGGTGTCATATAGGTCACTCTACTTTTAAAATGCACATCTGGGTCACTAATGTGAGTTAAGTGAGTCATTTAGCCATCTAATTATCCACATGAGCACACCTTATACACATAGCAGGCCACTTGGGATTGGAAAAATTATTTAGAAATCCATAGCCGTTGCACACCCCAGTTGCTGCCACTAGGATTTCGCCTCTGTCATTATTTATATTCATAGCTTGTCTCCGCCGCTGCCTAGGATTTCACTTGTTGTTTATATTCATGCCTTGTCATCGTAGTCGCCACTGCTGCCGGGTTTGATGGCAAGCGAGAGAGAGGACTGAGAAGTGAGAACAGGCATAAATAAAATGATTTGGTTCTCCTAATTTCGTGTATTTTCATGTGATAGTGATATGAGAAAGGAAAAAATACACATGCGTTTACTGCACATGTTTAAAAGCAATTTTTTCAATCATAAGTGGCATGCCACATCTACAAGATATGCTCATGTGAATAGTTAGATGGATAAATGACTCACTTAACTTACATTAGTGGCCTAGATGTTCATTTTGAAAGTAGAGTGACCTACATGACACACCAAACCTAGTTATGTGACCCACCATGCATTTTACTCTAAAATAAATTAGGTATTAAACTGATGGAAGTTTGAATGGTTGTGTAAAAACAAAGTTATTAGTCTGGCTCCCTTGCTAACAGCCTAGTGACATATTGTTCAATCTACTCACACATTCTTGTTGTTATCTAGGAAATTATAACCTTGTATACATAACATGCAATCTACTTGTGCATTCTTGGCGCCTTCAAGGATAAACACTTGGATGGATAAAGTTCATGGAGGAGTAATACAATAGTTTTATTTTAACTGGTTTGTTTTTAGCACTCATATAAATTGCCTTCCATACTACATGCAAGTAGTGAAAGTCAACTTTCAATGGTTTCATGAGCAGATGAGCATGCAATCTACCCATGGTTTATAGAGGAATAGACTTAGTGCATTTTTTTTATCTATAAGTATTGATGTAAATCGAACCATTTCAATTCTACTTACTATGTGTTTATGTCAGTTCTATTGGAAGGAAAATTCATGTTGATTAAAATAGAGTTTCATTTCCTGTCCCTTTTGAACATAGGAAATATGGAGGATTTGAATCCTATGGTTTTTACGTAACTTATCTATAGTTATAGTAGTTGGATAATTCGGTTAAGAGACTTGCTTATATATGGCCTATTTAACTATTCTTTGTTGACAACACAAGAGAATACCTATTACTGGATTAGATCCAAATGAAATCATAAGCACCCAAGAATATCTATTTCCTTCCAAAATTATTTATTCTTTGTCCTAGAAAAACTTTATTTTTTCGCTACGAATATGTAAGTGCTTGTCGAATCTGGACAAGTGCTTTGTCTAAATCCATGGCAAAAAAAATGAAGGTTTTTTGGCGCGGAGGGAATACAATAATTCACCAAGATATGGCATGAAACTTTCTTGGATGTGGTAGATTTTTCTTAATTGTCACAAAAGGTATCCTTGCTTAGATGCGTACCAATGTCATCTCTGTAACCACCCTGCTAAGGTATGCATGATGTCTTTGCTGCTTAGGAAAGTAATCATTGTTGTTTGAAGAAATAAAACGGAATGTCATTTTTGATCTAAAATGCGAAAACAACATTTTTGGTTTGTATTCGCTTAGCTGTAGGGAAATAGGTTGAGCTAACTTTTCATCTTGTTATACTATATCGATTTCAGTGATTCACTGCAGAGAGCAGTGGCACAAGGTTCCTGGTATGAAAATTTTCTGTAACTGCAAAAATTAGTCAATAAAACCTATATATTGTTTGTGTTGCTGATTTCCATTAAATTACTGCTCAGAAACTATATTCCTTCTCTGTCTTGCAAGCCTGTCCTTTTCACTGGGGTCACTTGTAAGAAATGAAATTATTCTGTCATTCAACCCATGTAAATTCTTGTGAAATGACATTTAATCTTGGGATGCCATAATCATCTACTTGCCTCTTACTGTTTGCATTTCAGTGCTTGGTCTTTTATGAAAGTCAGCAATGATTCACACTTTCCTCTTTACGGTTAACATAGTTTATTTTAAGAGATTTTGTCAGACACCTTTTCCGCTGAAAAAATACAAGCAACATTATTTTTTATATTCCTTTGCATGTTTGTACAATATGAAAAATCGTAATCCCCAACCAATTTTGTCATACAGATAACAAGTACGAACATTTTTCATCTAATTTGTGGCTATTAGTACATTTTGTAGCTTAATATATCTGTATAGCAAAAGCACTAATCAGTTACATAAACTAACACAACTGTTGAAGTATTTGTTCTTTTGTTGAATAATGTGATCAAATGGTGGGTTAGCCTTTGCTTTTGCCGTGATACCTTTTGACTGCTGTTGTGCTTTTAAATGAGTATAGTATTGTTTTCGTTGCTGTGTAGAGAGGTAGCAATTTGCTGAATTCCTATATTTTTTTTGGGCTCTGATATGCTTCAACTGCTTATATGTTGTATTGACTTAAATGAAGTGTGGTTTTAGTTAGAGAAATGTGATTTGCCTTCATACTTGCATCAACGTTTGAGCAGATGTCTTCTGGGTCAATTAGCACCGCATCCATTAGGCATAATCCATTAGGCATCCAGATGCTGGCTAGCTAAATCTACAAAATTGCATAAGCATGTCGTTTTGTGCGGTGGTGCTAGAATTTTGTGGTGATTGAATAATGTATGCATGAGGCGTGTATTTATTTGCTAGAATATCATTCCTTCTGTTTTGTTTCTAGCTATGCAGTTATTGTATGAATGCAAGTGGAGTCCCTTTGAAATCATCCAACATATTAACCCATAAGTATATTTGCAATGCTTCTTCTAAGGCGATCTGCCAATATTTACCGTACGTTGAATATGCGTTGAATATTTTGAATTTATAACAAAACTAATCATATATCGTCCTAGTTGTTACATTTGTATTCTGCTTACATAGAAGTATTTTGTTTGCTAATCCAAGTGATTCCATATTGCTCAGAGTTTGTAACATAAACAGTTTCTGGAGTGGACTCTCAAGTAGTTAAAGATAGCACTCTCATGTATTTTGTTGTTTTCTACTGACATATGGTTCCTGTTTTATTTAGAACTTTATTTTTCTTTCTCCTGGACCTGTTGCCATTTGTGATGTATAAATATCAAATGTAACCTCAAATCTTGCGGTTATATAGGTACCTCTCCTCTCTCTCTCTCTCCATCATCTTACTGTAGTTGGATAGTGCAAATGGTCTGTTTGGTGAAGCCCACATATTTCACTATTTTCTAGCGCATAGCCTATATTTTCAGATAATGTAAATGGGAGATAAATCCAACTTGAGTACACATTAGTTTGCCTGCATTGTATTACTGTTGGTCTTTGGTTTATAAATTCTTTTTTGTTGAGGTTAAGTGATTAGTGGCGTCATAACATTCTTGTTAGTTGAGATCAGGAGCTCGACTACCAGTTAAAAAAAAGAGAGCATAGCGGGGAATCAAACTCGGTCTGTCAGGATGCAAGACATACATATCACCGCTACCATTACACTACACATGCCACTAATCCATTCATGTATTAAAATTTTAAGAAGTATGAGCTTCACGCCATACATCTGGACACGGTATCGAGACGTTAGACCTTGGTGCTAATGACCACTAAGGATCCATTTGTGGTTTATATGTTCTCTTGGAGGGTTCATTTATAAACTAAGTTTTCAAAATGGGCTAAAATGAAAAAAAAATCTGTTTCCACTTTATTTCAATAGCCCTGTCATGTTTTGTTCCAATGAGATTTATTCGATCAAAGATGATAGCCATGTAATGTCTGATTCAATTCACACTATTCAACTATTCCAAGTGCATGGAATATACCAAGAATGAATACCACCACTCATAAGCTTTAGATTGCATTATGACATCGGTGTATGATTTTGATTGTCTTTGTTAAGAAATTTTCCATTGCTAAATGCTTTAATACTAGCCAATAGAAGCCATGTTTTGCAGTTATTGATACATTAATCAATATTTAATATGGATTCAGTTATTGACAAAAATATTATTTTGAACCCACAAATTTTACTAATCGGCTTACATGATATTGGACACAGATCACAATATACCATACCCACGGTTTCCCTTTCCATTTGACAGTAGTTGTTATGCCATGGTAAAAGTTTCAATTGGCTCATCCATCTTATTTTCCAACAGCTCACATCCTCTTTCACCTAATCCTTGGTAATTTATTATGCTTGTAATACCTGTTTTGACCTAGCATTTGCTCTTTGTTGTGTTGATTAGTTCAGGATCCAGAGTGCTTGACGCAGTTATATGCGGAAGTCCTTAGTGCTGATCTTTATGAGGCTTTGTAGAAGTGCAAACTGAGGTAAATTAGAGCGAAAATGGCATTACGTCAATCATGGCATTTTAGTATAGAAGCTATTCACTACAATCATTAATCAACTCAATAACTATTTTTCGTTTCCTACAATCTTAATATTGTAACATAATATATAGAAGTCCCTCCATCCCAAAATATATGGGACAATCACCACAAATGCAAAGACCAAGAAATAATTATTATCACCTTCTTGTTTGGATCATCGCAATAAATATCATCCATGCACCCAATAGGATTAGAGATTTTAAGGGTGTAGGATTTAAAAGAAATGAATTTAGGGAAGATTGGGGTGTTATTTAGTTGCATGCGCGCCTTATATTATGAAAATAGGAAAAAAAGTGGTTGTGCATTATATTTTGAGATGGAGGGAGTATATGGTGCTTTCCTAACTTTGGATGTGTCATTCCTGAAAAAAAAAAAACCTTTATATGTGTCGTTGTGGTGATGAACACCTGATAATTTTCTCTACTTAGATGGTTTTGATCTCTCCTAATCACACCAGCAAAGCACTTGATGAGACAATAATTTTGGTAGGGGATTTGGGTTATTGTGCATACATTTTTATTTGTGCATCTGGTACACCATTTATATACACAGAATCTGCTAAACCATTGTATTTTACTAACTGATGGACAATTTGAAAAAGTGCATCTGGATCAGAATAGACTAATCCTTTAATTTACACACAAACTATACATGTTTAGTATAGTCTTTTGGATAGATTGAAACTGCACAATTCTTCTACTACATAGATATGAAAACATGAACTTAAAGAAACAACAAAGTATACCTTTAAGAAACTGCATTACCTACAGGAAGATCTTCTCACATCATAAGATCCATACTTGAATTTCAAAATTTACTAGTATTATATGTAGATTAGAGAACAATTTTACACCAAAATCTAGTTACTGCTGTTAATACATATTAGTCTCTGTTTTCTCCTTTTTTGACATGACCATCAGGCATCAGTTTATATGTTCATCCTTTGTTAATGTTTTTTTTTATTTAAGCAAAATCCTGCACCAGTGTAAAACTTGACCATGTTTGAGTTTTGCAATTGGTCTAGAAAAACATATAATTTTGAACACAGATAATGTTTCCTCTTTCAGAAGGTTACAAGGATTTCAATTGAATGTTCACTTTAATTTGCAACTTCTTTTTGTGTACATACCAATTTGTGATTTATCCGTATGCTTCTGCTCTAGTTGTGGGGTTTTATTCCCTCCTTTTGGTTTTGGGAGGACTTCAGATTCATTATAGCAATTTAGGCAGAGTCGACAGATACGAGGATGAATTATCACAATGCAGAAATGTTTTTGACGCAAACATCACCATGCAAGTAAGGATCAAATGTATGGGTACATAATTTCCATATATAATTTGAGTTCTAATATATTTCAGAATACAAAATCGATGACTTCTATATTTGTTTTGAGAATTAATCATTGTGTTCTTGTTTTGTAGGACGCATCACTCAAATAGTTATCTATTTTTATTTTCAGATATAGGGTTGTCTATGTATTTTTTGTGCTTTATGCAAAGCAATATTGTCCTCTGAAACAAGTAGAAACATGATAAAATTAAATGCAATTGCAGAAGAGATCTGATATGCCAAATTAGAGCATATAGATGGATATAATGTAAAATTTACTCTTTTCTAACTGCATGGTATTCAAGAAGCTTATATTTTCAAAATTTAAGGAAGTGTTCTAAATGTATGATTCGATATATTACGGATAACTGTCTATAGGGATAAATTAAATATTACTCCTCCCATCCCAAAATGTAGCTATATCTAGAGTTCAAATTTATCTTAAATGTATCTATTTCTCCACCTAGCCTCTCATCTACCATTTGATATATCCTACTACTTTCTCTTCTCAATGAATCATTACTTTCGACTATTGAACTCTAGCTATTTCCTTAATTCCCCTAAAAACCTCTAGAAATGCTTGCATTTTATGATGGATGGAGTATATATTATAAACCTAAAAGATAGCTTAGAACAAGTTATCTAAGCAATGTTAATGTAGAAATCATAGTTTGAGAACTGTGGACTGAAAAGAATGTGTCCTTGACATTTGTTAAGTTCTTATCATAGATTTTATTGATAAATATTTCATTATTTGTAGCGTTCTGTTTTGAAGCATGCTATGCCATTACTATTGAGATTAGCCTTTCTCATATGCTTAGGCATTCATTTATTTTTTATATGTTTGCAATGAAAGGATTAATGTGATATGAATAGTACCTGTTGCTCTCTATGTTTATAGTCCCCCATCCTCCAACACCACCACCCACCCACACAAAACACACACACCATCACACATATTACCAAGCTAAGGCTTATTTTGTAGATGACGTATAAAAGTATCACTATGCTACATTATAGATTACTCATAGCGGTGCATCAATCCAAAGGGTGCTTGGGGGTAAAAACATTCGCCTAGTCTAGTAATGATGTGACACAATGAAATATATGTTTTGTAGTAAGTCTAAAATTTATTGATATTTGGACCTCATGCTATCGTATCATGTTGTATGTATGCCCTCAATACCACTGTTGCACAGCAGCACAAGCAATATCACAGTAAGCTAGCTATGTGGAACAAGTCATCTACCATGTCACTTCACTATTTAGCAGTTGAGTGGCCACTGGTAAAATCTATTAGTAGAGCATTACATTCCTCTGTTGATCTACTAGCTACTCAACAATATTTACATGACCTATGTCAGATGCAAAGTTAATAGGTGAGAGTACTAATTGTGAATGTGGCAGGATGATCGTTAACCTGTTGGTGAATAATAGCAGCGAAACCATATTGAAAGATTTAGTAGCATGAGTACTGGATATGATTCTATCTTAGCTTTGCTTTTGTGTTATGCTTTTTTACTGCTATTATTATTCTTATAAATGATCAAGTAATATTTTCATTGCTCCATGGAGAGGTAGCAGTTTGTTGAATTCGTAATTGTTTTTGGTTGATTGGTTTGATGTAATATTCTTCAATTAGTTTCGTGTTATATTGGTTTAAATGAAGTTGTGATTTCAATCAAAGAAACGTGATTTGCTTCAACATTTGATTCATGTAGAGGGAAGTGCTCCCCGTGTTAGATTTTTTTTCCCTAATGATTTCTTTTGGCTGTGGTCAGTTGTTGCATGTAGGAACAGGCCTGGTTGAGGTAATATCATTGCATCGTTAGGTATAAGCATTAAAAGAGTAGTAGTCAGCTGGCTGAATTTAGAAATTCACATTGTTCTCTCATTTTGTGCTATAGTGTTGGAATTCTGTGGTGCTTGAATCATATGTGCCTGAATTTCATTGTTTGTTGATTTCTAGTTATGCAGTAATTTCATTGTTTGTAAAAGACTTCCAACAAATTAATCCATGTGTATATTTGCATTGTTTCTTTTTAAGGTGATAAGGCAATATTTACCACACGGAGAATATATGCTCATCATTTTGAACTTCATATAAACGTAAAATTAATCCTATATGGCTTTATCATCCTAGTTATGTTTTTCTTCTGCTTGTTCAAAAGTGTTTGGTTTGCTGATCCAGTGATTCCATATTGATTAGAGTTGGTAACATTAACAGTTTCTAAATCTCTTCAAAAAAAAGTTTCTAAACTGAAATCTCAAGTAGCTTCCTTTCTATTTTTGTTAACCCTTTTTGAGATTCCTAAGTTTGGTTGAGGTAATGACATAAGTTTATAGTTCTATTTATATTTTGAACTTGATTTTTCATTCAAGGTTGCTAGTATGATGTAGCACTATAAATGCAACATCAAATCTTATGATTATTCCTTTTTCCCCGTAAAAAAAATCTTATGATCATACTCTAACACAAAAATACACATCCGTGGCATACCACTATTGGTATTTCTTACACAGATAAATCCGCAAGCGCACGGAATACCGCTGTAGCACTTCACCTTCGGGTAACCCCAAAAGGATATCGAACTCAGGGAACATGTGTAATCTACCTAAGGCTAAGACTATCCAAGGACAACAACTACTGGTGGATTAGCTAGGCTAGAGAGGTTTTCCTATGTGTTTTAATTATCTTAGCTAAGTTGAAGGTAATTTCCTATCTGTTGCTTCGTGCACTGACCCCTGCTGGTCTGCTAGAGTGGTTTCGGCTATAGCTCTATGATTTATCTGAACGTGGAGGGTTACTGGAACAGGATTCAGGGTTGTCACCACCTGCCATCTACCTCTCACAAATCCATGGGATACACAACAAACAAAGGTAATCTCTAACCTAGACACCACGTCTAAGTTATTAATTTCTACTCTAATACTTGCACATGAACTTCCTTCTTGTGGGGTACACGGTACCCGAGTAACCAAGGAGAGGCATTCGGACCGTGCGACATAGGGTGGGCCAAGGGCCATAGGCCCATTGGCTATCTTGTAGATAAGGAAATAGACAATCCCGGGATAAGGTATAAATCCCAAGGATCCTGCATATCTTCTATAGATGGAATAGGGGGATCTACTTGCAATCAACTAGATACTTTCCTTGTAACCCTCCCCCTCATCCTATATAAAAGGGGGAAGGAGTCCCTAGAGGGGGGATGATCTCCACAACCCTCCTTTCGGCTTCTCTGACCATTTTTTCCACTACACACAAGAAAGAACACACTAGACGTAAGGTATTACCTCAACTCGAGGGGCTGAACCAGGATAATCCCTCGCGTCACTATCTCTCCTTGATCTAGCGCACCCTATAAAATATATTACCGATCCCAGAAATCGACACTTCTCTATCCGGAATCCTAGTACTAGAGCACTTAGTATGAATAATAAACAATGAACTCGCAAAGATTGAAATCTATCTTACTTAGACAAAGTAATTAAATAACATAAGAAAGGAACACGAATGCTTACTTTATAGAAGAAGTTCTTCGAACCCGGAGCAGAGTGTACCGACAACTCCGGTACTCCTCCAGAATTCCTCCTAGAAAGCTACACTCATCGAGGTAGAAGTCGGAGAGAGCGCCAAACTTCCGGGCACCCCTCCAGAGCTTCTCCTCACTCTCTACCTATTTCTAATGTACAAAAGATACAATAGAGCTTCTTATAATTCAGCTCAAAGTTGTGTGTGTTTACAAGTGAGGATGAGAGGGGTATTTATAGATGGGGAAGTGCCTTGGGAGTGTGGAGATGCTCCAAGCATCCAAAGAGCATCTTCTCTCTTGTGTTGCCAAGTGTCCATGCTTAGGATGGTTTGTACCGGTGAAAACGGCCATAACCATCATTGGGACACAGATTGTGTCACGCCCAGAAATTCCCGAATAGAATTCCAAGCAGAATGTGCATTAAAACCCACGTCAAGGACCGGCCGGGGTACACAAACGACAAAGTTGACATACAGATCCGCATCTTACAAACATCATAAAAGTCTTACATAAATGCAACAGAAAAAATTAAAAGGTAACTGGAGCTAAGCCTTGACTTGGACAGCAGCAGGAACACCACTCCACAGGCATCCTCGACGGCACGGACGAAGCCTACTCCTCGGAAAAACCACCATCTGACGCATACTCAAACTCTGGGGTTTGAGGAAAATAGAGCAAGACTGAGTACAACCACCGTACTCAGCAAGTCATACCAGAACAGAGGGTATGATGCAGGATATAACCAAAGAATAGGTAGAGTGGTTCATTTGCATAAAGCGAGCATTTAAAAACAGTAGTTGAAAACAGTAAAAACAGTTGTATTAATTAATCAATATTAACCATCCACTATCCAACACTATCCCACGTTGCAACAGGCCCAACCATCCACCTGAACTAATCAATTCCATTACACTAAGCTAGGGTGAGACTAATCACGGTGAATTTGGTTGACCGCCCATAACCGCGAGCACGGCTATTCGAATAGTTTTACTCTGATCAGAGGTGTACAACTGTACCCACAAGACACAGCCCCACAACACGTTACCGTGCGCCGACATGCCACCACGACAGACCGGAAAAGAGGCCATGACAGGACCTTTCGCATAACCCCCTCTAGCCAAGCACACCATACCTCAGGTTTCACCCCCGTCCCCAGCGGGCAACGGGCAGTCCCCTCTCGTGCCTAGGTGAATCTAGAAGCGACAGAGGCCATCGCAGGGCCCGCCCCGCTCCATTACGCCCACCCTTGCCTGGATGCGTCAGCCAGAGGAAAGCTACATGTAACACCCTGAAAAAATTTGACCAACGAAAATCAAGACTCTAAAAATAAGGTCCTTCAAAAACTTTTTAAATAAATTGCATCATGCCGGTTTTATTCACCTATTTCATTGGATTCGATTTCGGAGTTCATTAATCATGAGTAAAGAATAACTAACTAGGAATAAACCCTAAAATTAATTTGGCTAAATAAACAATTGAAATACAATTTAAAATAAAGTTTAGGCGAGGATAGAAATAAATAAAATATTATCGCGACCATATTGGTAATAATTAAATTTAAGTGCGGTGGGATAAGAATTAGCCCTAATTAAAATTCAAAAAAATTATATAACAATAAAATATGGGTAATATTAATCTAGGGTGAATCCAGTGGTTAGAATAACACAAATATCGAGTAAACTTCATTTATACAAAAATTAGAATTTATAGGGCTATATTTAAATAGAAAATAGACTAAATTAGGGTTAAATAGGAGCTAGCACTGTTCATTGCGCAGTAGGTGTTCGATGAGGTTCCCTAGGCTTGCCCCCTCCTCTGCCGTGCCGCCCTCGCGCCCCGCGCGACGCGCGCTGTTGCCGTCACCGTGGCCGCTCGCCCGCCGCTCGCCCGTCGCCCGCCCGTCACGTCGCCGCCTCGAGCCCCGTGCCGCCGTGCGCATCGCGTCACCGCTGCCGCCGCGCCGTCGCGTCGCCGCCCTCGAGCCCCGCGCCCCGTTGCTGCCGCGCCGCTCGCCTGTCGCCGCCAGCCTCGCGCCCCAAGCCGCCGCGCGCCCATCCCATCGCCGCTGCCGCGCCGCGCGCCATCGCCGCGCACCGCTCGCCGTCCCGCCCGTCGTGTCGTGCCGAGCCCCGTGCCGAGCCGCGCGTAGCCCCGCGCCGCCGCGCCGTTGCGTCACCCGCCCGTCGCGTCGTGTCACACCCTAAAAATCTTAAATTTATAAATTGTTGATTAATTGGAATTATCAGAAAATGATTTTAAAAAATCTAGAAGAAAAGATCTAATTTTAAATAATAAATTCCAATATAAAATTGGGCCAGATAAAATTTTATTAAATACTTTGCTTAATTCTATAATTCCTAGATTTTTCTGGGATTTATTTGAGCTAAGGAAGTATTTTTAATAAATGAAATTGCATTTCATGAATAATTTTATATGAAAAAGTTTTAAAAGTCTTCCTTTTGGTTTTGGGCCGAAAGTCGGCCCAAAATCCTTTCTCTCTCCTCCCCGGCCCAAGTCGGCCCAGTCGGCCCGTAGCCGAGCCGCCCGCGCATGCCGCCGTTCTCCTCTCTCTCTCCCGCTCGCTGACAGGTGGGGCCCACCTGTCGGAGTCGTCGTCTTCATCCAGCCGTGCGCCGCCGTCGCTCCGGTTGTCGTCGTCGCTCGGGAAGGCCGTCGCCGTGGTCGCCAAGTCGTCGCCGTCCTCGTCCCATCCTCCGTTTCCGTCGAGGATCATCGGAGCACCGCCGTCGTCGTCAAGCCGAAGAGTGCCACCATTTCTTCCTCGTCGCCGTCGCCGTCCGGTCGTCTTGCGCCGTCGTTTTAATATAGGCCGGGATGTTAGCCGAGGTACACAAACTGACAATTTAATATACAAATTCATCATAATAATAACGTTACATACTTACAAAAGAAAAGAAAACAGCAGCGGAATAACGGTCTAGCGATGGCTTCAGCTCCACTCCCACAGGCAGCTCAACTGGGGTATAAGCCAAACGTCTTCTCCTTCTGGATCCTTTTTCTTCAACTGAGGTTGATTGATTATTGCAAGAATGAGCATATGACATACTCAACAAGCCACACAGCAAATATGCAAGTGCACAAGGATACCAAAGGATGGCATAATATAGGCTCATTTGCAAAAGCAGCATTTAGCAAAACATTTAAGAGAAGTAAAACAGTGGAGTAATTAATCAGAAATTTTAGTCAACATTGAACAGCACACCCATGCTGCACAGGCCCAACCATCCTGAACAACCATACCCGGCTGTACAGATCTAACTCCAAACCAGGAGCTAAGCAAATTATTACCAGGTATAACATCCATAATTATTGTGAGAGGTGTGAGACTAATCACGAAAAGCATTGCTCAACCCGCCCATAACCGCGGGCACGGCTATTCGAATAGTTTTACTCTGGCCAGAGGTGTACCACTGTACCCACAAGACACAATCCCACAATATGTCACCATGTGCCTCAGCACCACCATGGTACCTCGGAAAGGAACTGTGACAATACCCTTCGCACAACACAACTCACCACAGTGCACCGTTCCTGGATCATAATCTCCCCCTCAAAACCAGAGGCAATAGACTCCCCAACGACCCCCACGGACTTCTCGCCGCTTCTCAGTCTGGCACACCATAATGAATCATGCTATACAAAAGATAAAGCCGTTGCCCACGCTGGCTTGTGGTTGGCACGGTAAATGTTTCACAACAGTAGCTCGTGAACTGGTCCTTAATTGCCATGAGAACGGCCTTCAAAACCATGTGCTGACAACCCACCATTAATCATATTTTAATTACCAATTTAATTAATTAACCAATCACGATTGACCATCGTGAACTATCATTAAGCCATCATTAAATAATAGTGAGTCATAAGTTATCCCAATAGTGTGCTAATGTTTCTAAGCATGGCTAAGCAATCATATCTAATATCTAGCTGAACCAATATATAAAGCTCAACTAGTCAAGTTATAATAACCCAAGGTATCAAGGAATAAAGTAATCAAGAACGAAAGGGCTATAACAAACAATAGGTTAATTCCACCCAATGACATTCGAAAATAAATGGAATAGTTGAATAGAAACAATAGCTTTAAACGGGATCAACATGCTCAAAGGGTTGTTTGGGATCTGTGTGACTTGCCTTGAGCTTATGCAAATGCTTTCGAACCTTCAACGAAAACGCTCTCCTCAGGAACGTCAGAAACTAAAGCGAATAGACAAAATCAACAAAACAGTACAAAAACAAGCATAAACAGTACATGTGGATATTTTTAACATGTAGATCTCAATTTTAGAAAAATTTAGCAACTTGAACCACCTGAAACGGATCTACGGTTATTTAGTTATGATTTTCCGAAGATTTAATCTATTAGAAAAACAGGAAAAAGAAAAACGATGATGACGTCATGATGACCTCATCAAAGGCCGGACCAAGATGGCGACCTCGCCGGAGATTGGATGGTCGGCTGCGACTTTGGAAAACATGTACACGTAGAGGATGACGAGACGAACCCAACGGTACTCACCCTCGAACCAAATGACGAACGACGACGGCCGGCGACGAGGTCTAGCGGCGGCGGCTTCGGTCGGCGGCGGCGACGGCGCTACGACGACCGGCGACAGCGGGGAGGGAGTGGCCGAGCTTGCCCATACCTCGGCGCACCTTACGGCGATGACGGCGACCGGCGGCAACGGCGGAGGCGACGGCGCGACACGGCCGAAGTTCGGCCGGCGGCGGTGACTTGCTTGTCGGAGGTGGCGACGAGGCTACGGAGCACGGGAAGGCTTGGGAGTTGGGGCAAACGAAAGAGGGGGACTAGGGGGTCCTTGTCACACCCTAAAAATCTCAATTATATAAATTATTGTGTAAATGGAATTTTAGAAATGATTTTTTAAAAGCCCCATGGGGGTCGCTGGGAGTCCATGCCTTGTTTATAAGGGGGTGACTATGATCCGGGAATGGTGCACTGTAGTGGATTGTGTTGTGTGAGGGGTAATGTCACAGCTCCTTTGCGAGGTACCGTGGTGGTACTGAGGCACATGGTGACATGATGTGGGGTTGTGTCTTGTGGGTACAGTGGTACACCTCTGATCAGAGTAAAACTATTCGAATAGCCGTGCCAGCGGTTATGGGCTGGTCTAACAATGTCTTTCGTGATTAGTCTCACCATTCACATCATAATGAAGAGATGCTATAACTGGTTATAATTGATTAGCTCCTGGTTTGGAATGGTATATTCCTGGGTTGGAGATTAGAACTGTGCAGCCGGGGTTGGTTGTTCAGAATGGTTGGGCCTATACAACAGGGTATGTTGTATAGTGTTGGATTAATACTGTTTAATTAATACTCTACTGTTTTATTAACTTCTGAAATATTCTTTAAATGCTGTTTATGCAAAGAAGCCTATATTATGCCATCCTTGGTTATCCTGTGCACTTGCATATTTGCTGCGTGGCTTGCTGGGTATGTCATATACTCACCTTGCAATCATTCATCAGAGGAAGAGTTCTACAGTGAGGCTGATGGTCGTGAAGGTTTGGCGTAGTTCTTGTCAAGCTGCCTGTGGAGTGGAGTCGTCTGCACTGTTTATTTCTTTATTTTCCGCTGCTTAGATCTTTATTGTTTGAGAGGAACTATCCACCTCTGTAATGACAATTTATTTGCTTATCAGTTAGATTAATAATCGTACTCTATTATCAATTTGTTATTGTGTGCCTCGGCTGATTCCTGGACGAGGGTTTACACACATGTAAGCGTTTGGAATTTTGGATAGAAATTCCGGGCGTGACAAGTTGGTATCAGAGCCTCCTTGACCATAGGTTATGCCAAACAGTACCTATAAGAGCCCTCTAAAAATATTGGAAAATTAGAACTGTTCTCCTCCCGTTCTCTTTTTATTAAACCAAGCTAATGGCACATGCAGTTTATAACCTCTTAACTTGTTCTTTAAAATTTACTTCGGTTTTTCTGTGTGGTTAGTACTGTACATCCATTACTGTACTAATGACCCATTTATTAGCAAAAGTTCTATGACATTGATTTATTTAATCTTGCTACAATAAACTTTGCATGTTGATTTTATAACTCTCTTTTAATTTATTTCATTTGAAACCTGTTATTCGAAAGTGCAAAACCAGTGATCCTGTTTTAACCGTTTCAACTTATCTTGCAAGATCGGTTTATTTTATTCATTTACCTTTTATTTTGAATTTTCAAATTTTATTCAAAGTAACCGGAAAACTTGTGCTATTAATTGGATAAAGGTCTTAACTCCCTCCTTTCACTTGTCTTAGATGACGCGTGTCAAGCCTGAGTACTTGTTTGGTACTGAAGGGTTTGTCCTGGAGTTGCGTACGATGTCCTTTGCCATAGGATTTGGGACTGCTCCTTTGTACGCCCAGATTTCTCATGATCGCGATGAAGAGGAGTGCCGTGTCAAAGTCACCTTGATCAGTAATCGTGAAGATATCCCATCAGTGATGTTCGAAGCTGGAGGGAGAAGCTATATGCATGCATGCCAGGAGGGGACAAGAATCGCCATCGGAGAGCTCCGCGACCGCTACAGCAAGCAGTTGGCCAATACGGAGTATCGCTACCATCCTCGGCAATCTCATGGGAGTGACCGTGGCATCTACCTTGAACCTGCAGGAATCGAGAATGATGCCACCACAAGACATTTGGTTGAGATGCTATGGGCTATGGATGAGACCCGTGCTGAGATCGTGATAGCAGCCCATGATCGTGAGAACTGGAACCGTATGAAGATTTGCAAGCTGGAGTACAAGGTGGAGAGTTTGGAGAAGGAGTTGGCCGCACTAAAGGGAGAAGCACCACCCCAGAAAGCCAGAGTTCGTCTTACTGCAAGAAAGAGGACCCTTTTTGTTCCTCGCTATCAGTTGGCGCCAAAGGTTCGTGTGGTGGAAAAAGAAGTCACCCTAGCGAAGCCCCCGGTCGTCAACATAAGTGATGATGAAGAAGAAGAATCAAAGAGCACCCATTCCAAGGTCGAGTGGGGAGCAACTCAAGATGATGTTAAAGACGAGCCGGACGAGCCCTCAATCAACTCCGATGCCCGGAAGACCTAGAACGCCTTGCTAAGCCGTTGCTTTAGATCGTTGTGTTAGTTTGCTTGTTTAAGTTTGGTTGTGTGTGTGGTCTCGCATGTGATTTACATCAGTGTTGGGATGTAAGTGCATGCGTTTGTTTGCTTTCGAGTGTTTAGTAGTTGGTGAGTTTAGTGGTGTGAGAGTCTTCAAGTCTTTGTAATAATGAAACTCAGTTAAGATCAATAAAAGTCAAGTTAGTGGAAAAGTTAATTCTCTGTCCTAAGTAGTTTTCCCTGGCTTCTCTTCTTGTGCTCCTATCCATGCCAGATAGTGCTCACTCGCAGTGTTGGAAATGGCCCCAACAACAGTAACAGCAACAACAGCAATAGCAACAATGGATCCATTGATGACTGGAGATTATCCTGATTTCCAGAAATTGGTGGATAAGGCTATTCACCAGGAGGATAAGTACAACCGCATGGAGCAGAAGAAGCGCAGGATTGCTCACTTCAAAGCTCAGCAAGGGAATAATCAGAGGCCACGTCTTGTTTTGGGATCTCAGTCGATGCCTCAGGGAGGTTCTTCGTCTGTTGTTCGTCCGCAGCGTCAGTTCTTCAACAACAATGCTGGCAACAACAACCGCAACCAAGTTCCACGTCCTGTGACAGCTCCGACACCGCATCAGCCTGTCAGGAGGGAACAAGGAAACAAGCCCGGAGTATGTTTCAACTGTGGTGACCCAGGCCATTACTCCGATAAGTGTCCGAAGCCCCGACGCATGAAGGTTGTCCCTACACAGAACAGCCCCACCGCACCAGCGACAAAGGCTCGTGTCAACCATGTTGCTGCTGCAGAAGCTCAAGATGCTCCAGATGTGATTTTGGGTACGTTCCCTGTTAACTCAGTACCTGCAACAGTACTTTTTGACTCTAGTGCTACGCATTCATTTTTATCTATGAGTTTTGCGGGAAATCATGGGATGGAAGTAGAGGATCTTAGACGTCCTTTGATGGTTAGTACCCCGAGTAATCAAGCACTCTCGGTGCAACGCAGTCCCTCTGTCAGAATAGAGATTCAAGGAGTGCCATTTCTGGCCAATCTTATTCTGTTAGAATCCAAAGACCTTGATGTCATCCTAAGGATGGACTGGTTAGCCAGACATAAAGGTGTGATAGACTGTGCTAATAGAAAAGTAACTCTCACCAGTACTGATGGCCAAGTTGTGGCTGTTCACGCATTGCCTTCAGAGCCCTTAAGGTCAAGTCTGAACCAAATGACTTTGGAAGAGATTCCTATAGTACGAGAATACCCAGATGTGTTCCCGGATGATTTACCCGGTATGCCGCCTAAGAGAGATATAGAGTTCAGAATAGATCTGGTACCTGGTACAGCTCCAATCCACAAGAGACCTTATAGAATGGCAGCCAATGAGTTAGCAGAAGTCAAGAGGCAAGTAGATGATTTGCTTCAGAAAGGATACATTAGACCAAGTTCGTCTCCATGGGGTGCCCCAGTTATTTTTGTTGAGAAGAAAGATCATACCCAGAGGATGTGTGTGGATTATCGTGCCCTAAATGATGTGACTATCAAGAATAAGTATCCGCTACCCAGAATTGATGATCTGTTTGATCAGCTTAAGGGTGCCACTGTTTTCTCCAAGATCGATCTTCGATCAGGATATCACCAGTTAAGGATTAAGGAGGAAGACATACCTAAGACAGCTTTCACTACTCGGTATGGACTGTTTGAGTGTACGGTTATGTCTTTCGGACTTACCAATGCCCCCGCTTTCTTCATGAACTTGATGAATAAGGTGTTTATGGAATACTTAGACAAGTTCGTGGTCGTTTTTATTGATGACATCCTTATCTACTCTCGAACTAAAGAAGAGCATGAAGAACATCTTCGCCTTGCATTGGAGAAGCTACGAGAGCATCAGTTGTATGCCAAGTTTAGCAAGTGTGAATTCTGGTTGTCTGAAGTGAAGTTTCTTGGCCACGTCATCTCGGCCGGAGGAGTTGCCGTTGATCCTAGTAATGTGGAATCAGTAACCAGCTGGAAACAACACAAGACAGTTTCAGAGATTCGCAGTTTCCTGGGTCTTGCAGGATATTACCGGAGATTTATAGAGAATTTCTCTAAGATTGCTAAGCCCATGACACGACTGTTTCAGAAAGATGTGAAGTACAAGTGGTCAGAAGAATGTGAGCGGAGTTTTCAAGAGTTGAAGAGTCGCTTAATATCAGCGCCCATTTTGATTTTGCCTGATCCAAAGAAGGGTTTCCAAGTGTATTGCGATGCATCTAAGCTTGGGTTAGGATGTGTTCTGATGCAAGATGGGAAGGTGGTTGCCTATGCATCTCGTCAGTTACGTCCACATGAGAAGAATTACCCTACTCATGATCTCGAGTTAGCTTCAGTAGTTCATGCATTGAAGATTTGGCGTCATTATCTTTTCGGAACTCGTACAGAGGTGTACACCGATCACAAGAGTTTAAAGTACATCTTTACTCAACCGGATCTGAACATGAGACAACGGAGATGGTTGGAATTAATCAAGGATTATGACTTGGGAATTCATTATCACCCGGGAAAGGCTAATGTTGTAGCAGATGCTCTTAGCAGGAAAGGCTATTGCAATGCTACGGAAGGACGACAGTTGCCATTGGAGTTATGCAAGGAATTTGAGAGATTAAATTTGGGAATTGTCACTAGAGGTTTTGTTGCAACTTTGGAAGCAAAGCCTACTCTCATTGATCAGGTTAGAGAAGCCCAGATTAATGATCCTGATATTCAGGAGATCAAGAAGTATATGAGAAGAGGAAAAGCTATCGATTTCTTGGAAGATGAGCAAGGGACCGTATGGTTGGGCGAAAGAATTTGTGTTCCAGAGAATAAAGAGTTGAAAGATACAATTCTGAAGGAAGCTCATGATACTCTGTACTCAATTCACCCTGGTAGTACCAAGATGTATCAAGATCTCAAAGAAAGATTTTGGTGGACAAGCATGAAGCGAGAGATAGCAGAGTTTGTAGCTATGTGTGATGTTTGTCAGCGAGTTAAGGCAGAACATCAGAAGCCCGCAGGTTTGTTGCAGCCGTTGAAGATACCAGAATGGAAGTGGGAAGAGATCGGTATGAATTTTATCACGGGTTTACCCAGAACGTCATCAGGCCACGACTCTATTTGGGTGATAGTCGATAGACTCACCAAAGTGGCTCATTTCATTCCAGTGAAGACAACATATTCCGGATGTCGTTTGGCGGAATTGTATATGGCTAGGATTGTGTGTTTGCATGGCGTCCCTAAGAAAATAGTATCTGACCGAGGTAGTCAGTTTACTTCAAAGTTTTGGAAGAAGCTTCAGGAAGAGATGGGTTCTAAGCTGAACTTCAGTACTGCTTATCATCCGCAAACAGACGGACAAACCGAAAGGGTGAATCAGATTTTGGAAGATATGTTAAGAGCTTGTGCTCTAGACTTCGGTGGAAGTTGGGATAAGAATTTGCCTTACGCAGAATTTTCGTACAACAACAGTTATCAAGCTAGTCTTCAAATGGCTCCTTACGAAGCATTGTATGGTCGTAAGTGTCGTACTCCGCTTCTGTGGGATCAAACGGGAGAACGTCAGGTGTTCGGAACTGATATCCTAAGGGAAGCAGAAGAAAAGGTAAAGGTTATTCAAGAAAGATTGCGTGTAGCTCAGTCTCGTCATAAGAGTTATGCAGACAATCACTACAGAGACTTGAGTTTTGAAGAAGGAGATCATGTGTACCTTCGTGTCACTCCTCTCCGAGGGGTTCATCGTTTTCAGACCAAAGGAAAATTGGCTCCGCGTTTTGTGGGACCTTATAAGATTATCAGTCGAAGAGGTGAGGTTGCTTATCAGTTGGAATTACCTCAATCGTTGGCAGGAGTTCATGATGTGTTCCATGTGTCACAGTTGAAGAAGTGTTTAAGGGTACCTACTGAGGAAGCTAATCTTGAACAGATAGAAATCTAAGAGGATCTGATATATGTCGAGAGACCAATTCGTGTTTTGGAGACAAATGAGAGAAGGACCAGGAATCGAGTTATCCGTTTCTGTAAGGTTCAGTGGAGTAATCACTCAGAGGAAGAAGCAACATAGGAACGAGAAGATGAGTTAAAGTCCGCTCATCCGCATCTTTTCGTCAGTTCTTCCAAATCTCGAGGACGAGATTCTGTTTAAGGGGGGTAGGTTTGTCACACCCTAAAAATCTCAATTATATAAATTATTGTGTAAATGGAATTTTAGAAATGATTTTTTAAAAGCCTTGAAGAAAAGATTTAATTGTAAATAATAAATTCCAATATAAAATTAGGCCAGATAAAATTTCATTAAATACTTTGCTTAATTCTATAATTTCTAGATTTTTCTGGGAATTATTTGAGCTAAGGAAGTATTTTAATAAATGGAATTGCATTTTATGAATTATTTAAATTGAAAAAGATTTTAAAAAGTCTCTTTTGGCTTTGGGCCGAAAGTCGGCCCAAAACCTCTCCTTTCTCTCTCTTCGGCCCAGTCCGGCCTAGCCCAGCCGAGCCACCGCGCGCGCGCGCCGCTCCCTCTCTCTCGCTCGCTGACAGGTGAGGCCCGTCTGTCGGAGTCGTCGTCTTCGTCGCGCCAGCCGCGCCCGAAACCCTAGCCGCCGCCGCCCTTCCAAATTTCGCCGCTGCCTCCCGACCCCTTTAGAAGGACCCCCGGTGTCTCCTCTACCCTCCGCCGCCCTCGCCTTTGCCTCTCGTCGCGCGAATCGCCCTAGCGCCGTGCACCCGTGCGCCGCCGTCGCCGCCACCGCTCCAGCCGTGCGCTGCCGTCGCTCCGGTCATCACCGTCGCTCGGGGAGCTCGCCAACGTGGTCGCCGTCTCGTCGCCGTCCTCGTCCGACCCTTCGCCGCCGCTGTTCTTCGCCGGAACACCGTCGCCGTCGACAAGCCGAAGACCGCCGCCGCTTCAACCTCGTCGCCGTCGCCGTCCGTCGCTCTTCCGCCGCTAGTTTGGTCACCGGTGAGTTCGCCGTGCTCTCCGCATCCCGTTGCCGCTCTCCGTTCGCGCCGCCGCGCCGTCGTTCGCCGGCGAGCACGTGAGTCCGAGCCGCCGTCGCCGCCGTCGGGAGAGGATGACGTCAGTGCTGACGTCATCATCGCCGCCTTCCGTGAGCCGGCCGTGCGCCTTTGGATCTTGACCGTCCGTTCGGTCGGATTAGATCTCGGCCGTCCGTTCCCGTAGACCGAAGCCGTGGACCCGGTCCACCGTAGACCCCGAGCCCACTGACGCAATAAAGTCCCTTTTTCTTTTCAAAAATAATTCATTATTGCGTCATAATTCAATTAAAATTTATATAAATGATTTAAACCAATTAAATCTTTAAAAATTCATAACTAATTCATCTTAGCTCGGATTTAGTTGGTTCAAGTCTCTAAATTTTTCTAAAATTGAGATCTACATGTTAAAAATATCCACATGTACTGTTCATGCTTGCTTATGTACTGTTTTGGTGTTTTTGTTCTTTTCCGTTTAGAATCCGACGTTTCCGGAGAGTCCGCTTTTGCAGGAGAAGATTTAGAAGAATTCCAAGGCCAGCAAGGCAAGTCACACAGATCCTAATCAATCCTTTGAGCATGTTGATCCCGTTTAAAGCTATTGTTTTTATTCAACTATTGCATTTATTTTCAAATGTCATTGGGTGGAAATAGCTTATTGTTTGTTATAGCCCTTTTGTTCTTGATTATCTTATTCCTTGATACCTTGGGTTATTATAACTTGACTAGTTGAGCATTATATTGGTTCGACTAGATGATTAGATGTAAATGCTTAGCCATGCTTAGAAACATTAGCACACTAATGGGATAACTTATGATTCACTATTATTTAATGATGGCTTGATGATAGTTCACGATGGTTAATCGTGATTGGTTAATTAATTAATGTGACAACTAAAACCTGATAATGGTGGGTTGTGAGTACATGGTTTTGATGGTCGTGCTCATGACAATTAAGGACCGGTTCACGAACTTCGGTTGTGAAACATTAACCGTGCCAACCACAAGCCAGTGTGGGCTACGGCTTTATCTTTTACATAGCATAGTTTATTATGGAGCACCAGACTGAGAAGTGGCGGAGATAAGCCCATGGGGGTCGCTGGGGAGTCCATGCCTTGTTTATAAGGGGGTGACTATGATCCGGGAATGGTGCACTGTAGTGGATTGTGTTGTGTGAGGGGTAATGTCACAGCTCCTTTCCGAGGTACCGTGGTGGTACTGAGGCACATGGTGACATGATGTGGGGTTGTGTCTTGTGGGTACAGTGGTACACCTCTGATCAGAGTAAAACTATTCGAATAGCCGTGCCCGCGGTTATGGGCTGGTCTAACAATGTCTTTCGTGATTAGTCTCACCATTCACACCATAATGAGAGATGCTATAACTGGTTATAATTGATTAGCTCTTGGTTTGGAATGGTATATTCCTGGTTTGGAGATTAGAACTGTGCAGCCGGGGTTGGTTGTTCAGAATGGTTGGGCCTATACAACAGGGTATGTTGTATAGTGTTGGATTAATACTCTACTGTTTTATTAAATTCTGAAATATTCATTAAATGCTATTTATGCAAAGAAGCCTATATTATGCCATCCTTTGTTATCCTGTGCACTTGCATATTTGCTGCGTGGCTTGCTGGGTATGTCATATACTCACCTTGCAATCATTCATCAGAGGAAGAGTTCTACAGTGAGGCTGATGGTGGTGAAGGTTTGGCGTAGTTCTTGTCAAGCTGCCTGTGGAGTGGAGTCGTCTGCGCTGTTTATTTCTTTATTTTCCGCTGCTTAGATCTTTATTGTTTGAGAGGAACTATCCACCTCTGTAATGACAATTTATTTGCTTATCAGTTAGAGTAATAATCGTACTCTATTATCAATTTGTTATTGTGTGCCTCGGCTGATTCCTGGACGAGGGTTTACACACATGTAAGTGTTTGGAATTTTGGATAGAAATTCCAGGCGTGACAGTCCTATTTATAGCCTTGGATTGGAGAGATAGGACTCCAACCGAGAGGAATCGAAGCCAGAAAATCGAAATTCGGTTTTGGGGATAAACTCGAAAACGAGTTCGATTCCGCGTTGATTTCTTCGGGATAAAGTCCGATTCTTGGGGGAAAGGATAGAGGAGGATAAGAGGAATATTTCCCCTCAACTAATTTTGCAAACGGAGCACGGGATGCTGCGGATTTGGAGGAGGAAGCGGCGGCACTATGCACGGCACGGCTGGCTCGGGCTCTGCCTCAGCTGGAAGGTGAACAGTAGCGCAGGGAGGAAAAGTAGACTTCTTCCGGGCTTTTCTTTTCTCAGCCTGATTAGAAGAGGGAGCAAAACCGGACTTTGGCTGAGAGAAGAAGAGAGGATGCAGGCTCGGGTTGGGCCGGCGTGGGCTGCACAGCACGCGCGCGAGGAGGGAGAGAAGAGGAAGGAAAGGAATGGGCCGATTCAGCCTAAGACAAGGGAGGAGAATTTTATTACTTTTCCAATTAAAATAATCACTTAAATGATCTTTGAAATTTTATTACCGTAGACCCCAATGCTCAAATAATTTCAAGAAAAATCCTGAAAATACTTGGACACTCAAAGTACTTAACAAAATTATAATTAGACTATTTAATGATTAATTTAATATGTGGGTAATTACTGAAATGCTCTTTGTATGATTAAAAAAATTAGAAATTGAGCTCCGAAAAATCCGAGAATATTCCAGAGAGTATAATTAACCATGGAGAATTTAATAAAAATTAAATCCATCCATGCTTTATATTTAGGAAATTTTATTTCCCACATTTAACTTCACTTGTAAATTAATGAACATTTAATATAAATTCTAATAATAATTTATTAAATAATTTATAAATCCTGAAACAAAAATCAGGATGTGACACTCTGTTACAGAATATCTGCATGAATTCAATCGCCTGGCTCGCTATGCTCCGGAAGAAGTGCGCATTGATGAAGAGCGTCAAGAGAAGTTCCTGGAAGGACTGAATGATGAGCTTTCTTACCCATTGATGACTGGGGATTATCATGATTTCCAGAAATTGGTGGATAAGGCTATTCGCCAGGAGGATAAGTACAACCGCATGGAGCAGAAGAAACGCAGGATTGCTCACTTCAAAGCTCAACAAGGGAATAGTCAGAGATCACGTCTTGTTTTGGGACCTCAGTCAATGCCACAGGGAGGTTCTTCGTCTGTTGTTCGTCCGCAGCGTCAGTTCTTCAACAACAATGCTGGCAACAACAATCGCAACCAAGCTCCACGTCCTGTGACAGCTCCGACACCGCATCAGCCTGCCAAGAGGGAACAAGGAAACAAGCCCGGGGTATGCTTCAACTGTGGTGAACCAGGCCATTACTCCGACAAGTGTCCGAAGCCCCGACGCGTGAAGGTTATCCCTGCACAGAACAACTCCACCGCACCAACGACAAAGGCTCGTGTCAATCATGTTGCTGCTGCAGAAGCTCAAGGTGCTCCAGATGTGATTTTGGGTACGTTCCCTGTTAAGTCAGTTCCTGCAACAGTACTTTTCGACTCTGGAGCTACGCATTCATTTTTATCTATGAGTTTTGCGGGAAATCATGGGATGGAAGTAGAAGATCTTAGACGTCCTTTGGTGGTTAGTACCCTGAGTAATCAAGCACTCTCAGTGCAACGTAGCCCCTCTGTCAGAATAGAAATTCAAGGAGTGCCGTTCCTGGCCAATTTTATTCTGTTAGAATCCAAAGACCTTGATGTCATCCTAGGGATGGACTGGTTAGCCAGATATAAAGGTGTGATAGACTGTGCCAGTAGAAAAGTAACTCTCACCAGCAATGTTGGTCAAGTTGTAACTGTTCATGCATTGCCTTCTGAGCCCTTAAGGTCAAGACTGAACCAAATAGCTTTGGAAGAGATTCCTATAGTACGAGAATACCCAGATGTGTTCCCGGATGATTTACCTGGTATGCCGCCTAAAAGAGATATAGAGTTTAGAATAGATCTATGTCACACCCTAAAAATCCTTAAAATATAAATTAGTGTGTAAATGGAATTTTAGAAATGATTTTTAAAAGCCTAGAAGAAAAGATTTAATTTTAAATAATAAATTCCAATATAAAATTGGGCCAGATAAAATTTTATTAAATACTTTGCTTAATTCTATAATTCCTAGATTTTTCTGGGATTTATTTGTGCTAAGGAAGTATTTTTAATAAATGAAATTGCATTTCATGAATTATTTAAATAGAAAAAGGTTTTAAAAATCTTCTTTTGGCTTTGGGCCGAAAGTCGGCCCAAAACCTTTCTCTCTCCTCCCCGGCTGTCACGCCCGGAAATTCACTAGTAATTTCCGAACTTATTTGTGCATAAAATCCTCGTCCAGGAATCAGCCGAGGTACACAAACTGACAATATAATATACAGATTCATCACATTAACTAAAACGATAAATACTTACTTAAGAGGCACTTAGTCCTCACCAAGAAGAAAACTGCAGCGGAAAAATAAAATCTAGCGAAGCTCCGGCTCCACTCCCACAGGCAGCTCAACTGGGGTATAAGCCAAACGTCTTCTCCTTCTGGGTCCTTTTTCTTCAACTGAGGTTGATTGATTATTGCAAGAATGAGCATATGACATACTCAACAAGCCACACAGCAAATATGCAAGTGCACAAGGATTCCAAAGGATGGCATAATATAGGCTCATTTGCAAAAGCAGCATTTAGCAAAACATTTAAGAGGAGTAAAACAGTGGAGTAATTAATCAGAAATTTTAATCACCACTGCACAGCACACCCATGCTGCACAGGCCCAACCATTCTGAACAACCATACCCGGCTGAACAGATCTAACTCCAAACCAGGAGCTAAGCAAATTATTACCAGATATAACATCCATAATTATTGTGAGAGGTGTGAGACTAATCACGAAAAACATTGCTCAACTCGCCCATAACCGCGGGCACGGCTATTCGAATAGTTTTACTCTGGCCAGAGGTGTACCACTGTACCCACAAGACACGATTCCACACATGTTGCCATGCCCCGAAATACCACCACGGCATTGCAAAGGGGGAAATCGTGACAATACCCTTTGCACAACACAACTCAAAACAGTGCACCGTTCCTGGATCATAATCACCCCCTTATAAACAAGGCATGGACTCCCCAGCGACCCCCATGGACTTCTCGCCACTTCTCAGTCTGGCGCACTATAATGAATCACGCTATACAAAGGATAAAGCCGTTGCCCACGCTGGCTTGTGGTTGGCACGATAAATGTTTCACAACAGTAGCTCGCGAACCGGTCCTTAATTGCCATGAGCACGACCTTCAAAACCATGTGCTCACAACCCACCTTAACCAGGTTTTAATTATCAATTAATTAACATCACACGATTAACCATCGTGAGCTACCATTAAATGTAACCCTAATTAATAATAATATAACATAGTTTATAATTAACCCCTTTAGTTAGCTAATGTTTCTAAGCATAGCTAAGCAAACTTACATATAGCATTTAGCTGAACCAATCCAATATATAAGGTTCAAGCTAATCAATTTATTACCCAAGGTATCAAGGAATAGGGCATTCAATGCAAATTGGCCATAACAAAGGAGTAGGTTCACACCACCCGGTGACATTCGAAAATAAATGCACAGTTGAAATAAATAGAGAATTTAAATATAGGATCAACATGCTCAAAGGATTGTGTTTAGGATCTGTGTGACTTGCCTTGCAATAATCGGTCTTCAATTAATCTTCTTGATCACTTCCGACGCACTCACGAACCTTCGCAACGACGGAAACGACAAGCTAACACGCAAAACGAAGAAAAAGACTAATAAAAACCAAATAAACAGTACATAAAAAGTAAACAAACATGTAGATCATAATTTTAGATGAATTATGAGACTTGAACGGCCTCATTCTGACTTCAAATGAATTTATTATGAATTTTACAAGATTAAATCTAATTAAAGCCCATTTAAAAAGAATTAAATAAATTTAATTCAATTTATGGACAATTTTAATATGTAGATCTTTATTTTATACAACTTTTGCAACTTGAACCACCTGAAACGGATCTACGGTTATTTAGTTATGATTTTCCGAAGATTTAATCTATTAAAAGAAAGGAAAAAGGAAGGATGATGATGTCACGCTGACATCATCCATGGCAGCCACAGCACGGGTGGCGACCTCGCCGGAGCTAGGGCGGCCGGCTGCGGATTTGGAGGGCACCTACGCGAAGAGAACGACGAGACGAACCCGAAGGTACTCACCAACGCGACGAATGACGACGGATGACGGCCGGCGACGAAGAAGCGACGGCGGCGGCGGCTTGCACGGTGGCGACGGCTCTACGGGTCACGGGAGAGGACGGGAGAGGGGGCAAACGAAAGAGGGCGACGAGGGGATGCTTTATATAAGCTTGGATTGAAGAGATCGGACTCCTCCCGCAAGAAATCGATCCGAGAAATCAAAAACTCGGTTTTGGAGATAAACTCGAAAACGAGTTTGATTCGGACAAGATACTCAATCATTTGCTCCGATTCTTGAGGGGAAAGATAGAGGAGAACGAGAGGATCAAAACCCCTCAAAAAATCCGGAAGAAACGGGGCCGGATTGGGTGGGATTTGGGGCGGCAAGGCGGCGCGGCGCGCCCGGCTCAGGCTCTGTCTCCAGCCGGCTGGAGATAGAAGATGACACTGTAGCAGGGAGGCAAACTAGACTTTTGGCTGGGCTTCTACTTCTTGGCCCGATTGAAAGAGGGACACAAAGCAGACTTTGGAGGAGGGATAAGGCCAGCCGAAAGGAAGGGAGAATGGGCCGAGGACTGAAGCTGAACTTTTCCTATTTCGGCCCGAAAAGGAGAAGGGATTTTTAAAAACTTTTCCAATTAAATTAATCACTGAAATGATCTTTGAATTGTTAAAAATACTTCCTATGCTCAAATAATTCCAAGAAAAATCTTGAAAATACTTGGACACTCAAAGTACTTAACAAAATTATAATTAGACCATTTAATGATTAATTTAATATGTGGGTAATTACTGAAATGCTCTTTGTAGGATTAAAAATTGATAATTGAGCTCCGAAAAATCCGAGAAAATTCCAGAGAGTATAATTAACCATGGAGAATTTAATAAAAATTAAATCCATCCATGCTTTATATTTAGGAAATTTTATTTCCCACATTTAACTTCACTTGTAAATTAAAGAACATTTAATATAAATTCTATTATTAATTTATTAAATAATTTATAAATCCTGAAACGAAAATCAGGATGTGACAAATCTACCCCCCTTACAAAGAATCTCGTCCCGAGATTCGGAACGGCTAGAAAGAAAAAGGGAATAGGTAAACTGCAGTCTATCTTATTCCATAACTCTGATAATTATTCTAAGGCTTTAAAGAAAACTACTGCTGCTTTGAAACTGGTGACTGAGCTGTAACACTTGAAGACACAACTCTAGAAGACACAACTGGCACCGCATTGGCTTCTGTGACGACAATGTTGTTGATCTGACCTTGCGGCTGCGGATGCTTCGGCTTCGGACACTCTCTTGCAAAGTGGCCTGGCTTGTAACAGTTGAAACATACCTGCTGCTCCCTTCCACTACTGTTATCTTCTTGAGACTGATCCTGCTGAACTGGCACCGGCTGATTAGGTTGCTCGATGTTAACTTCATTGCTTTCATTAGTCTCTGATTTGATCTCACCACTGATGCCCAACTGTTGTGACTGTTCTTGACCTGCAGAAAAAGATTCACCAATTTGGAGTGGCTTGATACGCTGCCTCTGGCTACTATCCTGTGCCTCCTGGAAAACAATCCTTCCTCTCTTACGATTGTCCATCCTGTTCTTCTTGTCTTCCAGTCGAATTGCTTTGTCAACCAACTCCTGAAAATCCTCATAGTCATGAGAGATCAACATAACTGACAGCTCATCCTTTAAGCCTTCCAAGAACTTCTCTTGCCTTTCCTCGTCAGTACGCACATCTTCTGGAGCATAGCGAGCTAGACGATTGAACTCATGAAGATATTCCGTCACGGTACGATCCTTTTGCTTAAGTGCCCGGAACTCACGCTTCTTCAAAGCAACAACTCCTGCAGGTATGTGTGTCTTCTTGAATGCCTCCGTGAACTCCGCCCAAGTGATTGGTTGTCCTTCTGCTCTGTTCATCCGGAAATGATCCCACCATTCTGATGCAGGTCCTTGCAACTGATGTGAAGCGAAAACAACTTTCTCCTGATCCGTGCATTGGAGCAATTCCAACTTCTTCTCAACAGCGTGCAGCCAATCACCTGCTTCCACTGGGTTGGTAGTGCTAGAGAAGGTAGGTGGCTTCACACGAAGAAAATCAGCTAACTTGTTCTGCGGCGGCGGAGGATTGACATTGTTGTTCCCTTGCTGGTTCTGCATTTGTTGCACTAACATGTTGATCAATTGGGTTTGTTGAGCTAGCACTTGAGTAAGGGTTGGGTTCTCTTCATTGTTATTGTTTCCACTTCCACTGGCGCGAGTGTTCACCATCTATTACAGATTAGAAAAGATGGAAGGAGAGAGGTTACACTAAAGACAAGACCTTAACCAGGTTACCACTGATCTGATGTGTGTAGACCATTATATTGTTCAAGTTGATTAAGCAAGCAACCTAGTATAGTCACACACTCATCAATGAACTTCTCCAATGATGGGAATGCAACCATACCTACACACAAAGCAAACAACAAGCGTTCTACCCTACTAACTATTCTTCAAAGACACTTTGGCGGCATAGGTTCTAAAGTAGGATGCCAACTTCATTCCATCTTGACATCTGGGCACTTCAGTTCTTCCTCGATCCACTTTACTGACCTCCATAAGTTGACCTCATCAACATCTTCTAGTTTCAACAACTAGTTTCAGAACTACTCAAGTTGAAAGAGAGACGGAAGTAGACAATGAAACAATTTGCAAAGAATTCTAGATAAGGAAGAAAGGAGAAATTTTCACAAATCATGTTTTCGGAAAATTAGTCCTTAAGGTTTGACCATTTGGCTTATCCTACAGTCGAGATGGCTCTGATACCAACTTGTCACGCCCGGAAATTCACTAGTAATTTCCGAACTTATTTGTGCATAAAATCCTCGTCCAGGAATCAGCCGAGGTACACAAACTGACAATATAATATACAGATTCATCACATTAACTAAAACGATAAATACTTACTTAAGAGGCACTTAGTCCTCACCAAGAAGAAAACTGCAGCGGAAAAATAAAATCTAGCGAAGCTCCGGCTCCACTCCCACAGGCAGCTCAACTGGGGTATAAGCCAAACGTCTTCTCCTTCTGGGTCCTTTTTCTTCAACTGAGGTTGATTGATTATTGCAAGAATGAGCATATGACATACTCAACAAGCCACACAGCAAATATGCAAGTGCACAAGGATTCCAAAGGATGGCATAATATAGGCTCATTTGCAAAAGCAGCATTTAGCAAAACATTTAAGAGGAGTAAAACAGTGGAGTAATTAATCAGAAATTTTAATCACCACTGCACAGCACACCCATGCTGCACAGGCCCAACCATCCTGAACAACCATACCCGGCTGAACAGATCTAACTCCAAACCAGGAGCTAAGCAAATTATTACCAGATATAACATCCATAATTATTGTGAGAGGTGTGAGACTAATCACGAAAAACATTGCTCAACTCGCCCATAACCGCGGGCACGGCTATTCGAATAGTTTTACTCTGGCCAGAGGTGTACCACTGTACCCACAAGACACGATTCCACACATGTTGCCATGCCCCGAAATACCACCACGGCATTGCAAAGGGGGAAATCGTGACAATACCCTTTGCACAACACAACTCAAAACAGTGCACCGTTCCTGGATCATAATCACCCCCTTATAAACAAGGCATGGACTCCCCAGCGACCCCCATGGACTTCTCGCCACTTCTCAGTCTGGCGCACTATAATGAATCACGCTATACAAAGGATAAAGCCGTTGCCCACGCTGGCTTGTGGTTGGCACGATAAATGTTTCACAACAGTAGCTCGCGAACCGGTCCTTAATTGCCATGAGCACGACCTTCAAAACCATGTGCTCACAACCCACCTTAACCAGGTTTTAATTATCAATTAATTAACATCACACGATTAACCATCGTGAGCTACCATTAAATGTAACCCTAATTAATAATAATATAACATAGTTTATAATTAACCCCTTTAGTTAGCTAATGTTTCTAAGCATAGCTAAGCAAACTTACATATAGCATTTAGCTGAACCAATCCAATATATAAGGTTCAAGCTAATCAATTTATTACCCAAGGTATCAAGGAATAGGGCATTCAATGCAAATTGGCCATAACAAAGGAGTAGGTTCACACCACCCGGTGACATTCAAAAATAAATGCACAGTTGAAATAAATAGAGAATTTAAATATAGGATCAACATGCTCAAAGGATTGTGTTTAGGATCTGTGTGACTTGCCTTGCAATAATCGGTCTTCAATTAATCTTCTTGATCACTTCCGACGCACTCACGAACCTTCGCAACGACGGAAACGACAAGCTAACACGCAAAACGAAGAAAAAGACTAATAAAAACCAAATAAACAGTACATAAAAAGTAAACAAACATGTAGATCATAATTTTAGATGAATTATGAGACTTGAACGGCCTCATTCTGACTTCAAATGAATTTATTATGAATTTTACAAGATTAAATCTAATTAAAGCCCATTTAAAAAGAATTAAATAAATTTAATTCAATTTATGGACAATTTTAATATGTAGATCTTTATTTTATACAACTTTTGCAACTTGAACCACCTGAAACGGATCTACGGTTATTTAGTTATGATTTTCCGAAGATTTAATCTATTAAAAGAAAGGAAAAAGGAAGGATGATGATGTCACGCTGACACCGGCCCAAGTCGGCCCAGCAAGCCAAGCCGCGCGCGCGAGCCGCCGCTCTCCTCTCTCTCTCCTACCGCTGACAGGTGGGACCCACCTGTCAGGCCCGTCGTCTTCCTCGGGCCGAAACCCTAGCCGAGCGCCGCCGCCGCCGCCTTTCCAATTCGGCCGCATCCTTCCCGATCCGGTGCAATTGATTGAGGGGAAACGTTCGCCGTGATCTCCTCTACCTTTTCTTTTAAGGAATCATCGGCTATCTCTCTTTGGAAACGCGGGGATTCGAGCTCGATTCGGAGTCGGCGAACCCTAACCTTCCATCGCCGTCGCCGGGCCGCCGTGGGCTTCGCCGTCGCCTCCCGACCCCTTTAAAAGGACCCCCGGTGTCCCCTCTACCCTCCGCCGCCCTCGCCTTTGCCTCTCGTCGCCCGAGCCGCCATCGCTCCAGTCGTGCGCCGCTGTTGCTCCGGTCGTCGCCGTCACTCGGGGAGCTCACCATCGTGGTCGCCGTCGCGTCGCCATCCTCGTCCGACCCTTCGCCGCCGCTGTTCTTCGCCGGAACACCGTCGCCGTCGACAACCCGAGGACCGTCGCCGCTTCAACCTCGTCGCCGTCGTCATCCGTTGCTCCTCCGCCGCTACTTTGGTCGCCGGTGAGTTCGCCGTGTCCTCCGCTATCCGTTGCCGCCTTCCGTTCTCGCCGTCGCGCCGTAGTTCGCCGGCGGGCATGCGTGTCCGAGCCGCCGTCGTCGCCGTCGGGGAGGGTGACGTCAGTGCTGACGTCATCACCGCTGTCGCCCGTGAGCCGGCCATGAGCCGTTTGATCTCGGCCGTCCAATCCCGTAGACCGCCGCCGTGGACCCGGTCCACCGCAAACCCTAGCCGCTGACGCAATAAATCCCCTTTTCCTTTTCAAAAATAATTCATTATTGCGTCATAATTCAATTAAAATTTATATAAATGATTTAATCCGATTAAATCTTTAAAAATTCATAACTAATTCATCTTAGCTCGGATTTAGTTGGTTCAAGTCTCTAAATTTTTCTAAAATGGAGATCTACATGTTAAAAATATCCACATGTACTGTTCATGCTTGCTTATGTGCTGTTTTGGTGTTTTTGCTCTTTTCTGTTTAGAATCCGACGTTTCCGGAGAGTCTGTTTTTGCAGGAGAAGATTTAGAAGAGTTCCAAGGTCAGCAAGGCAAGTCACACAGATCCTAATCAATCATTTGAGCATGTTGATCCCGTTTAAAGCTATTGTTTCTATTCAACTATTGCATTTATTTTCGAATGCCATTGGGTGGAATTAACCTATTGTTTGTTATGGCCCTTTTGTTCTTGATTATCCTATTCCTTGATACCTTGGGTTATTATAACTTGACTAGTTGAGCTTTATATTGGTTCGACTAGATGATTAGATGTAATTGCTTAGCTATGCTTAGAAACTTTAGCACATTAATGGGATAACTTATGATTCACTATTACTTAATGATGGCTTAATGATAGTTCGCGATGGTTAATCGTGATTGGTTAATTAATTAATTTGACAACTAAAACCTGATAATGGTGGGTTGTGAGTATATGGTTTTGATGGTCGTGCTCATGACAATTAAGGACCGGTTCACGAGTTTCGGTTGTGAAACATTAATCGTGCCAACCACAAGCCAGCGTGGGTAACGGCTTTACCTTTTATATAGCATGGTTCATTATGGAGCACTAGACTGAGAAGTGGCGGAGATAAGCCCACGGGGGTCGCTGGGGAGTCCATGCCTTGTTTATAAGGGGGTGACTATGACCCGGGAATGGTGCACTGTAGTGAATTGTGTTGTGTGAGGGGTAATGTCACAGCTCCTTTCCGAGGTACCGTGGTGGTACTAAGGCACATGGTGACATGATGTGGGGCTGTGTCTTGTGGGTACAGTGGTACACCTCTGATCAGAGTAAAACTATTCGAATAGCCGTGCCCGCGGTTATGGGCGGGTCTAACAATGTCTTTCGTGATTAGTCTCACCCTTCCCACTATAATGAAAGATGATATAACTGCTGATAATCTGATTAGCTCCTGGTTTGGAATGGTATATTCCTGGTTTGGAGATTAGTACTGTGCAGCCAGGGTTGGTTGTTCAGAATGGTTGGGTCTATACAACAGGGTATGTTGTATGGTGTTGGATTAATACTGTTTAATTAATTTTCTACTGTTTTATTAAATTCTGAAATATTTATTAAATGCTGTTTATGCAAAGAAGCCTATATTATGTCATCCTTGGTTATCCTGTGCACTTGCATATTTGCTGCGTGGCTTGCTGAGTATGTCATATACTCACCTTGCAATCATTCATCAGAGGAGGAGTTCTACAGTGAAGCTGATGGTGGTGAGGATTTGGCGTAGTCCTTGTCAAGCTGCCTGTGGAGTGGAGTCGTCTGCGCTGTTTATCTTTATTTTCCGCTGCTTAGATCTTTATTGGTTGAGAGGAACTATCCACCTCTGTAATGACAATTTATTCGCTTATTAATTAGAGTAATAATTGTACTCTATTATCAATTTGTTATTGTGTGCCTCGGCTGATTCCTAGACGAGGGTTTATACACATGTAAGCGTTTGGAATTTTGGATAGAAATTCCGGGCGTGACAATCTGGTACCCGGTACAGCTCCAATCCATAAGAGACCTTATAGAATGCCAGCCAATGAATTAGCAGAAGTCAAGAGGCAAGTAGATGATTTGCTTCAGAAAGGATACATTAGACCAAGTTCGTCTCCATGGGGTGCTCCAGTTATTTTTGTGGAAAAGAAAGATCATACCCAGAGGATGTGTGTAGATTATCGTGCCCTAAATGATGTGACTATCAAGAATAAGTACCCGCTGCCCAGAATTGATGATTTGTTTGATCAGCTCAAAGGTGCCACTGTTTTCTCCAAGATCGATCTTCGATCAGGGTATCACCAGTTGAGGATTAAAGAGGAAGACATATCTAAGACGGCTTTCACCACTCGGTATGGGTTGTTTGAGTGTACTGTTATGTCTTTCGGACTTACCAATGCCCCCGCTTTCTTCATGAACTTGATGAATAAGGTGTTTATGGAATACTTAGACAAGTTCGTGGTCGTCTTTATTGATGACATTCTTATCTACTCTCGAACCAAAGAAGAGCATGAAGAACATCTCCGCCTTGCATTGGAGAAGCTACGAGAACATCAATTGTATGCCAAGTTTAGCAAGTGTGAATTCTGGTTGTCTGAAGTAAAGTTCCTTGGTCACGTCATCTTAGCCGGAGGAGTGGCCGTTGATCCTAGTAATGTGGAATCGGTAACCAGCTGGAAACAACCCAAGACAGTTTCAGAGATTCGTAGTTTCCTGGGTCTTGCAGGATATTACCGGAGGTTTATAGAGAATTTCTCCAAGATGGCTAAGCCCATGACACGACTGCTTCAGAAGGATGTGAAGTACAAGTGGTCAGAAGAATATGAGCAGAGTTTTCAAGAGTTGAAGAGCTTAATATCAGCACCCATTCTGATTTTGCCTAATCCAAAGAAGGGTTTCCAAGTGCATTGCGATGCATCTAAGCTTGGGTTAGGTTGTGTTCTGATGTAAGATGGGAAGGTGGTTGCCTATGCATCTCGTCAGTTACGTCCGCATGAGAAAAACTACCCTACTCATGATCTCGAGTTAGCTTCAGTGGTTCATGCATTGAAGATTTGGCGTCATTATCTTTTCGGTACTCGTACAGAGGTGTACACCGATCACAAGAGTTTAAAGTATATCTTTACTCAACCAGATCTGAACATGAGACAACGGAGATGGTTGGAATTAATTAAGGATTATGACATGGGAATTCATTATCACCCGGGAAAGGCTAATGTTGTAGCAGATGCTCTTAGCAGGAAAGGCTATTGCAATGCTACGGAAGGACGACGGTTGCCTTTGGAGTTATGCAAGGAATTTGAAAGATTAAATTTGGGAATTGTCAATAGAGGTTTCGTTGCAGCCTTAGAAGCAAAGCCTACTCTCATTGATCAAGTTAGAGAAGCCCAAATTAATGACCCTGATATTCATGAGATCAAGAAGAACATGAGAAGAGGAAAAGCTATCGGTTTCTTGGAAGATGAGTAAGGGACCGTATGGTTGGGCGAGAGAATTTGTGTTCCAGAGGACAAAGAGTTAAAAGATGCAATTCTGAAAGAAGCTCATGACACTTTGTACTCCATTCACCCTGGTAGTACCAAGATGTACCAAGATCTCAAAGAAAAATTTTGGTGGGCAAGTATGAAGCGTGAAATAGCTGAGTATGTAGCTGTGTGTGATGTTTGTCAGCGAGTTAAGGCAGAACATCAGAAACCCGCCAGTTTGTTGCAACCTTTGAAGATACCAGAATGGAAGTGGGAAGAGATCGGTATGGATTTCATCACGGGTTTACCCAAAACGTCATCAGGCCATGACTCTATTTGGGTAATAGTCGACAGAATCACCAAAGTGGCTCATTTCATCCCAGTAAAGACAACATATTCCGGAAGTCGTTTGGCGGAATTGTAAATGGCAAGGATTGTGTGTTTGCATGGCGTCCCTAAGAAAATAGTGTCTGACCGAGGTAGTCAGTTTACTTCAAAGTTTTGGAAGAAGCTTTAGGAAGAGATGGGTTCTAAGCTGAACTTCAGTACTGCTTATCATCCGCAGACAGACGGACAAACCGAAAGGGTGAATCAGATTTTGGAAGACATGTTGAGAGCTTGTGCTTTAGACTTTGGTGGAAGTTGGGATAAGAATTTGCCTTACGCGGAATTTTCATACAACAACAGTTATCAAGCTAGTCTTCAAAAGGCTCCTTATGAAGCACTGTATAGTCGTAAGTGTCGCACTCCGCTTTTGTGGGATCAAACGGGAGAACGCTAGGTTTTCGGAACTGATATCCTAAGGGAAGCAGAAGAAAAGGTGAACATCATTCAAGAAAGATTGCGTGTGGCTCAGTCTCGCCATAAGAGTTATGCCGACAATCGCCGCAGAGCTTTGAGTTTTGAAGAAGGAGATCATGTGTACCTTCGTGTCACGCCTCTCCGAGGGGTTCATCGTTTTCATACCAAAGGAAAATTGGCACCGTGTTTTGTGGGACCTTATAAGATTGTCAGTCGAAGAGGTGAGGTTGCTTATCAGTTGGAGTTACCTCAATCGTTGGCAGGAGTCCATGATGTGTTCCATGTGTCACGGTTGAAAAAGTGTTTAAGGGTACCTACTGAGGAAGCTAATCTTGAACAGATAGAAATCCAAGAGGATCTGACATATGTCGAGAAACCAATTCGTATTTTGGAGACAAATGAGAGAAGGACCAGGAATCGAGTTATCCGTTTCTGTAAGGTTCAATGGAGTAATCACTCAGAAGAAGAAGTTACTTGGGAACGAGAAGATGAATTAAAGTCCGCTCATCCGCATCTTTTCGCCAGTTCTTCCGAATCTCGAGGACGAGATTTTGTTTAAGGCGGATAGGTTTGTCACACCCTAAAAATCCTAAATTTATAAATTGTTGATTAATTGGAATTATCAGAAAATGATTTTAAAAAATCTAGAAGAATCTCGGCCGTCCGTTTCGGATAGGGTTAGATCTCGGCCGCCCGATCCGTAGACCGCCGCTGTGCACCCGGTCCACCGTGAACCCGAGCCCCGCTGACGCAATAATCTCCTTTTTCTTTTCAAAAATAATTCATTATTGCGTCATAATTCAATTAAAATTTATATAAATGATTTAATCCGATTTAATCTTTGAAAATTCATAACTAATTCATCTTAGCTCGTATTTAGTTGGTTCAAGTCTCTTAATTTTTCTAAAATTGAGATCTACATGTTAAAAATATCCACATGTACTGTTCATGCTTGTTTATGTGCTGTTTTGGTGATTTTGCTCTTTTCTGTTTAAATTCCGACGTTTCCGGAGAGTCCGTTTTCGCAGGAGAAGATTTAGAAGAGTTCCAAGGCCAGCAAGGCAAGTCACACAGATCCTAATCAATCCTTTGAGCATGTTGATCCCGTTTAAAGCTATTGTTTCTATTCAACTATTGCATTTATTTTCGAATGTCATTGGGTGGAATTAACCTATTTTTTGTTATTGCCCTTTTGTTCTTGATTACCTTATTCCTTGATACCTTGGGTTATTGTAACTTGACTAGTTGAGCTTTATATGTTGGTTCGACTAGATATTAGATGTAATTGCTTAGCCATGCTTAGAAACCTTACCACATTAATGGGATAACTTATGATTCACTATTACCTAATGATGGCTTAATGATAGCTCACGATGATCAAGCATGATTGGTTAACTAATTAATTTGCCAACTAAAACCTGATAATGGTGGGTTGTGAGTACATGGTTTTGATGGTCGTGCTCATGACAATTAAGGACCGGTTCACGAGTTTCGGTTGTGAAACATTAATTGTGCCAACCACAAGCCAGCGTGGGCAACGGCTTTACCTTTTGTATAGCATGGTTCATTGCGGAGCACTAGACTGAAAAGTGGCGGAGATAAGCTCATGGGGGTCGCTGCGGAGTCCATGCCTTGTTTATTAGGGGGTGATTATGATCCAGGAATGGTGCGCTGTGGTGGATTGTGTTGTGCGAGGGGTACTGTCATAGCTCCTTTCCGAGGTACCGTGGTGGTATTAAGGCACATGGTGACATGTTATGGGGCTGTGTCTTGTGGGTACAGTGGTACACCTCTGGCCAGAGTAAAACTATTCGAATAGCCGTGCCCGCGGTTATGGGCGGGTCTAACAATGTCTTTCGTGATTAGTCTCACACTTCACTCCATAATGAAAGATGCTATAAATTGGTAATAATTTGATTAGCTCCTGGTTTGGAATGGTATATTCCTGGTTTGGGGTTAAAACTGTGTAGCCGGGGTTTGGTTGTTCAGAATGGTTGGGCCTATACAACAGGGTATGTTGTATAGTGTTGGATTAATACTCTACCGTTTTATTAAATTCTGAAATATTCATTAAATGCTATTTATGCAAAGAAGCCTATATTATGCCATCCTTTGTTATCCTGTGCACTTGCATATTTGCTGCGTGGCTTGCTGAGTATGTCATATACTCACCTTGCAATCATTCATCAGAGGAGGAGTTCTACAGTGATGCTGATGGTGTGGAAGAATAGGTGTAGCCCTGGTCAAGCTGCCTTTGGAGTAGAGTCGTCTGCGCTGTTTATTTTTTTTTTCCGCTACTTAGATCTTTATTGATTGAGAGGAACTATCTACCTCTGTAATGACATTTTATTCGCTTATTAATTAGAGTAATAATTGTACTCTATTATCAATTTGTTATTGTGTGCCTCGGCTGATTCCTGGACGAGGGTTTACACACATGTAAGCGTTTGGAATTTTGGATAGAAATTCCGGGCGTGACACGTCGCCGCCCCGAGCCCCGCGCCGCCGCGCCGTCGCGTCGTCGCACGTCTTCGCCGCCCCAAGCCCCGCGCCGCCGCGCCGTCGCGTCGCCCGCTCGTCGCGTCGCCGCCCCAAGCCCTGTGCGCCGCCGTCGCGTCGCCATTAAGCCGGCCACCCCCTCTCCTTCTCCCTCCTCTTCCCTATAAATACCCTCACCCCCTCCCCATTTCTTCCCACCCCATTCCCCTCTTTTCTCCTCTCTTCCTCTCCACCACGCCGCCGCCTTCGTGCCGCCGCGCCGCCGCCCTCGGTGCTGCCGCGCCGCGCCGTGCGTCGCCCCTCCTTGAGCCGCCGCCGCTGCCGCCGTCGGTAAGCCGCCACTCTCCCCTTGTTCGGTTGCCGTCGCCAGAGAGCCGAGAGAGAGAGATGGGAGAAGAAGCTGGGAGGGAGAGAAAGAAAGAAAAGAAGAAAGAGAAAAAGGGAGAGAAAAAGAAAGAAGAAGAAGAGAGAAAAAGAGAGAAAAGGAAAGAAGAGGAAAGAGAAAAAGAAAAGGAAAAATAAATAGAAAATTAGGGAGAGATTAAGGAGGTTTAAAAAATTTAAAATAATTAGAATTTAATTATAGATTATTTGTAGTAGTAGAATTGCAAAATTTTATATAATTATAGATTATTTTTGGTAATTTCTATAAGTAATCACTTCACGGTAGATATTCGGATTTAATTAATAGGAATTTTAGCCTTGTGTTATATTTGATCGTGAATTTCGTTTAGTCATAAGTTAAATTAAATCATACATTATTATAAGATTATTTTTGGATCTCGTCCGATGTTTAGCTTGCGATAGAGATTTCTAATCTATTACAAGGATATAATACTCGAGCTGATTAAATGAAAAACTTGTGCCAATAAAATATTTATACCCGCAAAATAGTTTAGGATGGATAAATTAAGATCGGATTAGCTCTATTTCATGAACAAAAATAGATAATGTAAGGAACCGACTTCCGCGCTCGATATCTTTTTGGATTTACTTGGATCTTTCTTTGAATTCTAACCGAATTCAAATCGTTTCTTCGCACGTAATTTTAGAGCCTGAGGGAATTACGGATCCGAGCAAGGATCAAGACCCGCAGGACTATGAGCAAGGCAAGTCATCACTATTCCTTGAACATGTTGATCCCCATTGCGAAATTATTTTGTTTACAAATAAAATTGCATGGAATGATGAACATCCTACTTGTGACTATGCCATGCCTTGATTATTGTTTACCCTTAAATCCTTGTAACCATGTTTACTTATGAGTCCCTAGTCAATTATGACAATTGCTTAGAAATGCTATTCTAGAATCATGCATACTCATATTTATCAAATGCTATATGCTTGGTCAATTACCTTTGGGAAGGTAATTGAGATGCGGCATGTGGAGACATGAGCGCCACATTGCCATCATATTGATGACATGATTTGTGAAAGGAGAAATAAAACTAAACAACTGTTTTCGACTGGGGCGGACGGAGGATTTGGGTGGTATCTGGAAAAGGCTAGTACCGTCCCCGGTCAGTTAAGGACCGAGCTATGAAGTTAAGCATGAAACGACTCCCCTACAATCGCACTTCTCGTATGGGTATAGACCTAGCGGATTAGATAGCCGAGCGGAGGCAGTGTCCTTGCATAGATGGTTCACCCCTGAGCGAGGCAGGTGCGCTACGGTGGGACAGTCGTTGAGGTAGGGCCGAGAGGCGTGCCCTACATCGGTGTCGCTATTGGTAGGACTGCCATGAGTGTGTGAGAGAGAGAGAGAACTTAACTTGAACCATAAATTAATATGTGTGTGAGACTTTTCTTTCCCGGGAGCGCCAGAACTCCTCTCACTGCTAGAAACATGGATGCCTAGAGTGCATGAGGATTTAAGTTCATGGAGCGGGTACTGCCAATGCGAGGTTATCGAAAGGCTTTGCCGTGACGCGTCTCATGTGTTGGGACGAGGCTCATGTGTTGGGCGGTCGCGGAGTGCGGGTAAAGTGTACATCCACTGCAGTGTGAGTAAACCAAATCTATTCGAATAGCCGTGCTCACGGTTATTGAGCACCGGGACATGTATTACACTTGGCTAGACTGTAAATTCTTAACATGTGTGGGATGGGATAGTGCATGATGATTTTTATACTGATGGAGTCACTTCCTGAGAGGAGGGAAGATGGACATCCTCAGAAAAACCTTGACGACTCAATGGCGGGAAGCTATCCTTGGGATCACAATGGATTGTGGACAGAACCGTCGTTGTTTAATGTGAACACTGGTACTAAAATTTGATTAGTCTATGATAGGTCCTAGGCTTGTGAAAAGAATTACAAAACTTGCTTTGAGCAAAAGAACCATAGCCATCCATTGAATACCCCTATCATGTGCATTGTTGCTGTGGTGGCTTGCTGAGTACGGTTGGTACTCACCCTTGCAATATATAAACTTAATCAGAGGCCAGAGATGAAGCTTCGGAGGATCCCTATGCCTATTACCAGGAGGGTGATAAAGACGATGCGCTCAGTAGGTCTTAGTTACGGTCGTTGCCTATGGCAATGGCATGCCGCTGCCTTAACTCCGCTGCCTTATCTACTTCTGCTTTTGGAATGTATTCCGGACCGCTCGGTCCAATGATCTAAGATTATGCCTGCGGGCTTATGATGTAATAATTCGCACTAGACTCTGGTGTATGTGCAATTGGTATTTCAGCTATGAACTCGTGTGTACCAGACTACTTGATCCAGGGAAATGGTACTGTTACACAATTGATTCCTGTTATAAAAACGGGGGTCCACACTACATTACAAGCCCAGCCGTTGCCCACGCTGGCTTGTAGAAAGTACGAGGAATTCTTCCAGGATTTCCCGCGAACCGGTCCTTAATTGCCATGGGCGCGACCATCAAAACCATGCACCCACAGCCCACCATATGGTATATTTTAATTAACCAACACCGGAGCGGTGGCATTAACCAACATCATTATAGGAACCTAACGTCTATGCATTAATGTAGTTCCCCATTGTGTGCTAGTTGAACTAAGCGTGGCTAAGCACTTCCTAATCCAACATCTAATCATGTTACAACCCCAAGCTAACAATGGAACAGGGTACAAAAATAGCGTGGCTGTGATAGTAGGTAAACATCCCATGGTAACATTATAAAACAATGCAATATTTAAGGGAAAACGAGAGAGCATTTGCAATATAGGTTCAATATGTTCAAGTGACAAGCATGACTTGCCTTGCTCTGCTGCTGGAGGAACCTCGGCGACTATCTCAAAGTACACCGGAGCGTCGGGAGAGCCGGAATCTAAGCGACATACAAAGCAAACAATACAAACAGGGCATAAGACTACTGAAACAGAGAACGAAACCATTTTTAATGGATTCTATGCATTTTTCTTGATTTACTGAGACTTGAATGGGCTTAAACGGAGCTCGGATGAATTAGATATGAATTTTAGAAGATTCACTGTGTTTTTACTATAAACAGAAAAATCCTTAATTGATTTATTGCGCAATAAATAAACCCCGGAGAGAGTGGGGACGGCGCCGACAAGCGGGCCCCACATGGCAGTGACCCGGGGGGGCGGTGCGCGGTGGACCGGGTCCATGGACCGGGAAGGGGCGGCGCACCACGTGGCGCTGACGTGGCGCCGACGCGGCGGCCACGCGGCAGCCACGCGGCGGCCCAGCGGACGGCCCCGATCTACCGCCTGGTAGATCGGACGGTGGAGGCGGCTCGTGGCCAGACGCGCACGGGCACGGCTCAAGCCGGCCCGGCAGCCACAGCGCACGGCGGCGCTACCGCGGGGCGGCGGCGGCGACTGACGACGACCGGCCGGCAGCGGCGGGCGGCGGCGTCGCGGCGGCGCGGGCAGTGCTAGCGGCGGCTGAGCGGCTAGGCGGCGGCGCGACGGCTAAGCGGGGAGGGAGAGAGGAAGGGGAGGAGGTGCCTCACCGACGATGACGGCGGCGAGACGAGCTCCGGGATCACCTAAGGGATCAAAAGGGAGGGGTTAGAGAGTGAGAGGTAGATGGAAGAGAGCGAGAACGCCGGCCGAGGACGGCGGCCATGGCGGCGCTCACCGGCGTGCGGTGCAAACGGGGTTCCCGCGGCGGAAAGCTGCGGCAGAGAGGCGGGCGGCGTGGCCCTCGGGCTCGTGAAACCGATGGCGGCGACGGCGCGGGTCGGCGCGGCAGCTAGTGGCGGCTAGCAGGGGCCGGAGCGGGGGCGACGGCAGCGGAGAGGAGGGCGACGACGGTAGGGCGGTAGAGGGCACGGGAGAGCTCGGTGAAATGGGGGAAAAGGGAGAGGGGAGAGCGGTGATGCTTAATAGGGGAGAGCGGTGATGCTTAATAGGGGAGAAGGGGCTCGGCCGTGGCCGGGAGTGGCTCGATTTCACCGGCCGGCGTGGGGAAGTGGAGGTGGAGAGGCAGGATTCGAAATTCAAATCCCGGCCGTCTCGAGCACGGGCGCGGGCGGGAGAGAGAGGGAGTGGGCGCGGGAGACGCGGGCGCACGCGCGGGCGTGGCCGACGTGGCACGGGGAAGGCGGGCGCGGGCGGTTGCGAGGCGGCGGCTGTGGATGGCGGGCGGCCGGAGGTGGAAGACGGGCCCGACAGGTGGGCCCCACCTGTCGGCGATCCCGGGAGAGAGAGGAGGGGGCGCGGCCTGTGCTGGGCCGTGGCCTCCGGCCGGCCCAGCAAGGCGCAGGGAGAGAGGAGCGGGAATGGGTCGGCGGCCCACTAAGGGAAAAAGGAGGGAAAAAGAAAAAGAAAAAGAAAGAAATGAATTTCCAGGGATTTAAATGATGCTTGTGCTCATTTTTAATTGATTAAAATTATGTTATAGCTCTGAAAATTCCACTAAAAATCTTGTTAGCGTATTTCGACATGTAGAACTCAAGAAAAATTCCACATGCCATTTCCGATTATTATTTGCATTAATTCAATTAGGGTTTCTCTCTTGCTTTTATACCGGTAAATTCTTGAGACCAATTATAAATTCAATTTAGGCTTGGGAGAAGAACTTCAGGGTGTGACAAACCTACCCCCTTAAACGGAATCTCGACTGCGAGATTTGGAAGAGCTGGTGAAGAGGTGTGGATGAGCGGCCTTCAACTCATCTTCCCTTTCCCAGGTTGCCTCTTCCTCTGAGTGGTGGCTCCACTGAACCCTGCAGAACCTGGTGACCTTGTTTCTAGTCCTCCTTTCCTTGGTGTCAAGGATACGAATCGGTTTTTCCACATAAGTCAGATCTTCCTGAATATCAATGTGCTCCGAATCGGCTTGTTCTTCGGGTACCCTCAAGCACTTCTTGAGCTGAGACACATGGAACACATCATGGATGCCGGCCATGTTGGATGGAAGTTTTAGTTGATATGCAACTTCTCCTCTTCGTTCTAGGATTTTATATGGTCCCACGAAGCATGGTGCCAACTTGCCTTTCGTCTGGAAGCGGTGTACCCCTCGGAGCGGAGTAACACGAAGGTACACATAATCCCCTGCTTCGAAAGTGAGCTCTCTTCGGTGGTTGTCTGCGTAGCTCTTCTTTCGAGATTGTGCAATTCTCAGCCTCTCTCTAACAGTTCTGACTTTCTCCTCTGCTTCTGTTAGCACTTCTGTTCCGAATAGTTGACGTTCGCCTGTTTGATCCCAGAAGAGAGGTGTGCGGCACTTTCGGCCATACAATGCTTCGAACGGTGACATTTGTAGACTGGCCTGATAGCTGTTGTTGTAAGAGAATTCAGCATAAGGCAGACTTTTATCCCAAGCTCCTCCAAAATCGAGCGCACAGGCTCGCAACATATCCTCCAAGATCTGATTTATTCTCTCGGTCTGGCCATCTGTCTGCGGATGGTAAGCCGTGCTGAAATTCAAACGGGTACCCAATTCTTCTTGCAACTTCTGCCAAAATTTTGAGGTGAACTGACTCCCTCGATCAGATACTATCTTTTTGGTACCCATGCAGACACATGATCCTTGCTAAGTACAGCTCTGCCAATTTCTTTCCCGTATACGTGGTGTGCACTGGAATGAAATGGGCAACTTTCGTGAGTCGATCCACGACTACCCAGATTGAATCGTGGCCAGATGATGTCCTGGGCAGACCTGTTATGAAATCCATTCCAATCTCTTCCCATTTCCATTCCGGGATCTGAACAGGTTGTAACAATCCTGTGGGCCTCTGATGTTCTGCCTTAACTCGCTGAAAACATCACAGAGTGCGACGAATTCAGCTATTTCTCTCCACATACTGGCCCACCAAAATTTTTCTTTGAGATCTTGGTACATCTTGGTACTGCCTGGATGAATGGAGTATTGAGTCTGATGCGCCTCAGTGAGTATCAGGTCTTTCAGTTCTTTGTCCTCGGGTACGCACAGTCTCTCTCCCAACCAGATTGTGCCATGTTCATCTTCGTGGAAATCCCGGGCTTTTCCGACCCTCATATTCTTTTTCAGCTCTGCTATTTCAGGATAATCGACACACATTCTCTTCGTCTTATCCTTCTTCTCGACAAAAATGACCCTTTTTGCAGTTGTTCGTCAACCTGCTTCTTGACCTCTGCTAGCTCATCGGCTGCCATTCTGTACGGTCTCTTATAAATTGGAGCAGTCCCCGGAGACAAATCAATCCGGAATTCGATCTCTCTCTTGGGTGGCATGGTAGTGAGGTCCTCGGGAAACACTTCTGGATACTCGCAGACGATGGGAATATCTTCCAATTTCCTCAAACTCTTCTCCTCGGTGACCACCGGAATCCCCACCTCAATCTGATTCAAGGAGACTCCCTGCTTTGGTGAGACTGGAGATTTGTACACTACTGTTCCTCCCTTCTCATTGGTCAAGGTGACTGTGCGATTCGCACAATCAATGACACCCTTGAACTTGGTCAGCCAATCCATCCCAAGAATGACATCTAGGTCTTTGGACTCGAGAAGGATGAGGTTGGCTAGAAATGGTGATATTTGGATTTCTATTGTTATAGAGGGGCTGAATTGAACTGAGGTGGAGCTATTCCCTGGGATATGAACCCGCATTGGGGTACTAAGTTCTTCTCTTATTAACCCATGTATCCCAACAAACTTCTTTGAAATAAATGAATGCGTTGCACCAGAATCAAAAAGTACTGTTGCGGGGACTGAGTTGACAGGAAACGTACCCAGTACGACCTCTGGTGCTGCCTGCACCTCTTCAGCTGATGCATGATTAACTCGAGCCTGGACAAACTTGGGTCCAGTGCGCCTGGGCTTCGAGCACTTGTCGGCAAAGTGACCGGACTCACCACAGTTGAAGCAGGCTCCTGGCTTGCCTCCGGTGTCCTTCTTTGGTGGAGCGGGTGCAGTTTGCTGTACTGGCGCCAATGGCGAGCGTGGGGCTGCGCCGCGGTTGTGCTGACCTTGGCCATGATAACTGCCACTGCCGCTGGGGTGGAAGTTGCTTGGGTTGTAAGGGCGATGTTGTCGAACAATCATGGTGGTAGGCCCACCCTGCTGTCCGGGAGTGAAGCGCGGTCGCTGGTGGCTTCCTTGGTTGGATCGGAACTGAGCTGCCTTCCTCTTCCTGTCCATTTTGTTTCGCTGATCGTCCTGACGGATTGACTTGTCAACTAGCTTCTCAAAGTCGGCATAGTCTCTAGAGATCAGCTGGTTGATCAGCTCGTCATCCAGGCCTGCTAGGAACTTCTCCTACTTCTCTGCGTCGGTGCGAACGTCCTCCGGTGTATATCGCGCTAGGCGATTGAACTCATGGAGGTACTCAGTCACGGTTCTGTTGACTTGGTGGAGTGCCCGGAATTCCCTCTTCTTCTGTGCCACAACCCCGTCTGGCACCTGCGCCTTCCTGAAGCTGCGACAGAACTCCGCCCAAGTTATTTCTGTACCTGGCGGGCGGGTAGCCATGTGGTTGTCCAACCAAGCTGATGCGGGACCCTGGAGCTGGTGTGTAGCGAAGGCGACTTTCTCCTGATCATTGGACTGCAGAAGATTGAGCTTCTTTTCTATGGCATAGAGCCAGTCATTTGCCTCCATAGGGTTGGTGGTGCTAGAGAAGGTGGGTGGCCTGACGCGTAGAAACTCTGGCAGCTTGGACTGAGGGGGAGGGGGACCAAACTGATGCTGCTGCTGCTCAGCCTGCTGCTGCATCCTCTGGTGCATCTGCTGGTGCTGGTGCTGCATCTGTTGCATCATGGCCGCCATCATCTGAGTCTGATGGGCCATCACTTGTGCAAGCGTCGGGTTCTCGGACAGCGGTGGTGGACCGTTGCCAGAGGCGCTGTTGGTATGTCCATTGTCGGTGCGTTCTTCACCGCGACTGCCCTTACCTACTACACGGCTGCCATTCCTGATGTTGACCATCTGAAGGAAGAGCAGACGGAGGGGAGGGAAAAGAAGAAAAACAGATGCTCAGAAACTAAGCTTTATTACATAGGAATTTAAACTGCAATTGTCCTGAACTGAATTAAAACACTTAAAACAGCAAACAAATCCTTATTAAGACAGCCACATCATAGGCACATGATGTCGACCGTCGGCTGACCCACAAGCGAACAAACCTAAACACACAAACTAACAGACAATTACTAAGCAGTTGATAAACTAAGGGAAAACGAGCCTAATGCTCGGAACGGCTCCTGCAGTCGGTGGAGTCGAAGGCGTCCTCCTGCTCGTCACCGGGTCCCTCTGAGCGGCTCCTGGAGTCTGGCAGATACGACTCGCCGCTGCCCGGCTCTGAGCCACTAGAACTGCTGCTGCTGTGGTCGCGGCTGCCACTGGGAGTAGCAGGCAACCAACCTCCGTTGCCACTGGCTGGACCCCTGACGGCTGACGCTAGAGCGAAGGAGAGAGCGGACGCGGGAGCTGACGCTGGAACAGGACCTGGGGCTGGAGCTGGAGCTGCGGGCGCTGCGGGAACTGCGGGAGGTGCTGGAGGAGCTGCGGGAGGAGGTGGGTTCCTGGGTGCAAGCTGAATGCGCACGGGTGCAGCCATAGTCTTGCGGGGCGTGGTGCGGATCCGAACTCCTCCTGGAGCTGGGAGACCCTTCAGCTGAGCGTTCTCCTTCTTCAGGCGCGCTATCTCATCCTTCAGAGCTATGCCCATCATTCAAAGCCTTGGCTGCCTTGTGCAGGTCAGAGTGCATCCTGTCCATTCCCTTCATCACGGCACACATGTGGCTGAAGGTGGTGTCGTTCTCTCCGGCTGCCGGGCAGAAGGTGCTGACATCGTCGCCACTTGCTCGACGTGGGTGGAAGCGATACGCCGTGTTGCAGAAGGTGTAGCTGTGGCGATCACGAAGTCTGGCCATCATCAGATATGCTGCCTCCTGACAGGCGTGATCTGTGGTGCCTCCAAATGCCTCAACCACCATGTTAGCGAGGCAGGTGCCCACATAGCCATGAACCTCCAGACGAGCACGGTGGGGAAGCTCGCCACTGAGTGGCGGAAGGGTCGAGTACTCCGGCGCGTTGGGGTAGCCCACCACCAGGGTCATGCGAGCCAACTCTGCCACAAAATCATCCATGCCTTCTCCGCGGTGGTTGGGTGGGTGGTCGGCCATCTAGAGAAGACAAGGGGATAGGATCAATGCATGCTCAAACCCAATTTAAATAAAACAATAAAGGACTCAATTAAAATGAACAAAAGAGAGCAGAATTTTGTGCATAGATCATTTTTTGTCACGCCCAGAAATTCACTAGTAATTTCCGAACTTATTTGTGCATAAAATCCTCGTCCAGGAATCAGCCGAGGTACACAAACTGACAATTTAATATACAAATCCATCATAATAATAACGTTATGAACTTACAAAAAAGAAAAGAAAACAGCAGTGGAATAACGGTCTAGCGATGGCTTCAACTCCACTCCCACAGGCAGCTCAACTGGGGTATAAGCCAAACGTCTTCTCCTTCTGGATCCTTTTTCTTCAACTGAGGTTGATTGATTATTGAAAGAATGAGCATATGACATACTCAACAAGCCACACAGCAAATATGCAAGTGCACAAGGATACCAAAGAATGGCATAACATAGGCTCATTTGCAAAAGCAGCATTTAGCAAACAATTGAGAATTGTAGAACAGTAGAGTAATTAATCATCAATTTTAATCAACACTGAACAGCACACCCATGCTGCTCAGGCCCAACCATCCTGAACAACCATACCCGGCTGTACAGATCTATCTCCAAACCAGGAGCTAAACAAATTATTACCAATTATAGCATCAATAATTATTGTGAGAGGTGTGAGACTAATCACGAAGAACATTGCTCAACTCGCCCATAACCACGGGCACGGCTATTCGAATAGTTTTACTCTGGCCAGAGGTGTACCACTGTACCCACAAGACACAGCCCCACAACATGTCACCATGCGCCTCGATACCACCACGGTACCTCGGAAAGGAGCTGTGACAGTACCCCTCGCACAACACAATCCACCACAGTGTACCGTTCCCGGATCATAGTCACCCCCTTATAAACAAGGCATGGACTCCCCAGCGACCCCCGTGGGCTTATCTCCGCCACTTCACAGTCTGGTACTCTGTAATGAACCATGCTATACGAAAGGTAAAGTCGTTGCCCATGCTGGCTTGTGGTTGGCACGGTTAGTGTCTCACAACAGTAGTTCGCGAACCGGTCCTTAATTGTCACGCCCGGAATTTCTATCCAAAATTCCAAACGCTTACATGTGTGTAAACCCTCGTCCAGGCATCAGCCGAGGCACACAATAACAAATTGATAGTAGAGTACAATTATTACTCTAATTAATGGGCGAATAAAATGTCATTACAGAGGTGGATAGTTCCTCTCAAAACAATAAAGATCTAAGCAGCGGAAAATAAAAATAAACAGCGCAGACGACTCCACTCCACAGGCAGCTTGACAAGGACTACGCCAAATCCTCACCACCATCAGCTTCACTGTAGAACTTCTCCTCTGATGAATGATTGCAAGGTGAGTATATGACATACTCAGCAAGCCACGCAGCAAATATGCAAGTGCACAGGATAACCAAGGATGGCATAATATAGGCTTCTTTGCATAAACAGCATTTAAAGAATATTTCAGAATTTAATAAAACAGTAGAGTATTAATTAAACAGTATTAATCCAACACTATACAACATACCCTGTTGTATAGGCCCAACCATTTAGTACAACCAATCCCGGCTGCACAGTTCTAATCTCCAAACCAGGAATATACCATTCCAAACCAGGAGCTAATCAAATATAACCATTTATAGCATCTTTCATTATAGTGTGAAGGGTGAGGCTAATCACGAAAGACATTGTTAGACCCGCCCATAACCGCGTCCACGGCTATTCGAATAGTTTTACTCTGATCAGAGGTGTACCACTGTACCCACAAGACACAGCCCCACATCATGTCACCATGTGCCTTAGTACCACCACGGTACCTCGGAAAGGAGCTGTGACATTACCCCTCACACAACACAATTCACTACAGTGCACCATTCCCGGATCATAGTCACCCCCTTATAAACAAGGCATGGACTCCCCAGCGACCCCCGTGGACTTATCTCCGCCACTTCTCAGTCTGGTGCTCCGTAATAAACTATGCTATGCAAAAGATAAAGCCGTTGCCCACGCTGGCTTGTGGTTGGCACGGTTAATGTTTCACAACCGAAGTTCGTGAACCGGTCCTTAATTGTCATGAGCACGACCATCAAAACCATGTACTCACAACCCACCATTATCAGGTTTTAGTTGTCACATTAATTAATTAACCAATCACGATTAACCATCGTGAACTATCATTAAGCCATCATTAAATAATAGTAAATCATAAGTTATCCCATTAGTGTGCTAATGTTTCTAAGCATGGCTAAGCATTTACATCTAATCATCTAGTTGAACCAATATAATGCTCAACTAGTCAAGTTATAATAACCCAAGGTATCAAGGAATAAGATAATCAAGAACAAAAGGGCTATAACAAACAATAGGCTAATTCCACCCAACGACATTCAAAAATAAATGCAATAGTTGAATAGAAACAATAGCTTTAAACAGGATCAACATGCTCAAAGAATTGATTAGGATCTGTGTGACTTGCCTTGCTGGCCTTGGAACTCTTCTAAATCTTCTCCTGCAAAAGCGGACTCTCCGGAAAACGTCGGATTCTAAACAGAAAAGAGCAAAAACACCAAAACAGCACATAAGCAAGCATGAACAGTACATGTGGATATTTTTAACATGTAGATCTCAATTTTAGAAAAATTGAGAGACTTGAACCAACTAAATCCGAGCTAAGATGAATTAGTTATGAATTTTTAAAGATTTAATCGGATTAAATCATTTATATAAATTTTAATTGAATTATGACGCAATAATGAATTATTTTTGAAAAGAAAAAGGGGCTTTATTGCGTCAGCGGGCTCGGGTCTACGGTGGACCGGGTCCACGGCAACGGTCTACGGGATTGAACGGGTGAGATCGATCCGATCCGAACGGACGGTCGAGATCAAACGGCGCACGGCCGGCTCACGAGCGAGGGCACCGATGACGTCAGCGATGACGTCATCCCCGACCGACGGCGGCGACGGCGGCTCGGACTCGCATGCCCGCCGGCGATCTACGGCGCGGCGACGCGAACGGAAAGCAGCAACGGGATGCGGAGGGCACGGCGAACTCACCGGCGACCAATCTAGCGGCGGAGGAGCAACGGACGACGCCGGCGACGAGGACAAACGGCGGAGAGCTTCGGGTCGACGGTGACGGCGGTGTTCCGGCGGTCCACAGCGATGACGGAGGGTCGGACGAGGATGGCGACACGACGGCGACCACGTTGGCGAGCTCCCCGAGTGACGGCGGTGACCGGAGCGACGGCGGCGCTAGGCTGGAGCAGCGGCGGCGACGGCGGCGCACGGGTGCACGGTGCTAGGGCGAATCGCGCGACGAGAGGCGAAGGCGAGGGCGGTGGAGGGTAGAGGAGAGCGCGGGGAACCTTTTATAGGGGTCGGGAGGCGGCGGCGAAGCCCACAACAGCCCGGCGACGGCGATGGAAACCTCGGGTTCGGCCGAATCCGATCCGAGCTCGAATCCTCCCTTTCCAAAGCGAGATAGCGATCGATTCCAAAGAGAGAAAGGTAGAGGAGATCACAGGATGCATTTCCCCTCAAACAATTTCGTCGGATTGGGAAAGGGGCGGCCGAATTGGAAGGGCGGTGGCGGCTAGGGTTTCGGGCGCGGCCGGCGCGACGAATACGACGACTCCGACAGGCGGGCCCCACCTGTCAGCGAGCGGGAGAGAGAGAGGAGAGCGGCTCGCGCGCGCGCGGCTCGGCTGCTGGGCCGGCTTGGGCTGGCCTGGGCCAAGGAGAGAGAAAAGAGAGGTTTTGGGCCGACTTTCGGCCCAAAGCCAAAAGAAGAATTTTAAAACCATTTTCAATTTAAATAATTCATGAAATGCTCTTTCATTTATTAAAAATACTTCCTTAGCTCAAATAAATCCCAGAAAAATCTAGGAATTATAGAATTAAGCAAAGTATTTAATAAAATTTTATCTGGCCCAATTTTATATTGGAATTTATTATTTACAATTAAATCTTTTCTTCTAGGCTTTTAAAAAAAATCATTTCTAAAATTCCATTTACACAATAATTTATATAATTGAGATTTTTAGGGTGTGACAAACCTACCCCCCTTAAATAGAATCTCGTCCTCGAGATTCGGAAGAACTGGCGAAAAGATGCGAATGAGCGGACTTCAATTTATCTTCTCGTTCCCAAGTAGCTTCTTCTTCTGAGTGATTACTCCACTGAACCTTACAGAAACGGATAACTCGATTCCTGGTCCTTCTCTCGTTTGTCTCCAAAATACGGATTGGTTTCTCCACATATGTCAGATCCTCTTGAATTTCTATCTGTTCAAGATTAGCTTCCTCAGTAGGTACCCTTAAACACTTCTTCAACTGTGACACATGGAACACATCATGAACTCCTGTCAACGATTGAGGTAATTCCAACTGATAAGCAACCTCACCTCTTCGACTGATAATCTTATAAGGTCCCACAAAACGCGGAGCCAATTTTCCTTTGGTCTGAAAACGATGAACCCCTCGGAGAGGAGTGACACGAAGGTACACATGATCTCCTTCTTCAAAACTCAAGTCTCTGCGGCGATCGTCTGCATAACTCTTATGACGAGACTGAGCTACACGCAATCTTTCTTGAATAACCTTTACCTTTTCTTCTGCTTCCCTTAGGATATCAGTTCCAAACACCTGACGTTCCCCCGTTTGATCCCACAAAAGCGGAGTACGACACTTACGACCATACAGTGCTTCGTAAGGAGCCATCTGAAGACTAGCTTGATAACTGTTGTTGTACGAAAATTCTGCGTAAGGCAAATTCTTATCCCAATTTCCACCGAGGTCTAGAGCACAAGCTCTTAACATATCTTCCAAAATCTAATTCACCCTTTCAGTTTGTCCGAATATTTGCGGATGATAAGCAGTACTGAAGTTCAGCTTAGAACCCATCTCTTCCTGAAGTTTCTTCCAAAACTTTGAAGTAAACTGACAACCTCGGTCAGATACTATTTTCTTAGGGACGCCATGCAAACACATAATCCTAGCCATATACAATTCCGCCAAACGACTTCCGGAATATGTTGTCTTCACTGGAATGAAATGAGCCACTTTGGTGAGTCTATCGACTATCACCCAAATAGAGTCGTGGCCTGATGACGTTCTGGGTAAACCCGTGATAAAATCCATAAAGATTTCTTCCCACTTCCATTCTGGTATCTTCAAAGGTTGCAACAAACCTGCGGGTTTCTGATGTTCTGCCTTAACTCGCTGACAAACATCACACATAGCTACAAACTCCGCTATCTCACGCTTCATACTTGTCCACCAAAATCTCTCTTTGAGATCTTGATACATCTTGGTACTACCAGGGTGAATGGAGTACAGAGTATCATGAGCTTCTTTCAGAATTGTATCTTTCAACTCTTTATTCTCTGGAACACAAATTCTTTCGCCCAACCATACGGTCCCTTGCTCATCTTCCAAGAAACCGATAGCTTTTCCTCTTCTCATATTCTTCTTGATCTCATGAATATCAGGATCATTAATCTGAGCTTCTCTAACCTGATCAATGAGAGTAGGCTTTGCTTCCAAAGTTGCAACAAAACCTCTAGTGACAATTCCCAAATTTAATCTCTCAAATTCCTTGCATAACTCCAATGGCAATTGTCGTCCTTCCGTAGCATTGCAATAGCCTTTCCTGCTAAGAGCATCTGCTACAACATTAGCCTTTCCCGGGTGATAATGAGTTCTCAGATCATAATCCTTGATCAATTCCAACCATCTCCGTTGTCTCATGTTCAGATCTGGTTGAGTAAAGATGTACTTTAAACTCTTGTGATCGGTGTACACCTCTGTACGAGTTCCGAAAAGATAATGACGCCAAATCTTCAATGCATGAACTACTGAAGCTAACTCGAGATCATGAGTAGGGTAGTTCTTCTCATGTGGACGTAACTGACGAGATGCATAGGCAACCACCATCCCATCTTGCATCAAAACACATCCTAACCCAAGCTTAGATGCATCGCAATACACATGGAAACCCTTCTTTGGATCAGGCAAAATCAAAATGGGCGCTGATATTAAGCAACTCTTCAACTCTTGAAAACTCCGCTCACATTCTTCTGACCACTTGTACTTCACATCTTTCTGAAGCAGTCGTGTCATGGGCTTAGCAATCTTGGAGAAATTCTCTATAAACCTCCGGTAATATCCTGCAAGACCCAGGAAACTACGAATCTCTGAAACTGTCTTTGGTGGTTTCCAGCTGGTTACTGATTCCACATTACTAGGATCCACGACAACTCCTCCGGCTGAGATGACGTGACCAAGGAACTTCACTTCAGACAACCAGAATTCACACTTGCTAAACTTGGCATACAATTGATGTTCTCGTTGCTTCTCCAAAGCAAGACGAAGATGTTCTTCATGCTCTTCTTTAGTTCGAGAGTAGATAAGGATGTCATCAATAAAGACGACCACGAACTTGTCTAAGTATTCCATAACACCTTATTCATCAAGTTCATAAAGAAAACAGGGGCATTGGTAAGTCCGAAAGACATAACAGTACACTCAAACAACCCATATCGAGTAGTGAAAGCCGTCTTAGGTATGTCTTCCTCTTTAATCCTTAACTGGTGATATCCTGATCGAAGATCGATCTTGGAGAAATCAGTGGCACCCTTAAGCTGATCAAATAGATCATCAATTCTGGGTAGCGGATACTTATTCTTGATAGTCACATCATTTAGGGCACGATAATCCACACACATCCTCTGGGTATGATCTTTCTTCTCAACAAAAATAACCGGAGCACCCCATGGAGACGAACTTGGTCTAATGTATCCTTTCTGAAGCAAATCATCTACTTGCCTCTTGACTTCTGCTAGCTCATTGGCTGCCATTCTATAAGGTCTCTTATGGATTGGAGCTGTACCAGGTACCAAATCTATTCTGAACTCTATATCTCTTTTAGGCGGCATACCAGGTAAATCATCCGGGAACACATCTGGGTATTCTCGTACTATAGGAATCTCTTCCAAAGTTATTTGGTTCAGACTTGACCTTAAGGGCTCTGAAGGCAATGCGTGAACAGTCACAACTTGGCCATCATTACTGGTGAGAGTTACTTTTCTATTAGCACAGTCTATCACACCTTTATATCTGGCTAACCAGTCCATCCCTAGGATGACATCAAGGTCTTTGGATTCTATCAGAATAAGATTGGCCAGGAATGGCACTCCTTGAATCTCTATTCTGACAAAGGGACTACGTTGCACTGAGAGTGCTTGATTATTCGGGGTACTAACCATCAAAGGACGTCTAAGATCTTCTACTTCCATCCCATGATTTCCCGCAAAACTCATAGATAAAAATGAATGCGTAGCACCAGAGTCGAAAAGTACTGTTGCAGGTACTGAGTTAACAGGGAACGTACCCAAAATCACATCTGGAGCATCTTGAGCATCTGCAGCAGCGACGTGGTTGACACGAGCCTTTGTTGCTGGTGCGGTGGAGTTGTTCTGTGCAGGGGCAACCTTCACGCGTCGGGGCTTCGGACACTTGTCCGAATAATGGCCTGGGTCACCACAATTGAAACATACTCCGAGCTTGTTTCCTTGTTCCCTCCTGACAGGCTGATGCGGTGTCGGAGCTGTCACCGGACGTGGAACTTGGTTGCGGTGGTTGTTGCCAGCATTGTTGTTGAAGAACTGACGCTGCGGACGAACAACAGACGAAGAACCTCCCTGAGGCATTGACTGAGATCCCAAAACAAGACGTGGCCTCTGATTATTCCCTTGCTGAGCTTTGAAGTGAGCAATCATGCGCTTCTTCTGCTCCATGCGGTTGTACTTATCCTCCTGGCGAATAGCCTTATCCACCAATTTCTGGAAATCAGGATAATCTCCAGTCATCAATGGGTAAGAAAGCTCATCATTCAGTCCTTCCAGGAACTTCTCTTGACGTTCTTCATCAGTGCGTACTTCCTCCGGAGCATAACGAGCTAGGCGATTAAACTCATGCAAGTATTCCGTAACAGAGCGAGATCCCTGAGTGAGCGCTCTGAATTCCCTTTTCTTAAGAGACACCACTCCTGATGGTATGTGCGTCTTGCGAAAAGCAGCATCATGCATATAGTTTCTCCCTCCAGCTTCGAACATCACTGATGGGATATCTTCACGATTACTGATCAAGGTGACTTTGACACGGCACTCCTCTTCATCGCGATCATGAGAAATCTGGGCGTACAAAGGGGCGGTCCCAAATCCTATGGCAAAGGACATCGTACGCAACTCCAGGACAAATCCTTCAGTACCAAACAAGTACTCAGGCTTGACGCGCGTCATCTAAGACAAGTGAAAGGAGGGAGTTAAGACATTTATCTAATTTATAGCACAAGTTTTCCGGTTACTTTGAATAAAATTTGAAGTTCAAAATAAAAGGTAAATGAATAAAATAAACCATTCTTGCAAGATAAGTTGAAATGGTTAGAAACAGGATCACCGGTTTTGCATTTTTGAACAACAGGTTTCAGGAGAAAAGAATTAAAAAGGGGGTTATGAAATCAACATGTTGAGTTTATTGTAACAAGATTAAATAAAACAATGTCATAAAACTTTTGCTAATAAATGAGTCATTAGTACAGTAATGGATGTACAGTACTAACCACACAGAGAAAGAAAAGTAAATTTAAAAGGGACCATTTAAGAGGTCATAATCTGCATGTGCCATAGCTTGGTTTAATTAAAAGAGAACGGGAGGAGAACAGTTCTAATTTTCCAATATTTTTAGAGGGCTCTTATAGGTAATGTCACACCCTAAAAATCCCAAAAATATAAATTATTGTGTAAATGGAATTTTAGAAATGATTTTTTTAAAAGTCTGGAACAAAAGATTTAATTGTAAATAATAAATTCCAATATAAAATTGGGCCAGATAAAATTTCATTAAATACTTTGCTTAATTCTATAATTTCTAGATTTTTCTGGGAATTATTTGAGCTAAGGAAGTATTTTTAATAAATGGAATTGCATTTTATGAATTATTTAAATTGAAAAAGATTTTAAAAAGTCTTCTTTTGGCTTTGGGCCGAAGGTCGGCCCAAAACCTCTCTTCTCTCTCTCCCCGGCCCAGTCGGCCCAAGTCGGCCCAGTCCGCCGCGCGCGCGCCGCTCTCCCTCTCTCTTGCCCGCTGACAGGTGGGTCCCGCCTGTCGGAGTCGTCGTCTTCGTCGCGCCGGCTGCGCCCGAAACCCTAGCCGCTGCCGCCCTTTCCAATTTCGTCGCCCCTTTCCTTCTCCGGCGGAATTGATTGAGGGGAAAGGTGTCCCGTGATCTCCTCCGCCTTTTCCCTTTTGGAAGCTTCGGCTATCTCGCTTTGGAAGGTCGGGAAATCGAGCTCGATTCGGAGTCGGCCGAACCCTAGCTTTCCTTCGCCGTCGCCGGGCCGCCGTGGGCTTCGCCGCCGCCTCCCGACCCCTTTAAAAGGACCCCCGAGCTCTCCTCTACCCTCCGCCGCCCTTGCCTTCGCCTCTCGTCGCCCGAGCCGCCCTAGCGCCGTGCATCCCGTGCGCCGCCGTCGCCGCCGCCGCTCCAGTCTAGCGCCGCCGTCGCTCCGGTCATCGCCGTCGTTCGGGGAGCTCGCCAACGTGGTCGCCGTCGCGTCGCCGTCCTCGTCCGACCCTTCGCCGTCGCTGTTCTCCGCCGGAACGCCGTCGCCGCCGTCGACCCGAACCTCTCCGCCGCTTCGTCCTCGTCGCCGGCGTCATCCGTTGCTCCTCCGCCGCTCCTTTGGTCGTCGGTGAGTTCGCCGTGTCCTCCGCTTTCCGTTGCCGCCTTCCGTTCGCGCCGCCGCGCCGTAGATCGCCGGCGAGCACGCGAGTCCGAGCCGCCGTCGTCGCCGTCGGTCGGGATGACGTCATCGCTGACGTCATCGGTGCCCTCGCCCGTGAGCTGGCCGTGCGCCGTTGATCTCGACCGTCCGTTCGGATCGGATCGATCTCGGCCGTCCGTTCCCGTAGACCGCCGCCGTGGACCCGGTCCACCGTAGACCCCGAGTCCGCTGACGCAATAAAGCCCTTTTTCTTTTCAAAGATAATTCATTATTGCGTCATAATTCAATTAAAATTTATATAAATGATTTAAACCGATTAAATCTTTAAAAATTCATAACTAATTCATCTTAGCTCGGATTTAGTTGGTTCAAGTTTCTAAATTTTTCTAAAATTGAGATCTACATGTTAAAAATATCCACATGTACTGTTCATGCTTGCTTATGTGCTGTTTTGGTGTTTTTATTCTTTTCCGTTTAGAATCCGACGTTTTCGGAGAGTCCGCTTTTGCAGGAGAAGATTTAGAAGAGTTCCAAGGCCAGCAAGGCAAGTCACACAGATCCTAATCAACCCTTTGAGCATGTTGATCCTGTTTAAAGCTATTGTTTCTATTCAACTATTGCATTTATTTTTGAATGTCATTGGGTGGAATTAGCCTATTGCTTGTTATAGCCCTTTTGTTCTTGATTATCCTATTCCTTGATACCTTGGGTTATTATAATTTGACTAGTTGAGCTTTATATTGGTTCAACTAGATGATTAGATGCAATTGCTTAGCCATGCTTAGAAACTTTAGCACACTAATGGGATAATTTATGAATCATTCTCACTTAATGATGGCTTAATGCTAGTTCACGATGGTCAATCGTGATTGGTTAATTAATTAATTTGACAATTAAAACTTGATAATGGTGGGTTGTGAGTACATGGTTTTGATGGTCGTGCTCATGACAATTAAGGACCGGTTCACGAACTTCGGTTGTGAAACATTAACCGTGCCAACCACAAGCCAGCGTGGGCAACGGCTTTATCTTTTACATAGCATAGTTCATTGCGGAGCACCAGACTGAGAAGTGGCGGAGATAAGCCCACGGGGGTCGCTGGGGAGTCCATGCCTTGTTTATAAGGGGGTGACTATGATCCGGGAATGGTGCACTGTGGTGGATTGTGTTGTGTGAGGGGTAATGTCACAGCTCCTTTCCGAGGTACCGTGGTGGTATTGAGGCACATGGTGACATGATGTGGGGCTGTGTCTTGTGGGTACAGTTGTACATCTCTGATCAGAGTAAAACTATTCGAATAGCCGTACCCGCGGTTATGGGTGGGTCTAACAATGTCTTTCGTGATTAGTCTCACCCTTCTCACAATAATGAAAGATGTTATAATTGGTTATAATTGATTAGCTCCTGGTTTGGAATGGTATATTCCTGGTTTGGAGGTTAGAACTGGGCAGCCGGGGTTGGTTGTTCAGGATGGTTGGGCCTATACAACAGGGTATGTTGTATGGTGTTGGATTAATACTGTTTAATTAACACTCTACTGTTTTATTAAATTCTGAAATATTCTTTAAATGCTGTTATGCAAAGAAGCCTATATTATGCCATCCTTGGTTGTCCTGTGCACCTGCATATTTGCTGCGTGGCTTGCTGAGTATGTCATATACTCACCTTGCAATCATTCATCAGCGGAGGAGTTCTACAGTGAAGCCGATGGTGGTGAGGATTTGGCGTAGTCCTTGTCAAGCTGCCTGTGGAGTGGAGTCGTCTGCGCTGTTTTTCTTTATTTTCCGCTGCTTAGATCTTTAATGTTTGAGAGGAACTATCCACCTCTGTAATGACAATTTTATTCGCCTATTAATTAGAGTAGTAATTGTACTCTATTATCAATTTGTTATTGTGTGCCTCGGCTGATTCCTGGACGAGGGTTTACACACATGTAAGCGTTTGGAATTTTGGATAGAAATTCCGGGCGTGACAAGTTGGTATCAGAGCCTCCTTGACCATAGGTTATGCCAAACCGTACCCATAAGAGCCCTCTAAAAACTATTGGAAAACTAGAACTGTTCTCCTCCCGTTCTCTTTTAATTAAACCAAGCTAATGGCACATGCAGTTTATAACCTCTTAACTTAATTCTTTAAAAATTTACTTCTGTTTTTCTGTGTTGTTAGTACTGTACATCCATTACTGTACTAATGACCCGTTTATTAGCAAAAGTTTTATGACATTGATTTATTTAATCTTGCTACAATAAACTTAGCATGTTGATTTTATAACTCTCTTTTAATTTATTTCTTTTGGAACCGGTTATTCAAAAGTGCAAGACCAGTGATCCTGTTTTTAACCGTTTCAACTTATCTTGCAAGATTGAGTTATTTTATTCATTTACCTTTTATTTTGAATTTTTAAATTTTATTCAAAGTAACCGGAAAACTTGTGCTATTAATTGGATAAATGTATTAACTCCCTCCTTTCACTTGTCTTTAGATGACGCGTGTCAAGCCTGAGTACTTGTTTGGTACTGAAGGGTTTGTCCTGGAGTTGCGTACGATGTCCTTTGCCATAGGATTTGGGACTGCTCCTTTGTACGCCCAGATTTCTCATGATCGCGATGAAGAGGAGTGCCGTGTCAAAGTCACCTTGATCAGTAATCGTGAAGATATCCCATCAGTGATGTTCGAAGCTGGAGGGAGAAGCTATATGCATGCGTGCCAGGAGGGGGCAAGAATCGCCATCGGAGAGCTCCGTGACCGCTACAGCAAGCAGTTGGCCAATACGGAGTATCGCTACCATCCTCGGCAACCTCAGGGGAGTGACCGTGGCATCTACCTTGAACCTGCGGGAATTGAGAACGATGCCACTACAAGACATTTGGTTGAGATGCTATGGGCTATGGATGAGACCCGTGCTGAGATTGTGATAGCAGCTCATGATCGTGAGAACTGGAACCGTATGATGATTTGCAAGCTGGAGTACAAGGTGGAGAGGTTGGAAAAGGAGTTGGCAGCACTAAAGGGAGAAGCACCACCCCAGAAAGCCAGAGTTCGTCTTACTGCAAGAAAGAGAGCTATTTTTGTTCCTCGGTATCAGTTGGCGCCAAAGGTTCGTGTGGTGGAAAAAGAAGTCACTCCAGCTAAGCCCCCGGTCATCAACATAAGTGATGATGAAGAGGAAGAATCGAAGAGCACCCATTCCAAGGTCGAGTGGGGAGCAACTCAAGATGATGTTAAAGACGAGCCGGACGAGCCTTCAATTAACTCCGATGCCCGGAAGACCTAGAACGCCTTGTTAAGCAGTTGCCTTAGATCGTTGTGTTAGTTTGCTCGTTTAAGTTTGGTTGTGTGTGTGGGTCTCGCATGTGATTTACATCAGTGGTGAGATGTAAGTGCATGCGTTTGTTTGCTTTCGAGTGTTTAGGAGTTGGTGAGGTTAGTGGTGTGAGAGTCTTCAAGTCTTTGTAATAATGAAACTCAGTTAAGATCAATAAAAGTTAAGTTAAAGAAATTAATTCCCTGTCCTAAGTAGTTTTCCCCGGCTTCTCTTCTTGTGTTCCTATCCATGCCAGATGGTGCTCACTCGCAGTGTTGGAAATGGCCCCAACAACAGCAACAGCAATAACAGCAATAGCAACAATGGAGAGAATCCCACCCTTGCCCAAGTTTTGGCTCAGCAGACGCAGCTTATGCATATGATGATGCAGCAACTCCAGAACCAGCAGAACCAGCAGAACCAGCAGAACCATGGGAATAACCAAGCGCCTCCCCAGAACAAGTTATCAGAATTTCTTCGTGTGAGGCCACCTACATTTTCTAGCACTACTAATCCAGTAGAGGCTGATGATTGGCTGCACGCCATAGAAAAGAAGTTGGATTTGCTTCAGTGCACTGATCAGGAGAAGGTCTCTTTTGCCTCGCACCAGTTGCATGGCCCTGCTTCTGAGTGGTGGGATCACTTCCGCCTCAACAGGACTACGGCAGAACCTATCACTTGGCTAGAATTCACTGCTGCCTTTCGCAAGACGCACATACCATCAGGAGTGGTGTCTCTTAAGAAAAGGGAATTCAGAGCGCTCACTCAGGGATCTCGCTCTGTTACGGAATACTTGCATGAGTTTAATCGCCTAGCTCGTTATGCTCCGGAGGAAGTACGCACTGATGAAGAGCGTCAAGAGAAGTTCCTGGAAGGACTGAATGATGAGCTTTCTTACCCATTGATGACTGGAGATTATCCTGATTTCCAGAAACTGGTGGATAAGGCTATTCGCCAGGAGGATAAGTACAACCGCATGGAGCAGAAGAAGCGCAGGATTGCTCACTTCAAAGCTCAGCAAGGGAATAATCAGAGGCCACGTCTTGTTTTGGGATCTCAGTCAATGCCTCAGGGAGGTTCTTCGTCTGTTGTTCGTCCGCAGCGTCAGTTCTTCAACAACAATGCTGGCAACAACAACCGCAACCAAGCTCCGCGTCCGGTGACAGCTCCGACACCGCATCAACCTGTCAGGAGGGAACAAGGAAACAAGCCCGGAGTATGTTTCAACTGTGGTGAACCAGGCCATTACTCCGACAAGTGTCCGAAGCCCCGACGCGTGAAGGTTGTCCCTGCACAGAACAACTCCACTGTACCAGCGACAAAGGCTCGTGTCAACCACGTTGCTGCTGCAGAAGCTCAAGATGCTCCAGATGTGATTTTGGGTACGTTCCCTGTTAACTCAGTACCTGCAACAGTACTTTTCGACTCTGGTGCTACGCATTTATTTTTATCTATGAGTTTTGCGGGAAAGCATGGGATGGAAGTAGAAGATCTTAGACGTCCTTTGATGGTTAGTACCCCGAGTAATCAAGCACTCTCAGTGCAACGTAGCCCCTCTGTCAGAATAGAGATTCAAGGAGTGCCATTTCTGGCCAATCTTATTCTGTTAGAATCCAAAGACCTTGACGTCATCCTAGGAATGGACTGGTTAGCCAGATATAAAAGTGTGATAGACTGTGCTAATAGGAAAGTCACTCTCACCAGTACTGATGGCCAAGTTGTGACTGTTCACGCATTGCCTTCAGAGCCCATAAGGTCAAGTCTGAACCAAATAACCATGGAAGAGATTCCTATAGTACGAGAATACCCAGATGTGTTCCCGGATGATTTACCTGGTATGCCGCCTAAGAGAGATATAGAATTCAGAATCGATTTGGTACCTGGTACAGCTCCAATCCATAAGAGACCTTATAGAATGGCAGCCAATGAGTTAGCGGAAGTCAAGAGGCAAGTAGATGATTTGCTTCAGAAAGGATACATTAGACCAAGTTCGTCTCCATGGGGCGCTCCAGTTATTTTTGTGGAAAAGAAAGACCATACCCAGAGGATGTGTGTGGACTATCGTGCCCTAAATGATGTGACTATCAAGAATAAGTATCCGCTACCTAGAATTGATGATTTGTTTGATCAGCTTAAGGGTGCCACTGTTTTCTCCAAGATCGATCTTCGATCAGGATATCACCAGTTAAGGATTAAAGAGGAAGACATACCTAAGACGGCTTTCACTACTCGGTATGGGTTGTTTGAGTGTACTGTTATGTCTTTCGGACTTACCAATGCCCCCGCTTTCTTCATGAACTTGATGAATAAGGTGTTTATGGAATACTTAGACAAGTTCGTGGTTGTCTTTATTGATGACATCCTTATCTACTCTCGAACTAAAGAAGAGCATGAAGAACATCTTCGCCTTGCATTGGAGAAGCTACGAGAGCATCAGTTGTATGCCAAGTTTAGCAAGTGTGAATTTTGGTTGTCTGAAGTGAAGTTCCTTGGTCACGTCATCTCAGCCGGAGGAGTTGCCGTTGATCCTAGTAATGTGGAATCAGTAACCAGTTGGAAACAACCAAAGACAGTTTCAGAGATTCGTAGTTTCCTGGGTCTTGCAGGATATTACCGGAGATTTATAGAGAATTTCTCTAAGATTGCTAAGCCCATGACACGACTGCTTCAGAAAGATGTGAAGTACAAGTGGTCAGAAGAATGTGAGCGGAGTTTTCAGGAGTTGAAGAGTCGTTTAATATCAGCGCCCATTTTGATTTTGCCTGATCCAAAGAAGGGTTTCCAAGTGTATTGCGATGCATCTAAGCTTGGATTAGGATGTGTTTTGATGCAAGATGGGAAGGTGGTTGCCTATGCATCTCGTCAGTTACGTCCACATGAGAAGAACTACCCTACTCATGATCTCGAGTTAGCTTCAGTAGTTCATGCATTGAAGATTTGGCGTCACTATCTTTTCGGAACTCGTACAGAGGTGTACACCGATCACAAGAGTTTAAAGTATATCTTTACTCAACCGGATCTGAACATGAGACAACGGAGATGGTTGGAATTAATCAAGGATTACGACTTGGGAATTCATTATCACCCGGGAAAGGCTAATGTTGTAGCAGATGCTCTTAGCAGGAAAGGCTATTGCAATGCTACGGAAGGACGACAGTTGCCATTGGAGTTATGCAAGGAATTTGAGAGATTAAATTTGGGAATTGTCACTAGAAGTTTTGTTGCAACCTTAGAAGCCAAGCCTACTCTCATTGATCAGGTTAGAGAAGCTCAGATTAATGATCCTGATATTCATGAGATCAAGAAGAATATGAGAAGAGGAAAAGCTATCGGTTTCTTGGAAGATGAGCAAGGGACCGTATGGTTGGGCGAAAGAATTTGTGTTCCAGAGAACAAAGAGTTGAAAGATACAATTCTGAAAGAAGCTCATGATACTCTGTATTCAATTCACCCTGGTAGTACCAAGATGTATCAAGATCTCAAAGAAAGATTTTGGTGGACAAGCATGAAGCGTGAGATAGCAGAGTTTGTAGCTATGTGTGATGTTTGTCAGCGAGTTAAGGCAGAACATCAGAAACCCGCAGGTTTGTTGCAACCTTTGAAGATACCAGAGTGGAAGTGGGAAGAGATCGGTATGGATTTTATCACGGGTTTACCCAGAACGTCATCAGGCCATGACTCTATTTGGGTGATAGTCAATAGACTTACCAAAGTGGCTCATTTCATTCCCGTGAAGACAACATATTCCGGAAGTCGTTTGGCGGAATTGTATATGGCCAGGATTGTGTGTTTGCATGGCGTCCCTAAGAAAATAGTATCAGACCGAGGTAGTCAGTTTACTTCAAAGTTTTGGAAGAAACTTCAGGAAGAGATGGGTTCTAAGCTGAACTTCAGTACTGCTTATCATCCGCAAACAGACGGACAAACTGAAAGGGTGAATCAGATTTTGGAAGATATGTTGAGAGCCTGTGCTCTAGATTTCGGTGGAAGTTGGGATAAGAATTTGCCTTACGCAGAATTTTCGTACAACAACAGTTATCAAGCTAGTCTTCAGATGGCTCCTTACGAAGCACTGTATGGTCGTAAGTGTCGTACTCCGCTTTTGTGGGATCAGACGGGAGAACGTCAGGTGTTCGGAATTGATATCCTAAGGGAAGCAGAAGAAAAGGTAAAGGTTATTCAAGAAAGATTGCGTGTAGCTCAGTCCCGTCACAAGAGTTATGCAGACAATCGTCGCAGAGACTTGAGTTTTGAAGAAGGAGATCATGTGTACCTTCGTGTCACTCCTTTCCGAGGGGTTCATCGTTTTCAGACCAAAGGAAAGTTGGCTCCGCGTTTTGTGGGACCTTATAAGATTATCAGTCGAAGAGGTGAGGTTGCTTATCAGTTGGAATTACCTCAATCGTTGACAGGAGTCCATGACGTGTTCCATGTGTCACAGTTGAAGAAGTGTTTAAGGATACCTACTGAGGAAGCTAATCTTGAACAGATAGAAATTCAAGAGGATCTGACATATGTCGAGAGACCAATCCGTATTTTGGAGACAAATGAGAGAAGAACCAGGAATCGAGTTACCCGTTTCTGTAAGATTCAGTGGAGTAATCACTCAGAGGAAGAAGCAACTTGGGAACGAGAAGATGAATTGAAGTCCGCTCATCCGCATCTTTTCGCCAGTTCTTCCGAATCTCGAGGACGAGATTCTGTTTAAGGGGGGTAGGTTTGTCACACCCTAAAAATCCCAAAAATATAAATTATTGTGTAAATGGAATTTTAGAAATGATTTTTTTAAAAGTCTGGAAGAAAAGATTTAATTGTAAATAATAAATTCCAATATAAAATTGGGCCAGATAAAATTTCATTAAATACTTTGCTTAATTCTATAATTTCTAGATTTTTCTGGGAATTATTTGAGCTAAGGAAGTATTTTTAATAAATGGAATTGCATTTTATGAATTATTTAAATTGAAAAAGATTTTAAAAAGTCTTCTTTTGGCTTTGGGCCGAAGGTCGGCCCAAAACCTCTCTTCTCTCTCTCCCCGGCCCAGTCGGCCCAAGTCGGCCCAGTCCGCCGCGCGCGCGCCGCTCTCCCTCTCTCTTGCCCGCTGACAGGTGGGTCCCGCCTGTCGGAGTCGTCGTCTTCGTCGCGCCGGCTGCGCCCGAAACCCTAGCCGCCGCCGCCCTTTCCAATTTCGTCGCCCCTTTCCTTCTCCGGCGGAATTGATTGAGGGGAAAGGTGTCCCGTGATCTCCTCCGCCTTTTCCCTTTTGGAAGCTTCGGCTATCTCGCTTTGGAAGGTCGGGAAATCGAGCTCGATTCGGAGTCGGCCGAACCCTAGCTTTCCTTCGCCGTCGCCGGGCCGCCGTGGGCTTCGCCGCCGCCTCCCGACCCCTTTAAAAGGACCCCCGAGCTCTCCTCTACCCTCCGCCGCCCTTGCCTTCGCCTCTCGTCGCCCGAGCCGCCCTAGCGCCGTGCATCCCGTGCGCCGCCGTCGCCGCCGCCGCTCCAGTCTAGCGCCGCCGTCGCTCCGGTCATCGCCGTCGTTCCGGGAGCTCGCCAACGTAGTCGCCGTCGCGTCGCCGTCCTCGTCCGACCCTTCGCCGTCGCTGTTCTCCGCCGGAACGCCGTCGCCGCCGTCGACCCGAACCTCTCCGCCGCTTCGTCCTCGTCGCCGGCGTCATCCGTTGCTCCTCCGCCGCTCCTTTGGTCGTCGGTGAGTTCGCCGTGTCCTCCGCTTTCCGTTGCCGCCTTCCGTTCGCGCCGCCGCGCCGTAGATCGCCGGCGAGCACGCGAGTCCGAGCCGCCGTCGTCGCCATCGGTCGGGATGACGTCATCGCTGACGTCATCGGTGCCCTCGCCCGTGAGCTGGCCGTGCGCCGTTGATCTCGACCGTCCGTTCGGATCGGATCGATCTCGGCCGTCCGTTCCCGTAGACCGCCGCCGTGGACCCGGTCCACCGTAGACCCCGAGTCCGCTGACGCAATAAAGCCCTTTTTCTTTTCAAAGATAATTCATTATTGCGTCATAATTCAATTAAAATTTATATAAATGATTTAAACCGATTAAATCTTTAAAAATTCATAACTAATTCATCTTAGCTCAGATTTAGTTGGTTCAAGTTTCTAAATTTTTCTAAAATTGAGATCAACATGTTAAAAATATCCACATGTACTGTTCATGCTTGCTTATGTGCTGTTTTGGTGTTTTTATTCTTTTCCGTTTAGAATCCGACGTTTTCGGAGAGTCCGCTTTTGCAGGAGAAGATTTAGAAGAGTTCCAAGGCCAGCAAGGCAAGTCACACAGATCCTAATCAACCCTTTGAGCATGTTGATCCTGTTTAAAGCTATTGTTTCTATTCAACTATTGCATTTATTTTTGAATGTCATTGGGTGGAATTAGCCTATTGCTTGTTATAGCCCTTTTGTTCTTGATTATCCTATTCCTTGATACCTTGGGTTATTATAATTTGACTAGTTGAGCTTTATATTGGTTCAACTAGATGATTAGATGCAATTGCTTAGCCATGCTTAGAAACTTTAGCACACTAATGGGATAATTTATGAATCATTCTCACTTAATGATGGCTTAATGCTAGTTCACGATGGTCAATCGTGATTGGTTAATTAATTAATTTGACAATTAAAACTTGATAATGGTGGGTTGTGAGTACATGGTTTTGATGGTCGTGCTCATGACAATTAAGGACCGGTTCACGAACTTCGGTTGTGAAACATTAACCGTGCCAACCACAAGCCAGCGTGGGCAACGGCTTTATCTTTTACATAGCATAGTTCATTGCGGAGCACCAGACTGAGAAGTGGCGGAGATAAGCCCACGGGGGTCGCTGGGGAGTCCATGCCTTGTTTATAAGGGGGTGACTATGATCCGGGAATGGTGCACTGTGGTGGATTGTGTTGTGTGAGGGGTAATGTCACAGCTCCTTTCCGAGGTACCGTGGTGGTATTGAGGCACATGGTGACATGATGTGGGGCTGTGTCTTGTGGGTACAGTTGTACATCTCTGATCAGAGTAAAACTATTCGAATAGCCGTACCCGCGGTTATGGGTGGGTCTAACAATGTCTTTCGTGATTAGTCTCACCCTTCTCACAATAATGAAAGATGTTATAATTGGTTATAATTGATTAGCTCCTGGTTTGGAATGGTATATTCCTGGTTTGGAGGTTAGAACTGGGCAGCCGGGGTTGGTTGTTCAGGATGGTTGGGCCTATACAACAGGGTATGTTGTATGGTGTTGGATTAATACTGTTTAATTAACACTCTACTGTTTTATTAAATTCTGAAATATTCTTTAAATGCTGTTATGCAAAGAAGCCTATATTATGCCATCCTTGGTTGTCCTGTGCACCTGCATATTTGCTGCGTGGCTTGCTGAGTATGTCATATACTCACCTTGCAATCATTCATCAGCGGAGGAGTTCTACAGTGAAGCCGATGGTGGTGAGGATTTGGCGTAGTCCTTGTCAAGCTGCCTGTGGAGTGGAGTCGTCTGTGCTGTTTTTCTTTATTTTCCGCTGCTTAGATCTTTAATGTTTGAGAGGAACTATCCACCTCTGTAATGACAATTTTATTCGCCTATTAATTAGAGTAGTAATTGTACTCTATTATCAATTTGTTATTGTGTGCCTCGGCTGATTCCTGGACGAGGGTTTACACACATGTAAGCGTTTGGAATTTTGGATAGAAATTCCGGGCGTGACAGGTAACTGCTTGGCATAACCTATGGTCAAGGAGGCTCTGATACCAACTTGTCACGCCCGGAATTTCTATCCAAAATTCCAAACGCTTACATGTGTGTAAACCCTCGTCCAGGCATCAGCCGAGGCACACAATAACAAATTGATAGTAGAGTACAATTATTACTCTAATTAATGGGCGAATAAAATGTCTTTACAGAGGTGGATAGTTCCTCTCAAAACAATAAAGATCTAAGCAGCGGAAAATAAAAATAAACAGCGCAGACGACTCCACTCCACAGGCAGCTTGACAAGGACTACGCCAAATCCTCACCACCATCAGCTTCACTATAGAACTCCTCCTCTGATGAATGATTGCAAGGTGAGTATATGACATACTCAGCAAGCCACGCAGCAAATATGCAAGTGCACAGGATAACCAAGGATGGCATAATATAGGCTTCTTTGCATAAACAGCATTTAAAGAATATTTCAGAATTTAATAAAACAGTAGAGTATTAATTAAACAGTATTAATCCAACACTATACAACATACCCTGTTGTATAGGCCCAACCATTTAGTACAACCAATCCCGGCTGCACAGTTCTAATCTCCAAACCAGGAATATACCATTCCAAACCAGGAGCTAATCAAATATAACCATTTATAGCATCTTTCATTATAGTGTGAAGGGTGAGGCTAATCACGAAAGACATTGTTAGACCCGCCCATAACCGCGGGCACGGCTATTCGAATAGTTTTACTCTGATCAGAGGTGTACCACTGTACCCACAAGACACAGCCACACATCATGTCACCATGTGCCTTAGTACCACCACGGTACCTCGGAAAGGAGCTGTGACATTACCCCTCACACAACACAATTCACTACAGTGCACCAGTCCCGGATCATAGTCACTGTCACGCCCTAAAAATCGACTAAATTAAAAATGCATATTTTAAATCATTTTTAGAAATTATTTTAAAAGCCTACAAGCTAAACCCTAATTTTCTAGGAAAATTTTCAACATAAAAATGAGCTAGATAAAATTTTATTAAATACTATGCTTGCTCCTCTATTTTCTAGAATTTTCTGGGAATTATTTGAGCAAGGGAAGTATTCTTAATAATTGAAACAACATTTCACAAATTGTTTTTATTCAAAAAGTTCAAAAAGTCCTTCTTTAAGCCGTTGGGCCGAATTCGGCCCAACTCTTTTCTTTCCCGCGCGCGGCCGAGTCGGCCCAAGCCGGCCCAGCAGCCGCCGCCGCCCTCCCTCTCGTGGGACACCGACATGTGGGGCCCACATGTCGGGCCCTTCTCCTACCTCCGGCCGGCCGCCCCTTTGCCGAGCCCGAGCCGCCCTTTCTCCTCTCCAAATCCGCCTCAATCCGGCCTCCTCGAGTCCGATTGATTGAGGGGTTTTGTTCCTCTCGTTCTCCTCTATCTTTCCCCTCAAGAAACGAAGCAATCCGTTGAGTATCTTGCTCGAATCGAATTCGTTTCGATTTAATCCCTAAAACCGAGTTTGAATTCTTCCCGAGTCGATTCCTCTCGTTTGGAGTTCGGTCTCTTCAATCCAATGCTATATAAAGCATCCCCTCGTCGCCCTCTTTCGTTTGCCCCCTTTCCCGAGCTCTCTAGTGCACCGTAGAGCCGCCGCCGCGTCGCTTTAGTTTGCCGCCGCCGCCGGCCGACTTCGGCGCCGTCGCGCCGCCGCTTCCGCCGTCGCCGTCGCTTGCCGTCGCCGCCGTTAGGTGCGCCGTGGTGAGAGGAACCTCGGCCGCCCCTCCTTTTTCGCCGCCGACCACCGGAGCTCCGCCGACGCCGTCAAGCCGAGCCGCCGCGCCGCCTCCTCTCGTCGCCGGCCGTCATCGTTCATCGGTTGTCGTCGTGGTGAGTACCGTTGGGTTCGCCTCGTTGTCCTCTACGCGTAGATGCCCTCCAATCGCCCGGCCGATCGCTCTAGCGCCGGCAAGCTCCTCAACCCGAGCCGGCCGCCGTGCTGACGTCAGCATGACGTCATCCTAGGGCTGACGTCATCATCTCCAGGGCTGACGTCATCATCCCCTTTCTTTTTTTTTTCTTTTTCCAATTTTCTAATAGATTAAAACTTCGGAAAATCATAACTAAATAACCGTAGATCCGTTTTAGGTGGTTCAAGTTTCTAAATTCTTCTAAAATCAAGATCTACATGTTAAAAATATCCACATGTACTGTTTATGCTTGTTTTTGTACTGTTTTGTTGATTTTGTTTATTTGCTTTAGTTTCCGACGTTCCGGAGGAGAGCGTTTCCGTTGAGGAAGGTTCCGAAGTGTTTGTGGAAGCTCAAGGCAAGTCACACAGATCCCAAACAACCCTTTGAGCATGTTGATCCCGTTTAAAGCTATTATTTTATTTCAACTGTGCATTGTTTTCGAATGTCATCGGGTGGTGAACCTTTCCCAGTTAATTAATGGCCGAAGATGACTTTATTTTCCTACGGGTTATAATTTGATTAGCATGAACCTTATATATTGGATTGGTTCAGCTAAATGCTATATATAGGTTTGCTTAGCCATGCTTAGAAACATTAGCTAACAAAAGGGGATAAATCTAAATTAAATTATTATTATTATTAATGATGGTTATTTTATTTGGTAGCTCACGATGGTCAATCGTGTGATGTTAATTAATTGATAATTAAAACCTGGTTAAGGTGGGTTGTGAGCATATGGTTTTGTTGGTTGTGCTCATGACAATTAAGGACCGGTTCGCGAGCTACTGTTGTGAAACATTTATCGTGCCAGCCACAAGCCAGCGTGGGCAACGGCTTTATCTTTTGTATAGCGTGATTCTTTATAGTGCGCCAGACTGAGAAGTGGCGAGAAGTCCATGGGGTCGCTGGGGAGTCCATGCCTTGTTTATAAGGGGGTGATTATGATCCAGGAAAGGTGCACTGTAATGGGTTATGTTGTGCGAGGGGTATTGTCACAACTCCTTTCCGAGGTATCGTGGTGGTACTGAGGCACATGGTGACATGATGTGGGGTTGTGTCTTGTGGGTACAGTGGTACACCTCTGATCAGAGTTTAAACTATTCGAATAGCCGTACCCGCGGTTATGGGTGAGTTGAGCAATGTTTTTCGTGATTAGTCTCACACTACTCTTCAATGGTAATAATGTGATCATTAATTGGACTCCTGGTTTGGAATGGTTAATTCCTGGTTTGGAGGTTTGATTTGTTCAACCGGGGTTGGTTGTTCAAAAGTGGTTGGGCCTATGCAACACGGGTGTGTTGTATGGTGTTTATTTAATATTGATTAATTATTCAACTGTTTTTACTATTCTCTTAAATATTTATTAAATGCTGTTTCTGCAAATGAGCTATATTATGCCATCCTTTGTTATCCTGTGCACTTGCATATTTGCTGTGTGGCTTGTTGAGTATGTTATATGCTCATTCTTGCAATATTCATTCATCAGAAGAGGAGTACTTCAATGAAGGTGATGATCTGGAGGATTAGGCTTGTTCTCGGTTAAGATGCCTGTGGAGTGGAGTCGCCATAGCTGTTCCGTAGATTGTTATAGTTTTTTTTTTTTCGCTGCGTAGAATGTTATTTTTGTTTGAGAGGAACTATCCACCTCTGTAATATTTTAATATTTGCGAATATTAAATAGTTACTCATTTGTACTCTATTATCAATATTGTCATTGTGTGCCTCGGTTGATTCCTGGACGAGGGTTTAACACACATGTAAGCGTTTGGAATTTTGGATAGAAATTCCGGGCGTGACAAGTTGGTATCAGAGCCACCTTGACCTTAGGATAAGCCAAATGGTAAACCTTAAGTAGCCTTCAAAATATTTTGAAAATAGAACTGCTCTTCTCTATTCTCTTTTAAATTAATTAAGTTGGCAGCACATGCAAGGTTATGCACAAAATTTATTTAATTCAATTTCTTTTCTTTTAAAAGCAAAAACTTGTTCTTCCCAAAATGCTTCTTTCTTTATCTTTACCAAGTCTTATTGATTTGTCGGCACTGTACATCTATTATGGTATCGATACAATCATGATAGCACTAGTACTACTCATCTTTCCTATGGTGACACTGTACCGTGCTTAAAATAGATCTTAAGTATTTTAGTTTTATTTTAGTTACTTGACAAAAAAAAATATATTTGTCTCTGTTCAAAAAAGTAAAATTCTGAAAACATATTTATAAAATAGCTTTGTATGTGTCTTTTCTTTTGTTTTCTTCCTTTTTGGTCAAAAATCAGTTAAGTCTAGTTGGTGCAGCTAACTTAGAAAAATATGCATTAATTCTTCTCTTCTATGTTTCTTTAGATGCCGCCCCATTCACCGAGAAATTTGATCGAGGTGTTAGGTTTCGTCAGGGAGCTGAGGTTGATGGCTTTTGAAGTAGGCTATGAAGTTGCTCCTGAGTATCGCCAAATTCCCCATGACCCCGACGAGGAGAAGTGTCGTGTTCGTGTGACGTTGGCTAGTGATAGTGAAGACCTTCCGTCTTTTAAGTTCGAAGCTGGAGGAAGATCGTACTGCCATGCTTGTCAAGAAGTAGCTTTGGTGGTCATTGGAGAGTTGCGTCAACATTTTGAAGAAGAGTTGGATTCATCAGCTTTCCAGTATCATCCTCACAAGCCTTATGGTCAAGACTATGGAACCTATACCTGTCCTGATGGGGAAGAGAGTGCCACTCTGATGCATGCGGTGCATATGCTTAGTGCTATGGATGCAGTAAGTGTGGAGCGAGACAAAGCAGCTCATGACAGGGAAAATTGGAATCGAGGCAAGATTTGCAAGTTGAAGAGCAAGGTGCACCGTCTACAGAAGGAATTAGCTGAACTTAAAGGAGAGACGCTGCCGCCAACATCCAAGTGTCGCCTCACTCCAAGAAAGAGAACCTGTCCGCCACCTCGTCTCCAGTTAGTTTCGAAGATTCGCGTGATGGGTGAAGCTGTGCCCGATCGTGCTGAACCTGTCATCGACATCATGAGTGATGAGGAAGAAGAGGAAGACCCTGAAGAAAGAGAGCCAGCTACTCCAGAGGAAGAAGATCCATCGCTTCGTTCCGACGCAAGGCGGGTTTAGTCGCTTAGTTAGATCGTTGCCGTAGTTCGCTGTGTTAGATTGCTTGTTTAAGTTTGCTTGTGAGTGTGTGGGTTTTAGTTGTTGCTTACATCATGGGTGGGATGTAACAGCATGAGTCTAGTTCTTTTGCTTGTCAGAGTGTAAGATAGCTGGTGAGATAGTGTTAATGCAACTTAAATGTAATCATACAAAGTTAAGAGCAATATAGAATTTAAATTAATTAAATAACTCCGTTCTAAGGGTGTCTCTCTGTTGTTCTTTCCTGTTGTCTCTGCTATCGTCAGATGGTGAACACGCGCACCGGCACTGGAAGTGGAAGTGGAAGTGGAGCCAATAACAATGAAGAGAACCCAATGCTAGCTCAGATTCTGGCCCAACAAACACAACTGATCAATCTGTTAGTGCAGCAGGCACAGAATCAGCAGGGGAATAATCAGAACCAGAATCCACCCCCACCTCCCCAAAACAAGCTGGCAGATTTCTTACGTGTGAGACCCCCTACCTTTTCCAGCACCACCAATCCAGTGGAAGCAGGAGATTGGCTGCATGCGGTGGAGAAGAAGTTGGATTTGATCCAGTGTACTGAGCAGGAGAAAGTTTCTTTTGCTTCGCATCAATTGCATGGTCCTGCTGCTGAATGGTGGGATCATTTTCGCCAAGGCAGGGCTGATGGAGAGCCTATTACGTGGCAGGAGTTCACGGCTGCTTTTAAGAATACGCATATACCGTCTGGTGTTGTAGCTCTAAAGAAGAGAGAATTTAGAGCACTCAACCAAGGATCTCGTTCGGTCACCGAGTACCTCCATGATTTCAACCGTTTAGCTCGTTATGCTCCGGAAGATGTCCGCACCAATGAAGAACGTCAGGAGAAGTTTTTGGAGGGACTGAATGATGAGTTGTCTTATGCTTTGATGTCTACGGATTTCCGGGATTTCCAGCAGTTGGTGGATAAGGCGATTCGTCAAGAAGACAAATACAACCGGATGGAGCAGAAGAAGCGCAGGGCTGCCCAATTCAAGGCACAACAGGGTAGTAACCAGAGGCCGCGTCTCGTTACTGGACCTCAAGCTTCATCGTACCCTCAAGGAGGATCTTCATCAGCTGTCCGTCCCCAACGCCAGTTCTACAACAACAATACTGGTAATCGTGGCAATAATAACCGCAACATGGTTGCTCGTCCTGCAGCAACTCCAGTTCAGAACCAGCCCGTCAGGAAGGAACAGGGAAGCAAGCCAGGGGTGTGTTTCAACTGTGGTGATCCAGGACATTATGCTGACAAGTGTCCTAAGCCTCGGCGTGTGAAGAACGCTCCAGCCCCGAACAACTCCAATGTTCCAACACCGAAGGCACGTGTTAATCATGTTGCAGCAGCAGAAGCTCAGAATGCACCAGATGTGGTTTTGGGTACGTTTCCTGTTAACTCTATACCCGCAACTGTGCTTTTTGATTCCGGTGCTACACATTCCTTTTTGTCTAACAGTTTTGCGAGCCAACATGGGATGGAAGTTGTTAGTCTTGGGAGACCTTTACTAGTTAATACCCCAGGCAATCAAGCATTTTCGACACAGTATTGTCCTTCCGCTACTATAGAAATAGAAGAAGTTCCTTTCCCATCCTCGCTTATCTTGCTAGAATCCAAAGATTTAGATGTTATCTTAGGGATGGATTGGTTATCTCGTCACAGAGGAGTTATAGATTGTGCCAACCGTAAGGTGACTTTAACCAATAGCAATGGGGAAACTGTTTCTTTCTTTGTGTCCTCTCCTAAATCTCATGGTGTGATCTTAAACCAAGTTGCTCTACGAGAGATTCCCATAGTACAAGACTACCCAGACGTGTTTCCCGAGGATTTGCCAGGTATGCCACTTAAGAGAGACATAGAGTTTCGGATTGACTTGGTACCTGGAACCAACCCTATCCATAAAAGACCGTATAGAATGGCAGCTAATGAGCTAGCTGAGGTGAAGAAACAGGTGGATGGTTTGCTTCAGAAAGGATACATCAGACCCAGTACTTCGCCATGGGGAGCACCAGTCATCTTTGTGGAGAAGAAGGATCATACTCAGAGAATGTGCGTGGATTATCGAGCGCTGAATGAGGTCACTATCAAGAATAAGTATCCTCTACCCAGAATTGATGACCTGTTTGATCAATTGAAAGGTGCTACAGTTTTCTCCAAAATAGATCTCCGTTCCGGATATCATCAACTTCGAATCCGTGAGGAAGATATACCAAAGACCGCCTTCACAACTCGGTATGGTTTGTTCGAATGTACCGTTATGTCGTTTGGACTCACTAATGCCCCAGCCTTTTTCATGAATCTGATGAACAAGGTGTTTATGGAATATCTGGATAAGTTTGTCGTGGTGTTTATTGATGACATTCTTATTTACTCCAAGACGAAGGAAGAACATGAAGAGCATCTTCGTTCAGCTTTAGAGAAACTACGTGAGCATCAGCTTTATGCCAAGTTCAGTAAATGTGAATTTTGGTTGTCCGAAGTAAAGTTTCTTGGTCATGTCATCTCGTCTGGAGGAGTGGCAGTAGATCCAAGCAATGTGGAGTCAGTGTTAAGTTGGAAGCAACCCAAGACGGTTTCAGAAATTCGTAGTTTCCTTGGACTTGCTGGGTATTACCGCAGGTTTATTGAGAACTTTTCAAAGATCGCCAGACCAATGACTCGTCTGCTTCAGAAGGAAGTAAAGTACAAGTGGACAGAGGATTATGAACAAAGTTTCCAAGAACTGAAGAAAAGGCTAGTGACTGCGCCTGTGTTAATTTTGCCTGATTCGAGGAAAGGTTTCCAAGTGTATTGTGATGCATCCCGACACGGTTTGGGTTGTGTGTTGATGCAAGAAGGAAAGGTGGTTGCCTATGCATCTAGGCAATTACGTCCTCATGAGAATAACTACCCAACGCATGACCTAGAATTGGCAGCTGTGGTGCATGCATTGAAGATTTGGCGTCATTATCTTTTCGGTAACCGTACGGAGATATATACGGATCATAAAAGTTTGAAGTACATTTTCACTCAACCTGATTTGTACATGCGTCAGCGAAGATGGTTAGAGTTGATTAAAGACTATGATATGGAAATCCACTATGACCCGGGGAAAGCAAATGTTGTAGCCGATGCCCTTAGCAGGAAAAGCTACTGTAATATGTCAGAAGGTCGACGTTTACCTTGGGAGTTATGCCAAGAATTTGAAAGGTTGAATTTGGGAATAGTCAGCAAAGGTTTTGTGGCCGCTTTGGAAGCTAAACCTACTCTGTTTGATCAAGTTAGAGAAGCTCAAGTAAATGATCCTGATATACAGGAAATTAAAAAGAACATGCGAAGAGGAAAAGCCATCGGTTTTGTAGAAGATGAGCAAGGAACTGTGTGGTTAGGAGAAAGAATTTGTGTCCCAGAAAATAAGGAGTTGAAGGATACTATCATGAAAGAAGCTCATGAAACTTTGTATTCTATTCACCCTGGAAGCACTAAGATGTATCAAGACCTAAAGCAACAATTCTGGTGGGCCAGTATGCGACGTGAGATAGCTGAATATGTGGCTCTATGTGATGTATGTCAGCGGGTCAAGGCAGAACATCAGAAGCCAGCTGGTCTGTTACAGCCGTTAAAGATTCCAGAGTGGAAGTGGGAAGAAATAGGAATGGATTTTATAACCGGTCTACCCAGAACATCGGCAGGACATGATTCTATTTGGGTAGTGGTTGATAGGTTGACAAAAGTCGCTCACTTCATACCAGTCAAAACAACTTACACGGGAAATAAGCTTGCAGAATTATACATGGCCAGAGTGGTATGTTTGCATGGTGTTCCTAAGAAGATAGTGTCAGATAGAGGTAGCCAGTTTACTTCGAAGTTTTGGCAGAAATTACAATCAGAATTGGGTACCCGTTTGAATTTTAGTACTGCTTATCACCCTCAAACAGATGGTCAGACGGAAAGGGTAAACCAAATTTTAGAAGATATGTTGAGAGCCTGTGTTCTAGATTTTGGTGGAAGTTGGGATAAGAATTTGCCGTACGCGGAATTCTCATATAACAATAGTTATCAAGCTAGTTTGCAAATGTCTCCGAATGAAGCATTATATGGTCGGAAGTGCCGTACGCCGCTCCTTTGGGATCAAACCGGTGAACGTCAAGTTTTTGGGACAGACATATTGCGACAGGCAGAGGAAAAAGTGAAAATTATCCAAGAAAGGTTGCGCGTTGCTCAGTCGCGTCAGAAGAGCTATGCTGACAATCGTCGCAGAGATTTGGCTTTCGAAGAAGGAGATTATGTATATCTTCGGGTTACGCCGTTACGAGGAGTTCATCGTTTCCAAACCAAAGGGAAATTGGCACCGCGTTTTGTGGGACCTTATAAGATTGTGAGTCGAAGAGGTGAAGTAGCTTATCAGTTAGAGTTGCCTCCGTCAATGGCAGGAATACATGACGTGTTCCATGTGTCTCAGTTGAAGAAATGTTTACGTGTACCTACGGAGGAAGCAGATCCTGATCGTATAGAGCTTCAAGAAGATTTAACTTATGTTGAGAAGCCAGTCAGAATCTTGGAAGTAAGCGAGAGGAAAACCAGGAATCGCGTTATACGGTTCTGTAAGGTTCAGTGGAGTAATCATTCAGAAGAAGAAGCCACTTGGGAGCGAGAAGATGAATTGAAGTCAGCTCATCCTCAACTGTTTGCCAGTTCTTCTGAATCTCGAGGACGAGATTCTGTTTAAGGGGGGTAGGTTTGTCACGCCCTAAAAATCGACTAAATTAAAAATGCATATTTTAAATCATTTTTAGAAATTATTTTAAAAGCCTACAAGCTAAACCCTAATTTTCTAGGAAAATTTTCAACATAAAAATGAGCTAGATAAAATTTTATTAAATACTATGCTTGCTCCTCTATTTTCTAGAATTTTCTGGGAATTATTTGAGCAAGGGAAGTATTCTTAATAATTGAAACAACATTTCACAAATTGTTTTTATTCAAAAAGTTCAAAAAGTCCTTCTTTAAGCCGTTGGGCCGAATTCGGCCCAACTCTTTTCTTTCCCGCGCGCGGCCGAGTCGGCCCAAGCCGGCCCAGCAGCCGCCGCCGCCCTCCCTCTCGTGGGACACCGACATGTGGGGCCCACATGTCGGGCCCTTCTCCTACCTCCGGCCGGCCGCCCCTTTGCCGAGCCCGAGCCGCCCTTTCTCCTCTCCAAATCCGCCTCAATCCGGCCTCCTCGAGTCCGATTGATTGAGGGGTTTTGTTCCTCTCGTTCTCCTCTATCTTTCCCCTCAAGAAACGAAGCAATCCGTTGAGTATCTTGCTCGAATCGAATTCGTTTCGATTTAATCCCTAAAACCGAGTTTGAATTCTTCCCGAGTCGATTCCTCTCGTTTGGAGTTCGGTCTCTTCAATCCAATGCTATATAAAGCATCCCCTCGTCGCCCTCTTTCGTTTGCCCCCTTTCCCGAGCTCTCTAGTGCACCGTAGAGCCGCCGCCGCGTCGCTTTAGTTTGCCGCCGCCGCCGGCCGACTTCGGCGCCGTCGCGCCGCCGCTTCCGCCGTCGCCGTCGCTTGCCGTCGCCGCCGTTAGGTGCGCCGTGGTGAGAGGAACCTCGGCCGCCCCTCCTTTTTCGCCGCCGACCACCGGAGCTCCGCCGACGCCGTCAAGCCGAGCCGCCGCGCCGCCTCCTCTCGTCGCCGGCCGTCATCGTTCATCGGTTGTCGTCGTGGTGAGTACCGTTGGGTTCGCCTCGTTGTCCTCTACGCGTAGATGCCCTCCAATCGCCCGGCCGATCGCTCTAGCGCCGGCAAGCTCCTCAACCCGAGCCGGCCGCCGTGCTGACGTCAGCATGACGTCATCCTAGGGCTGACGTCATCATCTCCAGGGCTGACGTCATCATCCCCTTTCTTTTTTTTTCTTTTTCCAATTTTCTAATAGATTAAAACTTCGGAAAATCATAACTAAATAACCGTAGATCCGTTTTAGGTGGTTCAAGTTTCTAAATTCTTCTAAAATCAAGATCTACATGTTAAAAATATCCACATGTACTGTTTATGCTTGTTTTTGTACTGTTTTGTTGATTTTGTTTATTTGCTTTAGTTTCCGACGTTCCGGAGGAGAGCGTTTCCGTTGAGGAAGGTTCCGAAGTGTTTGTGGAAGCTCAAGGCAAGTCACACAGATCCCAAACAACCCTTTGAGCATGTTGATCCCGTTTAAAGCTATTATTTTATTTCAACTGTGCATTGTTTTCGAATGTCATCGGGTGGTGAACCTTTCCCAGTTAATTAATGGCCGAAGATGACTTTATTTTCCTACGGGTTATAATTTGATTAGCATGAACCTTATATATTGGATTGGTTCAGCTAAATGCTATATATAGGTTTGCTTAGCCATGCTTAGAAACATTAGCTAACAAAAGGGGATAAATCTAAATTAAATTATTATTATTATTAATGATGGTTATTTTATTTGGTAGCTCACGATGGTCAATCGTGTGATGTTAATTAATTGATAATTAAAACCTGGTTAAGGTGGGTTGTGAGCATATGGTTTTGTTGGTTGTGCTCATGACAATTAAGGACCGGTTCGCGAGCTACTGTTGTGAAACATTTATCGTGCCAGCCACAAGCCAGCGTGGGCAACGGCTTTATCTTTTGTATAGCGTGATTCTTTATAGTGCGCCAGACTGAGAAGTGGCGAGAAGTCCATGGGGGTCGCTGGGGAGTCCATGCCTTGTTTATAAGGGGGTGATTATGATCCAGGAAAGGTGCACTGTAATGGGTTATGTTGTGCGAGGGGTATTGTCACAACTCCTTTCCGAGGTATCGTGGTGGTACTGAGGCACATGGTGACATGATGTGGGGTTGTGTCTTGTGGGTACAGTGGTACACCTCTGATCAGAGTTTAAACTATTCGAATAGCCATACCCGCGGTTATGGGTGAGTTGAGCAATGTTTTTCGTGATTAGTCTCACACTACTCTTCAATGGTAATAATGTGATCATTAATTGGACTCCTGGTTTGGAATGGTTAATTCCTGGTTTGGAGGTTTGATTTGTTCAACCGGGGTTGGTTGTTCAAAAGTGGTTGGGCCTATGCAACACGGGTGTGTTGTATGGTGTTTATTTAATATTGATTAATTATTCAACTGTTTTTACTATTCTCTTAAATATTTATTAAATGCTGTTTCTGCAAATGAGCTATATTATGCCATCCTTTGTTATCCTGTGCACTTGCATATTTGCTGTGTGGCTTGTTGAGTATGTTATATGCTCATTCTTACAATATTCATTCATCAGAAGAGGAGTACTTCAATGAAGGTGATGATCTGGAGGATTAGGCTTGTTCTCGGTTAAGATGCCTGTGGAGTGGAGTCGCCATAGCTGTTCCGTAGATTGTTATAGTTTTTTTTTTTCGCTGCGTAGAATGTTATTTTTGTTTGAGAGGAACTATCCACCTCTGTAATATTTTAATATTTGCGAATATTAAATAGTTACTCATTTGTACTCTATTATCAATATTGTCATTGTGTGCCTCGGTTGATTCCTGGACGAGGGTTTAACACACATGTAAGCGTTTGGAATTTTGGATAGAAATTCCGGGCGTGACAGTCACCCCCTTATAAACAAGGCATGGACTCCCCAGCGACCCCCGTGGGCTTATCTCCGCCACTTCTCAGTCTGGTGCTCCGTAATAAACTATGCTATGCAAAAGATAAAGCCGTTGCCCACGCTGGCTTGTGGTTGGCACGGTTAATGTTTCACAACCGAAGTTCGTGAACCGGTCCTTAATTGTCATGAGCACGACCATCAAAACCATGTACTCACAACCCACCATTATCAGGTTTTAGTTGTCACATTAATTAATTAACCAATCACGATTAACCATCGTGAACTATCATTAAGCCATCATTAAATAATAGTAAATCATAAGTTATCCCATTAGTGTGCTAATGTTTCTAAGCATGGCTAAGCATTTACATCTAATCATCTAGTTGAACCAATATAATGCTCAACTAGTCAAGTTATAATAACCCAAGGTATCGAGGAATAAGATAATCAAGAACAAAAGGGCTATAACAAACAATAGGCTAATTCCACCCAACGACATTCAAAAATAAATGCAATAGTTGAATAGAAACAATAGCTTTAAACAGGATCAACATGCTCAAAGGATTGATTAGGATCTGTGTAACTTGCCTTGCTGGCCTTGGAACTCTTCTAAATCTTCTCCTGCAAAAGCGGACTCTCCGAAAACGTCGGATTCTAAACAGAAAAGAGCAAAAACACCAAAACAGCACATAAGCAAGCATGAACAGTACATGTGGATATTTTTAACATGTAGATCTCAATTTTAGAAAAATTTAGAGACTAGAACCAACTAAATCCGAGCTAAGATGAATTAGTTATGAATTTTTAAAGATTTAATCGGATTAAATCATTTATATAAATTTTAATTGAATTATGACGCAATAATGAATTATTTTTGAAAAGAAAAAGGGGCTTTATTGCGTCAGCGGGCTCGGGTCTACGGTGGACCGGGTCCACGGCAACGGTCTACGGGATTGAACGGGTGAGATCGATCCGATCCGAACAGACGGTCGAGATCAAACGGCGCACGGCCGGCTCACGAGCGAGGGCACCGATGACGTCAGCGATGACGTCATCCCCGACCGACGGCGGCGACGGCGGCTCGGACTCGCATGCCCGCCGGCGATCTACGGCGCGGCGACGCGAACGGAAAGCAGCAACGGGATGCGGAGGGCACGGCGAACTCACCGGCGACCAATCTAGCGGCGGAGGAGCAACGGACGACGCCGGCGATGAGGACGAACGGCGGAGAGCTTCGGGTCGACGGTGACGGCGGTGTTCCGGCGGTCCACAGCAATGACGGAGGGTCGGACGAGGATGGCGACACGACGGCGACCACGTTGGCGAGCTCCCCGAGTGACGGCGGTGACCGGAGCGACGGCGGCGCTAGGCTGGAGCAGCAGCGGCGACGGCGGCGCACGGGTGCACGGTGCTAGGGCGAATCGCGCGACGAGAGGCGAAGGCGAGGGCGGCGGAGGGTAGAGGAGAGCGCGGGGAACCTTTTATAGGGGTCGGGAGGCGGCGGCGAAGCCCACAACGGCCCGACGACGGCGATGGAAACCTCGGGTTCGGCCGAATCTGATCCGAGCTCGAATCCTCCCTTTCCAAAGCGAGATAGTGATCGATTCCAAAGAGAGAAAGGTAGAGGAGATCACAGGATGCATTTTCCCTCAAACAATTTCGTCGGATCGGGAAAGGGGCGGCCGAATTGGAAGGGCGGTGGCGGCTAGGGTTTCGGTCGCGGCCGGCGCGACGAAGACGACGACTCCGACAGGCGGGCCCCACCTGTCAGCGAGCGGGAGAGAGAGAGGAGAGCGGCTCGCGCGCGCGCGGCTCGGCTGCTGGGCCGGCTTGGGCTGGCCTGGGCCAAGGAGAGAGAAAAGAGAGGTTTTGGGCCGACTTTCGGCCCAAAGCCAAAAGAAGAATTTTAAAACCTTTTTCAATTTAAATAATTCATGAAATGCTCTTTCATTTATTAAAAATACTTCCTTACCTCAAATAAATCCCAGAAAAATCTAGGAATTATAGAATTAAGCAAAGTATTTAATAAAATTTTATCTGCCCAATTTTATATTGGAATTTATTATTTACAATTAAATCTTTTCTTCTAGGCTTTTAAAAAAAATCATTTCTAAAATTCCAATTACACAATAATTTATATAATTGAGATTTTTAGGGTGTGACATTAATTGTCATGAGCACGACCATCAAAACCATGTGCTCACAACCCACCTTTATCAAGTTTTAGTTGGCAAATTAATTACTAAACCAATCACGATTGACCATCGTGAGCTATTATTAAGCCATCATAAAATAATAGTGAATCATAAGTTATCCCAATAATGTGCTAAAGTTTCTAAGCATGGCTAAGCAATTATATCTAATATCTGGCTAAACCAATATATAAAGCTCAACTAGTCAAGTTACAATAACCCAAGGTATCAAGGAATAAAGTAATCAATGCAAACAGGCCATAACAAAGGAATAAGTTCACACCACCCGGTGACATTCGAAAATAAATGCACAGTTGAAATAAATAGAGAATTTAAATATAGGATCAACATGCTCAAAGGAATTGTGTTTGGGATCTGTGTGACTTGCCTTGCAATAATCGGTCTTCAATCAATCTGCTTGAACACTTCCGACGCTCTCACGAACCTTCGAAACGACGGAAACGACAAACTAACACGCAAAACGAGGAAAACACTAAGAAACTCCAAATAAACAGTACATACAAAGTAAACAAACATGTAGATCGTAATTTTAGATGAATTATGAGACTTGAACGGCCTCATTCTGACTTCATATGAATTTAATATGGATTTTACAAGATTTAATCTAATTAAAGCCCATTTAAAAAGAATTAAATAAATTTAATTCTATTTATGGATAATTTTAATATGTAGATCTTTATTTTATACAACTTTAGAGACTTGAACCAACTAAATCCGAGCTAAGATGAATTAGTTATGAATTTAGAGACTTGAACCAACTAAATCCGAGCTAAGATTAAATCGGATTAAAACATTTATATGGATTTTAATTGAATTATGACGCAATAATGAATTATTTTTGAAAAAGAAAAAGAGATTATTGCGTCAGCGAGCTCGGCTCACGGTGGACCGGGTGCAAGGCGACGGTCTACGGAAACGAACGGCCGAGATCGATCCTATCCAAAACGAACGGCTAAGATCGAAGCGGTCCACCACGGGTCTATGGCTGACGGCAACGATGACGTCGGCGATGACGTCACCACCGGCGACGGCTCGGGCGGCGCACGCTCGACAGCGAGCGGCGGCGGGACGGCACAAACGGAGGGTACCAACGGGTAGAGGGCGACGCGGCGAACTCACTAGTGGCTTGGACGGCGGCGGACGACGACGGATGACGACGGCGGTGAGGCTGAGGCGGCGGCGGCCTTCGGGTCAACGGTGACGGTGGTGCTCTGGCGGGAAACGGCGGCAACGGAGGGGTGGACAAGGTGCTGCTCCTCCTCGCGATCCCGATGGTGGCGACGGCGACCGAAGGTGGCGGCTGCAACGGCGGCGCGGCGCAACTGGATCGACGGCGACGGCGGCGACCCACGGAGAGACGCGGAGGCGACGCTACAGACGGCGGTGGGCAAAGACGAAGGTGGCGGCGGATAGAGGAGAGCTCGGGGATCCTTTTATAGGGGTTGGAAGGCGGCGGCGAAGGCCCACGGCGATCGGCGGCGAGAAGGAAAGGTTTTAGGGTTCGGAGAGAGAGACGAATCCGATTCGAGATCGAATCCGCGGGTTTCCAAACAAAATTGGCCGAAGTTCTAAAAGAGAAAAGGAAGAGGAGATCTCGAGGATCATTTCCCCTCTATCGATTTCACCGGAGGAGGAAAGGGGCGGCCGGATTTGGAAGGGCGGCGGCGGCGCAGCTCGGCTAGGGTTTCGACGGCGACGGCTGGAGGAAGACGATGGGCCTGACAGGCGGGACCCACCTGTCAGCGAGCGGGAGAGAGAGAGGAGAGCGGCGGCTGCGCGCGCGCGGGCCGACTGGGCCGACTAGGCCGGGGAGGAGAGAGAAAGGGTTTTGGGCCGACTTTCGGCCCAAAGCCAAAAGAGAAATTTTTAAAACTTTTCCAATTTAAATAATTCATGAAATGCAATTTCATTTATTAAAAATACTTCCTTAGCTCAAATAAATCCCAGAAAAATTCTAAGAATTATAGAATTAAGCAAAGTATTTAATAAAATTTTATCTGGCCCAATTTTATATTGGAATTTATTATTTAAAATTAGATCTTTTCTTCTAGGCTTTTAAAATCATTTCTAATAATTCCTTTTAAACAACAATTTATAATTTAAGGATTTTTAAACAAGAAAAGCACTTAACACTTATAATTAGATCATTAATGATGAAATAATTACTGAACTGTTCTTTGTATCATTTAATAATTGAGCTCTGAAAAATCCGAGAAAATTTCAGAGAGTATAATTAATCATGGAGAATTTAATAAAAATTAAATCCAACCATGCTTTATTTTTAGAAAATTTTATCTCCCACATTTAACTTCACTTGTAAATTAAAGAACATTTAATATAAATTCTATTAATAATTTATTAGATAATTTATAAATCCTAAAACGAAAATCAGGCTGTGACATTTTTGCATGAGGGCGAATAAATCAGACGGACTTACATAGCGGTAAAATCATGAGAAATTAGATACATACTAGTAATAACAATAAGAGCATGAATACCTTGCAACCCATATTCCTGAGCTAGGACCTAATGCATTCCTCCCATCAAATCCCGACTGACTGTCAAACAAATCCCAAAAAATTTTACTAGAACCCTAGGCTGACCTGATTTGAGAAATCTCGCTTAAACAAGCGACCAAGATTTTTCCCTTGAACCATAGAAACAAATCCCAATTTTCCCCGGAACAAATCCAATTGCAAAGAACATATGCAATGAAATGGATTCAGAGGGCTCTTAGGTTTTCCATTTGGCTTGTCCTACGGTCAAAGTCGGCTCTGATACCAACTTGTCACGCCCAGAAATTCCCGAATAGAATTCCAAGCAGAATGTGCATTAAAACCCCCGTCCAAGACCGGCCGGGGTACACAAACGACAAAGTTGACATACAGATCCACGTCTTACAAACATCATAAAAGTCTTACATAAATGCAGCGGAAAAAATAAAAAGGTAACTGGAGCTAAGACTTGACTTGGACTGCAGCGGGAACACCAATCCACAGGCATCCTCGACGGCACGGACGAAGCCTACTCCTCGGAAAAATGACCATCTGACGCATACTCAAACTCTGGGGTAAATAGAGCAAGACTGAGTACAACCACCGTACTCAGCAAGTCATACCAGAACAGGGGGTATGATGCAGGATATAACCAAAGAATAGGTAGAGTGGTTTATTTGCATAAAGCGAGTATTTAAAAACAGTAGTTGAAAACAATAAAAACAGTTGTAATAATTAATCAATATTAACCATCCACTGTCCAACGCTATCCCACGTTGCAACAGACCCAACCATCCACCTGAACTAATCAATTCCATTACACTAAGCTAGGGTGAGACTAATCACGGTGAATCTGGTTGACCGCCCATAACCGCGGGCACGGCTATTCGAATAGTTTTACTCTGATCAGAGGTCTACAACTGTACCCACAAGACACAGCCCCACAACATGTTACCGTGCGCCGACATGCCACAACGACATACCGGAAAGAGGCCGTGACAGGACCTTTCGCATAACCCCCTCTAGCCAAGCACACCACACCTCAGGTTTCACCCACGTCCCCAGCGGGCAACGGGTAGTCCCCTCTCTTGCCTAGGTGAATCCGAAAGCGACAGAGGCCATCGCAGGGCCCGCCCCACTCCATCACGCCCACCCTTGCCTGGATGCGTCAGCTAGACGAAAGCTACACTACAAGCCCAGCCGTTGCCCACGCTAGCTTGTGGAAAGTACGTGGAATTCTTCCAGGATTTCCCGCGAACCGGTCCTTAATTGCCATGGGCGCGACCATCAAAACCATGCACCCACAGCCCACCATATGGTATATTTTAATTAACTAACACCGGAGCGGTGGCATTAACCAACATCATTATAGGAACCTAACGTCTATGCATTAATGCAATTCCCCATTGTGTGCTAGTTGAACTAAGCGTGGCTAAGCACTTCCTAATCCAACATCTAATCATGTTACAACCCCAAGCTAACAACGGAACAAGGTACAAAAATAGCGTGGCTGTGACAGTAGGTAAACATCCCATGGTAACATTATAAAACAATGCAATATTTAAGGGAAAACGAGAGAGCATTTGCAATATAGGTTCAATATGTTCAAGTGACAAGCATGACTTGCCTTGCTCTGCTGCTGGAGGAACCTCGGCGACTATCTCAAAGTACACCGGAGCGTCGGGAGAGCCAGAATCTAAGCGACATACAAAGCAAACAATACAAATAGGGCATAAGACTACTGAAACAGAGAACGAAACAATTTTTAATGAATTCTATGCATTTTTCTTGATTTACTGAGACTTGAATGGGCTTAAACAGAGCTCGGATGAATTAGATATGAATTTTAAAAGATTCACTGTGTTTTTACTATAAACAGAACAATCCTTAATTGATTTATTGCGCAATAAATAAACCCTGGAGAGAGAGGGGGCAGCGCCGACAAGCACCACGTGGGGGGCGGTGCGCGGTGGACCAGGTCCACGGACCGGGAAGGGGCGACGCACCACGTGGCGCTGACGTGGCGCCGACGCGGCGACCACGCGGCAGCCACGCTGGTGACCCAGCGGACGGCCCCGATCTACCGCCCGGTAGATCGGACGGTGGAGGCGGCTCGCGGCCGGGCGCGCACGGGCACGACTCAAGCCGGCCCGGCGGCCACAGCGCGTGGCGGCTATACCGCGGGGCGGCGGCGGCGGCAAACGGCAGCGACTGACGGCGACCGGCCGGCGGCGGCGGGCGGCGGCGGAGCGGGCGGTGCTAGCAGCGGCCGAGCGGCGAGGCGGCGGCGCGGCGGCTAAGCGGGGAGGGAGAGAGGAAGGAGAGGAGGTGCCTCACCGACGACGATCGACGACGGCGAGCGGTGGGAGGCGGTGACGGCGGCGGGACGAGCTCCGGGATCACATAAGGGATCAAAAGGGAGGGGTTAGAGAGTGAGAGGGAGATGGAAGAGAGCGAGAACGCCGGCCGAGGACGGCGGCCATGGCGGTGCTCACCGGCATGCGGTGCGAACGGGGTTCCCGAGGCAGAAAGCGGCGGCGGAGAGGCGGGCAGCATGGCCCCCGGGCTCGTGAACCCGACGGCGGCGATGACGCGGCTCGGCGTGGCGGCTAGCGGCGGCCGGAGCGGGGGCGACGGCGGCGGAGAGGAGGGTGACGACGCTAGGGCGGTAGAGGGCACGGGAGAGCTCGGCGAAATGGGGAAAAAGGGAGAGGGGAGAGCGGTGATGCTTAAATAGGGGAAAGGGGGCTCGGACGTGGCCGGGAGTGGCCCGATTTCGCCGGCCGGCGTGAGGAGGTGGAGGTGGAGAGAGAGGCGGGATTCGAAATTCGAATCCCGGCCGTCTTGAGCGCGGGCGCGGGCGGGAGAGAGAGGGAGTGGGCGCGGGAGACGCGGGCGCACGCGCGGGCATGGCCGACGTGGCACGGGGAAGGCGGGCGCGGGCGGTTGCGAGGCGGCGGCTGTGGATGGCGGGCGGCCGGAGGTGGGAGACGGGCCCGACAGGTGGGCCCCACCTGTCGGCAATCTCGGGAGAGAGAGGAGGGGGCGCGGGCTGAGCTGGGCCGTGGCCTCCGGCCGGCCCAGCAAGGCGCGGGGAGAGAGGAGGGGGAATGGGTCGGCGGCCCACTAAGGGAAAAAGGAGGGAAAAAGAAAAAGAAAAAGAAAGAAATGAATTTCCAGGGATTTAAATAATGCTTGTGCTCATTTTTATTTGATTAAAATTATTTCTAGAGCTCTGAAAATTCCACTAAAAATCTTGTTAGCGTATTTCGACATGTAGAACTCAAGAAAAATTCCACATGCCATTTCCGATTATTATTTGCATTAATTCAATTAGGGTTTCTCTCTTGCTTTTATACCGGTAAATTCTTGAGACCAATTATAAATTCAATTTAGGCTTGGGAGGAGAACTTCAGGGTGTGACAGATTGCTACCGAACTGAACTTGGGCCTGGGCCAACGGCCTCCGTGAGGGTTCGGCCGAACCCGTGGTAGGTCCATTCGCTTCGGTTTTCAGTCTGGACACTCATTTTGGGCCCCTCGATCCATTGGTTTAATGGCCCATTTGGAGGTGTTTAATTGGGTTTTTGGGTCCAAAACTCCATAAGTTTGGACACGAGTTTGATTCTCCTCCTCCTTCATGTATATTTCCTCTCAACTTTGATAGTTTGTCACCTTGGAAATTATTAGGAATAAGCCCGACTACTATGTTGGATACCATATTTTATTCCATTATATCCAGGTATTGACGGTCAGATATTATGATTTAAGAACCGTCAACAACCACAAATGGTGCTTTGCTTTGAACCACAATTTATAATACTATCAGTGGCAGATCATGGGTAGATTCCACACTCATAATGTGGCACCGATGGCAGAAAACCCCTTGTACAAAAAAAGGAAATATAAAACATAGAAATGTATTGATCAGAGTTGGTAACATTGTGTGCGGTGGTTCCACTATTCCAGGACATGACATAGAGGTTTTATTTTTCTCGAACAAAAAGGAGAGTTGTGTATCATTATATATCAACAAGAAGGGTAGAAAACCCCGAGTACACGCACATCCTTATACCCCTGAAGAAATGTTAGAAAACCCTGAGCACAAGCACACCCTTGCACCCTTAACTAATAGACATGCACACCCATAACAAAAGAATCTAACAAATGAGCTCTAGGGAAGTCTAGAAGGAAAACCCTTGAGCCTCACCCAAACACCAAAGTTGTCCATCTTCCTCAGCAAGCAGTAGGACACCTTCCAAATTTGGGACAACACAAAGGTTTTTATGCTCCTAAAGTATCCAGCCACTAAGAGTGATGACTTGTGGTAATGTTTGTATTTCAAACTGTATGGTTTTTACTTTTTATTAGAACGGCTAAATTCTATCTATATATGTTGCTTTTGTTTCATCGTTTAAATAGAACATATGTTTTCTTTGCTTTTTCAGTAATGGACATGTTAGGTATTATGTTCCTATTATAGTTCCTTGCACCATTTTGTCTGCCCAATTCCTTGTGTTTGCAGTGGATTGCTTCATCTTTTATTGGGCCAATTTAACTAATTTGCTAGTTGTATACTTGGTGATATTAGTTTCCCATACAGCATGATGATATTGTTGATCTATCATGATTCATGCACACAGCCATTGATTCATTGGTGTGAAATCCTTGTGGCTTTCAAATAATAAGTTTTATGTTCATTTTGGGGCCAGAGGCTTGCATCTGTATATATCAATACACACATGCTTGTGGAACATCAATCTAAAATTGTTGGTTGATTTATTGTTTGAAATTTTGGATAATCATGTACTCTATTTTCTTGCCAGATTTACATTCTCCTAATTGGGTTTGCTTTTTTAAAATTGCATACTAAGATGTGATTTTATTGGTGTTAGGTGTGTGGGTCTACAATTTAGCAATAAGGCCTTGCCAGATTGACGAGACAATGGGAGTAAGCGAGTACTTGAAACTTTGAGGCTTCGTTATATTATTTGGGATTATGTTATTAATGTGCTAGGAATTATATTTGGCAAGGGAATAATGTTTGGAAAATGATAATTGTAGCGTGATTGATTAAAATTTCCCACAAAGTCATACATTCTACTTGCTATTAAGTTCTATGATGGTGTGATGGAATATTTTTTTTAGGGAAAATTAACTATTTGCCACTCAACAGAGTTGGCTTGAACAATTTGCGTCATAATAGATGAATTATTTGCTATCTAATATAGTTGACTGCAATTAATAGAATGCCACTTTAACCATCTAATAGGTGACGGTTCAAAACACACGCCCCTAGGGAGCATGGTTACGCCCTATGCCATATGGGTCTACCCCCAGCACACAACATGTCACCCTTAGGCGGAGCAGAAGTTGTGATCTTGTTGCTACCATTATTTTTTTTCTTTATGGGGATGACCCCTTGATTTGTTTAATGAGTTTTACAATTGGGAATAGACCATTGAAATTTTCATAATTTCAAGGTTCTCTGGCCATTGATGTTTTAAGTTGTGCATCTTTGTTTTCTAAGGGAGATGATTACTTCTTGGTCTATGGCTTGTACTGATTTAGAAGTTGTATTAATTTGTCTGTGTAGAGAGTTCAATGTGGATATACTTTGATTTACCATGAGTCTATGGTACAGGACAACTGTGATTTTTCTCTGTTGTACCTTCACATCTATGCAATGTTTGCATAATTTGAACTTTAGGTTTGATTAGATTATAGAGGAGAGAGTGTTAATATTGATGTGAGGCCTATTGGCTGCGACCACCGATTTTTATGTAGCCCTTAAGCTGTTCTATGTGTGCTTTTCCATCAAGTTGATTTTCTGCTATATGCACTTGTCTGAAATGTTCATTGTAAAGGGATTTATATTAGTCGCTATCGTTTGGGGCTTGCTCTATGATCTATAATAATAAAGTGTTGGTATTTTAGCATGGTAATCACCACATATTAATATTGAATATGAGACACATGTTTATTTTCCTTTTGATGCTATCTTAAGGATGATCACAACAATGGAATTGACCATTGCTAATAGTAAACCGTATCTGAAGTGCCTGATTTAAATTAACATCTCTTATACCTGAGCATTGTAATTTGTTACTCCTATGTTCACTCTAATTTGACAACTAAAAGTACAGTTTTTGGTATTGTGATATATAGTTTCTAACACGGGGAGGGATGGAGGGAGACAATAGCCAGTACATATCAAAGAATGTATATGCCAAATTAATTCCTAGATATTCTTGTCAAATTAAGCTATAATAAGCCCTATTATCTGAATATCCACAAGATAAAATGACTCATTAGCTTTCTTGTTTTTGTTAAGATATATTGTGCACTTTGTGTAACTATGAATCACCTTTCCCTTTTTGAACTTGGGATATATGTCTTCCTTTCTTTTTCACTAAGGATAATACTGAGTAATGTCATGTTCCTTTGTGTTGAATGTATTTTGTGCCTTTATTTGATGTGGTAGTTTATATTTCTTTACTATTTCAATTAATTGTCATTTACTGTTATTCTATTGGTTTAGTTTTTATTAGCTGATTTTATTGTCTGTGTCCATGTATTGGTATTCATTTTTGGCACTTCAGTTCCTCTTTGTTCTTTTTTGGGTGTAGCAGAGTCCAATCTATTGTCTCTACCAACCAAGTCATTGTTACTTGTTCTGCCTACGGAGAGACATGCTGTTGTAGAAAGTTAAACCAACGCATTTATATTCTTGATGAGCAATCTTCAAAGCATTTTTACTCATAAAAGAAAAACTCTTGATTGCAATATTCTTGATGGGCAGTCTTCAAAGCACTTTTATTCATAAAAAAAATGTTGGTCGCAATTAATACATCGCTCTTGGCCTTGTGATCCCACGCAACCTTTTTTTTGTATGCTTGAAGCACTGTACCAAACTACCCGATCTTTTGCTTATTTGTACTGAAGTTTTGAAATTTGAAAAGTGTAATGACACAGGGATTTAGAGGAACCGTATGACCATGATTGCATACATGCAATACAAAAGGCAACAAAATAGTCAACACATGAAACTCAATTGTTGGTTGATAGGAGGAATGCACTTCGCTTACGAATTTAGTTTCTGTATTTCTAATTTTCATCAATGCCATCTTCATTAATTAAGTCCCTTCAGATGCTATATACGGGATTATAGAATGTGCAATCTGTAGATTAAATCTTGTGCTCCCTCCTCAAGATGTAAGGCTTATTTTTAGTTCATGGAAAGATTTGAGATTGGTAATGTTTAGCCGTTAGAGAAGCATGCGTGCAGAAAATAAGAGTAGAAGTTGGAAAAGGGGAGTATAGAACTCAGCCTAAGGTGGTAACAAAACCAAGAGAACGGAGTTCAAATGGCCATCCAACCCATACTTGGGAATAGCAGAGGGATGGTTACTGAGATGTTTCTTAGCGATGTAGGAGAAAGATTGTGCTATAATTATGGGCAAAAAGGGAACCAAGTCAATAAATTTGCTTGCAATCCTTATATTGTGCAAAAAAAAATGGTGGTTGATTCATGAATCATGATAAATATTGATATCTAAGCTCCATGAATTAGAAGTTATAAAGGTGGGGCGTTTACTACTTATTTGCTATTGAAATGGTTTCTTGAGTTATATGGATCATTTAATACATATTATTCTTTTTTTCTGGCTGAAGAATCCATTAGCTCAATCTATAAGATCTGTCTTACCGGTGGACGTAGTTGTTGATGCAAAAAACACACACTAGTATAAGAGATTTGCTTTACTCTAGTGCAGGTCCAAATATTTGCTTTCAGGTTCAGAGCGTGCCAGTTGGTTTGATCCTGCAACCAACAAGAAACAAAGAATCCAAAGTTAAATCCATAAACGATAGCCGATCGGCTAGATTGCCAATGACGTATCGTCTGATATCAAACCAATGCAATATGATTTGGATCGGCAACGAAGTATATAGTAAATAAAAGACTAAATTTACTTTATCGGCTGTAGATATCAACAATATATAATCTATACTTCAAAATATATTTAAACCAAGTGATTGGGATAGATCGGACAGCTGCCGAGACAGTATAAATCACTTATGTCTAAAAGTACCTCAAGGTAAAGATTATATAAGCTAAAGTCATAGCCGATAGATAAATCTAGTGTGTATCGACTATTGCCCCGATACTTCTTTATACTAAGATATCATTATAGATTAAATATATTAAACAAGAACCAATCTATTATTAGTTTAACCTAAGTAGATTGATATCAAGCTTAATATATTTTACCTTACTGAGATCTTGATATAAAGGGCAAATTCAACATATCAAGTAAATAGATTAAGAACAAGATAGCTAAACCAGGTAAGATCGGCTGAAACTCCGATGCTATCTCTATTGGCAATCATGAAGCAAGCTAGAGATTATGGTTCTAGATATTACTTAATAGATCAAACTTAACTGATGCAACATTAAGTATAAAGAGAAACATAATATCTAATAAACAAGCCAATGAAAACCTTTTCGAGATGGTAGATATACTATATAATCTGATTTGACAAAGTTATCTAACTCTATCAGCTAATTTCGATGATGGAAGCTAGCCGACAAGACTAGATGAAAACATCGATCTAGAATATATTGCATATATGATAACTCGACGATTTACATAAACAAGATTAGAGTGTCATCAAGATATAAGCACTAATCCCGAGAACGCAAGCAGCCATAACAAGCTTTACTTTTTTGTCGGAGATTGCAACCGATGCAGCCCAACTCGAATGCAAAAACTCGTCGAAACAATGAAAGTGGAAAAAGGTGGCGATTTGCTGAAAGTGTTATTGAACTGATGTTAATTGTTTACAAGGTATCGTGGTCATATTTATACCCAAAATAAATAATATGTCCTTATCGGACACAACTCCACTTCTATTACAACTCTAAAATATGAACAAGTCGCTTAAGCAGACTCTTACCGAAAATAACTATAAGGAAACTAGTAGAATATCCTAATTAATAGATACAATTGCCTCCTTTGGACTCAATCCATGCCTAGCAATACCTTCAGAATGTCTTAACGGAGCCCAACAATAATTGCAAAGCCACCTTGCCGGAATCGGCTACATTGGCTTCTTCCTGTCCAATTCGATATCAACCGATGAGACAGTAGTCAATGCAGACGATAGCTGATGCACACTCTGTTTTCGAGAATAACGAACTCCTTCCAAATCCGCTTCGGTTTTGACTCCAAATCCAATCTATGATTTACCAAATTTGCTCATTAACAGTAGTCCAATTTGGTTTGACACATTGAAGCTGCTCTCGGAGAAGCATGCTGGAAAATGCGGACTTACTTGTGTTGGGATAATTTGGATCATGGAATCTTCTATTTGATTATACATTAACCATGTGTTTTTTGGTCTTAAACAAGTCTGAAAAGGCTTGACAAGAAATGCATTCTTGGTTCAATAATGATATATTCATGGTTCAAGAATCCGTAAATCCTAACCCAAGAGCATATGATTAGTTTAAAAAATTATGTATATTATATTTCACAACAAGTTTGAAAGGCTTTGGCCAAATTCTGAAAAATTATCCACATCTATTTGAATGGAGCGTTCTAAAGCATATTGTAGTGTAGTATCCAGGTTCATTCTTGTATTTGTAATTTATCTTCCCAAGTGGCTAACACAAAATCAATGCATCAATTATTCCATAATATTGAAAACCTAAGTTCACTTCATTCCATTGGTGATGCACTGGAACACCTGGATATGTATATATTTAGATTTAAGTAATATGAATTTTCCCGAAGCCCTGGTTGTGTACTTGTGTGGCAAGTTGCTATCAAACATCCCCTGCAAAATAGTTCCAGATCCTCTTAGTTACCATGTAGTTTGATTTCACTCTATGCTTCATGGGGATTGCCCAAGTCTACATTTTCTACGCTCCAGTTCTTTGTATTTTATAGTGAGCTTTGATTGCAATTGCTAAGATTAGAATGATAATTCTGATGCGTGATAACATGCTGTTTATTTTCCTCTTATGACAAAGTCTTCATAAATATGAGGCTTCAAGTTCATCGATAAATAAATTCATTTGGCCCTCTTTTCTGGGATGTAAACATCCTAATTTAATCTGTAGGTAAGCTCAAGATAATGGCGAGAGAGTTTGAGACCCTGTTGTATCGTTGATCCTGTTCCACCACTTCTCAAAGCACTGATCAGCAAGCATAGACACCAAAGTATTCAGGCTAGACATAGGTTTGTTACTATCTATAATCATACAGGTTGGACAATTCCGCAAAGCAACTTGCACTATGAGTTATTTAGCAATTCTATGTTGACCGTGCAAGGCGTTGCCGAGATTGATTTCATAATCAGCTATGTATTCACCACTAGTGTGCGAGGGTGTCTTGATCTTTCGGTGAGAGGATAATCCGACTGAAGGAAGTGATGTTGACGATCCGACTATAGCGGTCTAGGGACATATGCCTTAGTAATCGTTACACCAACTCCGGAGGCAGTCGTGTTTGTTCCTTCAAGCAATCGAGATCTAGCAAGAACAAGATAAACAAGAAACTCAATTTGCGGAATAAAGATATAGGATCAAATCAGCAAGAGTATCAAGGTGGGGTTCCGTAAGGAGCAAACTGGGGATCCAACTGATCACAGGATTACATGGCAAAATAGCGAAGCTAAACTTTGATCTATAGACAAAATCCGAGTTGATCTATGGCGGCAAAGGGAAATATATGTGGGAGAACGAGTTGGGGTCGTCCTCTAACCCTATGATACGTCCCTAATGGACTCAAGTTGATACACAGTCCATTAGGCCCAAATAAGGTGATGCAACACCATGGACGGAAAAAGGTCTCTGTAGTAAAAACGATGATTGAGATCTCTCTAGAACAGATATGGACATGAGGAAGGATCCATTTGAAAGTAGACTAATAATGCCTTGCAACTCTCTCCTTATCTCAATTAACTTTATCTAATGAATGCAATCTAGCCTACATGAAATCTTTTGATTCATCAACCATCAAACTATGATAATCGCCGGCTGTCAATTGATCATGAAAAAGAATCCTCCTTGAGACGATGTTAGTTTCACATGGTAAAACAACTTCATGCCCATAAACTAGTTGATAAGGTGGAACTTGTATTGATCCACGACATGCTATCCGATAGGACCACAAAGATTTAGCCAATGTAGTGTGCCACTTTTTAGGTTGTTCACCAACTTGATCAAACTCTTGTTAGATGCCTCTGCTTGTCCATTAGCTTGTGCATAATAAGAAGATAAATTCAACAACTTAATGCCCATGCTCTCAGGAAATTGAACAAACTCATCGGACAAAAAGATAGACCCTTGATATGTAGTGATTATTTGTGGTATTCGAAATCTATATATGATATGCTCCTTAATAAACTCAATAGCATCTCTGGAATGAACTTTCTTTAATGGAATTGCTTCAACCCACTTGGTAAAATAATATGTGGCCACCAAGATAAATTTGTGCCCCTTGCTTGATGGTGGATTTATCTAGCCGATCATATAAATTCCCTATCCTCTGAATGGCCATGGCTTAACTATTGAGTTCATAGCCGATGTAGGTGCCCTTTGAATTGCTCCAAATTTCTGACAATCTTAACACACTTTATAGTACCTGAAACAATCTTCTAGCATTGTCGGCCAAAAATACCCAACTCTCCTAATAAACCACGTCATTTCGAGATGATTAATGAATCCTGTTTTTGCATATGTATGCTGCATGTTTGGGAAAATTCCTGTTTATACAGGCACCTGGGGACACAGGTGGTTGCTACACTTACTTGTGAAAATACAGCACTTTGAAAAAAAAATTATTTCTATAGTAATATAGGCAGGCACGTAATTGATTAACAGTGCATGACAACGTCAGGTAATGTCAATTCCTACATCTAAGAAGAGACATAGAAATGACTTATGGTTTGTTTGGCAACTCGACGGAAGGGGATTGGGAGTTTATATGAGGAAACTGACGGTGAGATTAAAATGGGAATTTTTAATCCCAATATCTTGTTTAGTAGAGGTGGCGAAAATTGATAGAGAGTTTAGTTGAAGTTTAGGTCATTAATGAAAACGGATGGTTGAGATTTGTTTAGGCAGAGTAAAGGAGGAATTCCCTCCCAATTACCACCCCCTACCCAGGTATGAAAAGGAGAGAGTTCCTTCCTCAATTCCCCATCCCCATCTCACCAAAATTCCCATGTCTCCCATCCAAACAAAACAGTTAATAACCTCATCCCTCTAAACTCCTAATCCCTCCTAAAAACTCCCCGCAACCAAACGGGCCGTTATGGGCTTTGATACAGGGCCTGGGATGGTCACAGAGAGGGCATCAGTTGGCCTTGAGGCTGCACACCAAAGACAAGGAATAAGTCCACTTTGGATCCCTTAACTAGTGGCCAAATCTAATACGTATCCATCAACCGCAAAATCAGATATGACGACTCCCCTAGCTATTAAAACTGTCTAAAACGACTCCCTTGGCGGATTGAAAGGGTAGTTTCACTGATGTTGCATCCACATGGCAACTTAGTCATCAAATAAAATAAAAAACAAGCGGGACCCAGATGTCATCCCCACAGTCTACCAACCTCTCTCCCCTTTCTTCTTCTCAGCGCAAGTGCGGTAAGGCATTGGGAGGACAACGGGGAGCTGCGGGATGATGGCGGGGTTCTCCTCTCTCTCCTATCCCGGCCACTAGTGCGTTGGCGCTGGTGGTGGAGTGGCTAGCCAAGTGGGGATGCGCGGCGGTGGTGGGTTGCAAGCCGACTGTGTGGTACGGGAGGAGGGAGGATGGATGGGAAAATAGATATAGAAGCAAGACAGTGGTTGATAAACCTTAGTTCCACTCGACACTCACGGCTATTGTTGGCCCGATCTTTTGGCGAGTTGATGATAACTACGATTTGGGAGAAAGTTGACGACCCGACTACAACCGTACAAGATGTTGTGTTGCGCCTTAGTGATCGATACACCTCTCCGTAGGTTGTTGATCTTGCCGATGCAGATCAACCTTATTCTTGCTAGCAAATCGAAGAAACAAGCATGGACAAGATAAAAGCAATCTGATGTTGCAAATAGCAATTGAATACACACAATAAGTTGGGGTTCTGAAGACAAACAGATGGGCGGTCTAGTCGACACGCGCACTGCAAGCAAGTAGCAATGACTAAACTTTAATCTAAACAAAACCTAAGAAACCATAAAAGGGTACCTATCTATTTAAGGAGGTAGGATGACAACCTAGGCCTCTCTAGGGTCATGTTCCACCTGGTTGGGGTGCACCGCACATGGGCCCCACTTGGGACGGGATCCAAGACAAAGTTACAAGCCCACATGCCCATTACAGGTGATGCAACACCTTGTTTCTTCAATTGCGGCCGACTGAGATGGAATTTGGCAATGAGGCTAGACCCATATGAAAGAGGAATCTGAGAGCTTTCCATCAAGTACTCATGGACCCAAAACGGAGCTCGTATGCATATTTGGCGGCCATTTGAACTCGGCAATGTAGCATGTGACCGAATCGGATTACAGCACTTGGATGACATGATCTTGATGTATTCTTGTTGATCCATGATGTGAGCAACGGTTGTATTTATAGTAGCCATGGACACATCACTTGATAAATCGTGAGTTCCACTCGACACTCACGGCTGTTGTTGGCGGTGAGTTGATGATAACTACAATTTGGGAGAAACGTTGACGACCCGACTACAACCGTACAAGACGTTGTGTTGCACCTTAGCGATCGATACACCTCTCTATGGGTTGTTGATCTTGCTGGTGTAGATCAAACTTATTCCTGGAAACAAATCAAAGAAACAAGTAAGAATAAGATAAAAACAATTTGATAATGCAAATAGGAATTGAATACACACGATAAGTTGGGGTTCCAAAGACAAGCAGATTTGGACGGTCTAGTCGAGACACGCGCTGCAAGCAAGTAGCAATGGCTAAACTTTAATCTAAACAAAACCCAAGAAACCCTGAAGGGGTACCTAGCTATTTAACAATATGAGAGGACGACCTAGGGGTCCCTAAAGTCGTGCTCCACCTGGTTGGGGCGCACCCAACATGGGCCGGGGTCCCAGACGATGTTACAAGCCCATAGGCCCATTACAGGTGATGCAGCACCTTGTTTCTTCAATTGCGGCTGATAGAGATGGAATTTAGCGACAAGACTAGATCCATTAGAAAGATGACACTGAATCTTTCCATCAAGTACTCATGGACCCAAAATGGAGCTCGTATGGATCTTTGGCGGCCATTTGAAGTCAGCAATGTAGCAGTTTGTCAAATTGGGTTCCAGCACTTGGAGGCCTTGATCTTGATGTCTTCTTGTTGATCCATGATGTGAGCAACGGTTGTATCCATAGTTTCCATGGTCACACCGTCCTCCCCTTCTTCACGGAATACCATCCTCGGTTTTTCCATATGGTGCTCTTCGCATGGTTCATTTAAAGCCACCTGTTTCTTCAAATCAAAACTAGAGAAACTCGAGATAATGATTTGCAATAACAAGTCTCTCTAAATTGCATGTTTTGTCCACATCTACATGAGGTTCTAAATCCGAACAGATGTAAACTTGTTAACGCCAAAATTTGGTATGCCCTGGAATTATCATTGGCCTAGAGTCAGTATCGGTTTCAGAATCAGCCGATAGATACTATCTGTCGCTAGCAGTTGTATTCTTGATGGATTCGGTTAAGGAAATCAATCAATTAAAGGAAGCTTATCCAGAAGAGTCCGAGTATAAAGAAGATGCGGTATGATAGTTTATCTATTAAATTAGGAAGTATTTGTTAGTTTCCTTTAATTTTTAGGAAAGTGTGTTTAATGTCCGATTAGGACTTGTGTTTTTCCTTTTATCTTTAGAAAAGTCTATTTCTTGTCCAATAAGGACTAGTATCTACCCATGGGTATTATGTACACTCGGGGTTCATTGTAATCTATCTCTCGATTAGTACAGCTTCGGCGCATCGCCACTTTTCACCTTTCTACTTTTTCGACAAGCTCTTGCTTGGAGTTAGGGCATCGGCTTCGATCTTCTGACAGAAGGTATGACTTGTCTCAGCGGTTTGCGTTAGCGGATTAGGGTGTCACTTTAGATTTTCTAATCTATCTTCTACAACCGTTGTTTATCATATATATTAGTTAATCTAGCTTAGCATCTTAATTTGATCATATCGGCAGAGATTCATTTTAGGGTTTGTGCTACCGGCTAAATTATCTTGCTAGAGTAGATTAACTAAGGTATCCACCACCCTGAAAATCAGTAAACGGCTTGATTAGCGCTCCACCTGGTTGGGGCGCACCCCACATGGGCCCCACTTGGGCCGGGTCCCCAGACGAAGTTACAAGCCCCTAGGCCCATTACAGGTGACGCAGCACTTTATTTCTTCAATTGCGGCCGACTAAGATGGAATTTGGCGATGAGGCTAGATCCATTGGAAAGGGGACTCTTAGAGCTTTCGATCAAGTACTCATGGACCCAAAAGGAACTCGTATGCATATTTGGCGGCCATTTCAAGTCGGCAATGTAGCAGGTGGCCGAATAGGATTCTAGCACTTGGAAAATTTGATCTTAATGTCTTCTTGTTGATCCATGATGTGAGCAAAGGTTGTATCCATAGCAGCCATGGTGGACCTTTGGTTGGATCCGATCGCCTCATTCGTAGAGGGACCCAAGGTAGAGATCTTGATGGCTTTGCCGGATGCATCGCTAGGAGGTAGACGAGGAGTAGGAGGCCGGCCACGCCAAGATGCCCGTCGCACCTGCCTCGTTGACGATGCTCGTGGAGAAGAGGAGTCAGCAATGAAGAAGAGGTGCTGAGGCCATGGGCACTGCCACGATAATAGGGTTGCCACCGATGGCTTGAGCACAGGCTACACGTGCGACTTGTTGAGGGGATTTAGTTGGACTGGTCCGTCTCCGTCGTCCTCACCACAATTACTCTTCGCTCTTCCCCCATCTACTCCACGTCCAGTCCACTCTTGTCCCAACATCACTTGGTCACCGTTGCCACATGATGTTCCTCCGTCCTCCCTCCTCCCGCGCCACACTATCGGCTCGCCGCCCACCGCCGCCCTACATCACCACTCGATCGGCCACTCTGCCACCACCATTGGGGCGGAAAGGGCCAGAATGGGAGAGAGAGGAGAGCCCTGCCATCACCCCACCGCTGCTCCCTGTCATTATCTCGGTGCCCTGCTGCTATCAGGCCGAGAAGAGGAAGAGAGATATGGGGATGACAAGTGGGCCTCACTTTATTTATTTAAATTTATTTGATGACTGGGCTACTATATGAATGCCACGTCAGCAAAACCGCCCTCTAAAACTGTTGAGGGAGTCAAATTGTACCAGTGTTAATAGTTGGGGTCGAGCTATTCTGTACTAAACTCAGTTTAGGATACAAATCAGTTTTGAGAGACAAAGTGGAGTTATTCCCAAAGACAATCATCACTCGTTAGGAAAGAAGAAAAAAATGGGCCGGGCTTCAAGCACTGGGCTTTGGGGTCCAGTCAAACACTTGCAGGCCTTTAGAAATGGGCGTAACTACGACTAAACCAGCTACCACTCCATCTATAAGAGGCACCATCCACCTATACTTCAAATACAATTTTCTCTTAAACTACTCATCTGATCTACGATCCGATTACACGGTTGTATTCGTAACAATTAAATCTTTACAACAAGATCTCACATGATTATATTTTGATGAAAAATCACAAATTACTTTTATGATATGTCTAAATTACTTTTAGATTTCACTAAGTTACTTCTTAGATATATAAAAGTAAATTCAGTAAAACCTAAAAGTAATTTACATATATTATAGAAGTAACTTAGAACAAAACGAAGGTAACTTTAGCATATCATTTGAAGTAAATCCGTTGTAGAGATAAAAATATGACTCTATCTAGAAATTAAATTAATCAACACAAATTATGGATTCAGTCAAAAAAAACACACAAATTATGGAATTAACTAAAAAAATAATAAAAGTAATCACCTCAGAGCATTATGAATGTATAGGAAGTATTTTAATCAAATCTAAAAGTAATATATATATATATATATATATATATATATATATATATATATAGGGAGATACTATACTACAGGTGGGGTGCGTTGTATTAAAAAGCAACCCACCCCTAACCCGGGTCCCAACTCGTGCCGATCCTATTAACCATAGTAAACCAGTTACTAATTAGTACTATCAACCTAATCCACCATACATATTTAGTGACTAACCACCCATCTGTTTTCCTTTTTTTTTTGGATCTGAACAGGCGGAGGTGCTCCTAGCGGCGAACGGTTGACGGCCATAACCGGGGAGGACCGCCAGCTTACTTGACAGTGAGCAGATCAGCCATCCTCCATGGTCGTTCCACCACCGGATCTGGCTGTTAGGATCGACAAGCAGGAGGCGACGGATCCCAATCGTCGAAGGCGACGGTGACCAAGGAGCGACAGTTGCCGTCGCCCGTGGAGGACAACGCATGCGGCGAGGAGCCAAAGGGGCGCGAGACCACCAGGGCAACGCCATCAGCTGGAGGTAACGCACTCATGCATCCCTCACAGGTCTGACCTGATCGTTCGCCGGATGAGGAGGAGATCAAGGCCCATGCGCAGCCACTACCGTTCCGGCAAGGTTGACGCCTTGACGGCACAGTCTACTGCCTCCACGATGACATCTATGTCCAGGTTCACCACCATCTCCTCCACATCCTACATGCTTTGCACTTTGCACCACTCACGTTCCTTCTCCTTTACTGTATCTTGTGTTGCTTCCAGTCTATGGTTGAATTTACTGCAACCTGCTTCTGAAAAAAATCCGCATCACTCTGATGATTTCTCTCTTTCGTTGTGTGATTTCCACTTAGAAAAATCTCTTCAAATGATTTTGTAAGCGAACAGGTTCACTGGTGAGATTTAAAGAAGTAAACGTTGCTTGGAATGTACATGCTGTCAAGAAAATTTAGGTGAACTAAATCGTTAGGCCTTTTTGGTTTCTTCTGAAATAGTTGTAAGTTTGTTTGGAGAAGAGACTTTAATTAAGACCAAGAGAAAGGGCACATGTAAATTTGTTTATTGAATAAAATTATGTTTCTCATGAATACACCATGTAAATTTGGGTGCACTATGTGAATCTGGGCACATAGGCTGAGGTTTTAATACATCATTGCCCACTGCAAAGAAAGGACTGAACTATTAATTGTTTTGAGTACTTATTTACTCTCTAATCTTTTAACAGAAAAGGATATTGGTTGTTACTGGTTTTAGATTCAGTTAACCTGGGCAAGTGCAATTAGCCTTTGTGTGACCTTGTCAGAGATATCTTCAAATTGGTTTGAGTTCTGACATACTATAGTTCAGATGATTGGAGCCTTGAATAATCCACAATTGAAGATTTGAATGATCTTACCATTTTCTTTTTGTCTACATATAGTACTTGAGTGCATGCTTTTGATGTATTTCTAAAAATTTTTCACACGTGTAGAACAAGTGCAAATGACAGTTCAGTGTTTCTTGCATGGGTGATGGATAAATGTTGGCGGGGAGGATTAAGGAATCTGCAACACTGCGTGGGCTCGACATTGATGTGTGGCACTTGCACTGTCCGGCGTCCATGGGTCTTTCTCTTAGCATATTGCATTCCCCAGCTGAAGGTTCCCTGCCATGAATTCAGAGAAGAAACAACATCTAGAGAAATATGTATTCCTGTTCTTTAGACAGTGCATCATTAGACTACTACCTCTATTACTGCATGAAGTTTGTATATATTAGCAATAATGTGGCTACATGATGTTTGTATTAGCAGTAATGTGGCTGTGTTTGGAATTAATTTAATTCCATACACCGAGAGAAGCAATGTTGGATACTATTCTTCTTGTTCAATATTGTCCTATTGTACACAAAATAGAACATTATGTCGTCAGGTTGTGTTGTATTTACTAATGGGCCAATTGCGATAAGAGTGAGGGAGGAAAAATAAAAAAAACGTTAGTAACTTAATTACTAACGTGGGTTAACAGCCTCAGTAATCCAGTTACTACATACTCAGTAATCATTTTACTGTTAACAGTGAAATTTGGTAAGCCCAAAGTTACCATCGGCTTAGAGTCAGTATCAGCTTCAAAGTTCTAGAATCAGTCGATGGGAGTCAAGTCGCCATAATGTCGTGTTCTTGGTGGAGTCGGATCAATCAAAGGAAGCTTATCTAGAAGAGTCCGAGTTTAAGAAGGATGCGACATAACAATTTATCTATTAATTAGGCATAATTTGTTAGTTTCCTTTTATCTTTACCAAAGTACGTTTAGTGTCCGATAAGGACTTTATCTTTTCCTTTTTAGTTTCTTTCTTGTCCGATAAGGACTAGTATCTCCCTATGGGTATAAATATGTACACCCAGGGTCATTGTAATATATCAATCTATCGATCAATAATACTCTCGGCGCATCGCCACCCTCTTCCCTGAGGTTTTACTTATCTTCCGGCGGAATTTGGGCACCTGACGCGGGGCTGCATCGGCTTTCGATCTCCAGCGAAGGGGTAAGTCCTACGTTCTGTCGGGCCCTGATGAATCTGTCAGCTACGTTGGTGTTGTTCAAGGCTGCATCGTTTCGATCTCTTGGATCGCTCTGGTTTGGTTGATATATTTGCCTACCTGATATCTCAATTCTATCTCTAATTGCATTGTGTTTAGAGACGCATCGGTTTAGTTGGGACTGTCTCGGATAGGTTTGATCTCCTGTCTTAGCCGATATATCTCTACAATCATAATGTTGTTCTAGATAGACTTGTTATATCCATCACATTAGACAGATCTATCGGCTCATCGAGTATTAGATTATCATATACAATCTCGTGTTGCATCGGTTAGGTTCGACCTACTAGATTGTTGTTGATAATATAAGTCTTGTTAAGCCGATAGGTTCATGCTAATGTTTTATCGGGGTGCTAGCCGATAAGTTATCTGGACGTTGCATCGGCTTGTAAGGATTGCATATACATATAAGTTGGATTTAGCCGATCGCAACAAAGGTTTCACTGTTTAATCTAATCTTGTGGATTTTATGACATCGGACCTCCAGCCGATGTATACTTTAACCTTCGGATCGATACTTGTTCTACTATATCATATTGTTAGCCGATTGGTTTACACTGGACTATATTATTGTTATATTTTATTACACCATCATCAGCCGATTGCCTTTATATCATTATTTACATCAAGTATCAGAATCTACATTGGACATATAGCCGATAGCTCAAAACCCTATCGCTATCGGCTGGTATCGGCATCGCCTGAGATTGCTCCATCGGCTGTTTAGCCGATCGGCTGTTTTATCTACTGTTTACATATCTTGTCAGTTGCAAGATCAAACTGACTGGCACGCTCGCATCTCACCAATCTTTGGACCTGCACTGGAGCTAAGCAGATCTCCCAGGCCGGCGTGTTCGATTTTTTTCGTTAACATTTACTAATGTGCCAATTGTGATAGGAGTGTGGGTGGAAAGAAAAAAAAGTTAGTAACTCAATTACTTATGGGTTAGCAGTCTCAGTAATCCAGTTACTCATGGGCCAGTAGAGAACCAAATAGATAGGAGTGTGGGATGAAAGAAAAAAAACGTTAGTAACTCAGTTACTGATGGGTTAACTGATCCAGTAATCTAGTTAATCATGGGCCAATAGAGAACTAAACTAATAAGAGTACGGGAGGAAAGAGAAAAAAGTTAGTAACTCAATTACTTATGGGTTAACAGCCTCAGTAATCGAGTTACTTATAAGCTAGTAGACAACCAAACTGATAGGAGTGCGGACAGAAAAAGAAAAAAGGATGGCGAAGGATGCGGGATGGGTTGGTTGGGAGGGTGGGGGGAGGTGGGTAGTTCAGGGAGGGAGGAGAGGTGCTGCGAGGGGAGTAGTTTAGTTATACCGCACCCTGGATGCGGTTTAGCGCATCCCTACATATGAATATATATATATATATATATAGACATACACACACATACTATACCGCACCTGAGCTGCATAACAACTAAAACGCCCCCTAGGTAGCCCACAGCCCTCGCCACCCCACCCGAGACACCCACCATGCTTTCAACCGGGAGTAATTTATTTACTATGAAAACTCTTACTAGTATTTATACCGTTTCAATCGTCCGCCCCACAGCAAATCCCCTGATTTTACCCTCTCTCCCTCGATTTTTCTGGATCTAGCACAACCGACGACGAGGCGGCGGTTCGTGCTCGAGCCAGGCGGCGACGGTGAGGAGCCTCGGCCGCCCTTCGCGTGCTGAAATCCACCACCATCGACCTCATCCCCGTCCTCTCGAGCACCGAATCGCCCACATCCTCCACCCTCTATCCACCGCCTTCTGAGTTCTGAAAGGCTAGTCCGACCAGAGCGAGGGTAGACCCCGATTTGGTCGCCTGGAGCCAGCGGTGGATAACGGCAGGATGCAGGGAGAGCTGTCGGCTCCGTAGACGATGAGCAGGAAGGACGAGCAGCACAGGCGTTGGCGTGGAGAACAACAGCGGCGACGGTTGACCTCGCCAAAGTCCGAGAACTGCTAGTGGGTGCGGTGGAGGATCAACGATGGCGTCGGCCGCCAAATTTTCTGCTCCACCAAACAGGAACCACGTATCCTCCCATCCCTTCCCCATTTTCTCTTCCTCATTTTTAGGATTTGGCTGTTCGATCTGTTATTCTCTCTTCCTGCTGTTCGATATTTGCATTTTCATTATTGCTGTTTTTGCAGGGGATTTTGATGCTAGCTTGTTCTTGCAAAGTGATTTAGCAAACACATGTTTCCCTTTTTCGAGAGATTGAATTTGCCAGTGGTCAGTGGTGGAGTTGCTGGTGGTAGACTCCAAGCGCCCTCTCCTTGCTCACAGCGTGTTCCACAAAATGTCTGTGAGAGCAAGAAGGTCTGAAGGTTAGTTTCCCTCTACAGTGAAGGAACCATTATTTCCATTCATGGTTTATTGTGGAGAGCCTTACAAGAAATTGATCGTGGTTCATTATTAAAAACGCACCCAGGTCATAGTGATTGTTTTGTTAAAGATGCAATTTATGATTTTCTGCTTCTAATTGAAGCAATTCCTGATTTGTCGCAAGATACAGTTGTGATTTTCTATATATGTCTGTGCTTGGGATGTTCACTTGCAACCTGAAGCTTTGGTTTGTTCAGTTGCAACTGAGCTAATGTTTTTTAGCACCTTCATTTTGTTCTCTGAAATTTTGGATAGATGAAATATCAAGGAGCTCTATTGGATAGCAATTCTCTGCAATTTTGTGGTTCAACAGAGCAGATCGAGACAATTCAATAGAGCATATCGATACAATTATCTCTCATGTCCCTGCCCCTGGTGCTGCCGCCGCTGATGTCACTTATGACGTTGTCAGGACGGCGCAGGATTTAATTTTTTGCTTTCTCATTTTCAGGTACAATAGATACAATAGAGTACATTATGCGCATGTTAATACAGCCGAGTACATTTTCAGATCCGGTTGCTGGCCAGTGGCATGGAGGAGCAGCCGCAGCCACCTCCATGATGCGCCACCGTCGATGTCCGGAGCCACTGCCAGCCATCTCCGCCACTAACCACCGGCCGGTCTCTAGATCTATGTTATATTGTCATGGAGTAAAATATTTACTCACACCATATGATTGTATTTATGCCGTGTAGGCTTATTGTAAACAAGTTACTATTATCAAATTTCTCATAGCAAAAACATTTACCGTGTGCATTTTATGGAAGAAGTAACATCATGAGATGGCCACCGTGTTAGTAAAATAAATTACTAATAAAATTAATCAACGGAGAGTAAATGATTTGTCGAGATAAGATCGTGGGTAGAAAAATCAGGAATGAGGCAAGGGTGAAGAACTACCTTGAGAGTAATACATTTACTGAAAAAAGAAATCAACTGAGCTATTGAAAGAAAAAAAATCAACTACGAGTAATACATTTACTGAAACAAAATCCAACTGAGAGTAATATATTTACTGAAAGAAAATCATTTACTAAAAAAAGACGTGGGAAGAAAAAATCATTTACTAAGAGAAAGACCATTTACTAAGAGAAAGACGTGGGAAGAAAAATTAAGAAAAATCAGGACAGAGAAAAGTTGGGGTGTGGGTGGGGGCGGTTGGGGGTGGTGGGGGGCGGTTGGGGGTGGGAGAGGAGAAAAGGTGCGAACTGGGGTGTGGATAGGGGGCGGTTGGGGGTGGGAGAGGAGAGAGAAAGGTGGTTTCCTGAGTAGGGGTAGGGGGTGGAGGTGGGGATAGATTGTGAAGGGAGCATTTTAGTTATTACGCACCCTGAATATGGTTTAGCGTTGTCTATATATATACATATATATACATATATATATATATACATATATTCATACATATATACATATACATACATATACATATACATATATACACACATATATACACACATATATATATATATATATATATATATATATATATATATATATATATATATATATATATATATATACATACATACATATATATACATACACCCGGGAGTACATACACCTGCTCTCATCTACTGTCCATCATCAACCAGGCATGATCGAGCCTTTTATTGGATCCGCCCACCGGCCATTGCACCCGTTAATATTTTTATAAAAAAAATACATATTCCTTAATTACCCCGCACTAATCGGAATTATGTTGAACGCTGGAATAAATCTCTTGTTCCCATGCGGTAGTGCTAAACCAAATCGCAACAAACCGGGTCCCTAGCTAGCGAGACCGCGATCTATGGATGATTCGGTGGCAGCGGCGATGGCGAGACCAATCGGCGACTCGGCATCCATGGTGCAGTCCATCAGCAAGCCGGAGCTGAAGGCGAGATCCATCGACAACTCGGCATCGACGGCGATTCGATCGACGTCCACGGGCGCCGTCGACTGATCGATCGCGCGCGATTGACGTCCACGGCCACGTTGCGACCCATCGATCGGTGATCGATCAGGGTTCATGCATGCATGGCGCAGCCCATCGGCAAGCCTGAGGCGACGACGCGATCCATCCGCTCGCTGAAATCATACGGCAACGGCATCAAGCGGCGCCGGCGACATCACAGCATTGTTGTATGTCTACAGCAGCGGCAACGTACGGCAAAAGTCCCCCTCTAACTGAAGATCACGGCAGACCATCCAACGAATAGCAGGATTTGTCTGGTAGAAACACACGCTTTTCCATTCGTTGTGATTTGGTTTCAGATTATAGTCATTGGTATGTGCGCGTGTATCGATCTGATTTGCCATCATCTTCTTAATTTTACTCCATTATCGTCATAATTATACTCTATATAATCTGTTGTTGATTACTGTATTACTACGAGATCAACTAATTTCATGTGGAAACAAGAAATTGTTTCAAAAATTCAGTGGGTTGCTTCCCGTTTGTTGCATTAATTATAGCTACAATAAAGTTGATCCGGTTCTTTACGTAATGAAATCAATTTGTTAGGAGGTGTATATGAGGTTGCTAACTTAAAAAACAGTATGTACTTTGACAAATTAAGTATATACTGCTTCATGGGTAGTATATACTGAAAAAAATTGGTATATACTCCTCCGATGAGGATTGTAATATATACTACTTATAAAAAAATAGCACATACTCCTACCACTTATGAACTATAAATGGTATATAACCGGTCTATTTCAGTATGTGGCTTACATAAAAAAAAATCAATATATCATGCCATGTACATGTGCTTTGCTTAAAATTTGTTGTGTTGTGCCACGACAAGTACATACTGCTTCTAAATAAAAAAAATATACTACTACCGAATAAAAATGGTATATAATGTTGCTCACCAATAATAGTACATATAAAAAAGGTATACCTTCAAAAAAAGAAAGGATGAACATCTTCAATGCAGTATATACTGCTACTAAATAAAAAAAGTATATATACTGCAACTAACTAAAAACCGGTATATACTGCTACTTAAAAAAAAAGTATGTGCTGCTACTAACTTAAAAAAGCAGTATATACTGCTATTAAATTAAAAACAGTATATACTGCTGTTAAACTAAAAACAGTATGTATTGTTATACTAACCTTTTAAAAAATAGTGCGTGCGTACTGCTACTTACTTAAAAAACAATATGTACTACCTTTAAAAAATTACCAGTCGAACCATTGTAACTTACTCCGTTTTATAGTGTAAGTCATTCTAGCATTTAACATCTATATGGACGTGGGTAATGCTAGAATGACTTACACTATGAAACGGAGGGAGTAATTTTATCCAACGGTACCTGTACACGCTGGCGATGAACGTGATTCTGGATGGAGCAATCAAAGAAGCTAGACGAATGAAGCAGTAATGAACCAGTATATGCATTGTTAATTATTAGCATGTTCTAGTAAATCACAAGTATTCTAGCAAGGGATTTAGTATATACTGGATGCCACGAAATTAAATGCTACTAGAGAGGAATTTAATATATACTGGATGCCACCAAATTGCATGCTACAAATTTTTTGAAAAACAATTTTCTTTAAATTCGAAAAGCAAATTGCTACCGTGCATGCAGTAATTTGAAAAACAAGGAACGGTATTTCCTTTAAATTTTCTTTTTAATCCAATTATTTAATATCACCTAATGGATATCCAATAAAAAGAGGGTGTACATACACCTGGGTGTATAGAAATAAATATAAATATATATATATATATGAATGATAATTTGTTCAATGAAAAAAGACATAAATTAAAGCTACTTTCTTTTGTTATAAGTTAGTTGTATAATATATGTAAATTACTTTTAGACTTTACTGAATTTACTTATATATGTCTAAGAAATAACTTGGTGACATCTAAAAGTAATTTAGACTTATTATAAAAGTAATTTGTGATTTTTCATCAAAATATAATCATGTGAGATCTTGTTATAAAGATTTAATTATTATGAACACAACGGTGTAATCGGATGAGTAATTTAAGAGAAAATTTTATTTGAAGTATAGATGATAGGAATATTTCCCCTACTTGCTCAATGGATTAATAGCAACCAAAACTCCTAAATTACTAGCACGTGGGTGTCTCTGGTTAAGACTAATTGGAGAGGCCTCTCCAATTAGATTTATCGTTTAGAAAGGGAAGGCAACAACAGTCAATAGCAGATGGGGATCAATGAATAGCTGCATTGTCCCCTTTCTTCCCCAATGCTCTCGTATCTCAAATTCTGATAATCCCCCGCTTCTTCCCAATTTATTGCTTATCCTATCCTATTCTTCTATTTCTATGTGAATTTGTGTCACAAAGCACTTTATCTTGCGTTGGAATTGAATTATTCTCCCTGTGCATGTTGTTGATCTGTAATATTTGAGTTGGATTGTAACAGATTAAGAAAGGAAGAGATGCGATAAAAAGAATGGGAAAGAGAAAAAAATGAAAGGGGAAGTTGTAGAAATTTTCTGAAGTTAGTGATCACTGGGAAAAAATTAATGCAAAAAACCGACAAAAACACGAAGCCCAACAAAAAGATAAAAACATCAAACATATTTTTTAAGTAATTAATTAATTAGATAGAATCCTTTTCTATTTTCAAACGTCTATTACAATTAAGCTAGAATTAACACGATAAACACTGATTTAAAATTTTAAGGGTGTAGCTATATTTATGGCGCCATATTTTTCATCAAAAAATAGTCGGCATGTATTTATATTGTAAGTCCCTAAATTACATATGTAATTTTAGTGTATTTACAATGTAAGTCTCAAAATTACATATGTAAGTACTAAAATTACATATGTAAATTTGAAAATTACATACTAATTACATATGTAAGTGGGGTGTAAATGAGGTGTAACTACTATGTAAGTGGCTGAAAAAAAATCGACTATAGCATATGGCGCCATATTTCTAGCAACTCCGAATTTTAAAATACAATAAATTATTCCCCAAATTGGGATGTGATATATCTGAAGTCATGTAATTAATTCCTGGAAGATTGAATGATTCTGTTCTATATCATGTACATAAACGTATATATCTCTGTTAGAATGGGATGTGGCAGTCCACAAAGCTGTGCTAACTTTTGAATAATGGTGATGGTTGGCTAGGTCAACAGGAACCATACTGGCAAACTGGTGTCCTTGAATATATATATATATATATATATATATATATATATATATATATATATATATATATATATATATATATATATGCTTGCAAATTGTACCAACACATTTGCTTAACTCCCTTAAAATCGGCACACACGCTAGCTTAATGTCCTTGATTGTTGCGTGGTGGTAATTTAATTACTTTAATTAGACGCATGATTAATTCGTGCAAGGAAGCTGATCCATGTGTTGTCATGCTGTAAACGTACAAGAGGTGCCGCGCATGCATATGCATATAGCAGATGCACCTATAAAGCAATAAGCTAACCAATTATTATGGGGAAAAAGCGGTATGAAACAAGCAATATGAAGAAGCTTAATTATCTATTAAGCAAGCTTGTGTAAAATTGTGAACTCCTCGAGTCTATCCTATATATTAGCCGAACGTTCTCATATGTCCATGTATGACTAAGAATGTCGTTTGTTTACCTTCTATAAAAAAGGAATGTCAAGTGTTTTTAATGAGCTGCATCAACGTGGATGTTTTACTGATGTACGAATACGACGGATTAAATTATTTATGGTATTCATTAATTAGTTTTCCTTCATTTATGTTGGCTAATTTAATACTGTAATAAATACATCTTACGATACTGTAGTAAGTAAATATATCCAAAATGGATAATATAAACAACAATTAGGGTGATTAAGTGTCTAGATATCTAACTATCTATCTATCTCTATCTTATCTGCTATTCTGGCATTTCCTAAGAACTTCTAGATGAAAAAAAAAACTAGCCACTTATGATCCTCTCTTACTGTAAAGTTATAGCCCACTAATTTTTAAAACTTAACATGTAAAGATGCCACATCATTATCCACTAACAATTATTATATTTAATTTAATCATTATTATCTATAATTTAATAATTTATCTAAAGCTTAACATGCAAAGATTCCATAAATGCAATTATTACATTTAATCATCATGCAAACATGCTATATTATCTATAATTTAATAATTTATTAAATTTTAGATATTTAAATTTAAGCATGTCAAATCACCCCACATAATTCACATAATATTTTAATATATCTCTCCATCATTTTTTTATAATATCCTATATAGCTCATTCTCACTTACTTCGTGTTATTTTTCTTTTCTCTCATTTAGTCATATCACATCAATTTTTTTTTAAGTTCTTAGATGATCAATCTATGGTTCGAAAAAAACTCTCTTCTTTTCTTCTCTCATTAAGCCATATCATCTCAATTTTTTTATTCCTTAAATGTATGGTCTAAATTATCTTCCTTCTTTTGTTCTCTCATAAAGCAATATCATCTTACTTTTACATTTGAATTATCATTCTACATACTATTTAAATTTAAATTACATCAACTTATGTAAACTTATGTTTATATAAGCTTATATTGTTTAATCTATTTTACACATTATTTTACTTATCGTTATTATAGTAAACTCCCGCAGCAACGCGCAGGGTTTCACCTAGTTGTATTAATTATCATGATCATAGACATGTATTTAACATTATGGGCCATGGTAAAAAAAACCTATTTGTTATGTGACCCCTTTTCAATTGGTAAATAAAATGTATAGATTGTCGATCATCGTACGGTGTTTAGCAAGCGATACAAATATCCTGCAGTAACACGTCGAATATCATTTAGTTGACTTTATAATTAGCCCAATCATAGTATTTCACATCGATTGAGATCAATTTGAGTAGTGATAATAAAATCAAACGTGAGAAAAAAAAAGATGGTCATGGTATTTTAAAGATGGCATTTCCTTGTAATAAAATCTATATCTATACCTAATTAAAAAATACGTAAGATTTCCGTATTTTTCTTTGGTCCGTTCCTTTTTTTTTCCGCTCTATTTTTTTTCCACGCGTCGCTGGTTTTTTTTCACAAGCGATCACTATGCGAGCGGTGACTGCTGGGCCAAGTGGACAGGGATGACGGCCCCAGGGAGAGAAGAGGGAGGAGAGGAAGCGGGCCGGCTCAGGGGAGGAGGAAGGAAGAATGGGACATACTTGGTCCAGACTTAGAAGAGAGTTTTTATTTGTTTTTAATTTAAATTAACTATTGGAATTATTTGGTATTATTAATATTAGCAATTGAATTCTGAAAAATTCAAATAAATTCTAGAGAGTGTGATTAATCATGAAGAATTTAATAAAAATAAAATTCAGTCATGTTATTTTATTTTCCACACTTACCATATTTACAAATTGATTTGATTCTACACCTACCTAATTAAAAAAATACACAAGCATTCCGGAAACTTTTTGAGCATAGCCCGTTATTGCATCATCGCGCGTCATTCTGCTTTCTCATACTCTCTGCTTCGTCCATTGTCTGTGCAGAAGTAGGATAGAACACGATGATCGATGGGTGCGTGGATCTATGCTGGAGTAGGAGAGAAACATGTCCGCACAGAAGGTCTGCGTTTACATCGGTCTTGCGGTCACTAACGCACAAGTCTGAGCCTATGTCATGTGTGCGAGCGATGCATGCTCAACAGTATAAGGCCCACACCAAATTTTGTTAGGCCAAACAGTGGTAATTTTTAGAATTAATTAGTTTTCAAGTCAAATAATTACAAAATCTTATTTCGATGGATAGCGTCCAAATTAATGTGCGGTTATATTTGATTACATGTGTTTTCAGTTTCCTTGGTTCTTTTGGTGAGAAGATGCAACCAAATATTTATATATTCACAGTTAAAGTATGCAATTATACCGATGCATGGAGGGTTCGGCGCCTGTGAACTGGAAGAAAGAACCCATTAAGATAGGCATGATCTCTTCTCACCAAAAATATATACATTTGGTCGATTGGTTTGGCATCACATGGAATTGGGTCAAAGAGTTAATGTAACGTTGGGATTGAATTGAACTAACTATAATTATAATTTCTTTGATGTATCTTCTTTTGCGGTATTTGACGCAGGCTTTAATTTGTGATTGCATTGTGTGTTAGCTTAGTGAAGATAGTGCCGTGCTAATTCAGAGCTGATTTAGACTATTTTGAATAGGTTAATTAATAATTCCATGTAAAGGATATGCTTTGCTTAAATTATGACGAAACTTGAGACCTGCAAATCTGATGTTTATTATAATTTATTTTTTTCTGTTGCAACGCACGTGTATTTTTCTAGTCAAAAGTAAACAGCGGGAAATTGTACTAAACCAGTGAAAAATAAATTTTTATAAAAGAAAATGTGAATGGGTGACAGCAGAGAAGAAACAGAAAAGGTGCCTAGAGACAGGGGAAAAAATTGAAAGAAAAATTAAGGAACTTAAACAACTAGCTAAACACATACCCAAAAATTTTCGTATAGACGCTCGAAACTTTGGAGATAAAAAAAGGTTTAACTCAAATTTGAGAGAAAAACTTCTTCCTAATCCTTACGGTAAAAAATCACTTGAGAGAAGAAAAATCAAGGGAACTACTAAAATCGCAAAGTGTCTTTTGATAATTTTTTTTCTAAATGTAACCATGGTATACTTAAGTACAGCTCAGTACTGGAGAAATGATCTTTTCCGTGTGGTGAAAAACCACAATAGTCCCGGTTCAATATAACTATAACAAATTACAGTGTATTTACACTGTAACGACATTCTAACATCTAAATTACTGTATGAAGTTACATACAACTTTTTAATACTTATATAATTATATATAAGTTATATTAAGTTATAATAAAGTTACAGTATAATTACACTGTAATTATTATTATATTGGAAAGTTTTTTAACAAAAAACCTTGTGGTAGTTTTTAGTTAGATCCCAAAATCAATAAACTCTGGTAAAAACAGGGGAAAATCAACCTCTTTTAATTTTTCAGATATTTACTGCTTCCCATCCCCCTGCCGTATGTTCCTAGCCCGGTACTGGGTTCACAACGTTGTAGTGGCTGTACTATACCATGTACTCCAAAGAATGGAGAGCATGTCCACAAAACATATGTATGTCAGCATGTCCAATTAAGTTAGCTTAATTAGCTCGCAATTGATGCCGATCAGGTGTATATACATGCATGCTAGCTATTGCTTTATATGGTACAAATTCATCACCACTTTATACTAAATACATTTTACCTGACTGATCTGTATCATCAGGAAAAGGTTCTGTGTTGCCTTGCTCCTGTTGTCAACTGTCAGGAATTTAAACAAGCCTCCACGACCATATATTGTCACAATGTCACACGCTTACGTGTCCATGCAAATATTACTACTGCTAGCATAATACCCGTGTGCGCAATGTTTTTCTATTGTCATACATTGTCCTTGTGCTAATTTTGCTGTTATTTTGTAATTATGAAAAATCCATAATATTCTATTATTATATTTTTCTTTCGACGGGGTCTATAACATGTGGGGGCTGCCAAACTAGCAAAATATGGTCTTCATGGGTGCTACATGATAGTTAGGTGGTGATGGTGACAAATTAACTCACCTTCCTTTCCTTTCCTTTCGATAGGGTCTATGGCATGTGGTTAGGAAATATGTAAAGTTTGATCTCAAAGTTTATTGGTCTCGCGTGGTAATGGCAATGGTGGTGAGTCTGCCACACCACCACCCAACCACTGTCTTTTATATTAGTATAGATACGATCACTTCTACCATAAAACATTAGCTATAATACAAGAAAATAAATCAAGGAAAACTTGGCCTATTTTATCCTATTGCGACATGAAAAGTTAAGATGTTAACACTTTCTACAGTACAAGGCATTTGACGGCCTATTTTAATTCCAAAATATAATAGGTAAATTATGATATTGATTATTTAGTGCTCTTGTTACAGAGAATGTGCACGTGTTCATGTTTAAACACCTATTAAGCGTGAACACCAGAAAGAGAAAGAGAAGTTCAGGGTGTACCAGTGTACCAGTGGCGGAGCTTGTTTTTTTTTTGAAAACCAGCGGAGCTTGGTTGATGTAGTCAATCAGATCGACTCTCGGTGCAGAAAGATGTTCACAGTGCAGACCCACGGGCCATGAACGACCTTTGGGAAGTGGAGGAAGTAGACAATCAGACGCGAGCAATCACGCAAGGTTCCACCTCTAAAAGCCTGATAGCCCATCTATCACTGCAAATGTCACCATGGCCAATCAACGCTACCAGGCATGGCTAAAAGATTCAGTTTTTAAAAATATTTTTTAAACTATTAATAAAATTAAAAAAATAAAAAGGTCAAAATAATAAAAAAAATTCGCAGCAGTAGCGGTAGGAACAGTGAAGTTGTCTCTTTCCTTTTCTAGTTCTCGAATAGTAAAGGAGTGCCTCTCATATATATGCATGCAGGAGGAGAGGAGAGGAGAGGAGAGGAGAGGATGCAGTTGGACGTCACCATAATCTCCATCAAGTACTAGTAATGGTGAGAGTTTATTGGCTATGGTTAATTGAGTCAATATCACTTTTTGAAGAACCTACTGTAGAAGTTCTACCAGATATACTGACAAGAAAAGAGTTGACCTAGCTTATAAAGAAAACTAGGTCCAAAAAACATACAACTACACATGTAACTATATGAAAACCGACAAAACCCCACACAGGAGACAAAAATGCAAAAAGCCTGTGATGAAACAACTGTGAATCACATGAGCGACCGAGGAAAGAGCAGGACCTTCAAGCCATATCCTCCAAGGATGGAAGCAACGACAATGCCGCTGCCAACACCCATCCAAAACTTGACTTGGTTTTCACCTGAAGAGATAGAAAGTCATCAAGGCAACACCTTCAAGGAGAAGACGGCACCTGCAGGCATCGATGTCGCCGGTCATGGATAAAGGCCATGCAGGGCTTTTGCCCATGACTCTCAAAAGCTGCAGGACCTCCAACGATGCCAGAGCGAAAGCGTTGAGTGTTATCATTGCCCAGCCCATCGGCTAAACCCAATGCAGCAGCTTCGGCTGCACCAAAATACGAACACTCTAGCACCATAGTAATCACTACAAAATCAGCACTACGACAGGTCCACCTTACCAGAAGCCTCGACAAAGCATTGGCAAGGTCAAAGTTCCCCCGACCACCAACTTGGGAAACCACTTTCATACACAAACACCTTCTCATCCCCTCAATGGCTCCATGACCGAAATCTAGAAACATACCAGCCATAAGAGAGGGGGAGCACCAAGGAGAGGAAGGAGGCCTGGCCGACCGAAAGAGGAACAAAAAGATGAAGACATGGGCACCAAAGACGATGTTGTCTTTTATGTCTCCGACGACCCAAGAATCGTCGGACTTCGCAGGGACGACCAAGAGAAAAACAAACGATGACCAAGTGAGCAACCTACACAACAACCCCTCCTTGCAACTGCAGCCACCATCAACCACCTTCAACTTCACCACAAGAACAGAGAGGGGAGAGCTGGGGCGAGAAGCCTTGCTGCGAGGACCTACAACCATCTTCGAGGGAGAGAGTGAAAAATGGGGGAAGTGTAGGAAATGCAGATGGTAGTTGTGGAGGTGGGTGAGGGGGAGGAAATAAGTGCCGCCTAGAGGGAGGAGTGCCAATGCCAGAGAGGTACGATGACCAACGGCAAAGAGGCAGGAGCAGCAGAGGGGAGCCCTAGTACCCCGGCACCAACACACTGGCCAGCGCGCCGCAGGAGTAGCCTCCTGCACGCCAGTGAGATCCACCATCGACACTACCCGGCCCCTGTCAGAACAAGGTAGGGCGGCCAGATCTAGATCAGCCAACCGATCCCCGGGACTCCACCAACTCTATCGCTACCACCATTCGGCCAGGCAAGAGCTCGCTATCATCACCGGGGAACCTTGTCGCTGGACCACCACGGTCACCGCCAGCCAATCTTCTCCCTGCACGAAAAGGCAAGCCACCATGGCAATATTTCCTTGTTACCGCCATCCTAACTCGTTGCGGTGGACACCGACGGTCACTCTGGCGGTGGTGAGGCAGGTAGAGAAGGATTGGGAGTGGCGGCGGTAAGGGTTTCTTCATCTGCCTGAGTCTGCCCACGCGGGGGCGACGCAGGGCATAGTTTCTATAGTGTATTGTAGTGAATCAATATCATCAACAGCAAATTAACTATCGGAGTTTATTGGCTGTGGTTAATTGAGTGAATCAATTATTCATCAACAGCAAAATAAATACCTCAAGCGCGAGCGAGTGGCAAGTAGGTAGTCTCCTCTTAAGTTCACATACAGTCAGGGTTTGAAATTTTGGTTCGAAATTTTGGTAATTTCATCCCCCACCGGCATACTCAAATCTCGCCCGAAATTTTTGGTTTTTTGCAAATTTTTGTGAATTTGGAAGAATTTTATTCAAATTCAAATAATTTCAGCCAGAAATTTTCGAAATTACTGAAATTTTGGTAATTTTGGTCACCTTCGGCATAAAATCCAATTTCAAAATTTCAAACCCTTCATACGGTGCACTAAGAGTCCACCGGCCTGCTATTAAAGTTACTAGGGGATTCCCCGCGCTTTGCTGCGTGAATTACTAAGTAATTTTCAATATTATTTTTCGTTACAATTCAGCTAGGAGTAAAAAGAAAAAAAATCAAATCTTAGGGCTTATCAATATTTATCATGAAACAAATGAAATTCGCACTTTAATGTAGAATATGTTGATAAGTATATATTAAATATTATAAAAATGATAGAGAGATTAAATATTATAAAACTATTGTGGAAAATGATGTGAGAGGTGGTGATTGAATATGCTTGCATGATAATTTGTAGAATTAAATAGATTGTAGATGCTCTTGCATGCTTGCATGAGGTTGAATATGTAATTATTGTAGTGGGTGATGATGTGGCATGGTTGCATGTTAAGCTTTAGAGTTAGTGGGTCATAACTTTATAGAAAGTATATATTAGTGGGATGAAATTATGTTGATGATAATTTAACATGTTTGTATTTGAAAAGCTCTTAAATTATAAAAACTATAAAGATATAGCATGTTTGCATGATGTTTAAATGTGATGATTGTTAGTGGATGATGATGTGGCATCTTGTTAATTAGTGAATGATGATGTGGCATCTTGTTAGTGGATGATGATGTGGCATCTTTGCATGTTAAGTTTAAGGAGTTAGTGGGGGATAACTTTATAGTAAGATAGGATTAGTGGGATGAATATTCCTCAATTTCCAATATGGGATTTTCTCCTTTGTAACTCTCTAGATTAATCGTAGGCCTCTCAATTTATTTGATTTAATTGAAAATAAAAGGGGCCAAGCCCAACTAAATCGAACAGTAACTTTTGCCACTTCTATCGTAATCTCTCGACAGAAACCAACGGTCATCTTAGGTCATATTTTCCCTGAATATATATGTTGTGATTACTGCAAGCATTTGCAATAGGAATTCAGATATATATGTAAAGCATGCATACACATGAAGTTGACGAGATAGAGTTGCCTCCACACTTTGCCCATTTCCCTAGTTTGTCCCTCTCCATCTCCTAGTGAACCAACGTTTTCAGCTTGGGCTACGTCAGATTGCCGTCCCTTGAAGCAACACACGACCGATCGAACACACAGTTGATGCTCATCACTTTTGCCTGCACTTGCACATATATTCGTACCTCTCAACATCAAAACTCGCTAGACAAGTTAGTTATAGTTAGTTATTAATATACCGGTATATAAGTCATCTCTTCCAAATCTTTCCTAGTATGCACACTATCATTACTATACACGCATATATTCATCAGCATAGTAGCTAGCTTGTTGGCCTCTATCTCTATCCCTCTCTATATATTTTCTCCCTAGAACTATTTCTCTTCTCTTCATATTTCTCCCTCTCTCCCTCTCTTTGTAACACAAACCAAGATGGGGAATGGAGGGCGATGCATGGTGGAGGTGGTGATACTTCTTGTGTTGATGGCTATGTCGCAAGGATGCGATGCGCAGAATACTACCGGAGGACTGACGAGAAAGAGCTTCCCTAATGGCTTCGTCTTTGGAACCGCTTCATCGGCTTATCAGGTTTCTTCTTCTTCTTCTTCTTCTTCAACTTCGACACGTCATGATGGTCTTGGGAGAGGTCATTCTCACATGTACTCCCTCCATCCAAAAGTTGGCAAATGAAAAAAATCCTGATACACGGCAAATGAAAAACAATGTCCAAACAACGGAGTTTTTTTAACTAAAATATCTAAAAATTAATTAGATCATACTATAATAATATTGTTATGCTGGAGAATATTGCATTGGCTCTGCCCTTGGTTCCTGGATTGATCAGTTAGCGCCCAGTTTTCTTACTAGAACATATGATATTTTGTTTCTTTTTGGAGACCACTAGAATAGAAGGGGTGATCTATCTGATTAATTTGTCCATATATATCATGGTACATGAGAAAGAGATTTGAATATATTTTCCATGGCACCTCTGCAATTGAACTGTTGCTTCACATGCTTTTGAGATGATATCTAGTTGGAAAGAACATGGAAAAGAGTCTGAGCTAAACAAGAATAAGGCAAAAGAACAAGTGGTAGTGCCTTGCTCCCGTGATATTAGGATATGTGCTTTGTCTGTCATGACCGACTCTCTCTTCAATGCCCTTCTTTTGCTTGGAAGTCATATGGCAGTTTTTAATTAGCAGCAGATAAAAAAGGATATCAATATTATGTTAAGCACCGGCCACGTATAATCATCTCAATGCCAAAAAATCCCCCAAAAAAAATCTCAATGCCAAAAAAATAGTCTTCTCCTTCATCGCTTTCGTTGCATATTTGTAAGGATGGTGAAAGCAATGGACAGATTAATTAGCCAGGATGTACGTGCCCTAATTAATTACACCAATAATAGAAAAATCATAAATTGATCATAATTGTGAATACACAGGCATATATAAACTATTTTCTATTAATATTTTTTGGATAATGATCATTGCTATATATGGCTAACGGTTTTGCAAACCAGTATATACCTAATTAAGTTTGGTAAAAACAAAAAAGAAAAACATGCAAACAGGATAATCTTAAAGTGTTGTAATGGTCCCTGATACAATACTAGGAGATATTTTGGACATTTACCTTATTTGGAAAATCTACAAATACAAAAAAATTGCTGCAAACTTCTTACAAAATACTGGTGGCAAATTATTATTATTATTGCACCTTTAAATTCTATAAACTTTCAACTAATTAAATCAAATGGTTGAGGACTAAATTTCCAACTAATCCAAGCTATATTTAACTAAATTTCCCATTTCTTCTTCTTCCCATCTTCTTCCCCAAAGTCCAAGCTTCCACCACAGCAGCACTACGACTATATTTCCCTTTATTCCAGATGACACAAAATAATTATCTTCGAGTGTGTGTTAGGGGTGTATTTGTGGTATGCGTTGTGAGTTTTCCGTCTAATCTCCAAAAGAAAAATTCAGCCAATGAAGCGTGTTCTATGTTTCCTTTTTGCATGAACTGTAAAGTAACTGTTCAGGTTTGTGCCCTCCTATTTTACATCATTATATTCTTCATCTTTACCTAAGCTATGTTAGAAAAATCTCTCCTAAAAAAGTTGTGTGTGTATCCTGTTTCAAGTGTATATCTATTACACCAATCGATTGGCACCGCTCGCTAGAATGCTTATTTTGGCTACACAAAAGTACTGATCATAAATAAGTAAAACAGTTGAATTCAGTAATATCCACGTTTCAATTTGACTATTAAGATGATTAATATTTGTTTCATATTTATCTATTTTTCCTGCAGTATGAAGGTGCTGTCAAGGAGGACGGAAGGGGGCCAACCATTTGGGACAAATTCGCACATACATTTGGTATCTTTTTTCCCAATCACTGTAATCAGTATTTAATCATCTCTAGTTTCCTCAGGGCCAAGTCAAGCAGGATAAAGATTCAGTAATTATATTTTTAGGTTTGTAATTCTGGTCGAGAAACATACGTAATATATGTAGTGGTATACGACTCAAGATGCCTATGGATTCTTGGTATATCTGGCTATCCTTGCCTTACCTTGTTTCCTAGTTCTACTATCTTAGTACTACTGTTACTATCAATAGTTATGCCTGCTTCACGTATGGAACAAGCATCTCTCGACTCTCATGTTGTATAATTTATAGGTTAGATATTCAAAACCTGTATGCAATTATGCTACCACAGATTAGATATTTTTCTTTGTCATTACACTTAATATCAGTGATCCTGATTGGTACATTCTGGGCATGTGTGAAACCATATAGTAAATAGCTTTGACTATTGACTTGGTCGAACATATGGAATAACAAAGAAATCATTAAGAGTTGACCTTTGATCATGAAAATTAATCACCCATGGTTCAATATTATAAGCAAATATTTGCCTTACTTATTTTCAGGAAAGATCATTGACTTCAGCAATGCTGATGTTGCAGTGGATCAGTACCACCGTTTCGAGGTAGACAATTGGACACTACTCTCTAACACAGAAAGTGAAAGTATATCTATCTATTTTTTTTGATCGAGTTCAAATTTTGAGATTACTGTGCTTGTCATATCAATATTTCAGGAAGATATTCAGCTTATGGCAGACATGGGGATGGATGCATATAGATTCTCAATTGCATGGTCTAGGATTTTCCCAAGTATGTAATATAATAATTCATTGGTTAATATGGGTATTTCCACTTGTATCTCTTCATTATTTTGCATCTTTCTGTTATAATGGTCACACATAACCTTTGAAGTTTTTCTTCATTATGAAATGTTTTATCTGTGGATAAACAGACCTGCACTACTAACAATAATCATATCTGCACTCTTATTCAGATGGCACTGGTGAGGTCAACCAGGCAGGCATTGATCACTACAACAAGCTAATCAACGCATTACTAGCTAAAGGTGGACACTAAAATTGACTCCCCAAAACCTACAAATTGAAATGTTTGAGCTAACTACTTATTAAAACATAGGTTTAATTCACTACTGAATCTAAAGTTTTCTTAAATTTTACTGACAAGTTGAACATCTCCCCTAGGAATTGAACCATATGTAACGCTCTATCACTGGGACCTTCCACAAGCTTTGGAGGACAAGTACACTGGGTGGCTTGACAGGCAGATCATGTAAGCATTGCAAACTTCTCATGCAGTTACAATGGCTATTCGATCTGTAACAGAAGTACCATGATCTTGTTGCAGCAATGATTATGCGGTATATGCCGAGACGTGCTTCAAGGCATTTGGGGACAGGGTGAAGCACTGGATCACCTTCAACGAGCCCCACACCGTCGCGGTGCAGGCCTATGACAGCGGGATGCACGCACCGGGCCGCTGCTCGGTGCTCCTGCACCTCTACTGCAAGAAAGGGAATTCAGGCACCGAGCCCTACATAGTTGCTCATAACATGATCCTCTCACATGCCACGGTTTCAGACATATACAGGAAGAAATACAAGGTAGGTGAACAATTCTTCTGCATATAGTTCAGGCTTCTGTAACTGTAAGCATGATGTATGTGCTGCTTTGATATTGCAATGCTTTCTCAAGTCAATCCTGCATGAAGATTTGTCCATAGATCATTTTCAGTGTTCAGTACGTAATTCGGTAACACAATGATGCAAAGGTAAAGCTTTCATGTTTTTCAGGCAAGTCAGAATGGGGAGCTGGGGATATCTTTTGATGTTATATGGTACGAACCAATGTCAAATTCCACAGCTGACATTGAAGCCGCCAAGAGAGCACAGGAATTCCAGCTAGGATGGTAAGGTTCACAACTCACAAGCTACATATTTTCTTGCAAATTCCACAGCTGTGAGACATTCAGTACCACTACTGTGACAAAATGGACAGAACCATTGCACTCTGTTCTGTAACTACTGTAGTTTTTCCTTTGTACTCAACCCTGTACTGAATTTTGATAGAACCACCATTGATGAAATGCTCAATTTGGTATGGAAGGTTTGCGGATCCCTTCTTCTTCGGAGATTATCCGGCAACGATGAGATCGAGAGTGGGAAGCAGGCTACCCAAGTTCACGGAGAAAGAGGCTGCACTTGTGAACGGATCACTTGACTTCATGGGGATCAATCACTATACCACATTCTACACAAAGGATGACCAATCTACTGTAATAGAAAAATTGCTGAACAACACCTTGGCAGATACTGCAACCATCAGTGTCCGTAAGTTCCACTTTTCATTCACACTGTTTTCTGAATAATAAGAGAACTAAATGATAAAAAGCACAAAGCACACAACTGGGCTAACTACTTCTCAGATTGCTTGTGCTATGAGAAAACTAGTCGCCCATTGTGTTCTTTTTGCAAGTTTGGATGATTAAATTTGAAAAATTAGCTAGCTCATGACTAATTCATTTCTCATGCCTGCATTTTTCAGCCTTCAGAAATGGACAGCCAATTGGGGATAGGGTAATTAATTCTGCAACATTACATCCTTCTCATGTGAAAATAAAATTGACATTAATATTTTTTTCTTTTGTTGTTAATTTACTGCAAGATTTGAAAACCTTGATTTGTAAAACTGAACTTGGTTTCTGAACTGACTGAGCATATGACTGTTGATTCGCCATGCAGGCCAACTCGATATGGTTGTACATCGTGCCTCGTAGCATGAGGATCTTGATGAACTATGTCAAGGACAGATACAACAAACCAACTGTCTACATAACAGAGAATGGCAAGTGTACTTACGTTATTTGTGATTTGTTCCTGTATGCTTAAAACAAATACTACAGCCCTCTACCGACCGCTTTCTGAGGTGGTGGAGCCAAGCAACAAAGAACCGGCCGAAGGAGGTGCGGAAAGGGATTAACTCCTTGGTAACCTTAGTAGCTTGGGAGATTTGGAAGCACCGCAACGACTGCGTTTTCAATAACGCCAATCCTAGAGTAGTGATGGTCTTGCAATAGAAAATGAGGGCCATCTTTGGGGTGTTGCTGGAGCTTCTCGCCTTTAAAAGCTCCTTAGTGGGACGGCTAACCTAGGCAACCAAGCTCCCCGGGTTGTCTAGTGTGTGTGGGTCTTGGTAGGAGGGCTCGGGCACTTCTACTTTGGTTTTTTATTTGTGTTGTGTTTTTTTATTGTTTTTTCTTCCCCTTAATAAAATGAAATGCAGCTCTCCTGCGTTTTGGAGAAAAAAAATGTCAAACATAAAAATTGCTTCAAGTTTAACATAACAAAGTTATAATCTTTCGAATAAAATTTTCATTGAAGTTTCCTCGCAAGAACAAAAACTCAAGTAATATAATAGATTCTCTTCTTTTGCCTCAGGAATGGATGATGGCAACAGCCCCTTCATCTCTCTGAAGAATGCCCTCAAGGACGACAAGAGGACCAAATACCACAATGACTATCTTACAAACTTAGCAGCCTCCATAAGGTGCTTAAACAATGACACAATTGAACTTTCGGTTATGAATCGAGGACTAATTTTCCCTGTTATGGTTGACACTCTAATAACTTTATTATGCAGGGAGGATGGTTGTGATGTTCGCGGGTATTTTGCATGGTCTCTTCTTGACAACTGGGAGTGGGCCGCTGGATACACCTCGAGATTCGGATTATACTACGTAGACTACAAGAACCAGAAGAGATACCCAAAGAATTCAGTGCAGTGGTTCAAGAATCTCTTGGCATCCTCCTCTTGATCAAATTTAGTCGCCTATATATCAAGATGCCTTGATCATTGCTACCCTACTACTATCTAGTTGTGATTTATACACGCAGGATTGCATACCGAGCAGTGACCATTCATGTATTCATTGATTGTATAAAGAGATATCATGCATGGACTTGTTGTACATAATTCATAATATTCTTGCACCAAAAACTGAATAAACACAGATTGTAATAATAAAACAGATACATTTTGATGCTACAAGGAAAAAGCGCACATTTGGTCTGATTTTCCCCTCAACTATATATAAAACCAGTAACTATTGTTCTATCAACTTTCAGTACCATTCACATTTCATTCCTGGTCTTGAACAAGACTGCTATTCAATGACATGGCACCATATTTGGCAAATCAAAATAAAAAAACACTTAGGAAGTGAAAGAAAAGAGAAGAACATGAGGTGAAAGCAGGGTTTTCAATTTCGGTTTGCACCGAAATTTCAGAATTTCGGTGCAACCGAAATTTTCAATAATTTTGGGAATTTTGAAACTTTTTTCCCGAAATTACTTGAAAATTTAACAAATTTTGACTGAATTCGAATAAATTTTAACTAAATTTGGAAAAAAGAGGAAATTTTGGGTGAGAAATTTGGTTGCTTGTGGGGTGCGAAATTACTAAAATTTCCACAGTTCCGAATAGAAATTGATAACCATGGGTGGAAGTGATATGAGAGCTCTTACAAAACATATAAACAAAAAACTACTACCTCCGTTCTAAAAAATAGAAACTTTGAAGTATGTCCAAATATATAGCTAAATATTACTATTATATTCACAGAGATACTAGATCTATTGATCTCTAGTCTGGGCCAACAATCCAGGGGCAGAAGGAAAATTAGGACGACCATTAGCTATCGCGAGCAGCCCAACAAAGGAGGCGAAGTTGAAGGGCAAGCGAAAGAAGGAACGTGTGGTTGGGACGAAGTAGCTGGGAACCACTCCCTCCACCTCCTCACCACTCTCCTCTATTTAATCAAACCATCCACCCACCATGCGCCTCACCACCGCGACGAACACCCGACGAGGAGAAAGAAACCACCTGATCGAGCCCGTCTCTTTGCAGCCGCAGGAGAGGAGGACGAGTCGTTCGTTGTGCAGCAGGAGGCGGCGGCGAAGATGTCGTGGCAGACGTACGTCGACGAGCACCTGATGTGCGAGATCGAGGGCCACCACCTCACCTCCGCTGCCATTGTCGGCCACGACGGCACCGTCTGGGCACAGAGCGCCGCCTTCCCGCAGGTAACAAAACCACCAATTCCTTGATCGCCACCGGCCGCTGTTGTTCTTGTTCTTGCGTGATCGATCACCAGCCACCGTTGTGAATTCGTCTGTGCCTGTGCAGTTCAAACCGGAGGAGATGACCAACATCATGAAGGACTTCGACGAGCCGGGGTTCCTCGCCCCGACCGGACTGTTTCTTGGACCAACCAAGTACATGGTCATCCAAGGTGAACCTGGCGCTGTCATTCGTGGCAAGAAGGTATATACGCATCGTATCTGATTTCTAACCATGGTTTGCTGTTTCTCATTATCTCTAACCTTGATTGATTTGCAGTTTCTTCTCATATGTAAACCACGGGTTCTTGTTGCAATGGTTGGATTTGCAGGGATCAGGAGGCATCACGGTGAAGAAGACCGGGCAGGCGCTGGTGGTCGGCATCTACGACGAGCCGATGACCCCAGGGCAGTGCAACATGGTGGTCGAGAGGCTCGGCGACTACCTCGTAGAGCAGGGCCTGTAGATCACCGTCGCCATCATCGTCGTCGTTGCTACAGTTCAATTCGTCAGCAACAAATTAAACGGAGACGAATGAGAGACACACACAGCACATAGTAGATCTCTATGCTATGCATTTTTCTAGCCACCGTGCATGCATGCATGGGGATTGTGGTTTAATTTTCCTCTCCTCTTTCCTTGTCCACCTCCGCAAGCATGTTCTGGATCACCTCTTGTACGTTCTGCCATATTTTGTTTGATCCCATTTCTTCATGCCGTTTTTGGCTAATAACTTTTTGTATTTCTTTCTGACGTGGTCATTTCGATTTCCATTGGAGTTTGGAAATGTAACAACAAATGTAATTAACATGAGAAAATTCCTTTGACGCCGCTAAAATCACTTATGTTTTTATGCTAATTTTGCTAAAATTAGTATTACCCTTTAATTTTTAATTTTGACGTCTTCTGCCCATTCTATCAGTTGACCTTTATATTTAAAAGATATTGAAAAAGTCCATTTTATCCTTATATATGCAATGAACATAAAGTTTAATTTTGTGCAGTCTATGTATGACTTTTTTCTAAAAAAAAATTGCTACGTGATACTTTTAAAACGAATCTCTAATATCGAAATTTGTGCAAAAACTCTCGCAGCTGCTCGTGCCACGTGGCTCAACTGGTTTCACCGGAAAGAGCTCCTGCCTCGCGTTTGTGTTGGCGTGACTTTTGCTAAAAAAAATAAATGGGCCCATGGACAACTGCAAAATTAACAGGCCGTGCAAAATATGGAATATCACTGGACGATTCTAGAGAAATCAGAAAAAATCCAGATTTACCACAACCAGCCATATATGCGGTCAACCTTTAATAATATTATAACACAAATTATGTGTAAATTAATCGTTGGTGCACGTCTTCACTCATCTCCACGTAAAATTGTCATATATGCGGTCAATCTCTAATCTTATAATACAAATTTTGTGCAAATTAATAGCCATATATGCGGTCAATTTGCCGGCATGCCAGCCGGCACGCTGATTTTCTAGAATATATTGAATATGTGAGTTAAACATATGCTGTAGAAGTCACAATATGCTACTTAGTCATGAATACTACCTAACATTACAAACTTATGAGTACAATATCTAATCTATACTACAAAAAAGTAGTGGGGGTGATGAATCTGTCACCACCAATACCATCACTGACATGTGGTCCATGATATTAGGGTTCAGGTGAGTCTACAGTCCGTACTATGTAGACTACAGCTCTTTAATTTTCTAAATATGGCATTTTGTTTGTTTTTAATATGAAAAGTCTTGTTTCAACCAACTAAAAATATATTTTTTTAACAAACACTTAGTTTTGCTATTTTCAAGAATCCGTTGAAACACACGGCTATTTGGCTAGTACTTTGAACAACATAATAAAAAAAATTCCAACGTTCCTACCATCCCCAAGGCAAATTAGACATTTCCATAGCTATTAAATAGTCATACTAAAAATCATACCAATGACGAGGACATCACTGGCTATGATATGACCAAGGCTATATTACACATTAATAAATTAAAGGTACATATTCTCTATCTAAGATTTACTTACTATATATTTAAACAAGGGATATGATGCGGACATCACTACTTTGGATACACACAACAATCCTCCAACGGTCATTCAAGGACCGATAACAAGAGCTCGTGCGCGACAATTGAATTTAGAGGTGAGCTCATTCCTATGTTCTTCTTTGTATGAATTCGAGAATAGATTGCTACCTAATGATTATATTGTGATTAGGAACAATGGAGGGGACAAGGAGACACTTGGAGAAGGACTTAGAGCCATGGATGATCATCGAGGACGTCCAAGTCAAGGTGGAGGCCCAAACCAAGTTGAACTCGGGTGCAATTCGGAGTCCAGGACCAGTCTGCACTAAAACGGGCGCCCAGGTCGCATACGTGCTTGGATTGAAAGCTAAGAAGATAACCTTTCCAATGGTTTTGGTCTCACGTCCAAATTCTTTCCAAGTCAATGGGAATCGACCGAACAATTTGACGTCCAGAATTTGTCCCGGTGCTGCGTCACCGTATTTGGGCCTTTGGGCCGTGTATCGTGTTGGAACCCATTAGGGTTGCGTCAAGAGGGGGTTGCACGACCCTAAACTCTATATATCAGTACCCGCCGCCATCTTTAGGTTTTTGGGTTTTGCTTAGATTATTTTGTCGAGAACAGTTTCGCCGCTAGATCGGTTTGTAAGAACCCAACTCGTGAGCTTAATCATTCATCTGCAATTTTGGTTGTTTTCTATCTCGTTCTTGTTTGTGTTCTTCGATTGGCAAATAGGGATTAGCCTTCTCGGCGAGGTCATCCGCGATTCGGCATGGGTGATAACTAGAGGAGACGTGGTGCTACGATTGCGGGGCTCAAGAGCGTGCGTGTTCAAGAAGCCGGATCGATTTGTGTCGCGACTTCGCCCAAATCGTTGTTTATCAGAACCTTTTGGAAGATCGGGAACCCTAGTGCATATCAAGTGGTATCAGAGCTCTAGGTTCACCGTCAGGTTCGCTCAGTTTCTTTGCCCTAGATTAGTTTTTTGTTTTTCGCAATTATCCTAGAGTCTAAAGAAAAGCCAAAAAAAAATTAGTTTGTTAGTTACCTTAACCTAGACCGTGTTTAGCCTTTGCATGATTCTTTTTCAGAGTCCGTTTTTTCAGAGTCCGTAGTGTTGATTTTGAGTCCTAGTTTAAGTTCCTGTTGCTGGTCTAGTGCGTGTTGTAGTCTAGTCGTGTGTTTTCCTTTGTAACCCTAGCCGCCACCTTTCACCGTGTGTTAGGGTTCATCCTTTGAGAGCCGTTTCCGCAATCATAAACACCCATCCAGATCACCACGCATCACCAGAATACCCTACAAACTCCGCTGCCACCATATTGCAATTCCACCGCAAAATAGACTAGGTTATATCCCCTCTGGAAAACCTAGCCGGAAGCTGAAACTTCAAACAGCCATAACTTTTGCATATGGACTCGGAATCAGGCAAATTTTAAATTTTCGGATAAGAGAAAAAATTTGGCGAATCCAAAATTCTGAAATTTGGCTTGCAAAATTGTCTGTTCGAGCTCACAAGTTCCTGCACCTTGTTTATAGTGATTTCAGAAAATTCCATAGGCCACATATCAACTCCGATTGAGATGTAACTTGGAAGTGTGCCTATTTTTGTGTTCCGAAAAAAGGAAAAAATATCAAAAAAATAAAAGAAAAAAAAGTTGATTCCCACTAGTGCATTGAGCTCACGACGTGCTCCGTTGAGCTTATCTGCCAGTTCGGTTTTGTTGTTTTTGCTGAAACTCGCCGAAGCTTGCCTGCCAGTCTTTCTTTGCTATTTACTAGTGTCTTTTTCCTTGAGCCATTATTGTTACCACTATACTGTCTAGGACACAAGTAGACCAGCAACTAAGGGCAAGCGACTTGGGATTTTTATTCAGCATTACTATCTGTCATTGGATTGTGTACCACTCATATACATATATTTGGCCTTCCTAGCTCCACATATTACTTCTAGACAACACAGGTTCTTGATCCCTGCAATCGCTAACTACGCCTTCCAGGTATCCTTTGCATTGCTGGTAAGAACCTTATAAGAGCTTGGTTAGGTACTCCATACTGCTGATAATCGTTGAGAGGCACCACTACACCTGCGTACTAGATTATTAGGGATAACCTTTACCGTTTGTTGCTATTTTGGTGTTTCAATGGTAGGTAACGATGCTGAGAAGAGTCCCCAGGATTTTGCTGACTGTGTTAGTCAAGAGCAACTATGAACTCTCCAAGAAAATACTCAAAAGGACATCACGGAGGCCGTTGCAAAGTCTGTCCAAGATGCCTTCACTAAAATCGGCTTCCTGAACAACATGGAGAGGTTGGACAAGCGGATATCCACGCTAACTGATCGGGTTGCTGCGTTGGAGACACCTTCCAAAGAGGAAGTGAGCGGTGACGACGATGCTCATCCTGAAGACACGGTTTATGATTCCAGTGGCTATATTGACGCACCAGATACAAGGCAAGCACGGCTACGACATTGCCTACGCACAAACCGCACAGGTATGGGTGACACTCGCCACCAACAAGGTAATAATAATCATGTGCCTGATGATCCTTATGCTAAGATTAAGTTTAAAATACCATCTTTTTCGGGATATTATGATGCTGAAAAATACCTTGATTGAGAGATGACAGTAGAACAAAAGTTTAATGCCCACCTTGTACCTGAGCAACATAGAATTCGACAAGCCAGTAGTGAGTTCAAGGATTTTACTATCATGTGGTGGGATGGGTTATCTGATGAGGGGGTTTTACCTACTACTTGGGAAGAACTTAAGGTAGCTATGCGCGATAGATTTGTTCCTCCATCTTATCATAGAGATTTATGCAAGAAACTAATGCGTTTGGAACAAGGGGATAAATCTGTACAGGATTACTATGGTGAACTACAAAAGGGTGTGAGACGCTGTGGCATAGTGGAGGGGATCGAGGATGCTATTTGTCGTTTTTATTCTGGTTTGAGGGAGGAAATTCAGAACATTGTTGATTATAAGGAATTGAACTCTGTTAACTAGTTATTTCAGTTTGCTATACTTGCAGAGAAGGAAATGCAGGGGTGTGAGTAGTAGGGCAAGAACAAGGCGAGTACATACACTCCGCGCACGACGCCATCTGCGGGACTGCCCAAGCCCGTCTCTTTTCGGGCGCCTTCCCAGCCAGCGAGCAAGCGACCAGCTGCATCAGGAGTTTCTGTGGCACCAAAACCATCTCCACCACGACAAGCAGAGTCAGGTATAAGTTCTTCGCAGGTACCCGCCAAGAGTGCCTCATCTGTCGCCTCGACGGGACGCATTCAGTGCCACCGTTGCCAAGGGTTTGGGCATGTGCAGAAAGATTGCCCTAGTCAACGGGCATATGTTGCTACAGAAGATGGCTACATCACCACCTCTGACGTGGAAGAGGAAGAGGAGGAAGAAGAAGTTGAGGATGAGGATGGTGAAATCTTTGGTCGTGATGACACAACGGCCTACAGGACCATCATTGTGTAGCGGGCGCTCAGCACGCAGGTATAGCAGCCTGAGAGGTTGCAACGCCATAATTTGTTTCAGATTTTCTTCATTATCAACAACCGTCGTGCACGTGTGATCATTGATGGAGGTAGCTGCAACAACCTGGTGAGTTCTGATTTGGTCAAGAAGCTTGGCTTGACCACACGTACACATCCACATCCTTACCATATTCAGTGGTTAAACGATTCTGGAAGAGCAAAGGTAACACAAGTTTGTAGGGTATCGTTTTCCATTGGCTCATATGCAGATTCTGTTGATTGTGATGTGGTTTCTATGCAAGCTTGTTCACTTTTGTTGGTTCGTCCTTGGGAACATGATAATGATGCTACACACCATGGTAGGAGTAATAAATATACTTTTGTGCATAATGGAAAGAAAATTACCTTGCTACCTTTGACCCCTGCTGAAATTGTAGAAGCTGATAAAGAGCGAGCTGCTAGTTTGAAACTTGATGAATCTGTTTTTCCACCTAAAAAGGAAAAACTTTCACCTAGCTCTAAGGTTGAGGGAATTAAGTTGAAGGGTGGTGTTATGCTTGCAACAAAATGTGACATTGCTGAAATTTCAGATGATATTTGCTATTCCTTGATATGCAAACAAGCCTTGGTTTCTCTAGATGATATTGCTAGTTCGATACCTCCTGTTGTTACTAACCTTTTGCAGGAGTATGAGGATGTCTTTCGAGCTGAGATACCTCCGGGATTGCCACCTATGAGAGGGATAGAGCATCAAATTGATTTGATTCCAGGAGCATCATTGCCAAACCGTGCTGCTTATCGAACAAATCCAGAGGAGACTAAGGAAATTCAGTGGCAAGTTCAAGATCTTTTGGACCGCGGGTATGTATGTCAAAGCCTTAGTCCTTGTGCAGTTCCTGTAATTTTGGTTCCTAAGAAAGATGGTTCTTGGCGAATGTGTGTTGATTGTAGAGCCATTAATAATATTACTATTCGATATCGTCATCCTATTCCTAGGTTGGATGACATGCTTGATGAGTTGTGTGGTTCTATAATTTTCACAAAGATTGACTTGCGTAGTTGCTACCACCAAATTAGAATGAAACTTGGAGATGAATGGAAAACAACTTTCAAAACTAAATTTGGTTTGTATGAGTGGTTAGTAATGCCTTTTGGTTTGACTAATGCACCTAGTACTTTCATGCGCTTAATGAATGAGGTTTTAAGGCCTTTTGTTGGACGATTTGTGGTAGTTTACTTTGATGACATATTGATTTACAGCAAGTCTTTGGATGAACACATGGATCATTTACGTGCTGTTTTTAATGCTCTACGCGATGCACGTTTGTTTGCTAACCTTAAAAAGTGCATCTTTTGCACGGAACGAGTTTCTTTTCTTGGATATGTTGTTACTCCACAGGGAATTGAGGTGGATGAGATAAAAATTGAAGCCATAAAGAATTGGCCGGTTCCCCAAACCATCACACAAGTGAGGAGTTTTCTTGGTCTCGCAGGATTCTATCGCCGTTTCATCAAAGATTTTAGTACCTTTGTTGCACCATTGAATGAGTTGACGAAGAAAGGGGTGTCTTCCATTGGGGAAAGACACAGGAGAAGTCGTTTGACACTTTGAAGGACAAGCTTACACACGCACCATTGCTACAACTTCCAAATTTTGGTAAGACTTTTGAGTTAGAATGTGATGCTAGTGGAGTTGGCATTGGGGGTGTGTTGATGCAAGATGGTAAGCCTGTTGCATACTTTAGCGAGAAGTTGCATGGTCCTGTTTTGAATTATTTCACGTATGATAAGGAATTGTATGCTCTTGTACGTTCTTTAGAGACGTGGCGTCATTATTTGTGGCCTAAAGTGTTATTCACTCCGATCTTGAATCGCTTAAATATCTTCGCTCTCAAAATAATTTGAATCGTAGACATGCTACATGGGTTGAATTTATTGAATCTTTTCCTTATGTTATCAAACACAAAAAAGGGAAAGATAATGTGATTGCAGATGCTTTGTCTAGGCGCTATACTTTCTTGTCCCAACTTGATTGTCGGATTTTTGGACTTGAATCAATTAAAGAACAATATGCGCTTGATCCTGATTTTAATGAAGTGATGTTGAATTGCAAAGAGGGACGTACTTGGAACAAATTTGTGATCAATGATGGATTTGTTTGTAGAGCTAACCGTCTATGCATTCCAGTTGGTTCCGTTCGTCTTTTGTTGATACAGGAAGCGCATGGAGGAGGGTTGATGGGACATTTTGGAGCTAAGAAGACGGAAGATGTTTTGGCCTTGCATTTCTTTTGGCCAAGGATGAGAAAAGATGTTGAGAGGTTCGTGGCACATTGCACCACTTGTCAGAAAGCTAAGTCTCGATTGAATCCACATGGTTTGTATATGCCTCTTCCTGTACCTTCTATTCCTTGGGCCGATATTTCTATGGACTTTATTTTGGGATTGCCTAGAACTAAGAGGGGGAGGGATAGAATTTTTGTTGTGGTTGAATCGTTTTTCTAAGACGACACATTTCATACCATGCCATAAAAGTGATGATGCTGATCATATTGCTGATCTGTTTTTCCATGAGATTGTTCGCTTGCATGGTATGCCTTCTACTATTGTTTCAGATCGTGATGCAAAATTCTTAAGTCATTTTTGGTGCACACTATGGAACAAGTAGGGTACAAAGCTATTGTTTTCTACAACATGTCACCCACAAATAGATGGACAAATGGAGGTAGTCAACCGTACTTTGGGTACCTTGTTGAGGGCTATTTTGAAGAAAAATTTGAAGATGTGGGAAGAATGTTTGCCCCATGTGGAATTTGCATACAATCGGGTAACACATTCTACTACCAAGGTAAGTCCTTTTCAGGTAGTGTATGGTTTCAACCCTCGTGCCCCTTTTGATATCTTGCTTTTACCTACTAGTGAGAGGGTTCATAATGATGCTAAGGCACGTGCTGAATTTATTTTGAAAATGCATGAGACAACCAAGCACAACATTGAAAAGATGACTGAAAAGAATAGAATTGCTGGTAGTAAAAGTAGGCAAGAAGTTAAGCTTGAACCGGGTGATTTAGTTTGGTTGCACTTGAGAAAAGATAGATTTCCAGAATTGAGAAAGTGTAAGTTGATGCCTTGCGCTGATGGTCCTTTTAAAATTGTTGAGAAGATTAATGATAATGCATATAAACTTGAGTTGCCTCCCGAGTTTGGGGTTAGTCCCATGTTTAACATTTCAGATTTGAAGCCATACTTGGGAGAAGAGGATGAGCTTGAGTCGAGGACAACTTCAATTCAAGAGGGGGAGGATGATGCGGACATCACTACTTCGGATACACACAACAATCCTCCAACGGTCATTCAAGGACCGATAATAAGAGCTCGTGCGTGACAATTGAATTTAGAGGTGAGCTCGTTCCTATGTTCTTCTTTGTACGAATTCGAGAATAGATTGCTACCTAATGATTATATGGTGATTAGGAACAATGGAGGGGACAAGGAGACACTTGAAGAAGGACTTAGAGCCATGGAGGATCATCGAGGACGTCCAAGTCAAGGTGGAGGCCCAAATTCTTTCCGAGTCAATGGGAATCGACCGAACAAGTTGACGTCCAGAATCTGTCCTGGTGCTGCGTCACCGTATTTGGGCCTTTGGATCGTGTATCGTGTTGGAACCCATTAGGGTTGCGTCGAGAGGGGGTTGTACGACCCTAAACTCTATATATCAGTAGCCACCGCCATCTTTAGGTTTTTGGGTTTTGCTTAGATTATTCTGTCGAGAACAGTTTCGCCGCTAGATCGGTTTGTAAGACCCCAACTCATGAGCTTAATCATTCATCTGCATATTTGGTTGTTTTCTATCTCGTTCTTGTTTGTGTTCTTTGATTGGCAAACAGGGATTAGCCTTCTCAGCGAGGTCATCCGCGTTTTAGCACGGGTGATAACCAGAGGAGATGTGGTGCTGCGATTGCGGGGCTCAAGAGCGTGCGCGTTCAAGAAGCCGGATCGATTTGTGTCGCGACTCCACCCAAATCGTTGTTTATCAGAACCTTTCGGAAGATCGGGAACCCTAGTGCACATCAGGATGATGCAAGAATAGGCTCATGGAATGCATGGATGATAAATGAAGTTAATTGAGGACCAAACCATGACCTCTCCCAAGTCATCTCCAATAGTATAACGTCACTATTGAGCTATATAAGCCAAGAGATATGATTCAACATGTTTTGGTCGGATTTGGTCCTCCTAACAGTATCAACATGAAACGGACGTAGCCATTGATGCATATGGTTGCTTGGGACCCATGAGCACTTTTTAAAAAGATTATGATCGTATGCTTTCAGATGGTTTTCGTATCACATCAAAATTCCTCGTAAGCTATTCGAGATTGTGAAATCAAATGTTTGCCCTAACCAAAGCAGCAAGGTTGCTTTGCAAGGTGTTTTGGCCCTTACAAGTTCCAGAATTCATTTTTTGCCGGCCTTTCATCATCTTTCATTCTTTTGTGAATCCACTTTGGGTCTTTCTTGTTTTAAGGCCTTTCATCATTTTTGATTCTTTTGTGAATCCACTTTGGGTCTTTCTTGTTTTGAAGTATTTGCTATTATAACTAAAGAAAGGTGTCAATCAAAAAAACAAAGAAGAAAAAGAAAGAAAGAAGAAAAGAAAAAAAAAAGAAGAGAAGAAAGGGACAAAAGGAGGATAAAAAAAGGAGAAAAAAGGGGAAGTCTTTGTGCCATTATTGTTTCATCTTGAGAGACTTCGTGAGAGAGTAGCATCCTAAGTTCCTTTTTTCATTACTCTTGCTTGCTTATACTAGTTTTAGGGACGTGTCTCTGCTAGTGATTGTGAAGTATATAGTATACTTATTCAACTTTGCTACTCTATTATTAAATTTAGCACATCCTTGCTATTATTTATGCCTTTCAAGCTACGCATACTCTTGATCAGGATTGACATCCTCTAGCAGTTTTCACACTACACATCCTACAGTGCCTCAGTTAGCCACCAATTACATCTCAGTAAGAACACTTGTAAGAGCATGGTAAAATGCTTGAGAGAGTGTGACTTTATTTCCAATATAGTAGCTGATAGGGATAATATTTTTGAATTATCTTTTGTCTTCTACTAACTATGGCAGGTTAGACCACTTATGGACATGATATGAAGAAGTTAGATGAGAGTTGTACCACTGCGCATCTACTTCGTTGAGGTCTAGCTATATCCTTTCTTCCATTCATTATTATAATGGAGTTGGTAATGATGAAAATTTGCAAGGATGGAAACATTGATTGGGAAAAGAAATGATCAAATTTTTGCATAGTGCCACGTCTATGAAAAAACAGAAAATTAGGAATGTGACTAGTACATTAATTGGATTAGTATTAATATGGTGACATAGTTTAGCTTCGTTTTCACATGATACATTGCCTGATAATACTAAGAAAACAAATTGTTATTCAAATAGATATAACTACTTGCTAAGATGATGTGAATGTGTTGGAGGAGTGGCCCTTTGTTGTACCTCTTGTTCGATACTAACATTTTGCAAGTACTTAAGAACTGCCAAGTTAATAAGGAAAAATACATACCTATTGCTTCATGCATATTTCAATAAGGTTTAATTGATACCACACCTACAACTACCGAGAACAAAGGTATTGACAAATGTGCTATACTTATTGAAGGTATGAACAATTTTGATGTGTTAAATATGTCCGGTAGTTATAACATAATTGATGAAATACCTTTGTCACAGGACAATTTGCTTGATGTTCCCAGTGATAAAGAGGAGTTGTACCATGTGTCACTTATATCCTTATCACAACTTTTGAATGAGCATATTGGGCCTGTTTGGGGAGCTTCTAGTTGCTGCAGCTTCTGCCAGAATCAGAAGTTCCCCCAAACAGTCAAGTTTTTGGTCTAGATTATGATAAGCTGTAGTTGTAGAATTCAAAAAATGAACTAGACACCAGAAGGTAGGAAACCTAGCTTTTCCATATTATCAGAAGCTGGCTACCAACCAGCTGCTTCTCAGAATCTTGAGCCCCCCCCCCCCCCCACAAAAAAAAGGGCCCATTATGTTGTTGAATCACCATGTGTTGGTTTTTAACATGTTATTACGTACAGTAGTATATGCGGAGGATGTAAGGGCAGAACTGTCCGCACGCCTGCAACCGTGTGCAGTCAGCCATGAATCAGCGTCACCAGCAGCTCGTCGACGACGTCACCGCTGTCCTCCCTCAGCTTGTCTATCAACCTCGCTGCAGTCGTCTCCTTCTCCAACTGTGACTAGCTCTTTGTCAAGAAGTTCAAGCAGTGATTGTGATAATTGAGATCCACTGATTCTTGTGATTTTTTTGTCTTTCCTGGTACTTGTGAGTGATGAGTCCATGCAATGTGAATGTGTGATTGGGATGATTGATATCCACTATAATTTTTCATGTGATTTTTTGTGAGTGATGCCACCAGTTGGCCACTAGGAAGGGCAGATGATTTTTTTTTCACCAGTGAATTACAATAGTGATGGGCGGTATCGACTCCACCCATTTCTGATTACCCTGACCTGTAGCAGGTGTCAAAACTAACCCGTCACAAATGAATCAACTTCACGGGTGGCAATACCACTAGGTCAGGGTGGTCAGACTCACCTCTGATGGGTCCTTTATACGGCCCGTCATAGGTGATGACCACCTCTCACGGGTCTTCACCTTTTAGAGATGAGATAGAATTATCACTGATCACTCATCTCTGATGAGGGTCATACCTATAAGAGATAATTGTTTGGACCCATTACCAGTGACCAGGTCTGGTGTAGTGATAATACATTGTGAGACACATATGACATCGTTCTCTCTTTGATCTCCTCCAAACAAGCAACATCACACACCGTCTCATTTCCCCATCCTCTAAAATGCCCAGAACCAGTATACACGGCTTTGTTCTTGGGCCAATATAGTAATATGGACCATGAAGGGTGTTCATCCCTCCAACACACTGTTGTGTCCAAACAAATCGAAAAGAGAGGACTACAAGTATTGGCCCCAACAAACATACTTGAAAGGAATTAACATCCTCTATCAACATCTTGCGTCATTATAGTGATTAAAACGATGAAATTAGTAGTTAACCACCAACGGTTCACAAATCAAATCACCAAGTTAAAAAATAATAATTTTATATACTGCAACACAACGTGTAGTGTTAACACAACTCCCTCGTCATGCCTAACTAGGTGGACCACCCAAGTTTTTAGGTGGTTCAAGAAAAACCATATGGTTTAACTACTCGATTACTAAGACCATCCTAGTTTTCAGTGCTTCCAAGAAAGCCACAAGGTTTAACCATAATAAAAAGCCCTGTCCTATAGTGTGGTTCAGTTTTCTCTAGTCAGACCGAGGTCCTAGAAACAAAATATCAAAACCACCTGCTAAACATGCATAAGAGCATCACCAGTACCCCTATTCCATTTCCAATACTGATATTTTAGGATTTTAATTTAAAAGCTGCTCCGAGAGATTCTCTACTCTGCTCCTTAACTTTTGGAATTCCTATCCTATAGTCTTCGCTCTCAACATATGAGGCCAAGCAAGGGCTCCTCTTCCACTCCCAATCTTGCGCTCCCGTGTCTTCTCAGCTTGTTCCTACATGAGGAGCAAAATTTTCCCGTCCGGCAATTCTTGGCAACCTTAGCTGCCGGCAGCTCGATGTGTCCTGACATTGGCTTCATCTTCCCGTAGAAGTCGGAAAATCAATCGGTGCAACTGCAAGCTTCGTCACTGTCCTCTTCAACCTCCACACATGTCGATTCGTCTCCAACCAACACTGCTACCTCGACCTGGTCAGATCCATCACCCTCCATCTGGGTCTTTACCATCGGCCTACCACCGGGCCAAGGGCCTCATCCCCTCCGCGTCGACCCTCTTTCCCATATCCACTAGACTCATGCAAACCTGGGTGACGTCTCCTTCCTAAACCTCATGCTAGCCAGCCCACACAAATCATCTCCACTGCCAGCCTCCCCAACTCCCCTCCACCGGATCTCCAATGTGGCCATTGGGAAGGTCATCCTTGGCCACATGTGGCTCCATGGCTCACTTCTCCACCTAAGCCTCCTTGGCATCCTCACCATCGTCGCACACAGGAGACTTACCTCATAGGACGCCGTCGACAACTTGGCCCCACGCCTCCTCCGCCTTGTCTTCTCTTGATAAACACTGCCGCCTAGGCTGTGATTGCGTTTGTCCCAGGCCTCCGCTCCGCTGCCGGGAGGAACATGCCCTCCTTGCCACCTACCGAGGAACACCACTCCTGGAATTATTCCTTCTTGTTGCTACTCGGGACCCACCACCCACTGTCCTCACAATCAGATCAACCCCACCGTTGGCATCTATGTCCCCTCCACCGCATCGCTGCCAACAGCGACCACCTCTAGGTCCCAATCCTCCAGCGACCACATCTCCTACCTCCTTGATCCCTCTGGGCTCTGACTTTTTCTTTCTTCATTTATCTGCCGAGAATGATATGAAGAGATGGCCTAGCTAGGTCAGAAGGCATTGACTTGTTTGTCTGGTTATGCAAGCTTGGAGCCTACAATGCGTTTGCTTTGCTCACCATCTTGTCATCTCTTGCATTGTCGGCAATCGTCACACAGGAGGAGGAATAAACTGATTTATATAATGGTCGTTTTGCATGGGTCCGCTTCTTGGTTTTTGGGAGTCAATTTTAGCCGGTCTCTTCGAGGGATAGCTATTTTCAGATATCAAATTTCATTTACGATTCCTAAAATCAGATTTATTTTTTTTTGGGGGGGGGGGGATTTAGCCAATCTCTTGGTGATATGCTCTAGGAGCATCTACAAGAGAGGCCCAAACAGGTCCCCTAAAGGTAAATTTCAGGAATTTAGTAAAAAGAAAAAAGTCTCGAACAGATATACCCAAATATCATCTCGATATTTACCCAATCCTAAAAATGGTGCCAATCTGATCTAGCTTTTTCGGCGCCTCGATATGCCCCCATTCATAGTAATCACGTATCATTTCGGCCAACCATATACCCTTTTTTTCCTCTTCCGCCATTGTCGGCCTGCCTCTTATTTTCGGTACCTCCAAACAGCATTGCGCTCATGCCGTCATCAACTTGTCTTCTCATCTAGGGCGTCACTAGTCCTCTTCATCTAGGGCGCAAAGATGGTAAAGGTTTTGGGCCCAATTTTTTTATGGATTGTCACAATCCTTGGTTTTTGGAGGCTACTTTTTTAGTCTCTCTTGAGATGCTCTAAGAACCAAAACAATCTGATGCTTACTCAAATTTAGTTTGCCCCATTTATGCATAGAAAGCTAGCTTTAATTTAGTTATTATATACTTATGAGTGATGCATACACAATTAGAAACACAAACTGAAGAAATAACTATATATAGTTTTCGTTGTTTTTTTTTCCAACAGACCGGATGAATGTATATACTGTCTTCTTTGTATTGCAATGAAACAATGGCAATCACATATATGTTGTTCCAGATTCACAACTCAAACGGCAGCCGAAATGACCAAACCGGCAAAAAAGAAAAAAAAACACACAATTATTAGCCGAAACGACACGAAGAAACGAGAGGGACTATGGCACTGCAGGAAGTGATCTGCAATGTGTGGTGTTGACAGGGGAAGATGAGAAAAAAAAATTAAACCACAATTAATCCCATGCATGCGCGGTGGTGGCTAGAAAAATGCATATGGATCTAGTAATGTGACTCGTTTGGCTGGGTTAATTTGTTGATGAAGTTTGGGAACGGTGCGCGACAATGGATGTGATCGATCGATCTACAGGCCCTGCTCTACGAGGTAGTCACCGAGCCTCTCAACCACCATGTTGCACTGCCCCGGGGTCATCGGCTCGTCGTAGATGCCGACCACCAGCGCCTGCCCGGTCTTCTTCACCGTGATGCCTCCTGATCCCTGCCAAACCAAACATTGCAACAAGAACCCATGGCTTACATATGAGAAGAAACTGCAAATTTAATCAATCAAAGGTTAGAGACAATGAGAAACTGCGGACCCATCATGGTTAGAAATCAGATACGATGCGTACCTTCTTGCCACGAATGACAGTGCCAGGTTCACCTTGGATGACCATGTACTTGGTTGGTCCAAGAAACAGTCCGGTTGGGGCGAGGAACCCCGGCTCGTCGAAGTCCTTCATGATGTTGGTCATCTCCTCCGGCTTGAACTACACAGGCACAGACGAATACACAACAGTGGCCGGTGATCACTCAAGAAAAAGAACATTAATGGCGGCCGCGATCGAGGAATTAATTGGTGATTTGTTACCTGCGGGAAGGCGGTGCTCTGTGCCCAGACGGTGCCGTCGTGGCCGACAATGGCGGCGGAGGTGAGGTGGTGGCCCTCGATCTCGCACATCAGGTGCTCGTCGACGTACGTCTGCCACGACATCTTCGCTCGCCTGCTCGATCTGCCTGCCGCGCGCGGCCAAGAAAATTGTAGCTTAGGGTGGATTTGGTCGTGTTTGTCTCTTGCTGGCTCCTCGCGGTGTTCGTCGCGGGTTGTGAGGCGCGCATATGTAAGCTATAAATAGAGGAGAGCGGCGAGAGGAGGAAGAGGGACTGGATCCCCCACTGCTTCGTCCCAACCACACGTTCCATCTTTAGCTTGCCCTTTAACTTCGCTTTTCCTTTTGTGCATGCTTGCCATCGGTCCCATTTTTCCTTCCCATATTGGATGGAACACAACTACAAAATTATAGTTTCTTCTATCTAGGTATACCCTTGTCATTTTCCCTTTTAAACCCCAAAGACGCATGCACACATTCTCACTGTGTGTCCCTAACATATGATTCAAGATACGAGGATCAGCAGCAATTCTTAACCCCATAGAATTTCGATTGAAAGCATACCCCATGTGCATGATATTCGTGTGGACGTCGATATTTAAATTTTGATAGGTGAAGTTATAAACCCATCGCTCCACCACCACATTAGTTTCGTCCGTGTTCAACTCGATAGCGAGGAGTTACAATGTGAGTTCATCAGACCGATCCATTTCCATGTTGATCAAGATCAAGCAAAACGTGCAATATCAATCAACTCGATCGCAGTTTAGTGTTTCGTCATATCATATCATACATACAGGATTTCATCATGTTTTGTGCCATTCTTCGGGGTATACTGCTCAACACGTACGGTGCGTGCGAAAAGGGGAAAAAAATTCAATTTTGTATGCAGGATTGAAGAGAATAGTTATGGTTAGCCTTCTCAAGCAATCAAATAAACCACAGAAACCACCACGGTAACACAAACAATAGCAAATATAGTCCTGGAATAGTATTAGCAGGAAATAACTTTTGTCCACAAGCTACAAGTATAGGCAGGAATAAAAAGCATCCAGATATGAACTTGGTTTTCACTGCACGCAAGTGGAAACAACCAGGGCCTGGCGACCCTTATTTCTCACTTGCCAAGTTCCGGACATGCTGCAGTTGCCCTCACAGCAATCTGCAGCAAAGGAATCCTCGATGTATGATGATTTCAGGAAGTTCCATGACATCAATAGTTCATCTTCTCAGAGTGCAAAAACATCTCTAACACCTCTGCAGCTACAGATAGTAAACAAGTAGCGACGTTTACTAGGTTTTGTTCAGATGGCACATGTTATCCCTGTCCACTTCCTCCTAATCAGAAATATCAGAATGAAACTGTGTGTGCGGGCAACTGACGACCTTGACACTAGGACGACCAGGATGCATATCAATGGCATTTTGTAGCGCTAATTCCGCAGCTCTTCGCTCATCACGGAGGCCTCCAATTTCTAGGAAAATCTCTTGTAGGCCTAATAAGTGCTCGATTCCAGAAGGCGCGGTAGCACCAGACTTCCCTCAACCTCGTGCACTGAAGCGTAACTTGAGCCTCTTCAGCTCTGGCATTGCTCCTGCCTCAAAGACCAGGCAAGGTGTCCTACACCAGAATTTGAAGTATCTGAGAACTGGGAATGCCTTCTTATAGATAATTATCTTCTGCTTAGATGCTCCTCGCATGCGCAATCCAAGGTTTGTCACGGAAGACAGTTGTGCAAGGAGACTGATATCATCATCTGACACCTCCTTCACTGCAAGTTTCAAGACGTGAAGCTCATGGAGCTCTCCAATCCACTTAGGAACTTTGGAAAACCACCAGTATGCCATCTCCAGTCTCCGAATATGGTGGGATGGAGGGTTCAAAGAACTTAGGCCATTTTCACAAGTACCAGGCCAATATAAATGTAGGTATTTGAGGTTGGAAAGCTTTTCAAGGGAAGAACGCAAAACATCAATCCATGTTTCCATATTAGATACGACATTTTTTCGAGAGTAACAGAGATTGAGATCTCTCAGATTAGTCAGCTCTCTGATACTTCTGATATTATGTAATGAGTTCTCCCCCAGATCAAAAGAACGCAGAGTGATCAGAGATTTCAAGTTTCCGATCCCATCAGGCAATCCTGTTCCTTCTAGGATAACAAGATGAATCAAGTGAGGCAGATGAACAATATCTGGTGGAATGCAAACTGATCCCCATTCTATATCAATGGATTCCAAAAGTTTTAGCTCCTGAATTTGAGCAGGTAATTGTATCTGCACATGAATATTGGCTTCAATCTTCACATATCTAAGTTGAAACAACTGACGAATTCCTGTTAGGTCCAGACTCATCTGGTGGACAGCATCTGAAAACACTATAATTAAAACTCGGAGAAACTTAAAGTCTGAAAGAGGATGCATGTGCATGTATTTAGAATTTCCAAAGATTGCAAGCGACCGAAGATGTGTTAGACTAGTAGTTGCTGCTGCGGTGTCATGGTTTCCATTGTCATATTGGAGGGAGAGCCGATGGACACTGTTGTGCAGGCCCAGCAATTTACTGAAATTATCTGTTACTGTAATAAATTTCTCTTCTGCTGCCTCATACAAGATAAGATCAAGCATCATATCATGTAGCTTACAGGATACTACATTATTCTGATAGTCTATGTCTGTGGGTAGAATCATGCTCCTGTTGACTAGCTCGTTGAAGTAGCTACCTGCAACATCTTCTGCATCTTGAACAAAACCTTCAGTTATCCATTGCCTGACCACATCACTTTTCCTTATTATGTAGTCCTCTGGATAAATGCCAAGATACAGAAAACATGTCTTGAGATGATAAGGAAGGTTCTTGTAACTAAGATGTAAAATGTTTCTCATTCCATCCAATGCAGGCATTATTCCAAACTTATCACTCAAAGAATTGCTTACGTACTCCAATTGTCTATCTACAGAGGTTGCTGGATTAGCTAACAGGCTAGAGACACTAACAATTGCAAGTGGCAGACCGCCGCATCTTTGTAAAATTCCAGTTGAAACTCCCTTAAATCGTTCTGGACAGGCATTCTCCGAGCCAAATATTCTATTAAAAAAATAGTCTTCTTGAATCATGTTCATTCAGTGGTTTCATCTTATAAATAAATTCACAGCGATAGCTGCAACATTCCATAGCCACCTTTTCAATTCGTGCTGTTGTTATCACTCTACTAGCATGATTATTTTTGGGGAGGGCACATCTAAAAATGTCCCATGCAGATTTGTCCCATAAATCATCAATTATGATCAAATACCTGCAAATGTTTCACATGCAGCATATAAAATAAGCAAATTAGACTAAGAGTAAGTAAGGATTACACTCTCCTTAAAAACAGAGCAAATAGCACAAAGGAAAGACTCATTCTCAGTTCATTGCTATGAACATTTTGGACAGAGCAGAACTGTTCCAATTAAGTTTTTAAGAGGAGATAAGTTGTAGATTACTCATGACCAATATATAACCATCCATGAGACATTACATTGCAGAAACAAAAAAAAAAAAAGAAGAAGAAGAAAAGGTACCTTTTGCCTTGTAGATTCTCCCGCAGATTATTGAGAACGCCATGTATCTCACAAGATGGAGTAAATGTCTCCTTGCCCAGTTGTGAGAGTATATTACGGAGGATCCTTACTATATCTGGTTTCTGAGAGATGGAGATAAATGCATGACAATCAAATTGCCCTCCAATCTTTTTGTACACTTCGTTAGCAAGTGTTGTCTTGCCTAGACCACCAATTCCCAAAACAGACACCACCATCAACTGTTGATCTGCACCCATCAACCATTTGGTAATCTCATCCCTTGGACCATCCATACCCACAAGGGCCTCTGCATCCGCATATAGCGCACAGAGGCGAGGATCAATGGCTGTATAGTCAGATGTAGAGATACTTGCATCAAGCTTATACCTTTTGTGCCGATGGCTTATCTCCACCACACGTGTTTTCACCTCTTTTATTTGATTGGCCATGCGATTTTGTGTTCTCATCCTGTTGAGATGAAATATGATCTTCGAAATGAACCCAGAATTGCTGTCGTCCTTAGTGAGATGATGCATGGCCTCATCAATCCAGTCCTCAATCTCATAAGCCATCTCTCTTACTTGGTTCATCCACTCTTTTGTGAGTGGATCGAGGTTGTCTTTGTCTGCAAGTATCTCCAGGAAAGCTTTCATGGTCCTGAGCTCATCCCTGAGGAAGCCCACCTCCTTAGGAATGTTGCTGAACTTAACATGTTCTTCATCAATCAGGGTGGCAAGCTTGGCAAGAAGGCCGTTCATCACTCCCGTCGAAACACTCACCATGGCTTGTCCAGAACTTGTAGACATACCTATGTGTAAATCTTGCTCAAAAACAGATCTACAGAAATTTGACAAGCTCTCGACAAGGGAACACAAAGAAACAAATATGCAAGAGAAGTAGCTCATATGTATGGGTGAAAGGTCATGCTAGCGACTCTTTGGCAGCTGAGAAATGAAGTCATGAAGATGGCAGGTTGCATGTACCTAATGTAAACATCGGTGGTTAGGTGAGTACTTTGACGAAATCTTACATCAAGAAAGCTTAGTCCACGTAATAAAAAAAATACAATTGATGATACCACTGGGGTTTGAATAGAGGATGATGATAGAAAACTAAAGGAGGATCCTGAAAGATATGGACAAGTCAAAACAAACATTAGCAGCAGGAAAATATAGCCAGTATATCTGTTTACAATGCAACTAATACATAAACAAGTGACATGTCAGAAAAAAAGTTTAATAGTGTAGTAGCAAAACATCGCTGCAATTTGAACTCCGAAAAATGAATAACACAGAACAGATCACAAAGGTACCTGTGCAAAAAGAGAAAAATGGAGGCACCGTCTCTGTGTATCAAGGAGATAAGAGGATTACATCTGTTTTCCTATTTCCGTTGCAGTCGCTTTTCTTGACTTTTTCCCAATCCCATACCATTCTAGATAGCAACATGCACCAATTACCTACAGTCCCATGCTTCAAGAAAACTCAGCAGGCTCGCCAGTATTTGTAGTAGGTGTGCTGACAACAGTTAGCACTGGAAGTTTAGTCTTGATCAAAGTAAAATAATAATAATTATAGCTGAGAATATTTAGGTGCCTCCAGTCCTCCACCAACCATTGTTGCGAACAAGATCCGAAGCACCCTGCGTATCTCCTTTCAAAGCAAGTGTTATAACTGCAGTGCAGACTGCTGCGTTGCACAGTCGATCTTGTCTCAATTCTTCAAGGGCCTTCTCCTTGTCATACTCTCAAGCAACATCTTCGATCCATAGTGGGATAACTAAACATATGACCATTTTTTTTTGGTTGAAACTTTCAGGACATGCTGCTGTCAAAGCTTAATTTACAATTTCCCACCATTTAGAAAACATTTATTTAGCATTTGCCACACTGATTTAAACTCGTCTTATTCCTCCTCCTCTTTTTTGACTTCAATTCCTTTTGAAACCAGTCCCAACTTCCTCTTGCCGTTTTGGCCTTGCGCCATGTTGTCTTTGTTCCTTTCTCCCCGCAGCCATGGTGGTGGCCTCCTCCATCCATCCAGCCTCGGAGCTTCCCGCCTGCAACTGGAAACCCTCTTGTACTTTAGCACACACCGAAATACTCGAATCCCCATCTAATCCATCTGAACTCGAATAAGGAAATCCCGTTGACAAAAGTAGGGTTACCGCGTACCGGACGACGCGCGGGCTCCTCCCCTTCCCTCGATCCTCAAGATGAGCACCCCCACCGGAAGAATGAGGGAGGAGGCGATGATGGGCGGCATATGCCGATGCACCCATTGGCGGCGGACGGAGGCGTGGTTTTTACGGAGCTTGCCACTACGGTAGGCGGTAGCCATTTCTTCATTTTTCTTTTTGTTTTTAATCGACCTCTTTCGTACTACGGTAGTACGGGATATGGTTTTGAAATGAAACGTACATAGCTATCCTTGCTCGGCGAAGTCAAACCATCCCATTGCCTGGTTGCTATGCACTCTGCACCCTGTGTTTGGTGGGGAATTAAACTACAAATGCAGTAGTATCTTGAGAAAACCCTCTCACGTCGCCTACCCGGTGACTCGGGAGACGACCACGCCAGCGTCTTCGTCCTTCACCCGCCTCCTCCCCTGCCTCGTCGCCGCCTGAGCAGGCGCCGGCAAAGCCGGGTGGCCACAAGGATGGGGGCGGTGGGGCCTCGTCCCTCCCCATGCTATGCGGCGGCAGTAGGGGGCGATGCTCGGAGCGGCGGCGGTGGAGGCCAGACCTGCGATGGGCCCGGCCAGATCTGGCGAAGGTGGCGACGGCGGCGGCTGGTGGCGGTCGTGGCGATGAGGGGCTTGGCGGCGACGACGGCGAAGTATCATGTTCGGAGTGGCGGCGGTGGAGGCCAAATTCATGCCTGGCCTGGCCGGATCTAGTGGAGGGGTAGCTGGCGACGGGGAGTGGAGGAGACGACGGCGGCGCCTGGTGGTGGTCGTGGCAGCAACGGCGGCGATGTCCCTCAGATCCGCACCTCTCGGCCGGATCTGGAGGGTGGCCGGCGGTGGTGGTCGGCTGGCGACGACAGTTGGCGACGGCGGCGGCGGCGGTGGTCTGTCACACTCTAAAGTTCTTCTCCCAAGCCTAAATCAAATTAATAAATGGTCCCAAGAAATTACCTGTGTAAAGGTATGAGAGAAACCCTAATTTAATAAAGGCATTTAATAATCAGAAAAGGCATGTGGAATTTTTCTTGGGTTCTACATGTCAAAATATGCTAATAGGATTTTTAGTGGAATTTTCAGAGCTCTAGAAATATTTTTAAGCAATTAAAATTGAGCACAAGCATTATTTAAATCCCTAGAAAATTCTTTTTCTTTTTCATTTTCTTTTTCCCCCTCCTTTTCCTTTTGGGCCGCCGGCCCATTTCCCCCCCCCCCCCTCCCGCACGCCAGCTGGGCCGGCCCGAGGCCGAGGCCCAGCCAGCGGCCGCCCCACGCCCTCCCCTCTCCGGGTCGCCGACAGGTGAGGCCCACCTGTCGGGCCCGTCCCCTACCTCCAGCCGGCGCCACCCGCGCCCGCAACCGCTGCTCCCACCTCCCCCGCGCGTCCCGCCCACATCGTCCGCCTCCCGCGCCATCTCCCAAACGTCCCGCAACTGCCACCCCACTTCCCCTGCACGCCCGCGCCGAGAAACGGCCGGGATTCGAAAAATCGAATCCCGCTAGCCCTCTCTCTCCACCTTCCCCACTTCGCCGACCTCGCCCGCCAATCCTGGCCATGTCCCGCCCCCTCGAGCCTACATAAAGCACCCCCGGCCCCTCCTCTCTTTTTTGCATTGCCATCGACCGCTCCCGTGCAACCCATCGCCCTAGCAACGTCGCCCTCCTCTTCACCGCCGCCGCCGCTCCGGTTGCTGCTATCCACCGTGCTGAGCCGCGTCGTCGATGCTGTTGTGTTCACCTCCTCAAGCGCCACCCCATCCACCCCTCAGTCGGCTAAATCCGCCGCTGGAATCCACCATCCCTCTTGCGCCGATGAGCATCGCCATGGTCGCCACCTTTGGCTGGCGCCCTAGCTCGCTGCGGCCTCCCTCTCACTCTCTAACCTCCCTCATTTTGTTCTTTAGGTCATCCCGGAGCCCGTCCCACTGTCGCTGCCGCTCGCCGTCGTCGATCATCGTCGGTGAGGCCTCCCCTCCTCCCTCCCTCTCTCTTTCTCCCGCGCCGCTAAGCCGCCACCTAGCCGCCTAGCCGCCGCGCCGCCGCCTAGCTGTGCCGCCGCTCGCCGCCTCGCGCCGTCGCCGCCGCGCGCCATGGCTGCCATGCCGGCTTAAGCCGTGCGCCCGGCCGCGTGCCGCCTTAGCCGTCCGATCTACCCTCGGGTAGATTGGGGCCATCCATCGCCGTCCACGTGGCAGCCCACGTGGCCGCCACGCCGGTGCCACGTGGTGCTCCCCTCCTTCGGTCCCGTGGACTCGGTCCACCGTGGACCGGCGCCTCCGAGCCGATGACATGTGAGGCCCGCATGCCGGCGCTCTCCCCTCCTTCGCTGACGTCATCCGGGGTTAATTAATGCGCAATAATTCAATTAAGGCTTTTTCTTTTATAGTAAAAACTCAGTGAATCTTCTAAGGGCCCGTTTGGTTGGGATTCTTAGGAGCAATTCTAGCAGGAATCGGTTGGAGCTGAGCCAAACGGGCAATTTCCCCTTAGCTTCCAAAGCGAATCAACCGGGATCGATTCCCTTTTTTACGAAGGAAGGGAGAATCGGCGGAAAGTGAGCTTCTGCTGAGAATCAAACCAACCAAATATGAAAGTCCCCATATTTTTCCCAAAAAATTACCCGCCTGCCACTGGGTATACCCCTCTTTCCAGGCTTCCCCAGCCACCCGAGCAGATCGATCGACATCACGTGCTAGGGTTACGGGAGCCAGGCAACGGCGCTCTGCATCCAGCGCCGCCATCCCCGTCGGCGCTCCCCATTCAGTGTCCCCATCCCCGCCGGCGCTCCGCATCCAGCGCCGCCATCCCCGCCGGTGCTCCGCATCGCCGACGACCTCTCCCACCGACGACATCGCCGACCACAGTCGTCGTGCCCGAGCCTTTTCCCACCATCCAGCCACCTTCAACGCCACTGTCGGTCTCCATCCTGCCACTCCCCTATTCTCCCCTAGCCCTGCAGATCCAGGCCGACAACGCCACCAGTTGCCAGTGTTGCCATTCTCCGTCGAGCTCCCTAAGCAGGACGACCAGAACTGACTGGGCAAGGTACCATGTCCTGAACTTCTCCATTTGATTAGCTTTGTATGTTGTATTGTTGTGCAAAATAGTAGAACTGAACTTCTCACTGCGATGTGGATTTGTGTGTAAATAATATTGATGTGGATTTGCACTCTGATCTGTGTATGTCTAAATAGTTTTGATGTGCATCTGTGCAATAGTTTTGTTGTGCATCTATGCTCTGATGTGCATGTGTTATTTCATAAGTGCAGCAGCAGTAGTAGAGGAAAATTGATGTGACCATGGCTACTACGGATATAACCATTGCTCACATCATGCATAAACAAGAAGACATCAAGATCAAGGCCTCCAAGTGCTGGAATCCGATTCGGCCACCTACTACACTGCTGACTTCAAACGGCCACCGAATCTGCATACGACCTCCGTTTTCGGCCCGTGAGTACTTGATGGAAAGCTCTCGGAGCCCTCTTTCCAACGGATCCAGCCTCTTCTCTGAATTCCATCTCGTGTGGCCGGAATCACAGGAACAAGGTGCTGCATCACCTATAATGGGCCTATGGGTTTGTAACTTCATTTGGGACCCCGGCCCAGGTGGGGCCCATGTGGGGTGCGCCCCAAGCTGGTGGAGCACGACCCTAGGCACCCCTAGGTCGTCCTCCCACCCCTATATATAGCTAGTTACCCCTTCAGGGTTTCTCGGGTTTTGATAGATTAAAGTTTAGCCATTGCTACATGCTGGCAGCGCGCGTGTCGGCTAGACCGTCCGTCTGCTTGTTCCTCGGAACCCCAACTTATCATTTGTATTAAATTCCTATTTGCAATATTAGATTGCTTTTATCTTGTTCTTGCTTGTTTCTTCGATTTGCTTGCAGGAATAAGGTTGATTTGCATCGGCAAGATCAACATCCCACGGAGAGGTGTATCGATCGCTAAGGCGCAACGCAACGTCTTGTACGGTTGTAGTCGGATCGTCAACGTTTCTCCCAAATCGTAGTTATCTCAACTCACCGAAAGATCGGGCCAACAACAGCCTTGAGTGTCGAGTGGAACTCAGGGTTCATCAGGTGGTATCAGAGCTTTTGTTGCTCGGTGAGTTTTTATCTTCCTATAACCAGAAAATAGCCATACAAAAAAAAATTCGTATCATTTACCTAGCCATATTGTGCCATTGCATTGTTCTTTTCGGTTTTTGCTTTGTTGAGTTTTGCGTTACATCGTTGAGTCGTGTTGCTGGTCATAGCGTTTAGTCCGTTTAGTGTTTCGAGTTCTGGTCACGTTTAGTACCACTGTCGCCCGCCGCTGTCGTGTCTTTGTTGTCGTCGGGACCTACGAAAACGGAGTCATCTTTCCACCAGGGTTCTATTTTTCTAGTTTTCAGAAGTTTCTGTCGGTTAGTTTTGGAGTTGTTGAGTTGCATCTAGAGTTTGCAGATGCAGCGTGTGTTTGTTTTTGCCGTGCATGTGTGTGCTACCAAGAAGGAAGGTTGAGAGATTTTTTGTAGATTGGATTCGGTTTCCATACATCAGGAAGGAGGAAGGGGAAAGTTTGTTTTGATTGGTCGGTTTCCAGATTTCCACCTATTCGGTTTCCATATAAAGGCCGAACCACCCCACCTACCATATCCATCCACCCGTCGCTCACCTCCACCATGAGGAACCAGTCCGAACTCTCTCCCCATCCAAATCACGAACATCCTAAAGTTGGTGAATTTTTGTTTGGTGTCGGTTTCGAGATCTGTTTGGAAAAACGGAACCGGCATAAATTCAGCATTCCATTTTTGTATAATTTTTAATTTTTGGTTGGACTTTTACATTTCGGTTCCTGCAATTTTTATATTTACGTTTGAGTCCTTGTAATCTTACATTGAGGTCCTTGAGTCTGTTTTTTGTTAAAAAAAATCAAAAAAAAAAGAAAAAAAAAGGCAGAAAGGTGCATAAAAAAAAGAAAAGAAAAGCCGCACCCAAAAAAAAGAAAAGAAAAGGAAAGGAAAGGAAAAAAAAGAAAGAAGAAAGAAAGAAAAGAGAAAATATAGTTATGTTTGAGCTGAACTTCATATATCAGAGTTGTGCGTGAGTTGTGAGTTGTTGCTAGTGCTATCTTGTGGTATCGTTTGTGTCTAGGCTCGTGTCTCTAGTACGTTCTAGCCTAGGACCAGCACGGTACTTGACTTTGAACCATTATTCAACTTTGCATTCTCTGATTTGAACCATTGCTTCCCTTTGCTACATATTTAAGCCAACCTAGAGCTCCACAGATTTGATTGCAGCTGTACAGCAAGTGTTTGCCAAGGCATCGATACATCCAAACTCCATTGGGGTGCTTGGTTGAGTCGGTGTACGTCACCATTCCGCTTGCTTTGGTAAGAACTTGTAAGAGCTTGGTGAAAAGCTTGAGTGTGTGTGATATTTCAGCTGCCACTGCCTAGTAGTTGATAGCAGCGTGCATATTCTTGTGTATGTTTCTTGTTTGCTACTAACCATGGCAGGATTGCGCAAGGGAAACAAGATGGTCATGCTCAACATCAACATCTTCACCATCAACGAGATATAGTGACTTCTTGACGCATCACATATGAGGTACATTATAATGATCTTGCAAGGGTAGAATCTAAATTGCCAGTTTTTGATGGAAAGTATGATTCCGCTGCATACATTAATTGGGAGCTAGCAGTAGAAAAACAATTTGATGAGTATGATTTTTCTAATGCTCAAATGATTAAGGCTGCTAGTAATAAGTGTACCGGTTCTGCATTTTTTTGGTGGCATACTGTGGGAAATAAGCTTGAAACTTGGGATGAATGCAAAATACTGATGAGAAAAAGATTTGTGTTTTCATACTATAGACGTGCTCTCCTTGAGAAGTTTGAACATCTAAAACAAGGTGACAAAACTGTTAGGGAGTATTTTCATGATTTTAAAATTTGTATCACTTATAGTGGTTTACAAGAATCTAATGAGAACACAATGACTAGATTTTTCAAAGGGCTTAATTCCAATATTCAGGCTGGGCTTGTTAATGTGACATATAATCATATAGGCCAATTGTTCATGCTTGCTTGCAATGTTGAGCACAAAATTTTGGAGAACCCAATGGAGCAACAAGCTATGCTTGTGCCTCCTATCACTGATGTTTTGCCGGAAGTTCAGAACAGTCCCCAAAATGAGAAGAACGATATGTTTGAGATGTCACTTCCATCACTCGCGAATGAGGAGAAGGCTGATGCACCTACATTATCTGAAGACGGCATAAAAGGTAAATTAAATGGTGCAGAAATTACTCAAGGTGAGTATGCTTCTGATGAATTACATTTTTCCACTTTCCATGCTGACCTAGAGCAAACTTTAGTGGAACCTACTTCTGAATTGCCTTTGTCACAAGTTGATTTGCATTCTGTTCCTTGTGGTAAAGAAGAGTTGTGCGACAGTACTTCACTTATATCCATTCCACAACTAGTGAATGAACATGCTACTTTTAATCTTGATTCTCCATGTACTGAATTTAAGCATGTTATTCACACGTCCAGCGAGAATGATGAACTTCAATTGCAATCTTCTTTAAATACATTGGGCTATATTCTGTTTGATGATTCTTGTGAGCTCAATTATTTGAAGGCCAAAATATTTGCTCATTCTGATTTGCCATGTCCTCGTAATGTTATTTTTCACATCTTTGGCAAATATAATGATAGCGACATTTATTTGGTGCACAAAGTTTACATTTGTTCAGATATGCAACCCTCTGTTGTTGTGCCAAGAAAATGCAAACTGGAGAGTAGTGTTAGGACCACTGATGTTACTTCAAGTTTGTTTTGCTTTTGTCCAAACACACAGGTCGGTTTTGAAGAAGGGGAGCAAGATTTGCACCACATGGAAAAACCGAGGACGGTTTTCCGTGAAGAAGGGGAGGATGATGTGACCATGGCTACTACGGATATAACCATTGCTCACATCATGCATGAACAAGAAGACATCAAGATCAAGGCCTCCAAGTGCTGGAATCCGATTCGGCCACCTACTATACTACTGACTTCAAACGGCCACCGAATCTGCATACGACCTCCGTTTTCGGCCCGTGAGTACTTGATGGAAAGCTCTCGGAGCCCTCTTTCCAACAGATCCAGCCTCTTCTCTGAATTCCATCTCGTGTGACCAGAATCACAGGAACAAGGTGCTGCATCACCTATAATGGGCCTATGGGCTTATAACTTCATTTGGGACCCCGGCCCAGGTGGGGCCCATGTGGGGTGCGCCCCAAGCTGGTGGAGCACGACCCTAGGCACCCCTAGGTCATCCTCCCACCCCTATATATAGCTAGTTACCACTTCAGGGTTTCTCGGGTTTTGATAGATTAAAGTTTAGCCATTGCTACTTGCTGGCAGCGCGCGTGTCGGCTAGACCGTCCGTCTGCTTGTTCTTCGGAACCCCAACTTATCATTTGTATTAAATTCCTATTTGCAATATTAGATTGCTTTTATCTTGTTCTTGCTTGTTTCTTCGATTTGCTTGCAGGAATAAGGTTGATTTGCATCGGCAAGATCAACATCCCACGGAGAGGTGTATCGATCGCTAAGGCGCAACGCAACGTCTTGTACGGTTGTAGTCGGATCGTCAACGTTTCTCCCAAATCGTAGTTATCTCAACTCACTTAAAGATCGGGCCAACAACAGCCTTGAGTGTCGAGTGGAACTCAGGGTTCATCAAAAATCAAGGTGCAAATAATGCTGAATGGATAGATGAAAACACTAGGATAGTTTGTGAGTTGTTCGTTGAACAAGTTAGGATAGGAAATCGCTCAAATACCCATTTGAACAAGGTGGGGTATGCTAATGTGATTGCAAAATTTGAAGAAAAAACTGGCTTACGCTATCAAAAGCTGCAGTTCAAGAACAAATGGAGCAAGCTGAGGAATGAGTATAATCTATGGAAGAAACTGATAGCTAGAGAGACTGGATTAGGTTGGGACCAAGCTAGGGCTACTATTAAAGATGCCTACCTATGCAATGGACAAGCAAGAAATGATCGTTGTAGCTACCATGTGTCTTCACAACTTTATAAGACAGAATTCGACAACTGACAAGTATTTTCGTAGGTCTGATCGAGATCCAAATTATGTCCCAACTATACCAACAAGATATGCAAGATATGTTGTTTCCCAAAATGCATCATATACCTCTACTCCAGAGTCTAGTGAAAGGTCTATGGACAGATTTCATGATGACCTAGCAACTGCATTGTGGCAATCTAGATGAATGTTCTCATATAAGTGCTGTTAGGAATATTTTTTGGAAGAACTCTCCATAGAAATATGTAACTGTGGTGGTTCCACTCTCCTTAGAAATATGTAACCATGGTATTTTGCAATAACTGAATCAATCTGAGTGGACTATTATTATAATGGATATTGTCTTTGATGCCATGCAATGTACGTGATGTGTTTTTTAACTTATCATATGGAAGCTTGGTATTTTTTTACAAGTATTGTGCTAAAATATTTGTGCATATTCATAAGTACTTCTAACAAATATTAGGATTGCCATTTCAGCTATATCTCGTTAGTACAGAGGTTATATAGACCAAGGACGTCTTTCGCTTCCCCCATTAGGATCTTAATGTTTCTAGCCAAACACCTAAATTAACTGATTCTGATTCTCTTCAGTATCTGATTCAGGAAGAATCAGAATTAGAATCACAGAATCTGAAACCCTACCAAACGGGCCCTAAAATTCATAGAAAATTTATCTATGCTCCGTTTAAGCCCATTCAAGTCTCAGTAAATCAAGAAAAATGCATAGAATCCATTAAAATGGTTTTTTTCTCTGTTTCAGTAGTCTTATAGCCTGTTTGTATTGTTTGCTTTGTATGTCGCATAGATTCTGGCTTTTCCAACGCTCCGGTGTACTTTGAGATAGTCGCCGAGGTCCCTCCAGCCGCAGAGCAAGGCAAGTCATGCTTGTCTCTTGAACATGTTGATCCCATATTGCAAATGCCCTATTATTTTCCTTTAAATATTGCATTGTTTTATAATGATACCATGGGATGACTACCTACTGTTTCAGCCATATTATTCGACATCTTGTACCTTTGCTAGCTTGGGTTGTAACTTGACTAGATGTTGGATTAGGGATTGCTTAGCCTTGCTTAGTTCAACTAGTACACAATGGGGGGATTACACTAATGCATAGACTTCAGGTTCTAGCATTGATGATTGGACTAGTACCACCGCTCTGGTGTTGGTTAATTAAAATATATTAAATGGTGGGTTGTGGGTACATGGTTCTGCTAGTCGCACCCATGGCAATCAAGGACCGGTTCGCGGGATGCCCTGGAAGAACTTATCGTACATACCACAAGCCAGCATGGGCAACGGCTGGGCTTGTAGTGTAGCTTTCCCCTAGCTGACGCATCCAGGCAAGGGTGGGCATGATGGAGCGGGATGGGCCCTGCGATGGCCTTTGTCACTTCCGGATTCACCTAGGCACGAGAGGGGACTGGCCGCTGCCTTGCGAGGAGTGGGGGTGAAACCCGAGGTGTGGTGTGTTTGGTTAGAGAGGGTTATGCGAAGGGTCCTGTCACGGCCTCTTTCCGGTATGCCGTGGTGGCATGCCGGCGCACGGTAACGTGTCGTGGGGCTGTGTCTTGTGGGTACAGTTGTACTCCTTTGATTAGAGTAAAACTATTCGAATAGCCGTGCCCGCAGTTATGGGTGGTCAACCAGATTCACCGTGATTAGTCTCACCCCTAGTTAGTTAATGGAACTGATTAGTGCAGGTGGTGGTTTGGGCCTATCTCAATATGGTGTAGCGTTGAGCAGTGATTGGTTTAATATTGGCTAATTATTACCACTGTTTTACTGCTTTCAACTACTGTTTATAAAAGCTAGCTTTATGCAAATGATCTCCTTTAGCCTTCCTTTGGTAATACTTTGCATCACACCCTCCGTTCTAGTATGACTTGCTTAGTACAGTGGGTAGTACTCAGTGTTGCTCTATCTCCCAACCCTCAGAGTTCGAGTATGCGTCTGATGGTGGTTTCTCCAAGGAGTAGGCTTCGTCCGTGCCGTCAAGAATGCATGTGGAGTGGTGTTCCCGCTGCAATCCAAGTCAAGGCTTAGCTCCAGTTATCTTTTGTTTTTCCACTGCATTTATGTAAGACTTTTACAATGTTTGTAAGACGTGGATCTGTATGTCAACTTTATCGTTTGTGTACCCTGGCTGGTTCTAGATAGGGGTTTTAATGCACATTCTGCTTGAAATTATATTCGGGAATTTCTAGGCGTGACATGGTCACGGTAGTTGGCGGGGCAGCGGCGGCTGGCGACAATGGCGGAGGACATGGCGGTAGGCTGCTTTGGTGGCGGAGGGCGACGGCGCGGCGGTTGCGTTGGTGGTGGCGGCGGTTTGCGGAGGCGGGGGCTAGCATTGGCGGCTGGTGATGGTGGCAGCGGCAACGGCAACCGGTTTGCGGTGGCCGTGACTGTGGAGGCGGTGGCGACGTCGGCGGATGCGGGTCGCTGGCGACAGCAAGTGGAGGCGGGGAAGGATTCAGGTGCGAGGTGAGGATGGCGACGGCGAGGTGGCCTGGCGTTTGGCAGCAGCGGCTGCGGTGGCGGTGACCGTGACTGAGGTCACCAAAGGCATGGCGGCCTCGGACGGCAAGCCGAGGGTGTGGCAGATGGCTGCATCTGGCCGGTGCAGCATCGTTTGGAGGTGGGGTCGAAGACCGGCTTAGCGCAGAGAGGCGCAGCCGATAGCAGCGGAGGCCGGCTCATCCTGAGAGGCACGGGCGGCAGAGATGGAGGCTGGCTTGGCGCGAGAGGCGTGGCCGGCGGTGGAGGAGGCGACCTCGGTGTGAAGAGGAGCTGCCGGTGGGTGTGGCGCGGTCTTCGGCGCATGAAGGCTGGCTGGTGGGGGACGCCGGTGCAGGGGTCCCACATGTCGGTAGAGCTTGAGTGGTGGTGGAGCATTGGTTCGTCAGCCATGGATTCGCAGGTAGTGAGCGGCGGGTGAAAACTCAGACCGGCCTTGGCCGGTCTGACAACGATGGTTCATTCCCCCTCTTGAGGGTGTTGGCGTGCTGTCTCACCTCCTCAAGGGTGGTTGCGTGCGAAAGCCTAGTCTTGGCTCCTTTGAGCCCCGACGGACGACGGCGGCGGTTTTTCCGTCGCTTTTCTTCTTGAAGACATCGTTTTAGCATCCCCTAGGGGGACGATCTCGTCTGTGTTCCTTTGTTGGTCTAGCGGTGGTCGGTCACGCTTTCGGTGTTGGCGCTGTCGGTGTGCAGGTGGTGGTATATTTTTTCCTTTTTCCTGGTTACGACCCTCCAGGGTTGTATTCTTGTAATTTTTTCCTGCTCCATCGATAGAACATCGCACTGTCTCATGCGAGTCGTTCAAAAAAAATAAACTACAACCGCCCAAACAATTAAACGTCGGACACAAAAAACCATATCTGCACTTATAATGACACAGAGTAGTACATCTAGTTTTAATAACTATCTAAATACCACTCTTAGGGCATCCGCAATGTACCATAAGAATGAGACATAAGGCCTTATAACAAATCATATTCATTGTGGACATTAGTCATAAGGCATTAAATGCCAAAAATAGTAATAAGCTTAGGGCATCCTCAATTTTTAAGGTCGTTAGAGCAATAAAATGAGACCCGCAACTTTATATTCATTTGTATATAGCACATGCTACAATGTGTATGTTTTTTTTATCTTAAGTTGGGACCCACTTATGAGAAAACTCTATTCAACGTGAATGAAAGAGCACCATATATAAATTATTTTTTTTATTTCTTATGGTCTAGCCTTAAGTCTTAATCTTAAGATTGGCCATAACAACATTTCTTGCTTTCTCTTATCCCAATGCATAAAGATAGAACAAAAATACTAATTTATTTCTTAAGGTTACTTTGCATGCAAAATTATGGATGCGCTTATGGCTCAACCTTGAGAAACAAAATAATAAGATAAAACACACAAGCACACTAGAGACGAGGGTGAGAATGACTCTATGATATGCTGGGACCTATTTTTACGTAGGACTTTTTTACATAGCTGTGGGACGCATCTTACCATCACTTCTTGTCTTAAACATTGTGACCATAGTCATAAGGTGTGGTGGGTGTTGACGGTCATTATCGATCAGTTTCAACCATCAATATTACCAAAATAGAGGATAACTAGTGATGCTTGCAATGCATAAATTTGTTAAAATAATAATATTCCACTAGTATTTGGTCTACTAACCTTTTGCAGAGAATAACAATAAAGTGGAGGAGAATCGACACCAACTCAAACGATAAATATATCGGACGATGTCGAGAATCAGACTTATGCATGAATGAGCCAAGAACTCAGAATTGACACGATGAATTGGGCCAAAATTCACAAGTCTACAAAGTGAAGCAATAGAGGAGGTCGTGTCACGCCTGGAATTTCTATCCAAAATTCCAAACGCTTACATGTGTGTTAAGTCCTCGTCCAGGAATCAGCCGAGGCACACAATAACAAATTGATAATAGAATACTAATGAACAACTAATTAATATTCGCGATAATAATAAATTATTACAGAGGTAGATAGTTCCTCTCAGAGAATAAAATTCTACGCAGCGGAAAAAGAAAATAAAACAGACTACGGAACAGCTAAGGCGACTCCACTCCACAGGCAACTTAACCCGGATCAAGCCTAGTCCTCCAGATCATCACCTTCACTGAAGCACTCTTTCCTCTGATGAATGAATATTGCAAGAATGAGCATATGACATACTCAACAAGCCACACAGCAAATATGCAAGTGCACAGGATAACAAAGGATGGCATAATATAGCTCATTTGCATAATCAGCATTTAATAAATATTTAAGAGAATAGTAAAACAGTTGATTAATTGATCAGTATTAAATAAACACCATACAACACACCCGTGTTGCATAGGCCCAACCTCATCTGAACAACCAACCCCGGTTGTACAAATCAAACCTCCAAACCAGGAATGTTCCATTCCAAACCAGGAGTCAATTTAATTAGCATATTTTATCACCAGTAATGAGTAGTGTGAGACTAATCACGAAAAACATTGTTAGACTCACCCATAACCGCGGGTACGGCTATTCGAATAGTTTTACTCTGATCAGAGATGTACCACTGTACCCACAAGACACAATCCCACAACATGTCACCATGCGCCTCAGCACCACCACGGCACCTCGGAAAGGAACTGTGACAATACCCTTCGCACAACACAACTCACCACAGTGCACCGTTCCTGGATCATAATCTCCCCTCCAAGATCAGAGGCAATAGACTCCCCAACGACCACCACGGACTTCTCGCCGCTTCTCAGTCTGGCACACCATAATGAATCATGCTATACAAAAGATAAAGCCGTTGCCCACGCTGGCTTGTGGTTGGCACGGTAAATGTTTCACAACAGTAGCTCATGAACCAGTCCTTAATTGCCATGAGCACGACCTTCAAAACCACATGCTCACAACCCACCTTAACCAGGTTTTAATTATTAATTAATTATTATAACACGATTAACCATCGTGAGCTACCTTTGAATATTTAATTAATAATGTAGTAGATATGATTCACCCCATTGATGAGCTTATCTTTCTAAGCATGGCTAAGCAATTATATATATAGCATTTAGCTGAACCAATCCAATATATAAGGTTCAAGCTAATCAAATTATAACCCATAGGAAAATAAAGTCGTCTTCGGCCAACAATTAATTGGGAAAGGCTCACCACCCGATGACATTCGAAAATAATGCATAAGTTGAAACAAAACATTAGCTTTAAACGGGTTCAACATGCTCAAAGGGTTGTTTGGGATCTGTGTGACTTGCCTTGAGCTTCCGCAAACGCTTCCGAACTTTCCTCAACAAAAACGCTCTCCTCCGGAACGTCGGAAACTAAAGCAAATAAACAAAATCAACAAAACAGTACAAAAACAAGCATAAAAAGTACATGTGGATATTTTTAACATGTAGGTCTCAATTTTAGAAAAATTTAGCAACTTGAACCACCTGAAACGGATCTACGGTTATTTAGATATGATTTTCTGAAGATTAAATCTATTTCCTTTATTAAAAAAAACTGAAAAAGAAAGGGGATGATGACGTCAGCATGACGTCATCACGGCGGCATGGCTCGGACGGCAACCTCGCCGGCGCTAGGAAGGTCGGCCGGGGATTTGGAGGACACCTACACGTAGAGGACGATGAGACGAACCCAACGGTACTCACCACAACGACAAACGGCGAACGACGACGGCCGGCGACGAAGGAGCGGCGGCGGCGGCTCGGGCGGCTCGACGGCGCGGCGCTACGGCGGCCGGCGGCGAAGGGGGAGGTGCGGCCGGGCTTCCCCACCTCTTGGCGCACCTAGAGGCGGCGGCGGCAAGCGGCGGCGACGGCGGAGACGGCGGCGCGGCGCGGCTGAAGAACGGCCGACGGCGGCGGCGGCTAGGGCGACGCGGCGACGGCTCTACGGGGCACGGGAGACCACGGGAGAGGGGGCAAACGAAAGAGGAGGACTAGGGGGTGCTATATATAGGCTTGGATTGAAGAGATCGGACTCCAAACGAGAGGAATCGAGCCCGGAAAAATCAAAACTCGGTTTTGGAGATAAACTCGAAAACGAGTTTGATTCGGATAAAATACCCAACGATTTGCTCCGATTTTTGGGGGAAAAGATAGAGGACAACAAGGGGATAAAAACCCCTCAACCAATCGGGAGAAACGGGGTCGGATTGAGGCGGAATCGGAGGAAGAAGGCGGCGGCTCGGGCGGCTCGGCCGGCCGGCTGGAGGTTAAAGAAGACCGACATGTGGGCCCCACATGTCGGTGGCTAGAGGAGGAGGGGGCGGTCGGCTCGGGCTGGGCCGGCTTGGGCCGCCAAGCGCGCGGAGAGAGAAAGAGATGTTGGGCCGAATTCGGCCCAACGGCTTAGGGGAGGGTTTTTAAAACTTTTTCAATTAAAATAATTCGTGAAATGATGTTTCATTTATTAAAAATACTTCCCTTGCTCAAATAATTCCCAGAAAAATCTAGAAAATAGAGGAACAAGCAAAGTATTTAATAAAATTTTATCTAACTCAATTTTATGTTGAAATTTTTCCTAGATTATTAAAGTTCAACTTGTAGGCTTTTAAAATAATTTCTAAAAATGATTTAAAATATGAATTATTAATTTAGGCGATTTTTAGAGCGTGACAAACCTACCCCCCTTAAACGGAATCTCGTCCTCGAGATTCAGAAGAACTGGCAAAAAGATGAGGATGAGCTGACTTCAATTCATCTTCTCGCTCCCAAGTGGCTTCTTCTTCTGAATGATTGCTCCACTGAACCTTACAGAACCGTATAACGCGATTCCTGGTGTTCCTTTCACTCACCTCCAGAATTCTGACTGGCTTCTCAACATAGGTTAAATCTTCTTGAAGTTCTATATGCTCAGGATTCGCTTCCTCCGTAGGAACGCGCAAACATTTCTTTAACTGCGACACATGAAACACGTCATGGATTCCCGCCATTGACAGAGGCAACTCTAGCTGATAAGCTACTTCACCTCTTCGTCTCACGATCTTAAAAGGTCCCACAAAACGTGGTGCCAATTTCCCTTTGGTCTGAAAACGATGAACTCCTCGTAGCGGCGTAACCCGTAGGTATACAAAATCCCCTTCTTCAAAAATCAAATCCCTACGGCGATTGTCTGCGTAGCTCTTCTGGCGCGACTGGGCAACTCGCAACCTCTCTTGGATAATTTTCACCTTTTCTTCTGCCTCTCGCAATATATCTGTCCCAAAAACTTGACGTTCACCCGTCTGATCCCAAAGGAGCGGCGTGCGACACTTCCGGCCATACAATGCTTCATACGGAGCCATTTGCAAGCTAGCTTGATAACTGTTGTTATATGAGAATTCTGCGTATGGCAAATTCTTATCCCAACTTCCACCAAAATCTAGAACACAGGCTCTCAACATGTCTTCTAAAATTTGATTCACTCTTTCTGTCTGACCATCGGTTTGAGGGTGATAGGCCGTACTGAAATTCAAACGGGTACCCATCTCTTCTTGCAGTTTCTGCCAAAACTTCGAAGTAAACTGACTACCTCTGTCTGACACTATTTTCTTGGGTACACCATGTAAACATACAACTCTTGCCATATATAGCTCTGCGAGCTTATTTCCCGTGTAGGTTGTTTTGACAGGTATGAAATGAGCGACTTTAGTAAGCCTGTCAACTACCACCCAAATAGAGTCATGTCCTGCTGACGTTCTGGGTAGACCGGTGATAAAATCCATTCCTATTTCCTCCCATTTCCACTCGGGAATTTTCAACGGTTGCAACAGACCGGCTGGCTTCTGATGTTCCGCCTTAACTCGCTGACACACATCGCATAGAGCCACATATTCTGCTATTTCTCGTCGCATGCTAGCCCACCAGAATTGTTGCTTCAGGTCTTGATACATCTTAGTGCTCCCAGGATGAATGGAATACAGAGTTTCATGAGCTTCTTTCATGATGGTATTCTTCAATTCCTGATTTTCGGGCACGCAAATTCTTTCTCCTAACCACACAGTTCCTTGTTCATCTTCTATATAACCAACGGCTTTTCCTCTTCTCATGTTCTTTTTAATTTCTTGGATATCGGGATCCTTCACTTGAGCTTCTCTAACTCGATCAAACAGAGTAGGTTGAGCTTCTAGAGCGGTCACGAAACCTTTGTTGACTATTCCCAAGTTCAACCTTTCAAATTCCTGGCATAACTCCCAAGGTAGATGTCGTCCTTTTGACATATTACAGTAGCTTTTCCTGCTGAGAGCATCTGCTACAACATTAGCTTTACCTGGATGATAGTGAATTTCCATATCATAATCCTTGATCAATTCTAACCATCTTCGCTGACGCATGTTCAAATCCAGTTGAGTAAAAATGTACTTTAAACTTTTATGATCCGTATACATCTCCGTACGGTTACCAAAAAGATAATGACGCCAAATCTTCAATGCATGAACCACAGCTGCCAACTCTAGATCATGCGTTGGGTAATTATTCTCATGAGGGCGTAACTGCCTAGATGCATAGGCAACCACCTTCCCATCTTGCATCAAAACACAACCCAAACCAAGTCGGGATGCATCACAGTACACTTGAAAACCTTTCTTTGGATCAGGCAAGACTAACACAGGCGCAGTCACTAACCTTTTCTTTAGTTCTTGGAAACTCTGCTCACATTCTTCCGTCCACTTATACTTCACATCCTTCTGAAGCACACGAGTCATTGGTCTGGCGATCTTTGAGAAGTTCTCAATAAACCTGCGGTAATACCCTGCAAGACCAAGAAAACTACGAATCTCTGACACCGTCTTGGGTTGCTTCCAATTTAACACTGACTCCACATTGCTTGGATCTACTGCCACTCCTCCGGCTGAGATGACATGACCAAGAAACTTCACTTCTGACAACCAAAACTCACATTTACTAAACTTGGCATAGAGCTGATGTTCACGTAGCTTCTATAAAGCAAGACGAAGATGCTCTTCATGTTCCTCCTTTGTCTTAGAGTAAATAAGAATGTCATCAATAAACACCACGACAAACTTATCTAGATATTCCATAAACACCTTGTTCATCAGATTCATGAAAAAGGCTGGGGCATTAGTGAGTCCAAATGACATAACGGTACACTCGAACAAACCATATCGAGTTGTAAAGGCGGTCTTTGGTATATCCTCCTCACGGATTCGAAGTTGGTGATATCCGGAACGGAGATCTATCTTGGAGAAAACTGTAGCACCCTCCAGTTGATCAAATAAATCATCAATCCTAGGTAGAGGATACTTATTCTTGATTGTGACCTCATTCAACGCACGATAGTCCACACACATTCTTTGAGTATGATCTTTCTTCTCCACGAAGATGACTGGTGCTCCCCATGGTGATGTACTGGGTCTGATATATCCTTTCTGAAGCAAATCATCCACCTGTTTCTTTACCTCTGCTAACTCATTAGCTGCCATTCTGTATGGTCTCTTATGGATAGGGTTGGTCCCAGGTACTAAGTCTATCCGGAACTCTATGTCTCTCTTAGGTGGCATTCCTAGCAAATCCTCAGGGAACACATCTGGATAGTCCTGTACTATCGGGATCTCTTGCAAAGAAACGTGATTTAACGTCAAACCATGAGATCTAGGGGATGACACAAAGAAAGACACTGTTTCCCCAATGCTACTGGTTAAAGTCACCTTACGATTAGCACAATCTATAACTCCTCTGTGACGGGATAACCAATCCATCCCTAAGATAACATCCAGATCCTTGGATTCGAGCAAGATAAGTGAGGATGGGAAAGGAATTCCTTCTATTTCTATAGTAACGGAAGGACAGTACTGCGTTGAAGATACTTGGTTACCTGGGGTATTAACTAGTAAAGGCCTCCCAAGACTAATAACTTCCATCCCATGATTGCTTGCAAAACTTTTAGACAAAAAGGAATGTGTAGCACCGGAATCAAAAAGCACAGTTGCAGGTATAGAGTTAACAGGAAACGTACCCAAAACCACATCAGGTGCATTCTGGGCTTCTGCAGCTGCAACATGATTAACACGAGCCTTCGGTGCGGGAGCATTGGGGTTGCTCTGGACAGGAGCATTCTTCACCCGTCGGGGCTTTGGACATTTATCTGCATAATGACCTGGATCACCACAATTGAAGCACACCCCTGGCTTGCTTCCTTGTTCCTTCCTGACAGGCTGGTTCTGAGTAGGAGCTGCTGCAGGACGGACGACCATATTACGAGTGTCATTGCTGCGATTACCAGTGTTGTTGTTGTAGAACTGGCGTTGAGGGCGAGCAACTGAAGAGGATCCTCCCTGAAGGTATGGTGCAGCTTGAGGTCCCAAAGCAATGCGCGGCCTCTGGTTACTACCCTGTTGAGCCTTGAATTGAGCAACCCTGCGCTTCTTCTGCTCCATCCTGTTGTACTTGTCTTCTTGGCGAATCGCCTTGTCCACCAGCTGCTGGAAATCCCGGTAATCCGAAGACATCAATGCATAAGACAACTCATCATTCAATCCCTCTAAAAACTTCTCCTGACGTTCTTCATCAGAGCGAACATCTTCTGGGGCATAGCGAGCTAAGCGATTAAAATCATGGAGATACTCTGTGACAGAACGGGATCCCTGGGTAAGTGCTCTGAACTCTCTCTTTTTCAGGGCCACAACACCTGATGGTATATGTGTCTTCTTGAAAGCAGCAGTAAACTCCCGCCAAGTGATAGGCTCTCCTTCAGCTCTGTTCTGGCGGAAATGATCCCACCACTCAGCAGCAGGACCATGCAACTGATGCGAAGCAAAAGAAACCTTTTCCTGCTCAGTGCACTGAATCAAATCCAACTTCTTCTCAACAGCATGCAGCCAATCTCCTGCCTCTACTGGGTTAGTGGTGCTTGAGAAGGTAGGTGGTCTCACACGTAGAAAATCTGCCAACTTATTCTGTGGAGGTGGTGGTTGATTATGGTGGTTTGCCTGCTGGTTCTGCGCTTGCTGCACTAACAGATTAATCAATTGAGTCTGCTGGGCCAAAACTTGGGCAAGCGTAGGATCTCCTTCATTGTGACTAGTTCCACTTCCACTTCCACTTCCGGTGCGAGTGTTCACCATCTGAAGAAAAGCAATGGCCAAAGGAAAGAGCGACAGAGAGATACCCTTAGAACGGAGAACTTTAATTAATTTACATTCTGTATTGCTCTTAACTGTGTATGATTACATTTAAATTGCATTAACACTATCTCACCAACTAACTTACTCTCTGACAAGCAAAAGAACCTAGCTCATGCAGTTACATCCCACCATCGATGTAAACAACATGCTAAAACCCACACACACACAAGCAAACCTAAGCAAGCAAACTAACACAGCGAACTACGGCAACGGTCTAACTAGACAACTACTCTCGCCTTGCGACGGAACAAAGAGACGGATCTTCCTTCTCTGGAGTAGCTGGCTCTCTTTCCTCGGGGTCTTCCTCTTCTTCCTCATCACTTAAGACATGGATGACAGGTTCAACATGGTCGGGCACAACATCTCCCACCACTCTAATCTTCGAAGCTAACTGAAGACGAGGTGGTGGACGGGTTCTCATCCTTGCAGTGAGGCGAAACTTGGGTGCTGGCGGCAGTGCTTCTCCCTTAAGCTCAGCTAATTCCCTCTGTAGACGGTGCACCTGACTCTCCAACTTGCAAATCTTGCCACGGTTCAAATTTTCCCTCTCATGAGCTGCTTTCTCTCGCTCCACACCTACTGCATCCATGGCACAAAGCATATGCACCGCATGCGTCAGAGTAGCACTTTCTTCACCATCAGGACAGGTGTAAGTTCCATAGCCTTGACCATGAGGCTTGTGTGGATGATACTGGAAAGCTGATGACTCTAACTCCTCATCAAAACGATGACGTAGCTCTCCAATGGCCACCAAAGCTGCTTCCTGACAAGCATGGCTGTATTTTCTTCCCCCAGCTTCGAATTTTATCGACGGAAGGTCTTCACAATCACTAGCCAATGTCACGCGAACACGACACTTCTCCTCGTTGGGGTCATGTGGAATCTGACGATACTCAGGAACAACCTCATAGCCTACTTCGAATGCCATCAATCTTAGCTCCCTGACGAATCCTAGCACCCTGATCAAATTTTTCGGTGGATGGGACGGCATCTAAAGAAACATGGAAGATGGAATTAAAGCATATTTTTAAGTTAGCTGTACAAACTAGACTTAATTGATTTGACCCAAAAAGGAAGAAAAATAAAAGAAAAGAAAACATACCGAACTTAAACAAATACATTTTTCTTTTCTTGAGTAGAAATTAAATCAACTTTGGACAGACACAAATAATTTTCGATCAAAGAATAAATTTAACCCAAAGTACTTAAGATCTGCTATAAGCAGGTACAGTGTCACCATTAAGAGGGGTGAGTAGTACTAGCGCTATCTTGATTGAATCGATACCATAATGAATGTACAGTGCCGACTAATCATTGAAATTCAGAAAACTATTTAATACCTTAAATAGTAAAGGAAAAAGAGAGATTTTTTTTTAAAGAAAGCAGCTTTTCGTTTTTTTTTTTAAAAAAAAATTAATAAATTTTTGTGCAAGACCTTGCATGTGCTGCCAACTTAATTAGCTTGTAAGAGAATAGAGAAGAGCAGTCCTATTTTTCCAAAATATTTTGAAGGCTACTTAAGGTTTACCATTTGGCTTGTCCTAAGGTCACGGTGGCTCTGATACCAACTTGTCACGCCTGGAATTTCTATCCAAAATTCCAAACGCTTACATGTGTGTTAAGTCCTCGTCCAGGAATCAGCCGAGGCACACAATAACAAATTGATAATAGAGTACTAATAAACAACTAATTAATATTCGCGATAATAATAAATTATTACAGAGGTAGATAGTTCCTCTCAGAGAATAAAATTCTACGTAGCGGAAAAAGAAAATAAAACAGAATACGGAACAGCTAAGGCGACTCCACTCCACAGGCAACTTAACCCGGATCAAGCCTAGTCCTCCAGATCATCACCTTCACTGAAGCACTCTTCCTCTGATGAATGAATATTGCAAGAATGAGCATATGACATACTCAACAAGCCACACAGCAAATATGCAAGTGCACAGAATAACAAAGGATGGCATAATATAGCTCATTTGCATAATCAGCATTTAATAAATATTTAAGAGAATAGTAAAACAGTTGATTAATTGATCAGTATTCAATAAACACCATACAACACACCCGTCTTGCATAGGCCCAACCTCATCTGAACAACCAACCCCGGTTGTACAAATCAAACCTCCAAACCAGGAATGTTCCATTCCAAACCAGGAGTCAATTTAATTAGCATATTTTATCACCAGTAATGAGTAGTGTGAGACTAATCACGAAAAACATTGTTAGACTCACCCATAACCGCGGGTACGGCTATTCGAATAGTTTTACTCTGATCAGAGATGTACCACTGTACCCACAAGACACAATCCCACAACATGTCACCATGCGCCTCAGCACCACCACGGCACCTCGGAAAGGAACTGTGACAATACCCTTCGCACAACACAACTCACCACAGTGCACCGTTCCTGGATCATAATCTCCCCTCCAAGATCAGAGGCAATAGACTCCCCAACGACCCCCACGGACTTCTCGCCGCTTCTCAGTCTGGCACACCATAATGAATCATGCTATACAAAAGATAAAGCCGTTGCCCACGCTGGCTTGTGGTTGGCACGGTAAATGTTTCACAACAGTAGCTCGTGAACCGGTCCTTAATTGCCATGAGCACGACCTTCAAAACCACATGCTCACAACCCACCTTAACCAGGTTTTAATTATTAATTAATTATTATAACACGATTAACCATCGTGAGCTACCTTTGAATATTTAATTAATAATGTAGTAGATATGATTCACCCCATTGATGAGCTTATCTTTCTAAGCATGGCTAAGCAATTATATATATAGCATTTAGCAACTTGAACCACCTGAAACGGATCTACGGTTATTTAGATATGATTTTCTGAAGATTAAATCTATTTCCTTTATTAAAAAAAACTGAAAAAGAAAGGGGATGATGACGTCAGCATGACGTCATCACGGCGGCATGGCTCGGACGGCAACCTCGCCGGCGCTAGGAAGGTCGGCCGGGGATTTGGAGGACACCTACACGTAGAGGACGACGAGACGAACCCAACGGTACTCACCACAACGACAAACGGCGAACGACGACGGCCGGCGACGAAGGAGCGGCGGCGGCGGCTCGGGCGGCTCGACGGCGCGGCGCTACGGCGGCCGGCGGCGAAGGGGGAGGTGCGGCCGGGCTTCCCCACCTCTTGGCGCACCTAGAGGCGGCGGCGGCAAGCGGCGGCGACGGCGGAGACGGCGGCGCGGCGCGGCTGAAGAACGGCCGACGGCGGCGGCGGCTAGGGCGACGCGGCGACGGCTCTACGGGGCACGGGAGACCACGGGAGAGGGGGCAAACGAAAGAGGAGGACTAGGGGGTGCTATATATAGGCTTGGATTGAGGAGATCGGACTCCAAACGAGAGGAATCGAGCCCGGAAAAATCAAAACTCGGTTTTGGAGATAAACTCGAAAACGAGTTTGATTCGGATAAAATACCCAACGATTTGCTCCGATTTTTGGGGGAAAAGATAGAGGACAACAAGGGGATAAAAACCCCTCAACCAATCGGGAGAAACGGGGTCGGATTGAGGCGGAATCGGAGGAAGAAGGCGGCGGCTCGGGCGGCTCGGCCGGCCGGCTGGAGGTTAAAGAAGACCGACATGTGGGCCCCACATGTCGGTGGCTAGAGGAGGAGGGGGCGGTCGGCTCGGGCTGGGCCGGCTTGGGCCGCCAAGCGCGCGGAGAGAGAAAGAGATGTTGGGCCGAATTCGGCCCAACGGCTTAGGGGAGGGTTTTTAAAACTTTTTCAATTAAAATAATTCGTGAAATGATGTTTCATTTATTAAAAATACTTCTCTTGCTCAAATAATTCCCAGAAAAATCTAGAAAATAGAGGAACAAGCAAAGTATTTAATAAAATTTTATCTAACTCAATTTTATGTTGAAATTTTTCCTAGATTATTAAAGTTCAACTTGTAGGCTTTTAAAATAATTTCTAAAAATGATTTAAAATATGAATTATTAATTTAGGCGATTTTTAGAGCGTGACAGGTCGCCAGCCGAAGATGGGTTGGTTTGGGCCAGCCCATGGTTCGGCCGAACCAGGGGGTTCGGCCGAACCCCCATCTCCATCGTTGAGGCCAGGATTCGGCATGGACGTCCATGATTGCACCCCAATGACGGTTGGAGGGTACTTCGGACAATTCCCCTTCCACAACCGTCATAACCACCTCTATATAAAGGCTTCACTCTCTTCACTTCAACACACACCTCAAGTAAGAGCTCTCTCATTTCTCTCAAGTTTAGTTTAGTAGTATCTAGCTGGTGGAATAGGAATAGAGTAGAAATCAGAAGTCCGGAAGCCTTCGGAAGAGTTCGGGTATGGCTCTAGTAGCTTTCCTTTTCTCTTTTGTAAGCTTTGTACTTTTATTAGAATACTCTTCTACATACATTTATGGTATTGAAATACTTTCCGAGTATATGAATGCGTACTTTATATTATGTTCATGTTATACTGAATATACGGCTAGCTTATCTGGGAGATGCTTTGGTGCAGGTATAATGTTTGCTTATGCAATTACTCTATGTCATGACGATGATATTAGAGTAGTATCTGGTAGTTTAGGCGTGGTGTCTAGATTACGGGATATCATTATTTGGGGTTATATGCTGCGGATGGTAGGTGTGCCGCTGATGGTGACAGCTCAGTACGGGTATTCCTCCGCACCTATATATAATTCTAAGTTAATTCCCTGGGGAGGGTATTCCTCCGTATTTAGCCCCGGTTGTATGGTCGTAACAGGCTGTCGTAAGGAACTCGGCAGTCAGGGGTGGCTTCTCGAAGTACTTGGAGGGCATCGGATAGAAGGTATTAGCTAGTATATCGGTTAACTAGAATATATGTATACTATGTATATTAGAAGTATAGGAATAGATTTTCTTCTCTTTTTTTCCCACTTAGCTTAGATAATATATTATGAGAATGAGTAGCTAATGCTTGTGTGTCACTCTACCCTTGGATTATCTTAACCCCTGCTTAGAATATGATTATCACAAGTAATATATAAACTATTAAACTATTAGTCAAGTTCTCTCTACATGATCTTCCCACGGGATAAAATAAATACAATACCCTTGGAATACTCTCGGGTGAAATGCTACAATGGTATATCCGTGCGCTTGCGGAGCCGTGCGCTTGCGGATGAACTCTGTAACCATAATATACCATAAGTATTTCTGCGCCATTGCTGGGAGTTATATTTCTAGTAATGACGTTAAGAAATACCAACAAGCATTTCTGGCACTGTTGCCGGGGAAAATTCATAATAGAGATTACCTGAACTAATACTTTATATTTACCTCTATATAATCATTTTCCTTTGCAGGCTAACCTTGGTTGTTTTCACTTTTGTTGTGAAAACAGGGTAGTGCATGACTAGTTTCAACTTGCCAGAAAACTTCAAAGAAAATCCAGAAGCTTTCTTCCGGAGCGTCAGGCCGCAAGTCGCTGCTCCGCAAAAAACTCTACCGACAGAGAAACCAGCCGTACCAGCGCCACCGACCTTCAAGACTATGGCTAATTAACAAGACTCTCCACGAGTTCGCTACTCCCTCTGCTGACAATGTGGCCATTGGGCCGCAGATCAACATGGGAGACGTGGATTTCGACTTGAAGTCCAGCCTCGTCACGATGGCGCAGGCTAGCCCGTTTTGTGGCAAGCCTAATGAGGATGCCAATGCTCATCTACAACAGTTCCTGGAAATCTATAGCACATACACCATCAAGGGCGTTAGTCCCGATGCTGTCAGGCTGCGGCTGTTTCCATTCTCCCTTCTCGGGAGAGCGAAGTAGTGGTTCTATGCCAACCGTGCTGCTGTCAATACCTAGGACAAATGCTCTACGGCATTCCTCTCGAAATTATTTCTGATGGGCAAAATCAATGCCCTTCGTCGATGAATTTCCAGTTTCCAGCAGACGAGGGACAAGTCTATTCCTGAAGGATAGGAACGACTACAGGAGTACGTGGCCGCCTACCCTCATCATGGGATGGACGACTGGCTGATACTACAGAACTTTTACAATGGACTCACACCGATGTCCCGCGATCACCTGGACGTGGCAGCTGGAGGAGCTTTCTTCTCTAAAACGGTTCAAGGAGCCGTTGATCTAATACAGAAGATGGTCTCCATCATAGGTTGGAGCGAGGAACGACTCCAAACCCGTCAGTGAGGCATGCATACCGTCAAGGAGACGGAGTTGCTTGCTGCCAAGCTGGACCTCCTCATGAAGCGATTGGACGACCACGACAAAAGGCCACAAAGCACCGTCAAGGCCTTGGACTCACACGTTATGTGTGAGGTCTGCGACGACACGGGTCACTCTGGGAATGACTGCCCAGAAACCCATGAGGAGGCGATGTACATGGGCAACAACAGGTAACATCCACAAGGAGGTCCGGGGTGGAACCAACCACGCCCATATTATCAAGGAGGTAACAACGACGGTAACTTTTCTAACCAGCCCTCCTTGAAGGATCTCGTTTTTGCGCAAGCTAAAACCACTGATGCGCTAAGCAAAAAGCTTGTTGCCAATGACAAGATCCTAGAGAATATAAATGTTAAGTTAGATGGCTTCGCTTCTGCTTTCCAAAACAAGCTGAGCTTCAATAAAATGATAGAAACCCAACTAGCTCAGTTAGCATCCTTAGTCCCTGCAAATGAAACTGGGAGGATTCCAGGGCAACCCGACTCCTCCGTTGAAAATGTTAAGGCGATCACAATGAGGGGAGGTAAGTCCACTCATGATCCGCCATATCCTAACCCTGTAGGAGCTAATGAGATATCAAAAGAAGCGCCATCAAGTGACTCGGCTGACAAGGAGGTTCAGCTAGAGAAGACTGTGCCGCAGGAGTACTGCGACACACGGTTGTTGCTATTTCCCCAAAGGAGTAGGAAACCGTCAGTGGACGAGCAATTCGCTCGTTTTGTTGAAGTAATCTAGAAGATCCACATCAACGTGCCGTTGTTGGACGCTATGCAAGTGCCAACCTACACCTGTTATCTCAAGGACATACTCAACAACAAGAGACCGCTCCCAACAACGGAGGTTGTCAAGCTGACGGAGCAATGCAGCGATGTGATACTCCATAAGCTCCCGGAGAAGAAGAAAGATCCAGGGTGTCCTACGATCACCTGCTCGATCGGGGCACAATAGTTCGACCAGGCCTTGTGCGACCTTGGAGCCAGTGTCAGCGTCATGCCAAAAGACGTCTTCGACAAGCTCAACTTCACAGTGTTGGCACCAACACTAATGCGCCTTCAACTGGCTGATTCGTCAGTCCATTACCCGGCAGGGATAGCGGAGGATGTGCCAATCAAGATACAGGACTTCTTCATCCCGGTTGACTTCGTGGTGCTGGACATGGACACGGGAAAAGAGACGCCGCTCATCTTGGGGCGTCCGTTCCTTAGCACCGCGGGAGCCAACATTAACGTGGAAATGGGGAGTATCCATTTCCTCATCAATGGGAAGGAAGAGAAGTTTGAGTTTCAACCGAGGACGGAACAATGTTCCATGGTTAGGATAAAGTACGGACCGAATCCGCAGACACTTTCTGTGGAGGGGAAAGGATCTCACTTCAACCAAGAAATCTCTCGCTGCATGGGGAAAGGTCTGCAGGCCCAAGAAGAAAGGAGGACTAGGTGTTATTGATCTAAGAGTGCGAAACAGAGCTTTACTTCTTAAGCAACTTGGAAAATTCTTCAATAAGGAGGAAAATGTGCCCTGGGTTAATCTGATTTGGACCACATATTACTCAGGCCAAATTCCTCAAGGAGCAGCCCTTTGTGGTTCCTTCTGGTGGAAGGATATTGTCCAGCTTGAGGTTCTCTTTAGAGGTTTTGCAAGACCTATGATCAACAATGGAAGTTCGGTGAGTTTCTGGCATGATTTATGCAATGGGAAGATTTTTGCACAATCCTTCCCAACACTCTTCTCTTACGTTAAGCACAAAATGGACACAGTGGCTCGGCATCTTGCAAGATCAGTCGATGACCAGTTTTTTTTGCCACTTTCTGTTCAAGCCTATGAGGAATATAAGGTCTTCCAGGATGATGTCTCTCGGATTTCTCTCAACACCATGACAGACAAATGGACTTTCCTCTGGGGAAATGATCTATACTCTTCACAGAAGTTTTATAAGCTCTCCTTTTGGTGTATTCAACCTCCAGTGACTATGCCTTGGATTTGGTCTTGTAAAGTTTATATGAAGATCAAGGTTTTTGCCTGGTTGCTATTCTTGGACAGAGTTAACACCAGGGATTTGCTAGAAAGGAAGCACTGCAAGCCTCCCAATGTACCGATCTATTGTGCTCTGTGCACCACAGGGATTAGAGAAACAAGGAATCATTTGTTCTTCCAATGTCCATTTGCCTGCTTGTGTTGGAACTCCATTGGTTTTTCCTGGGATGCTACAGATGATACAGACTCGTAGGAATAGTGGGCTGCAACATATGTGCTTTATGGAGATCTTTCTTGTGGCTTGTTGGCTGCTTTGGAAGCAGAGAAATGATTTGATTTTTCAAAATATCCAGCCTTCCCTCAACCGATGGAAATCTAGTCTTAGAGAGGAGCTAAGTCTACACTTACCTAGACTTAGATTAGCTTCTAGACCTTTTCTGAAATCATGGCTTGACAACCTGTAATTTTTTTCCTTTGTACAGATCTTTTTCTTTTTTTCATATTTATGAAAATGCACTGTGGGGGTTTCCCCCACTGTTTCCAGGTCAAAAAAAATATTCAAGTGGTCGAAGTGGAACCACCCAAGATGGACAGCCTGGTGAAGTTCATGCAAAATTTCCTGGCGAAGGAAACAATAATGCCCAGGAATCGTTATTGGAGGACGCCGGTAAAACCACCCATACCAGCCAAGAAGCTAAAGCAGTCGGCTCAGAGGAAGCCGCCGTCCGCACCAAAGCCAACGAAGGTGTGGAGGGAGAAGCCAAAGACGCCCGCTCCATCACCTCCGGTGACAGGTAGAAAATCCGCAAACTGAACTAAAAGGAGGTACGGTATTGCACGTCAGACTTTAAATGACGCGACCTTCACCAACAGGTAAATTGGTATGTACATGCATTTTTGCTTTCAACACTTTGAATTTTTGCATCATCGCATGTTTGAATTTCAAAGTTGCATTTAGGATTTTTTGAATTTTGAGGAAATTCTTCAAATGAATTTTTCAGAGCAAACCAAAATAAAATTTCCAATGAAAATTCGCTGTGCCACGACCAGACTGACCGTTGGATTCCAACGGTCGAAAGTGGGGCTGGTTGGGCCCACCAGGGGAACCGGCCAGGCAACGGTCGGCTGCCTTCCTCCTTGAGGCAACGGCTAGTGGGCCCCACAGGTCGATTTTGACCGTTGTGGGTGTACTACTTAAGCCAACCGGCCGGGAGAGGGAACTCCACCCCATTTCAACATATTTTCATTCCCTCTCCAAAGTTTGCTCTCAAGTTCGTTCAAGCTTTGATAGTTTCCCTCAAATTCAAATACTTAGTTGCATATATACAAGTTGCTTTGGTGAGACTAACCGGCGGGCGAAATTCTTATCATTCCTAACCCCCGCCGAGTTAGTCCGTTCTTGGTCCATTGTGCAGAATGAGGAGGCGATTGTCTCGTCTGTTCAAGGGGTCTAGCTCTTCATCAAGTCATCATGACGAGTCTAGTACTTGTTCATCAGCTGATTTCTCGATGGAAGACGCCGAAGCTCCACGACGACTCCTGAACGACACCGACCTCGACGTTGTCAGTGATCGGGAGAGACAAGCCTACTACATGTTGAGCGACCAGGAGTACTCACACGCGAGAATACTCTCCGGAGCTGCTGAAAAAGATAGGTATGGACGTTGAATTTCGTTCTATTTGGAAATCGTTGGCAGAGATTTGCTGTGGTAGATGAGCCTGGCTCTCGTTTGCTTACTTTGCAATTTCTGTGCACTTTGAAAGAAATAGAAGATGGAATTTCTTTTCGCTTTTTCCATAAGGAGTACACACTTACATGGAAAGGCTTTAGTACACTTCTTGGTTTTCACGATTCCTGTAAAATCGATCTTCAGAAAGGAATTTCTGAAATTTCTGGGTTCGAAAAAAATAGGTTTTGGGAAGACATTTCTGGTGCTCCAATTTGCAAGAAACTTAGGACGAATGATATCCATAATCCTACACTTAGGGTCATGCACAAATGAATTGCTATGACTTTGTTTCGTAGAGGTGATATTAAACCCATTAGGGGGGATGAATTGATTATCATGTTTGCCATGGTTAGAAAGATCAAAATTGCTCCTGTGAAATATATGATAAGGCAATGGTTAGAAAGTATAAAGTTCTCTACTCCTGTTGAGTGCACTTCTCTGATTACTCCGATAGCAAAAGGGCTAGGGGTTGTTAGTGATCAAATTGCTTTTATCTTAGCCGCTCGTCCGTGTATTGATGACACCTATCTAGTGCAAGGGCATATTCTAAAGCATGGAGTAGATGGATCTTTGATTTACTTTTTCCCCGATTGTACAAATGAAATCCCGTTGCCAAATGCGGGGTATGATTTGTACAACTACCATGAACGAACCATTCCCCTGCAGACCATAGAAGAATCTCGTGCAGGTGGAGCATACAGGGAAAAGCGCAACATGACAAGGAATGATTGAGAGAGTTCATCATCCTCAACACCCGTGCAAATGTCTGAGGTAGGTTGGGAGCCAACTGGGGATGCACCCGGATGGACCCAAGCTCCACGCCATAGCATCGGAGTCTCAAGCTGGGCAAGTGCCAGTGAGGACCGGTGGCGTGCGCCTCATGACATCCAATGGGGGACAATCAACCTCCCAGATCAAGTGGTGTGCCTCTATCTCCAAGTGAATGGCGCTCAAGTTCCTCTCGTTGGGACTTGGGTGAAATCACTAGGAGAATGGACACCCTTGATGTGCAGACGGGGGAGATCTAGTACAACCTCACGGAACACATAGCTCAAACGCAAGAATGGCAACAATCTGCTAATGCGCAGTTTGCTAACTTCAACAACATGATACAGCAACAACACGATGACCTTCAAGCGTACTTCCGCTTTCAGGGGTTCAATTCTTATTAAGGACCCTGAGCGAAAGCCAAGCTTGGGGGGAGACATCTCTCCCCCCACTGAGGTAACTTGTATCACATTACATATTTCCCTTTCCAATTGCATATTTGCTTTCCAATTGCATATTATAAAAATGAAAACAACATAAAAAATTGCAAAATAGAAAATACCAAAAAAGTAGGATAGGTTTGAGTCATGCTAGGTAAGACAAGCTAGTTCTCTTTGTTGAAATGATAAATAGTTGCTCTGTTTTATATCTCTTATATATGGGTTCATAGTAAGTGCTCTCTCAAAGGTTAAATATAAGTAGCTAACAATTATCCGGGAACCCGAGGTAAATGAGCTGCACTTGCTGATCCAAGTCTAAGTTGTTGCGAGATATGAGATAGTAAATAAGAGTTGCTATGATCCTGATACTAGTTTGACTTGAATTCCGGATGTTTTGTTTTTCAAAATGATAAATTGAAAGTTCCTCATTTGATATAAATTCCTACCAGAGCTAAAAATGTGCTATCATGATTAAACCATATACATTTTAGTTGCTTGTCATTTCATTGAACTTTGTCAAACTCTTGTGACTTGTGTAGATACTTCTCATGCTCTATGATTAAGATCATACACCCACATATATGTACATGCTAAACTCCTACACTGGGAGCTAAGCAATATTCCATTCCATTCCCATTTTACCACCAAAATAAATTCTCCATGCTTTCATGTGCTTTCTTCTCCTAAAGAGAAAAGTCCTTTTGAAAAAAAAAGAGGAGGGAAAGGAATGGTTATGAAAAAAAAATAAAGTTATGCTCCATCAAGCATGAGCATGATGTTGAAAAAAAAATGTAGCAATGCCCTCTCCTAATCAACAAAAGAAGGATTTTTGGGAGAAAAAAGTAAGCACAAAGGAGAAGCATTTTTCTTGTTTTTTCCTCATGTACCATTTTCATCATATACCACACACACATTGCACGATCTTGATCTTGAGTATGTTTAGTTATCTGCTTTAGTATGAGTTTTTGACTTAGTAATAAATGTGAATGCAAGTATGCCATGTTTGATCCCTACCGAGCTTCACATATCAAAACCTTAGAGTAGGAATCAAAAAGGCAAATTGGTGAGGAATTCATTTTGATACACTTGGAGAGACCGAGTGAATCAACTGAGGAACTTGGCTTTCTTTTGCAAAATCATTTGAAAACTTCCGGAATAAGAGTTGAATAAAGATTGGGTGATTGGTGCTCTAATTGCAAGGAAAAGCAGTGTCTCGTGGGAATTAGGGGTAAGGGTAAGCCACCGTGCCAAAGATTATTTAATCCGAGAGAGTACATATACTTTGCACCTGTATCTTTGAGATATGCAGCATAGTAGCAACTCCTGATTAACAACCAAGTCTTTGTTTCCTTTCGTCCTTCACTCGGGACGAGCAAAGATTCAAGCTTGGGGGGTTTTGTTAACGGTCATCATCGATAAGTTTCAACCGTCAATAGAGGAGAACTAGTGATGCTTGCAATGCATAAATATGTTAGAATAATAATATTCCACTAGTATTAGGTCTATGTTAACAACCAAATTTGGTAATCCAAGGATCGGATGTAAAGGAGAAATCGAGATGGAATCGAGATAGAGATTGTCCCGGAAATAGAGTAAGAATCAGCTAGAGTTCAGATCGGCTACGACCAAGATCGGTTGAATCCGAGTCAGACTGGGTGAGCCGATATAGCCGATTCCGACAATGCAACTCGGTATACGTCATCGGATTGAGTTGGTGTGCTTCAAGATGATTGCCATGCATGGATAGAGTCCTAAGAAGGGAATTGTATCTTTTAATTAGGATATTTTATGTAATTTCCTTAGAGATATATTTGGGCAAAAGTCTGCTACAAAGATTTATGGTATCTTAGAGTTTGTTAGAGATAAGAGTCGTGTCCAATATGGACATATTTTGTAATTCTCGGGTATAAATAGACCCCGAACCCCATGTAATCAATTAACACACATGTTCAATACAATCTCGGCGCATCGCCACCCTTTTTACTTTCGTTTTATTTCGACGAGTTCTTGCTTTCGGGTTGAGCTGCATCGGTTTCGATCTTCAACAAGAGGTAAAACTTGTTATGGCGGTTTGCGTTCTCGGGATTAGTGCTTCCATCTTTATGATACTCTAATATTGTTTATGTAATTCGTCGAGATATCATATATCTTGCATAATCTCTGGCAATATCGCTATCTAACCTACAATCGGCTAACATCTGTCAGTAGAGGGCAGCCGATTAGGTTAGATATCGACGTTGACTTAGATTATATAAGGTATCCACCACTCTATGAAACTTCCAATGGCTTGATTGTCTAGATATTGTCCTTCTTTTCATACTTATAGCTGCATCAATTGAGTTTGATCTTATGAGTCGTGATTAGAATCTCAATCTATAGCCTACTTCTTGGTTGCCGATTAGGGTAGTATCGGGGTTTCAGCCGATCTTACCTGATTTAACTATATTTATTCTATATGCTTCATTGATTATGTTAAATCTGCCCTTTATGTTAAGATCTTGTTGCATTTAAGTATATTAGGCTTTTGTTTGATATATTCTACTTGCTTTAATATCTTAGTATAAAGTGGTATCGGAATATTAGCCGATACATGCTAGATCTATCTGATCGGCTATGCTATGAATATATGTAGTCCCATTATTAATATATATTTCGATCTAATTGATTTATACTATCTCGGCATGGCGACCGATCTATCCCAATCACTTGATTTAAGGATATATCGATATAAGGAGTATATATTGTTAATATCTACAGCCGATCGAGTAGATTTAGTTCTTCCTTCTTATTCATTCATGACTGCCGATAGATACATATATGACATCGGTTCAAAGATAAATGATATGTCATCGGCACTTAGCCCATCAGCTATCATTTATAGGTTTAACCGCGGTTTCTTTGTCTTTGTTTCTTGTTGATTGCAGGATCAAATCAACTGGCACGCTTGCATACCCAAAAGTGAGTTTTGGACCTGCACTGGAGTTAAGCAGATCTCCCAGGCCTCGTGTTTTACGTCAACACGCTTTTTGCACGCCCGGTGGGACCCATCAGAAGTTAGAATCACAACAGCAGTTTTCCCCATGGCCGAGAAACCGCCAGCATCACCGTCCTCGGCTGGTCCTGGCTCTGTTAAAGAAAATATCCTGAAGCTGGGTCTATCTGAGATTGATGAAGCTAATATTGTGCCCATCACTCTAGATAAATTGACACCTGAGCAGCAAAAAGATCTTGATACAATGATGCAGCAAGCACGGAATTAGTTCTTGAGCTCATTCACGGAGACCCGCAAGGGAACACTGGTTCAAAAGTACAAAGTAAAGGTAGTTGCCGATGTTCCTGGGACCGGTTCTTCTAAGGATGGAGAAGTGAAACAAGCTCCAGATGACGCGGCTCAACCGAGTAATAAAGTTGCTGCAGATGGCTTTCAAGGAGATCAAGGTGATGGCTCTCAAGGAGTTCAGGGTGTTGGCTCTCAAGGAATTCAAGGTGATGGTATTCAAGGGGTTCAAGGTGGAGGTCTTAATCAGGACGACAATGTAGCACAGTTACAGTTTAACAACTTCCAGGATCAGGTTGACTATGCCGTGCACCATGCTTTGATCAATCAATCTGGAATATTGGTCAACACTTTGTTAAACATGGTGAAGACAATGGTTGATGGTTCAATGGCTGAATATCAGGCTACAGGACCAGTTTATCTACTAGGAGGGGTTTTCCCTAATTATCGGCTATTAATCACTGATAATCAACCAACTGTCCAATCAATTCCTCTTAATGCACCATCGGCTCAGCCGACGGCGCCAATATCAGCTCCTGCACCTGCTGCACCATCATCGGCACCGGGCCAGTTAGTTAATCCCCGGTTGTTAGTTAGAGAGCAACCGCAGCATAGTGGAAAAAATGTGAATCGGCTAACGCAAGATCAGGTTGCAGCTATGTTCTTATCTCCTCAACTTACTGTTGATCCAACCTAGCAGCAGCCGATTCAGCAAACACCACCAAGGTAGCAGATTGTGCAGCCGGTTCAACAAATGCCACCAATCCAACAGGTTGTGCAGCCAATTCAGCAGACGCCACCTAGGCGGCAGATTTTGCAACCAGTCCAACAAACACCGTTGAGGCAACAAGTTATTCAACCGATTCAACAGCAAGCCTCGATGAATGCATCGGCTGGGTTTGCAACACCTGACAATCAGCCAAGGCAGCATGCTGCGAATCAAGTTGTTCCAAAGCAGTTGGTCCATAATATACAACCAAATCAAACGGTGGTACCTCAAGTTGTTCCAGAGCATTTGGTGCGCAATATTCAGCCAAATTTTCAAGATTACCAGGGAGCAATTTGAATTATCAGTATCAACCTACTTCATCGCAAGTCCAATATCAGTAGGGAGGATCGGCTGAACCTCAATTCGTTCCTCAATACAATCAATTCGAGCTCATGCCAGAACAACCTCAAGGAGCACCTCAGCAACGACCATGGGTCGATATGATTGCGGATGTGATGAAAGAGCAATTTGGGCTTAGGCCGAAATACGCTGGAAATTTGTACCGGCAGCCTTACCCTGAATGGTTTGAGAGAGTCCCTCTACCTAACCGGTTCAAAGTTCCAGACTTTTCAAAATTCTCAGGGCAGGATAGTACGTCAACTTATGAACACATTAGCCGGTTTTTGGTCCAGTGTGGTGAAGCATTGGCTGTGGATGCCTTAAGGGTTAGGTTGTTCCGCTTGTCTTTGTCTGGATCGGCTTTCACTTGGTTTTCTTCTTTGCCATATGGATCAATTAACAGTTGGGCCGATTTGGAGAAGCATTTTCACAGCTATTTCTACAGTGGGGTACATGAAATGAAACCGTCCGATTTAACAGTGATCAAGCAGAGACATGATGAGCCTGTGCATGAGTATATTCAGAGATTCAGAGAGATGAGGAATAAATGCTATAGTCTGAGTTTAACCGATGCCCAGTTAGCCGATTTGGCTTTTCAGGGTATGATTGCTCCAATCAGGGAGAAGTTCTCATCTCAAGACTTTGATAGCTTGTCACATCTTGCACAGAAGGTGACCTTGCATGAACAGAGATTTGCAGAAGCAAGGAAGAACTTTAAAAAGGTTAATCACATCTATCCTTACATGTCTGGATCGGATGATGATGATGATGACGACTCTGAAATAGCAGCAGCCGAATGGTTTAGAAGCAAGAAAGTTGTAGCATGCTAATGGGTAAAGAGTTCTGGAAAGGAGGAGAGGTATGACTTTGATATTACCAAGGCTGATAAAATTTTTGATTTGCTACTCCGAGAGAACATATTCAACTTCCTGTTGGTCATACGATTCCATCGACTGAAGAATTGGGCAAGAAGAGGTATTGCAAGTGGCATAATTCTGGGTCTCATTCTACCAATGATTGCAAGGTTTTCAGGCAGCAGATCCAGACAGCTATTGAGGGAGGCAAAATAAAATTTGATGACTCCAAGAGGCCGATGAAGGTTGATGGCAATCCTTTTCCTGTTAATATGGTGCATACAGCTGGCCGAACAGCCGATGGAGGACGTGCAAGAGGTTTCCAGGTGAATTCGGCTAAAATTATCAACAAGTATCAGAAGAAGTATGGCAAACAGTAGGAAAGGCATTACGAGGAAGGTGATGATGGTTTTGATCCTCATTGGGGCTGCGAGTTCTTTAGATTTTGCTGGAATGAGGGTATGAGGCTGCCATCTATCGAGAACTGTCCTGGGTGTGGTAATATTGCAGAAAGCTCAAGCCGATCGTATAATAGGGGCAATCGGCTAAGGCAAACAAGAGTTCCTGTTCATCAAAGATTGGGTCCGGTGAACCAAGATTGTAACCAGGAGGACAATGAAAACAGGAAAACTCAATGGTGTCCTGCTGGTATCTTTACAAAGAATCAGAAGAGAAGGGTTCAAAGGTTGAGGAATAGGGAGCGCTTTCAGGAGGTCGAACAGGAAATCAATCATCGGCTAAAGAAAACAAAGACGAAGCAGGAGTGGCGTGTTAAGAGTCAGGTTCCTGCGGCCGATGAAGCCACAGCCGATGAAGCAAAAAGATTGGCCAAAGGAAAAAGTGTTGTGACTGCATCGGTTAACATGGTCTTCACATTGCCTGCTGAATTTGGGATCAAACAAGCCGATGTTGATGAAGTTGAAGAAGAATTGGCTAAATTGATTTTGTCACCAGAACAAGCAGTCTTCGAGAAGCCAGAGGGGACAGAGAATCGGCATCTTAAACCATTGTATATAAATGGTTATGTTAATGGGAAGCCGATGTCCAAAATGATGGTCGATGGTGGGGCTGCAGTGAATTTGATGCCTTATGCTACATTCAGGAAGTTGGGCAGAAACGCTGAAGATCTCATCAAGACAAACATGGTGCTCAAGGATTTTGGTGGTAATCCATCAGAAACCAAAGGAGTTTTGAATGTGGAATTAACTGTCTGCAGTAAAACTATCCCTACAACGTTCTTTGTCATCGATGGAAGGGTTCTTACAGCTTGTTGCTTGGAAGGGATTGGATTCATGCCAACTGTTGTATTCCTTCAACCATGCATCAATGCTTGATTCAGTGGCAAGGCGACAAGATTGAAAACGTTCTAGCCAACAGGTCAGTCAATGTTGCCAATGCCGATTTAGCTCTTTGGGAGATGGATGGTCTTGATTGTTTATCTGGAAAGGTTTGGGATGGAGATTTTCTAAAGGTGTCCGATTCTGATATACAGCCAATTGAAGATGGAGAACCCAAGCTATTATTTTGAGGGCGTCGTGGAGGGTTCAAATGTCTACAACAAGGACACAGTAGATGATCTTGATGACAAGCAAGGACAGGGTTTCATGTTGGCCAATGACTTGGGAGAAATTGACATAGGTCCAGGTGATCAACCAAGGCCGACATTTATTAGTAAAAATTTATCTCCGGAGTTTAGAACCAAGTTGATAGAGCTATTGAAGGAATTCAGAGATTGCTTTGCTTGGGAGTATTATGAGATGCCAGGACTCAACCGATTGATTGTTGAACATCGACTACCTATTAGACTAGGGGTTAGACCACATCAACAACCTCTGAGAAGATGCAAAGACGATATGCTTGAACCTGTCAAGGCTGAGATTAAACGTTTATATGATGCTGGTTTTATTCGTCCTTGCCGATATGCCGAGTGGGTTTCTAGTATAGTTCCTGTTATCAAGAAGAACGGCAAGGTCAGGGTGTGCATTGATTTCCGAAACTTAAATAAGGCTACCACAAAGGATGAATATCCAATGCCAGTAGCCGATCAGCTGGTTGACGCTGCTTCAGGACGCAAGATTTTAAGTTTTATGGACGGTAATGCAGGGTATAATCAAATCTTTATGGCCAAAGAAGATATTCATAAGACAGCTTTTAGGTGTCTTGGTGCAATCGGCTTATTCGAGTGGGTTGTAATGACTTTTGGCTTGAAAAGTGTTGGGGCTACATATCAAAGAGCGATGAATTATATATATCATGATCTGATCGGCTGGTTGGTTGAGGTCTACATTGATGACGTGGTTCTTAAGTCTAAAGAGATAGAGGACCACATAGCCAATTTGAGGAAAGATTTTGAGAGAACCAGGAAGTATGGCCTGAAGATGAACCCGACAAAATGTGCTTTTGGCGTATCGGCTAGCCAGTTCTTGGGGTTTCTTGTTCATGAGAGGGGGATCGAGGTAACTCAAAGGAGTGTTAATGCGATCAAGAAGATTCAGCCTCCGGAGAACAAGACAGAATTGCAAGAGATGATCGGCAAGATAAATTTTGTTAGAAGGTTTATTTCTAATTTGTCTGGAAGGTTAGAGCCTTTTACACCATTATGAAGGTTGAAAGCCGATCAACAGTTTACTTGGGGGGCAGAGCAACAGAAAGCTTTGGATAATATTAAGGAATATCTTAGCTCTCCTCTAGTTTTGATTCCTCCACAGAAGGGTATACCTTTTCGGTTATATCTGTCGGCCGGTGAAAAGTCAATCGGCTCGGTCTTAATTCAGGAGCTCGAAGGGAAAGAAAGAGTTGTATTCTACTTGAGTCGTTGGCTCTTGGATGCAGAGACTAGATATTCTCCTGTGGAGAAGTTTGCTTATATTTTTCATGTACAAGGTTAAGGCATTATCTATTGTCCAACGAATGCACTGTCATATGCAAAGCCGATGTTGTTAAATACATGTTATCGGCTCCAATTTTGAAAGGAAGGGTTGGAAAGTGGATATTTTCCTTAACTGAGTTTGATCTTCGGTATGAGTCACCGAAGGCGGTCAAAGGGCAAGTGTCACATCCTGATTTTCGTTTCAGGATTTATAAATTATTTAATAAACTAATAATAGAATTTATATTAAATGTTCATTAATTTACAAGTGAAGTTAAATGTGGGAAATAAAATTTCTTAAATATAAAGCATGGATGGATTTAATTTTTATTAAATTCTCCATGGTTAATTATACTCTCTGGAATTTTCTCGGATTTTTTCGGAGCTCAATTCTTAATTTTAATCATACAAAGAGCATTTCAGTAATTACCCACATATTAAATTAATCATTAAATGGTCTAATTATAATTTTGTTAAGTACTTTTAGTGTCCAAGTATTTTCAAGATTTTTCTTGGAATTATTTGAGCATTGGAAGTATTTTTAACAATTGAAAGATCATTTAAGTGATTATTTTAATTGGAAAAAGTTTTTAAATCCCTTCCTAAGCCGTTGGGCCGTTTTCGGCCCAACTCTTCTTTTCCCCGCGCGGCCGAACCGGCCCAAGCCGGCCCAACCGACGCCGCCCGCCCCCTCCTCCCCTCAGCCGCCGACAGGTGGGACCCACCTGTCGGGGTCGTCCCCTTCCTCCGGCCGCCGCCGCGCAAGCCGCCCGACCGCGCCGCTTCCCGCTCCAAATCCTCCTCAATCCGAGCCCGATTCCTCTGGGATTTTGAGGGGTTTTGTTCCTCTCGTTCTCCTCTTTCTTTTCCCCCAAGAATCAAAGAGAATCGTTGAGGATTTGATCCGAATCGAATTCGTTTTGATTTTATCCCTAAAACCGAGTTTGATTTCTTCCCGAATCGATTCCTCTCGTATGGAGCTCGATCTCTTCAATCCAATGCCATATAAAGCTTCCCCTCGTCGTCCTCTTCTGTTTGCCCCCTCTCCCGAGCTCTCCCGTGCCTCCTAGCGCCGCCGCAATGTGCTCCAAGTCCGCCGCCGCCGCCGGTCGTCTTCGGCATCGTCGCCGCGCCGTCTCCGCCGTCGCCGCCGCTTGCCGTCACCTCCGTTAGGTGCGCCGTGGTGAGAGGAACCTCGGCCGCCCCTCCTCTTTCGCCGCCGACCACCGGAGCCCCACCGCCGCCGTCGACCCGAGCCGCCGCGCCGCTTCTTCTCGTCGCCGGCTGCCGTCGTGCATCGTTTGTCGTAGTGGTGAGTACCATCGGGTTCGTCTCGATGCCCTCTACGCGTAGATGCCCTCCGTTTCCGCGGCTGACCTCCCTAGCTCCGGCGAGCTCTCCAACCCGAGCCGGCCGCCATTGCCGACGTCAGCATGACGTCATCACCAGGGCTGACGTCATCATTAGGGCTGACGTCATCGGTTTTTCTTTTTCCCGTTTTTCTAATAGATTAAATCTTCTGAAAACATATCTAAATAACCGTAGATCCGTTTCAGGTGGTTCAAGTTGCTAAATTTATCTAAAATAAAGATCTACATATTAAAATTGTCCATAAATTGAATTAAATTTATTTAATTCTTTTTAAATGGGCTTTAATTAGATTTGATCTTGTAAAATTCATAATAAATTCATTTGAAGTCAGAATGAGGCCGTTCAAGTCTCATAATTCATCTAAAATTATGATCTACATGTTTGTTTACTTTTTATGTACTGTTTATTTGGTTTTTATTAGTCTTTTTCTTCGTTTTGCGTGTTAGCTTGTCGTTTCCGTCGTTGCGAAGGTTCGTGAGTGCGTCGGAAGTGATCAAGAAGATTAATTGAAGACTGATTATTGCAAGGCAAGTCACACAGATCCTAAACACAATCCTTTGAGCATGTTGATCCTATATTTAAATTCTCTATTTATTTCAACTGTGCATTTATTTTCGAATGTCACCGGGTGGTGTGAACCTATTCCTTTGTTATGGCCAATTTGCATTGAATGTCCTATTCCTTGATACCTTGGGTAATAAATTGATTAGTTTGAACCTTATGTATTGGTTTGGTTCAGCTAAATGTTATATATATAATTGCTTAGCAATGCTTAGAAACATTAGCTCACTAATGGGATGAATCATATGTACTACATTATTAATTATGGTTATATTTAATGGTAGCTCACGATGATTAATCGTGTGATGTTAATTAATTGATAATTAAAACCTGGTTAAGGTGGGTTGTGAGCACATGGTTTTGAAGGTCGTGCTCATGGCAATTAAGGACCGGTTCGCGAGCTACTGTTGTGAAACATTTATCGTGCCAACCACAAGCCAGCATGGGCAACGGCTTTATCTTTTGTATAGCGTGATTCATTATAGTGCGCCAGACTGAGAAGTGGCGAGAAGTCCACGGGGGTCGCTGGGGAGTCCATGCCTTGTTTATAAGGGGGTGATTATGATCCAGGAACGGTGCACTATTTTGAGTTGTGTTGTGCAAAGGGTATTGTCACGATTTCCCCCTTTCAATGCCGTGGTGGTATTTCGGGGCATGGCAACATGTGTGGAATCGTGTCTTGTGGGTACAGTGGTACACCTCTGGCCAGAGTAAAACTATTCGAATAGCCGTGCCCGCGGTTATGGGCGAGTTGAGCAATGTTTTTCGTGATTAGTTTCACACTACTCATAAATGTTAATAATGTGATAATTAATTTGACTGCTGGTTTGGATTGGATAATTCCTAGTTTGGAGGTTTGATCTGTACGACCGGGGTTGGTTGTTCAGGTTTGGTTGGGCCTGAGCAGCATGGGTGTGCTGTTCAGTGTTGATTAAAATTGATGATTAATTACTCTACTGTTTTACTTCTCTTAAATGTTTTGCTAAATGCTGCATTTGCAAATGAGCCTATATTATGCCATCCTTTGGAATCCTTGTGCACTTGCATATTTGCTGTGTGGCTTGTTGAGTATGTCATATGCTCATTCTTGCAATAATCAATCAAACCTCAGTTGAAGATAAAGGATCCAGAAGGAGAAGACGTTTGGCTTATACCCCAGTTGAGCTGCCTGTGGGAGTGGAGCCGGAGCTTCGCTAGATTTTATTTTCCGCTGCAGTTTTCTTCTTGGTGAGGACTAAGTGCCTCTTAAGTAAGTATTTATCGGTTTAGTTATTATGATGGATTTGTATATTAAATTGTCAGTTTGTGTACCTCGGCTGATTCCTGGACGAGGATTTTATGCACAAATCAGTTCGGAAATTACTAGTGAATTTCCGGGCGTGACAAGTTGGTATCAGAGCCATCTCGACTGTAGGATAAGCCAAATGGTCAAACCTTAAGGACTAATTTTCTGAAAACATGATTTGTGAAAATTTCTCCTTTCTTCCTTATCTAGAATTCTTTGCAAATTGTTTCATTGTCTACTCTCCTCTCTCGTTCAACTTGAGTAGTTCTGAAACTAGTTGTTGAAACTTGAAGACGCCAATGAGGTCTACTTATGGAGGTCAGCAAAGTGGATCGAGGAAGAAACGAAGTGCCCAGATGTCAAGATGGAATGAAGTTTGGATCCTACCTTAGAACCTATGCCGCCAAAGTGTCTTTGAAGGATAGTTAGTAGGGTAGAACACTGTTGTTTGCTTTGTGTGTAGGTATGGTTGCATTCCCATCATTGGAGTAGTTCAATGATGAGTGTGTAACTGTACTAGGTTGTTTGCTTAATCAACTTGAACAATATAATGGTCTACACACATCAGATCAGTGTTAACCTGGTTAAGGTCTTATCTTTAGTGTAACCCCTCTCCTCCTATCTTTTCTAATCTATAATAGATGGTGAACATTCGCGCTAGTGGAAGTGGAAACAATAACAATGAAGAGAACCCAACGTTTGCTCAAGTGCTGGCTCAACAGACCCAATTGATCAACATGTTAGTGCAACAGATGCAGAACCAGCAAGGGAACCACAATGTCAATCCTCCGCCGCCCCAGAACAAGTTAGCTGATTTTCTTCGTGTAAAGCCACCTACCTTTTCTAGCACTACCAACCCAGTGGAAGCAGGTGATTGGTTGCACGTTGTTGAGAAGAAGTTGGAATTCCTCCAGTGCACGGATCAGGAGAAAGTTGTTTTCGCTTCACATCAGTTGCAAGGATCTGCTTCAGAATGGTGGGATCATTTCCAGATGAACAGAGCAGAAGGACAACCAATCACTTGGGCGGAGTTCACGGAAGCATTCAAGAAGACACACATACCTGCAGGAGTTGTTTCTTTGAAGAAGCGTGAGTTCAGGACACTGAAGCAAAAGGATCGCACTGTGACAGAGTATCTTCATGAGTTCAACCGTCTAGCTCGCTATGCTCCAAAAGATGTGCGTACTGACGAGGAAAGGCAGGAGAAGTTTTTGGAAGGCTTAAAGGATGAGCTGTCAGTTATGTTGATCTCTCATGACTATGAGGATTTTCAGGAGTTGGTTGATAAAGCAATTCGACTTGAAGACAAGAAGAACAGGATGGACAATCGTAAGAGAGGAAGGATTGTTTTCCAGGAGGCACAGGATAGTAGCCAGAGGCAGCGTATCAAGCCACTCCAAATTAGTGAATCTTTTTTCGCTGGTCAAGGACAATCGCAACAGTTGAACATCGCTGGTGAGATCAACTTAGAGACTAATGCAAGCAATGAAGACAAGGATGAGCAAGCTACTCAATCAGTGTCATTTCAGCAGGATCAGTCTCAAGAAGATAACAGTAGTGGAAGGGAGCAGCGGGTGTGTTTCAATTGTTATGAGCCAGGTCACTTCGTAAAAGAGTGTCCGAAGCCGAAGCGTCGGCAGCCGCAAGGTCAGGTCAACAACATTGTTGTCACAGGAGCCAATGCGGTGCCAGTTGCGTCTTCAAGAGTTGCGTCTTCAAGTGTTACAGCTCAGTCACCAGTTTCAAAGCAGCAGTAGTTTTCTTTAAAGCCTTAGAATAATTATCGGAGTTATGGAATAAGATAGACTGCAGTTTACCTATGCCCTTTTCTTTCTAGCCGTTCCGAATCTCGGGACGAGATTCTTTGTAAGGGGGGTAGATTTGTCACATCCTGATTTTCGTTTCAGGATTTATAAATTATTTAATAAACTAATAATAGAATTTATATTAAATGTTCATTAATTTACAAGTGAAGTTAAATGTGGGAAATAAAATTTCTTAAATATAAAGCATGGATGGATTTAATTTTTATTAAATTCTCCATGGTTAATTATACTCTCTGGAATTTTCTCGGATTTTTTCGGAGCTCAATTCTTAATTTTAATCATACAAAGAGCATTTCAGTAATTACCCACATATTAAATTAATCATTAAATGGTCTAATTATAATTTTGTTAAGTACTTTTAGTGTCCAAGTATTTTCAAGATTTTTCTTGGAATTATTTGAGCATTGGAAGTATTTTTAACAATTGAAAGATCATTTAAGTGATTATTTTAATTGGAAAAAGTTTTTAAATCCCTTCCTAAGCCGTTGGGCCGTTTTCGGCCCAACTCTTCTTTTCCCCGCGCGGCCGAACCGGCCCAAGCCGGCCCAACCGACGCCGCCCGCCCCGTCCTCCCCTCAGCCGCCGACAGGTGGGACCCACCTGTCGGGGTCGTCCCCTTCCTCCGGCCGCCGCCGCGCAAGCCGCCCGACCGCGCCGCTTCCCGCTCCAAATCCTCCTCAATCCGAGCCCGATTCCTCTGGGATTTTGAGGGGTTTTGTTCCTCTCGTTCCCCTCTTTCTTTTCCCCCAAGAATCAAAGAGAATCGTTGAGGATTTGATCCGAATCGAATTCGTTTTGATTTTATCCCTAAAACCGAGTTTGATTTCTTCCCGAATCGATTCCTCTCGTATGGAGCTCGATCTCTTCAATCCAATGCCATATAAAGCTTCCCCTCGTCGTCCTCTTCTGTTTGCCCCCTCTCCCGAGCTCTCCCGTGCCTCCTAGCGCCGCCGCAATGTGCTCCAAGTCCGCCGCCGCCGCCGGTCGTCTTCGGCATCGTCGCCGCGCCGTCTCCGCCGTCGCCGCCGCTTGCCGTCACCTCCGTTAGGTGCGCCGTGGTGAGAGGAACCTCGGCCGCCCCTCCTCTTTCGCCGCCGACCACCGGAGCCCCACCGCCGCCGTCGACCCGAGCCGCCACGCCGCTTCTTCTCGTCGCCGGCCGCCGTCGTGCATCGTTTGTCGTAGTGGTGAGTACCATCGGGTTCGTCTCGATGCCCTCTACGCGTAGATGCCCTCCGTTTCCGCGGCTGACCTCCCTAGCTCCGGCGAGCTCTCCAACCCGAGCCGGCCGCCATTGCCGACGTCAGCATGACGTCATCACCAGGGCTGACGTCATCATTAGGGCTGACGTCATCGGTTTTTCTTTTTCCCGTTTTTCTAATAGATTAAATCTTCTGAAAACATATCTAAATAACCGTAGATCCGTTTCAGGTGGTTCAAGTTGCTAAATTTATCTAAAATAAAGATCTACATATTAAAATTGTCCATAAATTGAATTAAATTTATTTAATTCTTTTTAAATGGGCTTTAATTAGATTTGATCTTGTAAAATTCATAATAAATTCATTTGAAGTCAGAATGAGGCCGTTCAAGTCTCATAATTCATCTAAAATTATGATCTACATGTTTGTTTACTTTTTATGTACTGTTTATTTGGTTTTTATTAGTCTTTTTCTTCGTTTTGCGTGTTAGCTTGTCGTTTCCGTCGTTGCGAAGGTTCGTGAGTGCGTCGGAAGTGATCAAGAAGATTAATTGAAGACTGATTATTGCAAGGCAAGTCACACAGATCCTAAACACAATCCTTTGAGCATGTTGATCCTATATTTAAATTCTCTATTTATTTCAACTGTGCATTTATTTTCGAATGTCACCGGGTGGTGTGAACCTATTCCTTTGTTATGGCCAATTTGCATTGAATGTCCTATTCCTTGATACCTTGGGTAATAAATTGATTAGTTTGAACCTTATGTATTGGTTTGGTTCAGCTAAATGTTATATATATAATTGCTTAGCAATGCTTAGAAACATTAGCTCACTAATGGGATGAATCATATGTACTACATTATTAATTATGGTTATATTTAATGGTAGCTCACGATGATTAATCGTGTGATGTTAATTAATTGATAATTAAAACCTGGTTAAGGTGGGTTGTGAGCACATGGTTTTGAAGGTCGTGCTCATGGCAATTAAGGACCGGTTCGCGAGCTACTGTTGTGAAACATTTATCGTGCCAACCACAAGCCAGCATGGGCAACGGCTTTATCTTTTGTATAGCGTGATTCATTATAGTGCGCCAGACTGAGAAGTGGCGAGAAGTCCACGGGGGTCGCTGGGGAGTCCATGCCTTGTTTATAAGGGGGTGATTATGATCCAGGAACGGTGCACTGTTTTGAGTTGTGTTGTGCAAAGGGTATTGTCACGATTTCCCCCTTTCAATGCCGTGGTGGTATTTCGGGGCATGGCAACATGTGTGGAATCGTGTCTTGTGGGTACAGTGGTACACCTCTGGCCAGAGTAAAACTATTCGAATAGCCGTGCCCGCGGTTATGGGCGAGTTGAGCAATGTTTTTCGTGATTAGTTTCACACTACTCATAAATGTTAATAATGTGATAATTAATTTGACTCCTGGTTTGGATTGGATAATTCCTAGTTTGGAGGTTTGATCTGTACGACCGGGGTTGGTTGTTCAGGTTTGGTTGGGCCTGAGCAGCATGGGTGTGCTGTTCAGTGTTGATTAAAATTGATGATTAATTACTCTACTGTTTTACTTCTCTTAAATGTTTTGCTAAATGCTGCATTTGCAAATGAGCCTATATTATGCCATCCTTTGGAATCCTTGTGCACTTGCATATTTGCTGTGTGGCTTGTTGAGTATGTCATATGCTCATTCTTGCAATAATCAATCAAACCTCAGTTGAAGATAAAGGATCCAGAAGGAGAAGACGTTTGGCTTATACCCCAGTTGAGCTGCCTGTGGGAGTGGAGCCGGAGCTTCGCTAGATTTTATTTTCCGCTGCAGTTTTCTTCTTGGTGAGGACTAAGTGCCTCTTAAGTAAGTATTTATCGGTTTAGTTATTATGATGGATTTGTATATTAAATTGTCAGTTTGTGTACCTCGGCTGATTCCTGGACGAGGATTTTATGCACAAATCAGTTCGGAGATTACTAGTGAATTTCCGGGCGTGACAGCAAGCTATAGCCGTTTTTATTGTAGAACATCGTGATGATTCAATCGGCTCGGTTGAGATTGTGCCATGGACTTTATTCTTTAATGGGTCAGTATGCACTCATGGGTGTGGCATCGGCTTGGTTATTATTTCCCCTCGGGGGGCAAGTTTTGAGTTTGCTTATACTATCAAACCTTATGCAACCAACAATTAAGCTGATTATGGGGCAGTTCTTAAAGGGTTGCAGTTACTCAAGGAAGTTGAAGCCGATGCTATCGAAATTATGGGAGATTCTTTGCTAGTAATCAGTCAATTGGCAGGAGAATATGAGTGCAAGAATGATACATTAATAGTTTATAATGAGAAATGCCAAGAACTAATGAAGGAATTTCGGCTGGTTACTTTGAAGCATGTATCTCGAGAGCAAAATATTGAAGCTAATGATTTGGCTCAAGGGGCATCAGGGTATAAGCCGATGATCAAAGATGTTAAGGTTGAAGTTGCTGCAATAACAGCCGATGATTGGAGATATGATGTCTATCGATATTTACAGAATCCATCTCAATCGGCTTCCCGGAAATTGAGATATAAGGGGTTGAAGTATACTTTATTGGATGATGAACTCTATTATCGGACGATTGATGGGGTGTTGCTTAAGTGTTTGAGCGCTGATCAGGCTAAGGTTGCAATCGGCGAAGTTCATGAAGGGATTTGCAGCACTCATCAATCGGCTCATAAGATGAAGTGGTTGCTTCGACATGCAGGGTATTTTTGGCCGACAATGCTAGAGGATTGTTTCAAGTATTACAAAGGGTGTCAAGATTGTCAGAAATTTCGAGCAATTCAGAGGGCACCGGCGTCGGCTATGAATCCTATCATTAAACCATGGCCATTTAGAGGTTGGGGAATTAATATGATCGTGATGTGACCAGAACTCGAAACTCTAAACGGACTAAACGCTATGACCAGCAACACGACTCAACGATGTAACGCAAAACTCAACAAAGCAAAAACCGAAAAGAACAATGCAATGGCACAATATGGCTAGGTAAATGATACAAATTTTTTTTTTGTATGGCTATTTTCTAGTTATAGGAAGATAAAAACTCACCGAGCAACGAAAGCTCTGATACCACCTGATGAACCCTGAGTTCCACTCGACACTCAAGGCTGTTGTTGGCCCGATCTTTCGGTGAGTTGAGATAACTACGATTTGGGAGAAACGTTGACGATCCGACTACAACCGTACAAGACGTTGCGTTGCGCCTTAGCGATCGATACACCTCTCCGTGGGATGTTGATCTTGCCGATGCAAATCAACCTTATTCCTGCAAGCAAATCGAAGAAACAAGCAAGAACAAGATAAAAGCAATCTAATATTGCAAATAGGAATTTAATACAAATGATAAGTTGGGGTTCCGAAGAACAAGCAGACGGACGGTCTAGCCGACACGCGCGCTGTAAGCAAGTAGCAATGGCTAAACTTTAATCTATCAAAACCCGAGAAACCCTGAAGGGGTAACTAGCTATATATAGGGGTGGGAGGATGACCTAGGGGTGCCTAGGGTCATGCTCCACCAGCTTGGGGCGCACCCCACATGGGCCCCACCTAGGCCGGGGTCCCAAATGAAGTTACAAGCCCATAGGCCCATTATAGGTGATGCAGCACCTTGTTCTTGTGATTCCGGCCACACGAGATGGAATTCAGAGAAGAGGCTGGATCCGTTGGAAAGAGGGCTCCGAGAGCTTTCCATCAAGTACTCACGGGCCGAAAACGGAGGTTGTATGCAGATTCGGTGGCCGAATCGGATTCCAGCACTTGGAGGCCTTGATCTTGATGTCTTCTTGTTCATGCATGATGTGAGCAATGGTTATATCCGTAGTAGCCATGGTCACATTAGATCGGCATGATTAATCCACCATTGAGTAAAGGACATAAGTTTATATTGGTGGCGACTGATTATTTCACCAAGTGGGTAGAGGCGATTCCTTTGAAGAAGGTTGATTCTGTGGACGCTATACAATTTGATCAAGAGCATATAATTTATCGATTCGGAATTCCTCAAACCATTACAACTGATCAGGGTTCAATTTTCGTGTCCGATGAGTTTGTTCAGTTTGCCGATAGCATGGGAATCAAATTGTTGAATTCTTCACTGTATTATGCACAAGCTAATGGGCAGGCCGAGGCATCTAACAAGAGTTTGATTAAATTGATTAAAAGAAAGATTTCTGATTATCCTCGGCAGTGGCATACTCGTTTAGCCGAAGCGTTATGGTCTTATCGGATGGCTTGTCATGGATCGATTCAAGTCCCTCCTCATAAACTTGTTTATGGGCATGAGGCTCAAGGAGAACGGAGTTGCAAAATGATTTAACAGCCGATGAATATTATAACCTTATGGCCGATGAGAGGGAAGATCTGGTTCAATCACGGTTGCGAGCCCTTGCAAAGGTTACCAAGGATAAGGAACGAGTTGCTCGGCATTACAACAAGAAAGTGGTGCCCAAAGCTTTTTCGGACGGTGAACTTGTATGGAAGTTGATTTTGCCGATTGGGACTCGGGATAGCAAATTCGGCAAGTGGTCGCCGAATTGGGAAGGACCGTTCCAAATCTATAAAGTTGTATCTAAGGGAGCTTAATGTTGCAAGGACTCGATGGAGAAGACGAGCACTAAATGGCAAGTACTTGCAGAAATATTACCCAAGTGTTTGAGTTAACGCGTGATCGGCTGATGTTGCCGATACATGATAGCCAATGTGTTTGCATCGCCTTGAGATGGCCGATATTGTTGTATCGCCCTTAGTTGTTTTTCATATTGTAATCGGTTGTGGTTTGCCGATGTACAATGGCCGATATTGTTATATCGCCCTTAGTTGTTTTTATAATTTTATCAATGCTTATGACATTGCAAAATTAGGGGAGGCACAAATATAAAAATTGCAGATTTTAGAGCAAAATATGGAGCTAAATTGAATCGGCATGAAAGTTATTGAGATAAGTTACATGAAGAGTCAGAGTTCCTTAGCCGATTACAAAAATTTCTAAGACCTATTACACAAGATATCACTGAGACAAATATTGCTGGATAGCCGAAATAGCTCTTTGCCTGATTTGTTCTACTTCTTCAACGGCTTGAGCATCTTGAGCACCGGTTCCAGAGATCACCTTTAGAGACTTGGTCATATCAGTGACATTCTTGATAGCCGATTTCAGCCTTGCCTTTTGTTCTTCGACAGACTGTGGGAGATCGGCTAGCTTCTTGTGTTCCAGGTCCAATTCGGCGTTGCATTCTTGAAGTTGTGCCAAGAGATCGATCTTGCGAGCTTCCAGCCGACTAATATTAGACTTGATCGGGCCTTCAAATAGCTGATCAAGTTTGGACTTCTCTTCATGCACGAGTTGTCGATTAGCCTGGATGGTAGCTTCAATTTCTTTACGTTCTCGGCGTTCGCCTAGTCTTTGCTTGGTTTTCTCCAATTTGAATTGATGTTGTTCAAGATAAGCAGCTGGAGTAAGGACATCAGCCAGTTTTTCAGGAATCAGAGCTTGAACTTCATGTAGCTGAGTCCTAATCGATCCACAGTTGACCACCAAGCTGTCTAAAGAGGAGACCTCTAGCCGATGAGAGATATCTTCAAGAGTTTTCTTCACATCATTGGATAAGGGGGCTAAAGCCTTGCTCGTGGTATCCTTGTCTGTCTCATCAAGATAGTCTCTAATGTCAAAAGAGAAAAGATCGGCTAAGACCTGAAATAATGATTTAAAGGGAGTTAGGGCTAAATAGACATAGCCGATCTAAATTCTCGTATCAAAAGGAAACTTACTGGGATAGCAGGAGCAGCTGGTTGTTCTTCTTCTTCAACATGATGGCTTTCTACAGCCGATGGAGTTTGGTCACTTGATGATTGTTGCACAGGAGAAGAAGGAGAAGGAGGAGGCTGTAAAAAGAGGCAAATGTTAGACAAAATCGGCTGAGATCAACTAGTGAAATTAAGAATGTCTTACTGCTGGAGCCGGTTTGAGAATCGTTGCTGCCGACTTCTTCTTCACAGTAGTTTTCTTCTTCTGCAACTATAAAATCAGTGAGTAATCGGCTATAAGTATAGAGATAGCAAAAAGAATCAAAGGAAGTTGCTTACCCTTGAAAAATGGGCTGGAGCAGAAGGAGTTGGAGGAGTTTGCTTAGGAGAAGCCGATGAAGTTCTTTCGGTATCGCTTACTTCATCTGCGGTTTGATCAACATCCTCGCCGATTTCTTCTTCATCCAGAGCTTGTTCAATGGATGGATCTAGGTCAGGCAGATCATCGGTTGGTTTAGGCTTCTTTAGTTTAGCCTTCTTCTTTGGAGCAGGAGCGGATGCATCCACAGCCGATGATCTGGTTCTTCTATTTTTGCCGGCATCGGCTGGTTCTCTGATGAGCCCTTGGAGAAGAGCTGAAGTCCTGGGGGCATGATAGCATATTCGATATTTATGCCACTATTGCTCTCGTGAGGAGGAGAGGATTCTGTCGTCTGCAGGTCAAAAGGAAAATTAGTGAAGTTATAAATCGGCTGAGCAATTATTCAGACAAAGTTAAATCAAGACATACCTGAGGGATAACGTCTGAAAAAAGATCTGTCATATACATGGAAGCCGGTTGATGGAATAGATGCAGTTTCCACTTGCCCCACCATCTGTCAAATGCTTTGCTCCTGAAGGTTGCCAGCTCTATGTTTTCAATGCTTCCTAGAGGAGGTCTTTGGAGGTTTAGCAGCCGATCCATCATCACTGGTGATGAGATTTCCCCTCGGCACTGGATCTTATCAGCAAAGAATAAGCCGATTGGGAGTTGGACCATTCCCAATTGTCTGGCAGAGCTCATTGGGTGATAGAACTCATAAGAAACATTGATATTTCTTCCCTGATGAATGCCGACAGGAAGGATGCATGGGCTGATTGCAGCTGAAAGGACTTCTCTGACTTTTGGTATCTTTCATGGTTGATGTCTTTGAATCTAAAGTCTGATGGATTGTCACACCCTAAAAATCTCAATTATATAAATTATTGTGTAAATGGAATTTTAGAAATGATTTTTTAAAAGCCTTGAAGAAAAGATTTAATTGTAAATAATAAATTCCAATAAAAAATTGGGCCAGATAAAATTTCATTAAATACTTTGCTTAATTCTATAATTTCTAGATTTTTCTGGGAATTATTTGAGCTAAGGAAGTATTTTTAATAAATGGAATTGCATTTTATGAATTATTTAAATTGAAAAAGATTTTAAAAAGTCTCTTTTGGCTTTGGGCCGAAAGTCGGCCCAAAACCTCTCCTTTCTCTCTCTTCGGCCCAGTCCGGCCCAGCCCAGCCGAGCCGCCGCGCGCGCGCGCCGCTCCCTCTCTCTCGCTCGCTGACAGGTGGGGCCTGTCTGTCGGAGTCGTCATCTTCGTCGCGCCGGCCGCGCCCGAAACCCTAGCCGCCGCCGCCCTTCCAAATTTCGCCGCGCCTTTCCTTCTCCGGTGAAATTGATTAGGGGGAAAGGTTCGCCGTGATCTCCTCTACCTTTTTCTCTTTGGAAGCATCGGCCGATTCGCTTTGGAAAGGGGGGATTCGAGCTCGGATCGGATTCGGGCGAACCCTAGCTTTCCATCGCCGTTGCCGGGCCGCCGTGGGCTTCGCCGCTGCCTCCCGACCCCTTTAAAAGGACCCCCGGTGTCTCCTCTACCCTCCGCCGCCCTCGCCTTTGCCTCTCGTCGCGCGAATCGCCCTAGCGCCGTGCACCCGTGCGCCGCCGTCGCCGCTGCCGCTCCAGCCGTGCGCCGCCGTCGCTCCGGTCATCGCCGTCGCTCGGGGAGCTCGCCAACGTGGTCGCCGTCCTCGTCCGACCCTTCGCCGCCGCTGTTCTTCGCCGGAACACCGTCGCCGTCGACAAGCCGAAGACCGCCGCCGCTTCAACCTCGTCGCCGTCGCCGTCCGTCGCTCTTCCGCCGCTAGATTGGTCGCCGGTGAGTTCGCCGTGCTCTCCGCATCCCGTTGCCGCTCTCCGTTCACGCCGCCGCGCCGTCGTTCGCCGGCGAGCACGTGAGTCCGAGCCGCCGTCGCCGCCGTCGGGAGAGGATGACGTCAGTGCTGACGTCATCATCGCCGCCTTCCGTGAGCCGGCCATGCGCCTTTGGATCTTGACCGTCCGTTCGGTCGGATTAGATCTCGGCCGTCCGTTCCCGTAGACCGAAGCCGTGGACCCGGTCCACCGTAGACCCCGAGCCCGCTGACGCAATAAAGTCCCTTTTTCTTTTCAAAAATAATTCATTATTGCGTCATAATTCAATTAAAATTTATATAAATGATTTAAACCGATTAAATCTTTAAAAATTCATAACTACTTCATCTTAGCTCGGATTTAGTTGGTTCAAGTCTCTAAATTTTTCTAAAATTGAGATCTACATGTTAAAAATATCCACATGTACTGTTCATGCTTGCTTATGTGCTGTTTTGGTGCTTTTGTTCTTTTCCGTTTAGAATCCGACGTTTCCGGAGAGTCCGCTTTTGCAGGAGAAGATTTAGAAGAATTCCAAGGCCAGCAAGGCAAGTCACACAGATCCTAATCAATCCTTTGAGCATGTTGATCCCGTTTAAAGCTATTGTTTTTATTCAACTATTGCATTTATTTTCAAATGTCATTGGGTGGAAATAGCTTATTGTTTGTTATAGCCCTTTTGTTCTTGATTATCTTATTCCTTGATACCTTGGGTTATTATAACTTGACTAGTTGAGCATTATATTGGTTCGACTAGATGATTAGATGTAAATGCTTAGCCATGCTTAGAAACATTAGCACACTAATGGGATAACTTATGATTCACTATTATTTAATGATGGCTTAATGATAGTTCACTATAGTTAATCGTGATTGGTTAATTAATTAATGTGACAACTAAAACCTGATAATGGTGGGTTGTGAGTACATGGTTTTGATGGTCGTGCTCATGACAATTAAGGACCGGTTCACGAACTTCGGTTGTGAAACATTAACCGTGCCAACCACAAGCCAGCGTGGGCAACGGCTTTATCTTTTACATAGCATAGTTTATTATGGAGCACCAGACTGAAAAGTGGCGGAGATAAGCCCACGGGGGTCGCTGGGGAGTCCATGCCTTGTTTATAAGGGGGTGACTATGATCCGGGAATGGTGCACTGTAGTGGATTGTGTTGTGTGAGGGGTAATGTCACAGCTCCTTTCCGAGGTACCGTGGTGGTACTGAGGCACATGGTGACATGATGTGGGGTTGTGTCTTGTGGGTACAGTGGTACACCTCTGATCAGAGTAAAACTATTCGAATAGCCGTGCCCGCGGTTATGGGCGGGTCTAACAATGTCTTTCGTGATTAGTCTCACCATTCACACCATAATGAGAGATGCTATAACTGGTTATAATTGATTAGCTCCTGGTTTGGAATGGTATATTCCTGGTTTGGAGATTAGAACTGTGCAGCCGGGGTTGGTTGTTCAGAATGGTTGGGCCTATACAACAGGGTATGTTGTATAGTGTTGGATTAATACTGTTTAATTAATACTCTACTGTTTTATTAACTTCTGAAATATTCTTTAAATGATGTTTATGCAAAAAAGCCTATATTATGCCATCCTTGGTTATCCTGTGCACTTGCATATTTGCTGCGTGGCTTGCTGGGTATGTCATGTACTCACCTTGCAATCATTCATTAGAGGAAGAGTTCTACAGTGAGGCTGATGGTGGTGAAGGTTTGGCGTAGTTTTTGTCAAGCTGCCTGTGGAGTGGAGTCGTCTGCGCTGTTTATTTCTTTATTTTCCGCTGCTTAGATCTTTATTGTTTGAGAGGAACTATCCACCTCTATAATGACAATTTATTTGCTTATCAGTTAGAGTAATAATCGTACTCTATTATCAATTTGTTATTGTGTGCCTCGGCTGATTCCTGGACGAGGGTTTACACACATGTAAGCGTTTGGAATTTTGGATAGAAATTCCGGGCGTGACAAGTTGGTATCAGAGCCTCCTTGACCATAGGTTATGCCAAACAGTACCTATAAGAGCCCTCTAAAAATATTGGAAAATTAGAACTGTTCTCCTCCCGTTCTCTTTTTATTAAACCAAGCTAATGGCACATGCAGTTTATAACCTCTTAACTTGTTCTTTAAAATTTACTTCGGTTTTTCTGTGTGGTTAGTACTGTACATCCATTACTGTACTAATGACCCATTTATTAGCAAAAGTTCTATGACATTGATTTATTTAATCTTGCTACAATAAACTTAGCATGTTGATTTTATAACTCTCTTTTAATTTATTTCTTTTGAAACCTGTTATTCGAAAGTGCAAAACCAGTGATCCTGTTTTAACCGTTTCAACTTATCTTGCAAGATCGGTTTATTTTATTCATTTACCTTTTATTTTGGATTTTCAAATTTTATTCAAAGTAACCGGAAAACTTGTGCTATTAATTGGATAAAGGTCTTAACTCCCTCCTTTCACTTGTCTTAGATGACGCGTGTCAAGCCTGAGTACTTGTTTGGTACTGAAGGGTTTGTCCTGGAGTTGCGTACGATGTCCTTTGCCATAGGATTTGGGACTGCTCCTTTGTACGCCCAGATTTCTCATGATCGCGATGAAGAGGAGTGCCGTGTCAAAGTCACCTTGATCAGTAATCGTGAAGATATCCCATCAGTGATGTTCGAAGCTGGAGGGAGAAGCTATATGCATGCATGCCAGGAGGGGGCAAGAATCGCCATCGGAGAGCTCCGCGACCGCTACAGCAAGCAGTTGGCCAATACGGAGTATCGCTACCATCCTCGGCAACCTCATGGGAGTGACCGTGGCATCTACCTTGAACCTGCAGGAATCGAGAATGATGCCACCACAAGACATTTGGTTGAGATGCTATGGGCTATGGATGAGACCCGTGCTGAGATCGTGATAACAGCCCATGATCGTGAGAACTGGAACCGTATGAAGATTTGCAAGCTGGAGTACAAGGTAGAGAGTTTGGAGAAGGAGTTGGCCGCACTAAAGGGAGAAGCACCACCCCAGAAAGCCAGAGTTCGTCTTACTGCAAGAAAGAGGACCCTTTTTGTTCCTCGCTATCAGTTGGCGCCAAAGGTTCGTGTGGTGGAAAAAGAAGTCACCCCAGCGAAGCCCCCGGTCGTCAACATAAGTGATGATGAAGAAGAAGAATCAAAGAGCACCCATTCCAAGGTCGAGTGGGGAGCAACTCAAGATGATGTTAAAGACGAGCCGGACGAGCCCTCAATCAACTCCGATGCCCGGAAGACCTAGAACGCCTTGCTAAGCCGTTGCTTTAGATCGTTGTGTTAGTTTGCTTGTTTAAGTTTGGTTGTGTGTGTGGTCTCGCATGTGATTTACATCAGTGTTGGGATGTAAGTGCATGCGTTTGTTTGCTTTCGAGTGTTTAGTAGTTGGTGAGTTTAGTGGTGTGAGAGTCTTCAAGTCTTTGTAATAATAAAACTCAGTTAAGATCAATAAAAGTCAAGTTAGTGGAAAAGTTTATTCTCTGTCCTAAGTAGTTTTCCCCGGCTTCTCTTCTTGTGCTCCTATCCATGCCAGATGGTGCTCACTCGCAGTGTTGGAAATGGCCCCAACAACAGCAACAGCAACAACAGCAATAGCAACAATGGAGAAAATCCCACCCTTGCCCAAGTTTTGGCTCAGCAGACACAGCTTATGCATATGATGATGCAACAACTTCAGAACCAGCAGAACCAAGGGAATAACCAAGCACCTCCCCAGAACAAGTTATCAGAATTTCTTCGTGTGAGGCCACCCACGTTTTCTAGCACTACTAATCCAGTAGAGGCTGGTGATTGGCTGCACGCCATAGAAAAGAAGTTGGACTTGCTTCAGTGCACTGATCAGGAGAAGGTCTCTTTTGCCTCGCACCAGTTGCATGGCCCTGCGTCTGAGTGGTGGGATCACTTCCGTCTCAACAGGACTACGGCGGAACCTATCACTTGGCTAGAATTCACTGCTGCCTTTCGTAAGACGCACATACCATCGGGAGTGGTGTCTCTTAAGAAGAGAGAGTTCAGAGCGCTCACTCAGGGATCTCGCTCTGTCACGGAATACTTGCATGAGTTTAATCACCTAGCTCGTTATGCTCCGGAGGAAGTACGCACTGATGAAGAACGTCAAGAGAAGTTCCTGGAAGGACTGAATGATGAGCTTTCTTACCCATTGATGACTGGAGATTATCCTGATTTCCAGAAATTGGTGGATAAGGCTATTCGCCAGGAGGATAAGTACAACCGCATGGAGCAGAAGAAGCGCACGATTGCTCACTTCAAAGCTCAGCAAGGGAATAATCAGAGGCCACGTCTTGTTTTGGGATCTCAGTCGATGCCTCAGGGAGGTTCTTCGTCTGTTGTTCGTCCGCAGCGTCAGTTCTTCAACAACAATGCTGGCAACAACAACCGCAACCAAGTTCCACGTCCTGTGACAGCTCCGACACCGCATCAGCCTGTCAGGAGGGAACAAGGAAACAAGCCCGGAGTATGTTTCAACTGTGGTGACCCAGGCCATTACTCCGATAAGTGTCTGAAGCCCCGACGCGTGAAGGTTGTCCCTGCACAAAACAACCCCACCGCACCAGCGACAAAGGCTCGTGCCAACCATGTTGCTGCTGCAGAAGCTCAAGATGCTCCAGATGTGATTTTGGGTACATTCCCTGTTAACTCAGTACCTGCAACAGTACTTTTTGACTCTGGTGCTACGCATTCATTTTTATCTATGAGTTTTGCGGGAAATCATGGGATGGAAGTAGAAGATCTTAGACGTCCTTTGATGGTTAGTACCCCGAGTAATCAAGCACTCTCGGTGCAACGCAGTCCCTCTGACAGAATAGAGATTCAAGGAGTGCCATTTCTGGCCAATCTTATTCTGTTAGAATCCAAACACCTTGATGTCATCCTAGGGATGGACTGGTTAGCCAGACATAAAGGTGTGATAGACTGTGCTAATAGAAAAGTAACTCTCACCAGTACTGATGGCCAAGTTGTGACTGTTCACGCATTGCCTTCAGAGCCCTTAAGGTCAAGTCTGAACCAAATGACTTTGGAAGAGATTCCTATAGTACGAGAATACCCAGATGTGTTCCCGGATGATTTACCCGGTATGCCGCCTAAGAGAGATATAGAGTTCAGAATAGATCTGATACCTGGTACAGCTCCAATCCACAAGAGACCTTATAGAATGGCAGCCAATGAGTTAGCAGAAGTCAAGAGGCAAGTAGATGATTTGCTTCAGAAAGGATACATTAGACCAAGTTCGTCTCCATGGGGTGCCCCAGTTATTTTTGTTGAGAAGAAAGATCATACCCAGAGGATGTGTGTGGATTATCGTGCCCTGAATGATGTGACTATCAAGAATAAGTATCCGCTACCCAGAATTGATGATCTGTTTGATCAGCTTAAGGGTGCCACTGTTTTCTCCAAGATCGATCTTCGATCAGGATATCACCAGTTAAGGATTAAGGAGGAAGACATACCTAAGACAGCTTTCACTACTCGGTATGGACTGTTTGAGTGTACGGTTATGTCTTTCGGACTTACCAATGCCCCCGCTTTCTTCATGAACTTGATGAATAAGGTGTTTATGGAATACTTAGACAAGTTCGTGGTCGTTTTTATTGATGACATCCTTATCTACTCTCGAACTAAAGAAGAGCATGAAGAACATCTTCGCCTTGCATTGGAGAAGCTACGAGAGCATCAGTTGTATGCCAAGTTTAGCAAGTGTGAATTCTGGTTGTCTGAAGTGAAGTTTCTTGGCCACGTCATCTCGGCCGGAGGAGTTGCCGTTGATCCTAGTAATGTGGAATCAGTAACCAGCTGGAAACAACCCAAGACAGTTTCAGAGATTCGCAGTTTCCTGGGTCTTGCAGGATATTACCGGAGATTTATAGAGAATTTCTCTAAGATTGCTAAGCCCATGACACGACTGCTTCAGAAAGATGTGAAGTACAAGTGGTCAGAAGAATGTGAGCGGAGTTTTCAAGAGTTGAAGAGTCGCTTAATATCAGCGCCCATTTTGATTTTGCCTGATCCAAAGAAGGGTTTCCAAGTGTATTGCGATGCATCTAAGCTTGGGTTAGGATGTGTTCTGATGCAAGATGGGAAGGTGGTTGCCTATGCATCTCGTCAGTTACGTCCACATGAGAAGAATTACCCTACTCATGATCTCGAGTTAGCTTCAGTAGTTCATGCATTGAAGATTTGGCGTCATTATCTTTTCGGAACTCGTACAGAGGTGTACACCGATCACAAGAGTTTAAAGTACATCTTTACTCAACCGGATCTGAACATGAGACAATGGAGATGGTTGGAATTAATCAAGGATTATGACTTGGGAATTCATTATCACCCGGGAAAGGCTAATGTTGTAGCAGATGCTCTTAGCAGGAAAGGCTATTGCAATGCTACGGAAGGACGACAGTTGCCATTGGAGTTATGCAAGGAATTTGAGAGATTAAATTTGGGAATTGTCACTAGAGGTTTTGTTGCAACTTTGGAAGCAAAGCCTACTCTCATTGATCAGGTTAGAGAAGCCCAGATTAATGATCCTGATATTCAGGAGATCAAGAAGAATATGAGAAGAGGAAAAGCTATCGGTTTCTTGGAAGATGAGCAAGGGACCGTATGGTTGGGCGAAAGAATTTGTGTTCCAGAGAATAAAGAGTTGAAAGATACAATTCTGAAGGAAGCTCATGATATTCTGTACTCAATTCACCCTGGTAGTACCAAGATGTATCAAGATCTCAAAGAAAGATTTTGGTGGACAAGCATGAAGCGAGAGATAGCAGAGTTTGTAACTATGTGTGATGTTTGTCAGCGAGTTAAGGCAGAACATCAGAAGCCCGCAGGTTTGTTGCAGCCGTTGAAGATACCAGAATGGAAGTGGGAAGAGATCGGTATGGATTTTATCACGGGTTTACCCAGAACGTCATCAGGCCACGACTCTATTTGGGTGATAGTCGATAGACTCACCAAAGTGGCTCATTTCATTCCAGTGAAGACAACATATTCCGGAAGTCGTTTGGCGGAATTGTATATGGCTAGGATTGTGTGTTTGCATGGCGTCCCTAAGAAAATAGTATCTGACCGAGGTAGTCAGTTTACTTCAAAGTTTTGGAAGAAGCTTCAGGAAGAGATGGGTTCTAAGCTGAACTTCAGTACGGCTTATCATCCGCAAACAGACGGACAAACCGAAAGGGTGAATCAGATTTTGGAAGATATGTTAAGAGCTTGTGCTCTAGACTTCGGTGGAAGTTGGGATAAGAATTTGCCTTACGCAGAATTTTCGTACAACAACAGTTATCAAGCTAGTCTTCAAATGGCTCCTTACGAAGCATTGTATGGTCGTAAGTGTCGTACTCCGCTTCTGTGGGATCAAACGGGAGAACGTCAGGTGTTCGGACCTGATATCCTAAGGGAAGCAGAAGAAAAGGTAAAGGTTATTCAAGAAAGATTGCGTGTAGCTCAGTCTCGTCATAAGAGTTATGCAGACAATCGCCGCAGAGACTTGAGTTTTGAAGAAGGAGATCATGTGTACCTTCGTGTCACTCCTCTCCGAGGGGTTCATCGTTTTCAGACCAAAGGAAAATTGGCTCCGCGTTTTGTGGGACCTTATAAGATTATCAGTCGAAGAGGTGAGGTTGCTTATCAGTTGGAATTACCTCAATCGTTGGCAGGAGTTCATGATGTGTTCCATGTGTCACAGTTGAAGAAGTGTTTAAGGGTACCTACTGAGGAAGCTAATCTTGAACAGATAGAAATCCAAGAGGATCTGACATATGTCGAGAGACCAATTCATGTTTTGGAGACAAATGAGAGAAGGACCAGGAATCGAGTTATCCGTTTCTGTAAGGTTCAGTGGAGTAATCACTCAGAGGAAGAAGCAACATGGGAACGAGAAGATGAGTTAAAGTCCGCTCATCCGCATCTTTTCGTCAGTTCTTCCAAATCTCGAGGACGAGATTCTGTTTAAGGGGGGTAGGTTTGTCACACCCTAAAAATCTCAATTATATAAATTATTGCGTAAATGGAATTTTAGAAATGATTTTTTAAAAGCCTTGAAGAAAAGATTTAATTGTAAATAATAAATTCCAATATAAAATTGGGCCAGATAAAATTTCATTAAATACTTTGCTTAATTCTACAATTTCTAGATTTTTCTGGGAATTATTTGAGTTAAGGAAGTATTTTTAATAAATGGAATTGCATTTTATGAATTATTTAAATTGAAAAAGATTTTAAAAAGTCTCTTTTGGCTTTGGGCCGAAAGTCGGCCCAAAACCTCTCCTTTCTCTCTCTTCGGCCCAGTCCGGCCCAGCCCAGCCGAGCCGCCGCGCGCGCGCGCCGCTCCCTCTCTCTCGCTCGCTGACAGGTGGGGCCCGTCTGTCGGAGTCGTCGTCTTCGTCGCGCCGGCCGCGCCCGAAACCCTAGCCACCGCCGCCCTTCCAAATTTCGCCGCGCCTTTCCTTCTCCGGTGAAATTGATTAGGGGGAAAGGTTCGCCGTGATCTCCTCTACCTTTTTCTCTTTGGAAGCATCGGCCGATTCGCTTTGGAAAGGGGGGATTCGAGCTCGGATCGGATTCGGGCGAACCCTAGCTTTCCATCGCCGTCGCCGGGCCGCCGTGGGCTTCGCCGCTGCCTCCCGACCCCTTTAAAAGGACCCCCGGTGTCTCCTCTACCCTCCGCCGCCCTCGCCTTTGCCTCTCGTCGCGCGAATCGCCCTAGCGCCGTGCACCCGTGCGCCGCCGTCGCCGCTGCCGCTCCAGCCGTGCGCCGCCGTCGCTCCGGTCATCGCCGTCGCTCGGGGAGCTCGCCAACGTGGTCGCCGTCCTCGTCCGACCCTTCGCCGCCGCTGTTCTTCGCCGGAACACCGTCGCCGTCGACAAGCCGAAGACCGCCGCCGCTTCAACCTCGTCGCCGTCGCCGTCCGTCGCTCTTCCGCCGCTAGATTGGTCGCCGGTGAGTTCGCCGTGCTCTCCGCATCCCGTTGCCGCTCTCCGTTCGCGCCGCCGCGCCGTCGTTCGCCGGCGAGCACGTGAGTCCGAGCCGCCGTCGCCGCCGTCGGGAGAGGATGACGTCAGTGCTGACGTCATCATCGCCGCCTTCCGTGAGCCGGCCGTGCGCCTTTGGATCTTGACCGTCCGTTCGGTCGGATTAGATCTCGGCCGTCCGTTCCCGTAGACCGAAGCCGTGGACCCGGTCCACCGTAGACCCCGAGCCCGCTGACGCAATAAAGTCCCTTTTTCTTTTCAAAAATAATTCATTATTGCGTCATAATTCAATTAAAATTTATATAAATGATTTAAACCGATTAAATCTTTAAAAATTCATAACTAATTCATCTTAGCTCGGATTTAGTTGGTTCAAGTCTCTAAATTTTTCTAAAATTGAGATCTACATGTTAAAAATATCCACATGTACTGTTCATGCTTGCTTATGTGCTGTTTTGGTGTTTTTGTTCTTTTCCGTTTAGAATCCGACGTTTCCGGAGAGTCCGCTTTTGCAGGAGAAGATTTAGAAGAATTCCAAGGCCAGCAAGGCAAGTCACACAGATGGTAATCAATCCTTTGAGCATGTTGATCCCGTTTAAAGCTATTGTTTTTATTCAACTATTGCATTTATTTTCGAATGTCATTGGGTGGAAATAGCTTATTGTTTGTTATAGCCCTTTTGTTCTTGATTATCTTATTCCTTGATACCTTGGGTTATTATAACTTGACTAGTTGAGCATTACATTGGTTCGACTAGATGATTAGATGTAAATGCTTAGCCATGCTTAGAAACATTAGCACACTAATGGGATAACTTATGATTCACTATTATTTAATGATGGCTTAATGATAGTTCACGATGGTTAATCGTGATTGGTTAATTAATTAATGTGACAACTAAAACCTGATAATGGTGGGTTGTGAGTACATGGTTTTGATGGTCGTGCTCATGACAATTAAGGACCGGTTCACGAACTTCGGTTGTGAAACATTAACCGTGCCAACCACAAGCCAGCGTGGGCAACGGCTTTATCTTTTACATAGCATAGTTTATTATGGAGCACCAGACTGAGAAGTGGCGGAGATAAGCCCACGGGGGTCGCTGGGGAGTCCATGCCTTGTTTATAAGGGGGTGACTATGATCCGGGAATGGTGCACTGTAGTGGATTGTGTTGTGTGAGGGGTAATGTCACAGCTCCTTTCCGAGGTACCGTGGTGGTACTGAGGCACATGGTGACATGATGTGGGGTTGTGTCTTGTGGGTACAGTGGTACACCTCTGATCAGAGTAAAACTATTCGAATAGCCGTGCCCGCGGTTATGGGCGGGTCTAACAATGTCTTTCGTGATTAGTCTCACCATTCACACCATAATGAGAGATGCTATAACTGGTTATAATTGATTAGCTCCTGGTTTGGAATGGTATATTCCTGGTTTGGAGATTAGAACTGTGCAGCCGGGGTTGGTTGTTCAGAATGGTTGGGCCTATACAACAGCGTATGTTGTATAGTGTTGGATTAATACTGTTTAATTAATACTCTACTGTTTTATTAACTTCTGAAATATTCTTTAAATGCTGTTTATGCAAAGAAGCCTATATTATGCCATCCTTGGTTATCCTGTGCACTTGCATATTTGCTGCGTGGCTTGCTGGGTATGTCATATACTCACCTTGCAATCATTCATTAGAGGAAGAGTTCTACAGTGGAAGCTGATGGTGGTGAAGGTTTGGCGTAGTTCTTGTCAAGCTGCCTGTGGAGTGGAGTCGTCTGCGCTGTTTATTTCTTTATTTTCCGCTGCTTATATCTTTATTGTTTGAGAGGAACTATCCACCTCTGTAATGACAATTTATTTGCTTATCAATTAGAGTAATAATCGTACTCTATTATCAATTTGTTATTGTGTGCCTCGGCTGATTCCTGGACGAGGGTTTACACACATGTAAGCGTTTGGAATTTTGGATAGAAATTCCGGGCGTGACATGGATTCTCTAGAAGTGCTGAATCTTCGTAGAGGAACCAAATTCGAGCTTCTTTGAGAAAGCCATCATAAAAGCTGCAAGACCAGTCCTTGAGCAGCTCGGCCGATAGCTTTGCTCCTGCATCGGCTGGTGTGGAGGCATATTCTCCACAAGATGTACACCTACGATGGGTATGTTCTTCTCCATCATCATCTATGATCGGCTCCAGTCTCGGAAATTCTGCTTCTGTTACAGACGGCCGATTGACAAATTTCATGACTACTAGATTCAGCCAAGACTGTAACAACCACCATGGTCCACCTGCTCCGACTACTGAGCTGACGACTATCTTGGCCGATGCATTGTTTAGCATTTTATATAAGTAGCCGAGAAGGATTTTGCCTAAAGGAAATTGCTTTTTTGTTTCCAAGGCTTCGGCTATAAACTGCCAATTGGTTGTAGGGCCACAACTTGATCCACAAAAGAGAAATTTCTCTAGCCACATCAGCAGAAAGGCTAAATGCTCTCGAGGGGTGACAGAGCCTTGACCCATGTATGCTGCTACATAACCTGACCAACCGCCTATGCTCTTGGTCTTGAAGTCATACTGATTCTTCGTGTTCAAACTCATGGGGTTAGCCGATGAGGTGACATCCAGTCTGGTGATCATGGTGATGTCTACTAGAGTTGGGGTCATCGGCCCTTGGTTGAACAAAAAGGCATTGATAGTGTTGGACCAGAAATAGGAGGCGGCTGCCATTAGGGGTTCATCCTTGGCTGAGTTAGCTATGGTGAGGTCGAGTGCTTGGCTGATTCCAATTTCGTCCTAATGAACCCTTTTACTAGCCGACATGCACTTGAACCACGTAGTCCAGCTCTTCTCAGGTGGGGTTTTCTCAAGAGATGGCCAAGATATGAAGGTGTTCTTCCAGTGACCTAGATCTAGGTTGGCTAATCTGAAAGGAACCCTATTTGTTTCACTGATGATGAACTCGATAGGATCAGGGTTACCAACTGGGCCGAGAAAGTAGTAGTTTTCGTGTGAGAGGCTTGGAATTGCAACTAGATTGGAGAGGTGCTACAAATACAAAAGTACCAAGAAGGGGAAAACGGAAGGAGGAATAGAAAAACCAATCTGCTGCGAGAAAAAGAGATCTAGCCGATGAGAACTTACCTCAGCATACTCGGCTGATGGCACGACGGACGGACTGGCGGAGGACGACATCAACGCAGGAGGAGGTCTGGCCGGAGATGAGATCGCCTGGGGATCGCCTAGTATGACGGGAAAATCGCCGGAGAGAGAGAGAACAGAGTTTGCTTCGGCGGTGAAAACGGAGGAAAACGGTGTGAGTTTCTCGGGGACAACGGTTAGTATTTAAAGCGATGGAATAACGGTCGGAAAACAGCAAGAGCGGATTTCTCTCGGAGTCGGCGTATGGCAAATCCAAAACATTGTCCAATATTCCGGACTTGGGGGGCATCTGTTAACAACCAAATTTGGTAATCCAAGGATCGGATGTAAAGGAAAAATCGAGATGGAATCGAGATAGAGATTGTCCCGGAAACAGAGTAAGAATCGGCTATAGTCCAGATCGGCTACGACCAAGATCGGCTGAATCCGAGTCAGACTGGGTGAGCCGATATAGCCGATTCCGACAATGCAACTCGGTATACGTCATCGGGTTGAGTTGGTGTGCTTCAAGATGATTGCCATGCATGGATAGAGTCCTAAGAAGGCAATTGTATCTATTAATTAGGATATTTTATCTAATTTCCTTAGAGATATATTTGGGCAAAAGTCTGCCACAAAGACTTATGGTACCTTAAAGTTTGTTAAAGATAAGAGTCGTGTCCAATATGGACATATTTTGTAATTCTCAGGTATAAATAGACCCCGAACCCCATGTAATCAATTAACATACATGTTCAATACAATCTCGGTGCATCGCCACCCTTTTTACTTTCGTTTTATTTCGACGAGTTCTTGCATTATTAATATATATTTCGATCGAAGTGATTTATACTGTCTCGGCATGGCGACCGATCTATCCCAATCACTTGATTTAAGGATATATCGATATAAGGAGTATATATTGTTAATATCTACAGCCGATCGAGTAGATTTAGTTCCTTCTTATTCATTCATGACTGTCGATCGATACATATATGACATCGACTCAAAGATAAATGATATGTCATCGGCACTTAGCCGATCGGCTATCGTTTATAGGTTTAACCGCGGTTTCTTTGTCTTTGTTTCTTGTTGATTGCAGGATCAAATCAACTGGCACGCTTGCATACCCGAAAACGAGTTTTGGACCAGCACTAGAGTTAAGCAGATCTCCCAGGCCTCGTGTTTTACATCAACAGTCTACTAACCTTTTGCAGAGAATAACAATAAAGTGGAGGAGAATCGACACCAACTCAAACGATAAATATATCGGACGATGTCAAGAATCAGACTTATGCATGAATGAGCCAAGAACTCAGAAGCCAAAATTCACAAGTCTACAAAGTAAAGCAATAGAGGAGGTCGCCAGCCGAAGATGGGCTGGTTTGGGCCAGCCCATGGTTCGGCCGAACCAGGGGGTTCAGCCGAACCCCCATCTCCACCGTTGAGGCTAGGGTTCGGCATGGACGTCCAAGATTGCACCCCAATGACGGTTGGAGGGTACTTCGGACAATTCCCCTTCCACAACCGTCATAACCACCTCTATATAAAGGCTTCACTCTCTTCACTTCAACACACACCTCAAGCAAGAGCTCTCTCATTTCTCTCAAGTTTAGTTTAGTAGTATCTAGCTGGTGGAATAGGAATAGAGTAGAAATCAGGAATCCGGAAGCCTTCGGAAGAGTTCGGGTATGGCTCTAGTAGCTTTCCTTTTCTCTTTTGTAAGTTTTGTACTTTTATTAGAATACTCTTCTACATATATTTATGGTATTGAAATACTTTCCGAGTATATGAATGCCTACTTTACATTATGTTCATGTTATACTGAATATACAGCTAGCTTATCTGGGAGATGCTTTGGTGCGTGTATAATGTTTGCTTATGCAATTACTCTATGTCATGACGATGATATTAGAGTAGTATCTGATAGTTTAGGCGTGGTGTCTAGATTACGGGATATCATTATTTGGGGTTATATGCTGCGGATGAGAGGTGTGCCACTGATGGTGACAGCTCAGTACGGGTATTCCTCCGCGCCTGTATATAATCCTAAGTTAATTCCCTGGGGAGGGTATTCCTCCATATTTAGCCCCGGTTGTATTGTCATGACAGGCTGTCGTAAGGAACTCGGCAGTCAGGGGTGGCTTCTCGAAGTACCAGGAGGGCATCGGATAGAGGGTATTAGCTAGTATATCGGTTAACTAGAATATATGTATACTATGTATATTAGAAGTATAGGAATAGATTTTCTTCTCTTTTTTTCCCACTTAGCTTAGATAATATATTATGAGAATGAGTAGCTAATGCTTGTGTGTCACTCTACCCTTGGATTGTCTTAACCCCTGCTTAGAATATGATTATCACAAGTAATATATAAACTATTAGTCAAGTTCTCTCTACATGATCTTCCCATGGGATAAAATAAATACAATACCCTTGGCATACTCTCGGGTGAAATGCTACAATGGTATATCCGTGCGCTTGCGGATGAACTCTGTAACCATAATATACCAGAAGTATTTCTGCGCCATTGCTGAGAATTATATTTCTAGTAATGACGTTAAGAAATACCAACAATGGTACCTACCTTATTTCCACCAAAGACATAAGCATTTTTGTTGCCCTTAGGCTGTGTTAGAGAAAGTTTAATTGTATAGCCAACTACGAGCTCCAAATCACCTATAGTCAATTTAATAGCCAATTCATACATAGTTACCTATAAATATATACTACACTATAAATATCTGGTCCCACCTATCATATATACATTGTGTCTTGGAGTCCGTGTTACAGCTGGCTACAAATCTGTAGCCCGCTGCTCATCTCTTTCTTCTTTTATCTCCTCGATATATGTTTATAGCTGGCTTATAGTCTTCTATTTTACCTGCTCTTATGGAGGTGGAGTTCTTCCCGCTCGGAAAACGTGGTGATTTATTAATGTATAATTACTTAAGTATTAGTTAAAAATAACTTGAAAAATAGACTAATACGATTTTTTTAAAAAACAACTTTCCTGTAGAAATCTTTTGTAAAAAAATATACCGTTTAGTAGTTTAAAAAGCGTGCACATAGAAAACGAGACAAGTGAGTCAGGAAAGTGAAGAGAACTCAGGCCCGATGTAGTTCGCAAAAAGAAACTTTTTGGGTGTCACATTAGACGTTTGACCAGATGTCGGATGAGTTTTTTGGACACGAATGAAAAAAAAAACTAATTTCATAACTAGCCTGGAAACTGCGAGATGAATTTATTAAGCCTAATTATTTCGTCTTTAGTACATGTAGGTTACTGTAGCACTTATGGCTAATCATGGCTCAAAAGATTCATCTCGCGATTTCCATGCAAACTGTCCAATTAGTTTTTCTTTTTATCTATATTTAATGCTCCATACATATGTCCAAATATTCGATATTACAATTTTAGAAAAAAATATTGGTAACTAAACAAGGCCTCAGCCTTTTATGGTTTTTATAACTGTTTGTCGTTTTCCTCACAAATTGCCAGTGTTCTTGTCCACGTGTAACCATACCTTAACCTCTTAATTTTGCATCTATCTTCAACGTCGCGACACCCCAATGACATTTTCTGTTAGAGGTTATGCAAAATTGCTGCTGGTCCGGTCACCCCTCGTTAGATTTGTCAACTTTTGGCAGAGAAAACTTCAGGTTTTTACAGAAGGGTAATTTTTACTAGGCCTCTACATCCAACAGGATATATGCATCCGGTCTTTTTAAATTGGAAACTTAGCTCCTCAAATAACCCAGTCTGAAATTCGCTCCTATGGAAATTTAAACTCGACACACATACATACAACCGCAGAAGGTGGAGGAGGTGGAGACGACCCGCATCCACACGGTTAGAGGCAAGGGTGGGAGCCGGAAGGCAGGGGCATCGCGTGGGAGACGGTTTCCGGCCCGGTCGATAGGAGGTTGAAGGAGGACCCGATGGGTAAGCGTCCAAGAGAGGAGGGACGCAAAATGGACTTTGCGCAAGATAGAGGGGGCGAGCGGGCTACCGCGAGGAAAGATGGGCTTGCCTGGTTGGAGTGGGCATAATGCAAACTTCGGCCCGGAAGGGAGGAAGGAGGAGAGTGGGCCGAGAAGGAGGCGAGAGAGGGGAAACATACTGGAAATAGTACATGGAAGGTCCTTAATCTTGTCATAGGATTACAAAATCATCCTTCAACCGCAAAACAGATATATGATATCCCTTAACTTACAAAACCGATCCACTTTAGGTCCTTAGGTGGTTTTGACCCCAGTTTTATCCGATGTGGTGGCTGAGTCACCATGGGACCCATATGTCAGGATGCCACGTCATCATCCTCTCTCTTTCCCCTCATCCTCTCTCTCTCTCACTTTTCTCCTATCTGGGCAGGCCGGCCGGCGGGTGAGAAGGAGGTCAGCAGAGCGAGGCGGGAGAGGAGGAGGTCCGGCGGTCGGCGACGAGACGACAGGTGACGAGGCAGCGACGCGGGAGCAGGCCACTGCGCCGGGGTCCGAGTCCGGGGTGAAGACGAGCAGCAGCCGGGAGAGAACCGGAGGCTTGCGGTGTGCCCAGTGGCCGACCGGGGAGAAGTGTAGCGTGGCACTCGGTGGCGAAGACGGGCGGTGGCCGGGGAAGACTGGAGGCACACGGTGTGGCCAGTGGCCGGCAAGGGAGAAGAGCAGCGGCGACGATCGGTGGCGAACACACGATGAGGCCGGAGAGACCAAAGGCGTGGCGCGGCCGGCGGCTGGTAGAGCAAAAGATCAGCGGCGACGGTCGGTGGCGAAGACAGGCAGCGACGGAGCTTGTCCATGATCTTGCGCCTCCCATCCCCTCTCTTGTCTTCCTCCTCACGGCGTTCGCCACCATCGACGCCGCTGCCCCTCTCCTCCAATCCTCCCCGTCTGAGACACGCGTGGTTACCGACGCTCAGCTCCTCTTCACCGCCTGCCGCTCTCAATGACGATGAGGAGGAGGAGGTCGTGATGGGTATCGGGGCAGTGATGAGTAGGAGGGAGCAGTTGTAGTTTCGCGGCGGCATCAGCGTGGTTGGTTGGTCGCATGGCCACCGTCGAGCGATTTGAGGTGGATGTCGCAGCAGCGATGAGGAGGAGGGGCGCGTCTGGTATCACGGTGGTGACGAGTGGGAGGGAGGAGGAGTAGTTTGGCTACGGCATCGGATCAGGGTTGCCGAACACTACACGAGCGGCCGACGCTCCAAGCTACCACGCGAGGAAGTGGATCGTGGCGCAACGGCCACTCCACGCTCTCCCCCCATGCTCCGCCGCTGCCACCCACCCCTTCTCCTGCGGCACCACCGCCTCATTGCCCGTCGCCAGCTGCCGGACCTCCTCCTCTCCCGCCTCGCCCCGCTGACCTCCTCCTTACCCGCCTGCCTAGAGAGGAGAAAAGTGTGTGTGAGAGAGAGAGAGGAGGAAGGGAGAGGAGAGGAAAGAGAGAGGATGATGACGTGGCATCCTGATACGTGGGGTTTCCACGCCGACTCAGCCATCACGTCAGATAAAACCAGGGTTAAAACCACCTAAGGACCCAAAGTGTCCCGGTTTTATAAGTTAAGGGACGTCATATATTAGGTTTTGTGGTTGGGGGATGATTTTGTAATCGTAAGACAAGATGAGGGACCTTCCATGTATTTTTTTTCCAACCATACTTACGGAGGAGGATGGGCCAAAAATGGTTCAAAGCCATGAAGGGAACTTCAATTAGTTTTATCTATTTAATTAATTGATAAAATGAACTTTGTATTATTAATATTACTTATTGAGCTATGAGAATTCACGAGAAATTTCAGAGAGTACTCTAGGGCATGGAGAATATTAGCAAAATATTCCCAACCGTGATTTTTAAAGGAAATTTTATTTTACACATTTAATTCACATGGTAAATTGGTTTTCATTTTAATATAAATTCTAGAAATGAGTTATTAAACGATTTTTAAAACCTGAAAGAAAAATAAGTGTGTGACAGTGGCTGCTAGCGACGGTGGCATTCGCCTAGAACAGGACAGCGAGTAGCTAAGTGAGGGAGCGGCGTGGGGACCATGATTTCGGGCACTACAAGCTCATGTAGGTCGATTTTGTGCCGAATTCATAGGGAAGTGGGGAAGAGGCACATGGAGGAAGGGTGGCGGACTCAGTCCACTCAATTTGACTGCAAGAGAGGGAGTGGCAGCATGGTGAATGTGGCTGACGGTTCCCAAACGAAGAGAGTGGATAAGCCTAACATGTGGACCTGGTCCCACCTGTCACGCAAGGTGGTGCGGGCAGTGGGCCGGTGCAGCCTTGAGTCACATGGGCCAACTCAAGTGCGAAGTATGGGAAGGCCAAGGTGGGCCATGGGTGCACCTATGCCATCGGACATGGAGCCGGCTTGCGAGAGAGAAGAGAGAGAGGATGACTACTAGGCTAGGCCAACAGGGAGAAGGATAGGGGAGGGAAGGCCTGGGCCATGGGAGGACGAGGCCTGTGACCTGCTGTAGAGAAGAGAGAGAAGAGAAAGAAGGTGAGGGAGGTGGGATGGATTTGGACCGGAAGCGGCATGAGGGTATTTTTTATTAGTTTTTTAATTTAATAAATTGCTGATATTAAAAATTAGATGTTGAGCTATGAAAATTCTAGGAAATTTTTAGAGAGTAGTTTAGGGCATGGAGGATATAACAAAAATATTCCCAACCATGATTTATTAAAGGAAATTTTATTTCCCACATTAACTATACTTGTAAATTGATTTATAATTTAATATAAATTCTAGAAATAAATTATTCAATGATTTTTTAATCCCTAAAGGAAAATCAGGTATACTGAGCTCTGTTGTTGCCCTGCACTGACATGCCATCACTAGGCAAACGCCAAGCAAGAAAATGAACATGAAATTCTCAATCGGCGACTCTGGTGGTCCACAGCTAGATTCCATCCTTAACCAGTTAATTATTGGATTATTGCGATGTATCCACTTTGAAGACAGATTTTTGAAACTATATTTTTCTAGCAGCACTCAAACAAAAATACTGAATAGATATATCCCACCGTTTACTTTAGTGCAATATATCTCATCGCATGCTTTTCAGCTTACAAGTTATTGTCAAAATTTAAATTTAAAAGTATTGGTTTTGGGAATTATTCCCATCGTAGTTTTCTAAACCACGAATAACATAAATATAAAAATTTTACCGATAATTTCTATCTATGCCGTTTTAACATAAATATAAAAAATTTAACCATATTTTTTTTAATATGCCGTTTTATGGCTTATCAGCCGTTGGCCAAAATACTACTACTCCAGCTTGAGCTTTCATGTAAGGTCATCGATTTCTGCGATTGTCATCTTGGAATAACGCGTAGAAGACTAGCACGACATGTTCTTCAATTCCTCAGAGTCAATAGTGGCCACTTTGGATGATTGATGTGCATGTTATCAGCCTATTAGGCCAACAGAATAGGATGTGAACACAAGAAGATAGCTTGGCATTGAGAAAAGGAGGCCGTTGACTGAAGACCAACGTTGCATATATCCTACGGAGTACATGTTATTATGCCATGTACAACAATTGCATGTATTGAGATCACACGACAAGCCAGCATCCAAAAATATTACTAGCAAATAGCGATGGCAGGGGTGGTGGTGAGCTCATCGGCAGGAGCGATGAGATCTCTCGTCACCAGGCTTACTATCCTGTTGGGGACAGAGTACCAAAAGCACAAGAGGATGCAGAAAGAGGTGGCTTTGCTCAAGGATGAGCTGAGCACCATGAATGCTCTCCTTGAGACGCTGGAGGACATCGATGAGCTCGACCCGCTAACAAGGGAGTGGAGAAACCAAGTGAGAGAGGCAGCCTATGACATCGAAGATTGCGTTAACAACTTCATCCACAGCCCTACCAAGAACGAAGCTAAGGTTGGGTTCATTCAAGAGATTATTCAGAGGTTCAAGTCACTAAGGGCACGTAGTAAAATCGCCAAACAAATCGACGTGCTCAAGGCCCAAGTCGTGGAAATCAGCAATCGCCATGATAGGTATAAGCTTGATGACTACATATCCATGTCTAGTTATGTGGCGATTGATCCACGGGTATCTGCACTATACACTGATGCAACCAGTCTAGTTGGAATCGAAGGTCATGTGGAAGAACTTATTAAGTGGTTGATGGATGGAAACAAAAAACTGAAGGTGGTATCTATAGTAGGAATTGGGGGTATCGGCAAGACTACACTCGCTAACCAAGTTTATTGTAAATTGGATGGACAATTTGACTGTAAGGCAATCATTTCAGTATCTCAAAAACCAGATATAAAAAATCTTCTCAGTAATATCCTCTTGGAATTTGGGGAACAACGGTTGTCTGACTCATGTGACGTGCGCCACCACCTCAACGAAATCCGGAAATATCTACAGTCTAAGAGGTATGACTAGTATATATTCTTCTTAATGTATCTCAATAAATCATTAACATATCTACACATTATGTTTTATGTAGTATTTTCTCAAATTTTGCCTGTGCTCTTATCAATGCATGCTACATCTAATTAAGCATGCTATTTGTTTGTGAATTAAGCTATCTAAATCTGTTGAGGTAAGTGTACATATTATGATATGAGTTCATGAACGTACGTATTAATGAATACATAACTGTAAAACATTAACTTATTTCACATCTTGACAATAATAAATCATATCTAGGACAAGTATAGTTATATATAAAGAAAATAAAAACTGAAGTGCGTTCGTTTACATCATAATTGTTTTGACCAATGAAAATAAGTTCAGTTACATGGTCAAAATACCTGCTGTCCTATTGTGAGATCAGCAGCACATATGAATAAAAAATATTGAAGGAGTTTCACAAAGTTTTGTGGTTTATTAATTTAATTATCGATACCTGCTTCTTGAAGTTATTATTCTTTTCTAACATTTAGGCATATAAATATTTTTCAGCGTAATGTGACATTTAACACAATGTTGGTGCTGATGATGTACAGAACAACAAAGTTATGAAATCTAATAAATGGATTAAAGTGTACCACCAATATAATTTACTCAATTTGAAATTTTTTTAGTAGTGTCCTATAATGGATAAATATCTAATCTCTATTTGACATGCCTGCTAGAATATGTCATGCTAGCTATTAGTCGACCAGTTAACAAACTTAAAATGATATGTCACAGGTCTAGGAAGTAAATCCAAGAAAAATAATACTGATTCACAATGGACTTAATAACAAACGCTCCCATGTGCACACCTAAGCTTTAGATTTTAGTAAATATGCGTGGTAAGGAATCTTTCTAGATATATAAATGGATCAAAAAATGTTATGAGAGAATAAGGGTAGAAAATACAGTTACAAATGGAAATCTTGAAATCCGTATGTGTGTCAATCCGTATATCCCTGCATTATCTTCAATGCATTAGTAGCATGCAATTTTAAAAGCTGTTCCATTTCATTGACACCATTTATACTTGATGTTGACTTATTGGTAGGTATTTTGTTATAATTGATGATTTGTGGGACACATCAGCATGGGAGGTCATCAAGTGTGCCTTTCCAGAAAACCATCACCAGAGTAGAGTAATGACAACGACGCGAATTAGAAGTGTTGCTGCAGCATGTTGCAACTACAATTATGAAGATATCTATAATATGAAAGCTCTCACGGACCAAGATGCTAAAAGACTATTTTTCAACAGAATATTTGGCTCTGGTGGTACTTGTCCCCCACATTTTAAATCCGTTTCAACTGAAATTTTGAAAAAGTGTGGTGGTATGCCACTTGCAATTATTACCATTGCTAGTCTTTTAGCTAGCCAACCAAACAATCTGAAGGAGCAGTGGGAGTACATACGGAATTCTCTAGGCACCAGCCATGGAGAAAATCCCACACTAGATGGAATGAGAAAAATATTGAACCTTAGCTACACAAATCTTCCTCATTGTATTAAGGCATGCTTTCTTTATATCCAGAAGATTACACAATAAAAAAAGATGATTTGATCAAGCTATGGGTAGCTGAAGGTTTTGTACGTACAGCACATAATGATCATGATGCATACTGTGTTGCACGTGGCTATTTCAATGAGCTTATCAACAGAAGCATGATCCAACCGATACTTCTAGACCATAATGATGAAGTATTAACATGTAGAGTACATGATATGATACTTGATCTTATCATATCCAAGTCAACAGATGAGAATCTTTTTACAATTGTTAATGATTCAAAGTTCATGAGAAGGTTGTGTGGTAAGGTTCGACGGCTCTCATTCCACTCTTGGATTACTATGGAAAAATATAATAAAATAGTTGCAACTATTTGCCTATCGCAAGTTCGTTCACTTGTTATGTTAAGTTATGGATTCATTCCAAATGTTCTAGACTTTCGGAGTCTTCAGGTCCTAATCCTAGAAAATTCTGATCAACAAGATCTCACTGGAATTTGCACCTTGACCCAACTGAGGTATTTCAAGATTCGGACTATGGAACAATTTAAGCTCCCATCTCAAATACGGGGATTACAACATTTGGAGACATTTGAAATCGAAAAGGTACCACATTTCAAGTTCAATTCGCTCCATCATTTCGACATCATTTTGCCATCAGATATTATTCATTTGCCTCGCTTGCTACATCTGATTATACCAGACCAAACAATCAAGCCAGATGGAATCGGCAACTTGAAGAGCTTGCAAACTCTAAAATATTTTGATCTGGGGAAGAATTCCCTACATAATATTGCGAGCTTACAAGAGCTTACCAATTTGAAAGATCTGCATCTCTCTTGTTCTAGAGGATCATCTTTTGTGGGATATAAAGATGTTCTATTCCAATCTCTTGCAAGACTTGCAGATTGCAACCTCAAAGATCTACATATAAATCATCATCTGTCTACTATGTGTTGTGATAGTTTGAATGGTTTGTTCAAGTCCACGCACCATCTTCAAAGGCTCTTTCTTTCAGACTGGCAGTTCTCTAGGGTTCCAAGCTGGATAGGCGAACTAAATGTGCTACACAGCTTGGAACTTTCTTTAGGGAAGCTTTTGAAGGATGACATTCTTATCCTTGCAGAGATGCCTTCCCTAGCTCATCTTTACTTGCATGTTCGAAGTGCCGGTAAAGAAAGAATTGTCATCAGTGGCACGACATTCATAGTTCTCAAGCACTTTAAGCTCATTTGTAAGAGAATACCTTTGACATTTGAGGCAGGGGCAATGTCCAAGCTCCAAATTCTTGAGCTAGAATTCAATGCACGAGGAATGGAACGACAAATGGAGTTACCTGTTGGCATAGGGCATTTGTCAAGCCTCAAACAAATCCATGCAAGCATCAGTGGATTCCGTGCTACTCTGTCAGATAGAACAGCTGTAGAATTTGTTTTCAATAATGTCATGTGCATTCATCCAAATCATCCTTGCATTGATATCAAGTACGAACCTTATAAATTTATTGATTGGGATGATGAGGATGAATACATGTGACATATTTGTAAGATGATTAGCATTGAGAATGGCGGGTTCGAGCCTCACCGATCTCTTAATAAATTTTGCTATGAGAGCCTTTCCTCTCTTATCTTTTTTTTAAAAGATGATTAACATTAAGACAAAGGAATCATTTCACACCGCTGCATACAAACTTTCTAGACAACACTCATGTACAGAAGGGTTCAGATCTCATAATTACTTTTATTTATACACGACCATTATAAGTGAATGACTATATCTTGGAGGTCTACGCAAAACAATAGATAGTTTTTTATCATCAAGAATTTTTCTTTTAAGATAATGGAAACTTTATTGAAATCAAATGTCTAAGAACACTTCCGGTCTCTGCACAACAAAGTTCACCCAACCAAAACACCCCATGCACATCGCTAAAGAAAAAGTTGTAAAAATCAAAGGCCATTTATCCGAAAACTAAAACGCCACCCAAATGTTGGGGTGAAAAAAACTCCTTGGCTACCTGCTCCAATTGAAAACAAGCCGCAACAGTAAAGTCCTTCAAAATGGGCCTCTGAAAATTAAGCCAAGCATGAAACCATCATGTAATCAAGAATATAACATGTAGATTAGAAGAAATAAATTTTTCTTTCAAAACCACATCATTCCTACAAAGCCAAATAGACCAGCAAGTTGTTGCCACCCCAATCAGTATTAGAGGTCAAAATTTTAAGGGTTGACTCAAAATCCATTGCCCAAACATATGTGACGCATCCCTTGGCGCACAAATGTTGGCCGCAAAGTGGATTTGAGACCAAATCGATCAGGCAAACCGACATTTAGAAAACAGAGAAAAGCAACAAGTATTGCTTCCTTTCCAATTACTTTAAGCTAGGTTATCTTCTGTAAACACAACACCACGATGCAAATACCACGAAGAAAAAATCTTTACTTTAAGAGGGGATTTTAGTTTCTAGATTTTTTTTTAATATTGGGAACACCAGTATGAAGTGAAGCACTATAATGTGATTTAGCCGAGAATCCACCAATGGTAGTTAGATTCCATTTACATTCATCTTGCTCATTTAGCGATACGTGGGAGTAAATGATTCCATGCCACTAGCTTAGAGCCAATAATATCCAAATGTGGTGAAATTGAAAGTGTTGGTCGAAAGATATCTGAAATGGTGGCTTGTTTATGTCTTACCACATTGTAAAAACAAGGATATTGCTCATGCAAAGTTGCATTACCTAGCACCATTTATCCTCCTAGAACCAAACTTGAGTGTCATCCTCAATAGTGAAGAAGCCAAACTTAAGAAAATCCGGTTTGGCCTTCATAAGACTAGCCCAAAAGTGTGAATCCCCCTATTTCCACCAAACTTGAGATAAAGGTTGTGAACCCGATTGTTACACAACAATTGTTGTCGTGCTCCATTAGTTGTGAGCAACTTAAACAACCATTCGCTAAGAAGGGCTATGTTCTTACATGCCAAATCATGTAAAACCAAACCCCATTGATCTTTCAGATGACATAACACATCCCATCTCGCAGGTTGATATTTACGTTTATGACCATCTCCTTGCCAATAAAATCTTGACCGAAAGTAATCAATTTTTTTGATCACCTCTTTAGGTATTGCAAAGAAGGACATCATATACATCGGAAGGCTTGTGAGCACTGAATTAATGAGTGTGAGTCTCCCCCAAGTGATAAAATCTTACCTTTCCAACTAGCAAGCCAATTCTGAAAATGTTCTAGCACTTCTTTCTAATCGAAATTACTTAGCCTCCAATAGTGCATTGGAAATTCTAAATAGCAAAATGGGAAGTTATCGATGGCACGACCAAAAAGATTAGTATATTGCCCTTGCATGACTTTGGCCTCGCTAAGGTAATATATTTCGTTTTTATGGAAATTGATTTTTAAGCCCGATAATCGTTCGACAACATTTAGCAACATTTTTAATTATGTGCTTATGATAAATCATGTTCCATAAAAAGAACAGTGTCATCTGCGTACTGCAGAATCGACAAACTTAAGCCCCCATCAATCAGATGAGGCACTATGCCATCAATTGGTCCTATTGTATTCGCTCTTTGGATTAAAACAGCCAATATGTCAACTACCAAATTAAAAAGAATAGGAGAGAAAGGGTCCCCTTGTCAAAGTCCTTTCTTTGTTTGAAAGAAACGCCCGACATCGTCATTCACTTTGATAGCTACGCTTCCACCCAAAATGAAAGACTCAATCCAAGATATCTATTTCGACGAGAATCCTTTCATATGTAGGGTTTGTAGAAGGAAAGTCCATTTGACTTTGTCATTAGTCAATCTTAAAAATGACCCCACTCAATTTCTTACTGTGTAACTCATGGACGGTCTCATGTGGGATCACAACCCCATCAAGGATGTTACGTCCTTGCATGAAGGTTGACTGAGTTGGCCTCACTATACGCCAGCCTTTGAATTGATTCTGTTAGTGAGCTGGCCTCACTATATGGCCAGCCTTTGAGTTGATTCTGTTAGTGGTCACCTTAGTAAAGATTTTAAAACTGACATTCAAGAGGCAAATCAATCTATATTGTTGTATTTGGTTGTCCTCCTTTACTTTGGGTATGAAGTGATTACTCCAAAATTGAGGCTAAACATTGGGAAATCTCCGGCATGAAATTCATTGAACATGTGCAATAAATCATGCTTAAGAACATTCCAAATTTTTTGGTAAAATTCAGCTGGAGAGCCATCTGGGCCTGACACCTTATTTGTTTCCATACCAAAAATCAACTCTCTTACTTCCTCCTTAGAGAAAGATGCAATAAAATGATCATTTTATGCCTTAGACACTTGGGGGATGTCTTCTTTTCTGTTTTCATTGAGAGAGAAGGAATTCACATATAGTGGTCCAAAATCTTTAATACAGAACTCTGTGATGTAAATTTTTAAGGCTTCATTTCCCTCAATTTTCCCTTCATCCTAGTCAAGGCTAATGATTCGTTTCTTCCTTTTTTTTCGCGAACGCACAAATGGATTGCACGTCAATATATTAGCAGGAAAAGAGTTTTTGTTACACAAAGCAATCAGCCAGACTGGCTTATGCCCAGGGGGGAGAAAAGGCAAAATTAAAAAACCTGAAGCTAGGAACTACTATGATGGTTAAAAATGCAACGCCAGACAGCAGGAGGGGGCAGAGCCACGCTACACTCCCAAGAAATCCCCAAAAATAGCAACGCCGGCTAAAGACCACAGCTGGCCCTCCAAGCGGATGGACTCCAGAACCACCAGGACCGAAGCGAGCACAGATTCGAAAATCCTGGAGTTTTGTTCCTTCTACAGCTGCCAGGAGACTAGGAGAACTGTCACACCCTAAAAATCCTAAAAATATAAATTATTGTGTAAATGGAATTTTAGAAATGATTTTTAAAAGCCTAGAAGAAAAGATTTAATTTTAAATAATAAATTCCAATATAAAATTGGGCCAGATAAAATTTTATTAAATACTTTGCTTAATTCTATAATTCCTAGATTTTTCTGGGATTTATTTGAGCTAAGGAAGTATTTTTAATAAATGAAATTGCATTTCATGAATTATTTAAATAGAAAAAGGTTTTAAAATTTCTCTTTTGGCTTTGGGCCGAAAGTCGGCCCAAAACCTTTCTCTCTCCTCCCCGGCCCAAGCCGGCCCAGCAAGCCGAGCCGCGCGCGTGAGCCGCCGCTCTCCTCTCTCTCTCTCCTGCCGCTGACAGGTGGGGCCCACCTGTCAGGCCTGTCGTCTTCCTCGGGCCGAAACCCTAGCCGAGCGCCGCCGCCGCCGCCTTTCCAATTCGGCCGCATCCTTCCCGATCCGGTGCAATTGATTGAGGGGAAACGTTCGCCGTGATCTCCTCTACCTTTTCTTTTAAGGAATCATCGGCTATCTCTCTTTGGAAACGCGGGGATTCGAGCTCGATTCGGAGTCGGCGAACCCTAACCTTCCATCGCCGTCGCCGGGCCGCCGTGGGCTTCGCCGCCTCCCGACCCCTTTAAAAGGACCCCCGGTGTCCCCTCTACCCTCCGCCGCCCTCGCCTTTGCCTCTCGTCGCCCGAGACGCCCTAGCGTCGTGCAACCCGTGCGCCGCCGTCGCCGCCGTCGCTCCAGTCGTGCGCCGCCATCGCTCCGGTCGTCGCCGTCACTCGGGGAGCTCACCATCGTGGTCGCCGTCGCGTCGCCATCCTCGTCCGACCCTTCGCCGCCGCTGTTCTTCGCCGGAACACCGTCGCCGTCGACAACCCGAGGACCGTCGCCGCTTCAACCTCGTCGCCGTCGTCATCCGTTGCTCCTCCGCTGCTTCTTTGGTCGCCGGTGAGTTCGCCGTGCCCTCCGCTATCCGTTGCCGCCTTCCGTTCTCGCCGTCGCGCTGTAGTTCGTCGGCGGGCATGCGTGTCCGAGCCGCCGTCGTCGCCGTCGGGGAGGGTGACGTCAGTGCTGACGTCATCACCGCCGTCGCCCGTGAGCCGGCCGTGAGCCGTTTGATCTCGGCCGTCCGTTTCGGATGGATGGATCTCGGCCGTCCAATCCCGTAGACCGCCGCCGTGGACCCGGTCCACCGTGAACCCGAGCCCGCTGACGCAATAAATCCCCTTTTCCTTTTCAAAAATAATTCATTATTGCGTCATAATTCAATTAAAATTTATATAAATTATTTAATCCGATTAAATCTTTAAAAATTCATAACTAATTCATCTTAGCTCGGATTTAGTTGGTTCAAGTCTCTAAATTTTTCTAAAATTGAGATCTACATGTTAAAAATATCCACATGTACTGTTCATGCTTGCTTATGTGCTGTTTTGGTGTTTTTGCTCTTTTCTGTTTAGAATCCGATGTTTCCGGAGAGTCCGTTTTTGCAGGAGAAGATTTAGAAGAGTTCCAAGGCCAGCAAGGCAAGTCACACAGATCCTAATCAATCCTTTGAGCATGTTGATCCCGTTTAAAGCTATTATTTCTATTCAACTATTGCATTTATTTTCGAATGTCATTGGGTGGAAATAACCTATTGTTTGTTATGGCCCTTTTGTTCTTGATTATCCTATTCCTTGATACCTTGGGTTATTATAACTTGACTAGTTGAGCTTTATATTGGTTCGACTAGATGATTAGATGTAATTGCTTAGCCATGCTTAGAAACTTTAGCACACTAATGGGATAACTTATGATTCACTATTACTTAATGATGGCTTAATGATAGTTCACGATGGTTAATCGTGATTGGTTGATTAATTAATTTGCCAACTAAAACCTGATAATGGTGGGTTGTGAGTACATGGTTTTGATGGTCGTGCTCATGACAATTAAGGACCGGTTCACGATTTTCGGTTGTGAAACATTAACCGTGCCAACCACAAGCCAGCGTGAGCAACGGCTTTACCTTTTATATAGCATGGTTCATTATGGAGCACTAGACTGAGAAGTGGCGGAGATAAGCCCACGGGGGTCGCTGGGGAGTCCATGCCTTGTTTATAAGGGGGTGACTATGACCCGGGAATGGTGCACTGTAGTGAATTGTGTTGTGTGAAGGGTAATGTCACAGCTCCTTTCCGAGGTACCGTGGTGGTACTAAGGCACATGGTGACATGATGTGGGGCTGTGTCTTGTGGGTACAGTGGTACACCTCTGATCAGAGTAAAACTATTCGAATAGCCGTGCCCGCGGTTATGGGCGGGTCTAACAATGTCTTTCGTGATTAGTCTCACACTTTCCACTATAATGAAAGATGCTATAACTGGTGATAATCTGATTAGCTCCTGGTTTGGAATGGTATATTCCTGGTTTGGAGATTAGAACTGTGCAGCCGGGGTTGGTTGTTCAGAATGGTTGGGCCTATACAACAGGGTATGTTGTATGGTGTTGGATTAATACTGTTTAATAAATTTTCTACTGTTTTATTAAATTCTGAAATATTTATTAAATGCTGTTTATGCAAAGAAGCCTATATTATGCCATCTTTGGTTATCCTGTGCACTTGCATATTTGCTGCGTGGCTTGCTGAGTATGTCATATACTCACCTTGCAATCATTCATCAGAGGAGGAGTTCTACAGTGAAGCTGATGGTGGTGAGGATTTGGCATAGTCCTTGTCAAGCTGCCTGTGGAGTGGAGTCGTCTGCGCTGTTTATCTTTATTTTTCCGCTGCTTAGATCTTTATTGGTTGAGAGGAACTATCCACCTCTGTAATGACAATTTATTCGCTTATTAATTAGAGTAATAATTGTACTCTATTATCAATTTGTTATTGTGTGCCTCGGCTGATTCCTGGACGAGGGTTTACACACATGTAAGCGTTTGGAATTTTGGATAGAAATTCCGGGCGTGACAAGAACCAAGGAGTCGAAGCCGATGCGGAGGTGCTCAGGTAAACAGGCCCTGGAGGATGACTACAATCCTGGAGCCAGCTGCCACGAGGGGGAGAGAAAGCAGCCCAGCCAGGAGGGGACATCACACGGAGCCAGACCTGTCGAGCAAACACGCAGTCAATGAGGATGTGGTTCGCCGTCTCTAGCTCCTGAGCGCAAAAGGGGCAAGTAGAGTGGCTATCGATACCACACTTCTGGAGAAGATCGGCAGTCCAGCAACGCTGCTTAAATGCAAACCAATTATTCCTATGTTTGCAATTAGCAATCAAGTGATAATATTTAGTATGACTAGCTAAGTGCCCTTGCTTTGCTATATATGGATAAAAGGAAAAAATATCATAACAATGCATTAAAAAATGAAAGCATGTTTTTCATGATTATCTTACCCACCTTTTTGCTACAAGGAATACTCATCTCAATTTAATTTTATATGTGGCTATCTATTTAGATTTAGTTGTTATGTAATATTAAAATGTTCAAGGGTAATGTGTAAAAACTACAATGGGAGTATATTGCCCTTACAATGCACCCGCCATGCGACAAAATACACCTCTGACCAATTAGACGCGAGTACACGGATTGAAGAGCCCACAAATCAGAGCAAACCAACATAATTTAGGCCAAAGTCACCATGCAGCATCATAAGGGCCCACATGTCATACGCACGGAGGAAGTCGGTGGGCCGTGGCAGTTATCCTAGTTCGGCCAAACCAGGATTCGGCTGAACCAGGGGTGGGTGGCACCCCTTGCCACCATATTCCATGTGGTGATCCCCTATTGGCTGCTAATGGCAATTGTGGATGAAACCGCCTTAACCACCGACATTAGCAACCGTCATTAAGCACTATAAAAGGAGCTTCTCACTTCACTTCACAACACACAACTCAAGTGAAGGACGGTGACTTTCATTCAAGGCAACTCTCTAGTAGAGTGTTAGGAAATAGGAAGAGAGTGAGGGGAAGTTTTGGAGGAGTCTTGGGGTTGTTAGCACTCTCTCAACTCTTGTACCTCGGCGGATAATTCTTTTATAAAAGTAAGTCGAGATTTCTTTTGGTCATTTAATTTTCTTGTTTAAGTAAGATATATTCCCATCCTTACTTGTTCATCATTTAATATTTATAAAGCGCTATAGTACTAAACCTCGGGATAAAGAAGAAAGATCTTGTGCGAGGCTAGAGTTATAATCAATAACATAGAGACGTGATGTCTAGGTTAAGATGTTACATTTGTTTGTTGTGTACTCCACGGGTATAGAGGTAGGCGGCAGGTGGAGACAACCATGTCCATTCTTTGTAATCCTCCACGTTCGGTATGTCATAGAACTATATTCCAGATTCACTTAGAAGACCAAGGGAAACCGGTGCCCGAAGCAAGAGATAAAGTTTTACCTTAAATTAATTCAAGAATCTTAATCCATAGGAATCTTCTCTATCCTAAACCTTCCATTTACATGTTGTCCTTGGATGAACCTGTTATTAGATTATACACACACGTTCCCTGTAATTTCATACCCTTGAAATACTCTAAGGTGAAGTGCTACAGCAGTATACATGCTCTTGCGGATTTATCTGTGATCGCGACAAATACCAATGCCACCACCATTAGAATCTTTTCAAAGGAGTATAGATTATTACCAAAAAGAACATCGGTAGCTTTATCGCTTTGATATCATTTAATTTCTTCTTCACGATGTAGGTGCGCCAACCGATCTCTGGACTGAATAAGAGTCGGTCTTTCAAGATTAGTTAGAACACAAACTTCTGCGGTGATATCAAGAGTGTCAATAGTGTGCTGCAATTTTTCCTTTTCTTTCTGATAAAGGACACTAACATGTGCTATCCAACCTCGTAGATGATGTCGTAAGGCATTCATCTTACTGTTCCATCTTTGAACAACATTTCCCCGTTTCATTGGCTTATTTCATATCTCGACCACATAAACATACAAATCATCCCGTGGGAACCATCCAAGTTCAATCTTGAACTACTTCATATTCCCCGTGAAAACATGTGCACCAGTGTCCATGAGAAGAGGGGTATGATCAGATAAGCCTTTTTAGGCACGTACCAACACCAAAGGATACTTGGACTCCCACACCGTAGACATGAGGACCCTATCCAACTTCTCAAAAGTTGGTGTCAATAGTGAGTCTGCCAAGTAAATTGTTTACCCGTGAGATCGATTTCTCGCAAATCAAAGCTGTTAATGACAACACTGGAAAGAAATGGACAACGGCTATTGCGGCGATCATTGCTTTTTTTAGTACTTTTCCTGAGTATACTAAAATCACCTGCCATTAGAGTGGTGTAACATCCCGGCCTAGGGCTTAATAGGATTAATAGAATACTCGTATAAACAAGTTGCAACTTCTTTTCCGGAAGCCAATCTCCAAAGAACTCCAGGGTTAAGCGTGCTTGGCCTGGAGCAATTTGGGATGGGTGACCGACCGGGAAAATCTTCCCGGGTGCACACGAGTGAGGACAAAGTGTGCAGAAAAGACATGTGTTGGTCTGTGAGGGCAGTCTATGACCTATGAAAGCTATCAGATGTAAGTGGGCCCGGCCTGGGGAAGGCGGGACGTTACAAGTGGGAAGATGATTTTGTTTGGCATGTCCGAACCATTTCAACCAAGAAATCCCCCTTAGAGTATGTGCCAGTCTATATACCGCCATGAGAATCCATTTGAAATTATCCTCTTTGTTGATCAGATGGAATTTTAGGTAATATTCTCCTTCAACTAGGGTGGGCATTCGGTCTAGGCTGAATTTTCAGTCCGGTTTGTTCGGTCTATTTAAAGTTCGGTTTCTAGAAACTGATGACTGATCAACACAACAAAATTTCTTAGACCGAGAGATCGGTTAACTGAACTACCGGTTCGGTCTTCGGTCCTACCTGACCTGATGGAGCACCCTTAATTAGTAGGAAGGAGTATAGGACACAACAGTAGGTAGGATTACAAGAGGTCTCGCCTCCGCTGTTGCTGAGACGAAGATTGAGTCCTCCCACACTGCTCCCGCAGGACATGGACAACAACAGCAGTGAGAAGAGTGTCATTGGGGCCAACTCTTCTGATGTGGATTCGAGCGAAGGGAAGAAGCCGAACAACAGGGGGATGCAGGAGACGGCAGCAATGCAGTTGTGAACGAGCGGTGCTGGCAGCAGGCGCAGGCACGCCGAGGTGCGGCGCTGGTGGTAGTCGGCGGCAGGAAGGCACCATAGCACGAGCGCAGGGTGAAGCGACGGTTGCTAGGAGGGCAGTGGGGAACGATTTGGGATTTCGATGGTGCAGTTGTGCATGTACTACTCTCTCTGATGCCTCAGTCTGTTATCTCTTGGATCCTGATCTCCTGGGTGAGGTGGGCTATGGTTCTGGAGCAACTGTGGTCCTATGGCCTACTGCTACTTCTAGAGTTCGGTCTGTTCGGTTGACCGAGGGTCATGACCGAAGCACCAAATAAAAGTTCGGTCTTTCCACATCCCAGACCGATCAACAGACTGAGGACTGACAGATCGGTACTTCAATCTCGGTCTCGATTTATTCGGTTTCGGTCTTTGGTCTCAGTTTATTTTGCCCACCCCTACCTTCAACAATGAGAGATATGTCCATCTTTAAAGCATTTTATCCATAGGATGATACCCCAATATTGTCCACGAGGAAGAAGACAATGCTAGATAAAATCCACGCCCCCGTGAAGCAATCTAGATTTGTCTTAGACATGTCCTTTTTCCTTGTCTCTAAAATACAACAAAATCCAACTTTTTCCCACTAATACAATCAACCACGTACCGATGTTTAGCCAAATCCAATAGACCTTTATTGTTCCAGAATATGCCTTTCATTAGGAAACATGTAAGAGACATAAGCACAGCTTATTGCTTTCTTATTGTTAACAACGAAATTTTGCATCAGATTCGGAGAAGAAGGAATAAGATCAAAGAGGATTCGGTGTGAAATCGAGTTGATCTACGAGTCGTACTGTGCATCGGCTGGATATCGTATCGGCTGAAAACAGAGTATGAGTCAGATCTAGGTAGATGAGGCCGATGACTGATACAACCATTATGGTATGAATTGGGCTCGGCATGGGCCAAGATTGAGATAACCGTCATTGCCAATTAGAGATAGAGCTCGATTAAGGCAATTGTATCTATTAATTAGGATATTGAGTCGGTTTGTTAGAGATTTGGTAAGAAACCGCCATATATGGTCTTGTTTGTCTCTTAACTTTTGAAAGGTTTGAGTCATGTCCATAATGGACTAAGTTTGTACTCGGGGTATAAATATGAACCCCATAACATTGCAATTCGAGAGACAATCCAATACAACTTTGGCGCATCGCTACCTTTTTTACTTTTCTTCGCAAGAGGTAACCCGTCTCAATGGCCGGCGCTATCGGGGCTAACATGTCGCTTTAGACGTGTTAGGCTCGATATCGCGAGTAATTGCTATCATGTGTCTTAGTTAATTTATTCTTAGCTTCTCAATTTAGCTCTATCGGTTGCTGCTCGCTTTAGGGTTTATGTTGGTTTCGGCTAAATTGTCTTGCTAGATTAGATTAGCTAAGGCATCTACCATCCTGAAAAGTGTTTAATTGCTTGATTGTCTAGACTGTATGCTTCTTTCATACTTTGAGATGTATCATCCCTAGTCGTGTTTAAAACCATTCAAACCAGCCTGCAATTAGACATAATAATGATAGTATCGAGGTTTTAGCCGATCTTACCTAATATGCATGTTTTACTACTTGTTTCATATATATTCGCCACTTATATAGATAGATCATTTTATATAAGCATATCAAGCTTTAGTCTAGTCAGTATCGGCTAGATTCTTGCACCTTCATGCCTGATTTCTATTTGATATGTTTATATAGATCAATTTATTTATATAGGTTTGTACTGGAGTATTAATGTCACATCCTGATTTTTATTTCAGGATTTATAAATTATTTAATAAATTATTATTAGAATTTATATTAAATGTTCATTAATTTACAAGTGAAGTTAAATATGGGAAATAAAATTTCCTAAATATAAAGCATGGATGGATTTAATTTTTATTAAATTCTCCATGGTTAATTATACTCTCTGGAATATTCTCGGATTTTTCGGAGCTCAATTCTTAATTTTAATCATACAAAGAGCATTTCAGTAATTACTTACATATTAAATTAATCATTAAATGGTCTGATTATAATTTTGTTAAGTACTTTGAGTGTCTAAGTATTTTCAAGATTTTTCTTGAAATTATTTGAGCATTGGAAGTATTTTTAACAATTCAAAGATCATTTAAGTGATTATTTTAATTGGAAAAGTTTTTAAAATCCTCTCCTAGGCCGTTGGGCCGAATTCGGCCCAACATCTCTTTCCCTCGCGCGCGGCTGTGCAGCCCAGTCGGCCCAGCTGAGCCGCCCTTTTCCTTTTCTTTTTTTTTCCCTTTTTCCTTTTTCTCAGCCAGCCCAAGGTTAAAAGTCTGTTTCGCATCCCTCGGCACTGTTCATCTTCAACCTCAGAACAGCCGAACTGAGACCGAGTGGGCTCGGTTTTTCCTCTCCAAATCCGACCTTTTCCCTTGTGTTTTCCTAAAATTAGTTAAGGGAAAATATTTCCCTTATCTCCCTCTTTCGTTTCCCCCAAGAATCGGAACCTAATTCCTTGTATTTTATCCGAATCGAACTCGTTTTCGAGTTTATCTCCAAAACCGAGTTTTGATTTCCCGGGCCGATTTCTTGCGGGAGGAGTCCGATCTCTTCAATCCAAGGCTATAAATAGGACCCCCTAGTCCTCCTCTTTCGTTTGCCCCCTCTCCCGTGGTCTCCCGTGCCCCGTAGCCTCGTCGCCGCCGCCGCCAAGTTCGCCGCCGCCGCCACCTCGTCGCCGGCCGTCGTCGGTCATCGGTAGACGTTGTGGTGAGTACTGTTGGGATCGCCTCGTCGTCCTCTACTGTCACGCCCGGAATTTCTATCCAAAATTCCAAACGCTTACATGTGCGTAAACCCTCGTCCAGGAATCAGCCGAGGCACACAATAACAAATTGATAATAGAGTACGATTATTACTCTAACTAATAAGCAAATAAATTGTCATTACAGAGGTGGATAGTTCCTCTCAAACAATAAAGATCTAAGCAGTGGAAAAGATAAACAGCGCAGACGACTCCACTCCACAGGCAGCTTGACAAGGACTACGCCAAACCTTCACCACCATCAGCCTCACTGTAGACCTCCTCCTCTCATGAATGATTGCAAGGTGAGTATATGACATACTCAGCAAGCCACGCAGCAAATATGCAAGTGCACAGGATAACCAAGGATGGCATAATACAGGCTTCTTTGCATAAACAGCATTTAATAAATATTTCAGAATTTAATAAAACAGTAGAGTATTAATTAAACAGTATTAATCCAACACTATACAACATACCCTGTTGTATAGGCCCAACCATTCTGAACAACCAACCCCGGCTGCACAGTTCTAATCTCCAAACCAGGAATATACCATTCCAAACCAGGAGCTAATCAAATATAACCAGTTATAGCATCTCTCATTATGGTGTGAATGGTGAAACTAATCACGAAAGACATTGTTAGACCCGCCCATAACCGCGGGCACGGCTATTCGAATAGTTTTACTCTGATCAGAGATGTACCACTGTACCCACAAGACACAGCCCCACATCATGTCACCATGTGCCTCAGTACCACCACGGTACCTCGGAAAGGAGCTGTGACATTACCCCTCACACAACACAATCCACTACAGTGCACCATTCCCGGATCATAGTCACCCCCTTATAAACAAGGCATGGACTCCCCAGCGACCCCCGTGGGCTTATCTCCGCCACTTCTCAGTCTGGTGCTCCGCAATGAACTATGCTATGTAAAAGATAAAGCCGTTGCCCACGCTGGCTTGTGGTTGGCACGGTTAATGTTTCACAACCGAAGTTCGTGAACCGGTCCTTAATTGTCATGAGCACGACCATCAAAACCATGTACTCACAACCCACCATTATCAGGTTTTAGTTGTCACATTAATTAATTAACCAATCACGATTGACCATCGTGAACTATCATTAAGCCATCATTAAATAATAGTGAATCATAAGTTATCCCATTAGTGTGCTAAAGTTTCTAAGCATGGCTAAGCAATTACATCTAATCATCTAGCTGAACCAATATATAAAGCTCAACTAGTCAAGTTATAATAACCCAAGGTATCAAGGAATAAGATAATCAAGAACGAAAGGGCTATAACAAACAATAGGCTAATTCCACCCAATGACATTCAAAAATAAATGCAATAGTTGAATAGAAACAATAGCTTTAAACAGGATCAACATGCTCAAAGGATCGATTAGGATCTGTGTGACTTGCCTTGCTGGCCTTGGAACTCTTCTAAATCTTCTCCTGCAAAAACGGACTCTCCGGAAACGTCGGATTCTAAACGGAAAAGAACAAAAACACCAGAACAGCACATAAGCAAGCATGAACAGTACATGTGGATATTTTTAACATGTAGATCTCAATTTTAGAAAAATTTAGAGACTTGAACCAACTAAATCCGAGCTAAGATGAATTAGTTATGAATTTTTAAAGATTTAATCGGTTTAAATCATTTATATAAATTTTAATTGAATTATGACGCAATAATGAATTATTTTTGAAAAGAAAAAAAAAGCTTTATTGCGTCAGCGGGCTCGGGTCTACGGTGGACCGGGTCCACGGCAACGGTCTACGGGAACGGACGGGTGAGATCGATCCGATCCGAACGGACGGTCGAGATCCAACGGCGCACGGCCAGCTCACGGGCGACGGCACTGATGACGTCAACGATGACATCATCCCGACCGACGGCAGCGACGGCGGCTCGGACTCACGTGCTCGCCGGCGAACGACGGCGCGGCGGCGCGAACGGAGGACACCAAAAGGATGCGGGCATTGCGGCGAACTCACCGGTGACCAAAGAAGCGGCGGAGAACGACCGGACGGCGACGGCGGCGAGGTTGAAGCGGCGGCGGTCTTCGGCTTGTCGACGGCGACGGTTTTCCGGCGAAGAACAGCAGCGGCGAAGGGTCGGACGAGGACGGCGACGCGACGGCGACCACGATGGTGAGCTCCCCGAGCGACGGCGATGACCGGAGCGACGGCGGCGCACGGTTGGAGCGGCGGCGGCGACGGCGGCGCACGGGTGCACGGCGCTAGGGCGGCTCGGGCGACGAGAGGCGAAGGCGAGGGCGGCGGAGGGTAGAGGAGAGTGCGGGGAACCTTTTATAGGGGTCGGGAGGCGGCGGCGAAGCCCACAACGGCCCGGCGACGGCGATGGAAGGTTAGGGTTCGCCGACTCCGAATCGAGCTCGAATCCCCACGTTTCCAAAGCGAATCGGCCGAAACTTCCAAAGAGAAAAAGGTAGAGGAGATCACGGCGAAGGTTTCCCCCCAAACAATTGCACCGGATCGGGAAAGGGGCGGCCGAATTGGAAAGGCGGCGGCGGCTAGGGTTTCGGGCGCGGCCGGCGCGACGAAGACGACGACTCCGACAGGCGGGCCCCACCTGTCAGCGAGCGAGAGAGAGGGAGCGGCGCGCGACTCGACTGGGCTGGGCCGGACTGGGCCGAAGAGAGAGAAGAGAGGGGTTTTGGGCCGACTTTCGGCCCAAAGCCAAAAGAAGACTTTTTAAAACCTTTTTCTATTTAAATAATTCATAAATTGCAATTCCATTTATTAAAAATACTTCCTTAGCTCAAATAATTCCCAGAAAAATCTAGAAATTATAGAATTAAGCAAAGTATTTAATGAAATTTTATCTGGCCCAATTTTATATTGGAATTTATTATTTACAATTAAATCTTTTCTTCAAGGCTTTTAAAAATCATTTCTAAATTTCCATTTACACAACAATTTATATAATTGAGATTTTTAGGGTGTGACATCTACGTGTGCATGTCCTCCAAAGTCGCAGCCGACCATCCAATCTCCGGCGAGGTCGCCAACCCGGGCCGGCCATTGATGATGTCATCATGACGTCATCGTCGGTTTTTTCTTTTTCCCTTTTTCTAATAGATTAGATCTTCGGAAAATCATAACTAAATAACCGTAGCTCCGTTTCAAGTGATTCAAGTTGCTAAATTTTTCTAAAATTGAGATCTACATGTTAAAAATATCCACATGTACTGTTTATGCTTGTTTTTGTACTGTTTATTTGGTTTTTATTAGTCTTTTTCTTCGTTTTGCGTGTTAGCTTGTCATTTCCGTCGTTGCGAAGGTTCGTGAGTGCATCGGGAGTGTTCAAGAAGATTAATTGAAGATTGATTATTGCAAGGCAAGTCACACAGATCCTAAACACAATCCTTTGAGCATGTTGATCCTATATTTAAATTCTCTATTTATTTCAACTGTGCATTTATTTTCGAATGTCACCGGGTGGTGTGAACTTATTCCTTTGTTATGGCCTGTTTGCAATGATTACTCTATTCCTTGATACCTTGGGATATTATAATTTGACTAGTTGAGTTTTATATATATATTGGTTCAACTAGATGTTAGATATAATTGCTTAGCCATGCTTAGAAACATTAGCTCACTAATGGGATGAATCATATATACTACATTATTATTTATGGTTATATTTAATGGTAGCTCACGATGGTTAATCGTGTTATGATAATTAATTGGTAATTAAAATATGATTAATGGTGGGTTGTGAGCACATGGTTTTGAAGGTTGTGCTCATGGCAATTAAGGACCGGTTCGCGAGCTACTGTTGTGAAACATTTACCGTGCCAACCACAAGCCAGCGTGGGCAACGGCTTTATCTTTTGTATAGCATGATTCATTATGGTGTGCCAGACTGAGAAGCGGCGAGAAGTCCGTGGGGGTCGCTGGGGAGTCCATGCCTTGTTTTATAAGGGGGTGATTATGATCCAGGAATGGTGCACTGTGGTGAGTTGTGTTGTGCAGAGGGTATTGTCACAGCCTCTATTCGGGTACTTTCCAGTATCACGACGCATGGTAGACATGATGTTGAGGCTGTGTCTTGTGGGTACAGTGGTACACCTCTGGCCAGAGTAAAACTATTCGAATAGCCGTGCCCGCGGTTATGGGCGAGTTGAGCAATGTTTTTCGTGATTAGTCTCACGCCTCTCACAATAATTATTGATGTTATATCTGGTAATAATTTGCTTAGCTCCTGGTTTGGAGTTAGATCTGTACAGCCGGGTATGGTTGTTCAGGATGGTTGGGCCTGTGCAACATGGGTGTGTTGTTCAGTGTTGATTAAAATTTTTGATTAATTACTCCACTGTTTTATTTCTCTTAAATGTTTTGCTAAATGCTGCTTTTGCAAATGAGCCTATATTATGCCATCCTTTGGTATCCTTGTGCACTTGCATATTTGCTGTGTGGCTTGTTGAGTATGTCATATGCTCATTCTTGCAATAATCAATCAACCTCAGTTGAAGAGAAAGGATCCAGAAGGAGAAGACGTTTGGCTTATACCCCAGTTGAGCTGCCTGTGGGAGTGGAGTTGAAGCCATTGCTAGACCGTTATTCCGCTGCTGTTTTCTTTTCTTTTGTAAGTGTGTAACGTTATTTTTATGATGGATTTATATATTAAATTGTCAGTTTGTGTACCTCGGCTGATTCCTGGACGAGGATTTTATGCACAAATTAGTTCGGAAATTACTAGTGAATTTCTGGGCGTGACAATTAACTAGTGCATTATCTTTCTTGTTCTAAATACTGTCACATCGGTTACTTTTATAATATTGTCTTAAACCAATTTATCACACTTGATAGACGGTATTACAGTCGATTAGGCATATTTGGAGTTCAATTTTCTTTTATATACTCAGTCCATAGCCGATTTGGTCTAACTCCATCGGCTGAGATTACCAACAATACGCTATCGGCCTCTCGGTCGATCGGTTATCGGCTGACTAATTCTGCTTTTGTCTTTCTTACTGATTGCATGATCAAATCAGCTGACACGCCCTTGACACTCTCGAGTCTAGCCTTGGACCTGCACTAGAATTAAGCAGATCTCCCAGGGCGTCGTGTTTTCACATCAACACTTATGTCTTCCTTATTGTTCAGTATTGCAAGCAAGTTGTAATAAATGAGAAAGATAACTATAACTTCAACGAGCAATCTTGTCTAAAATTTCTTTGTTAACCCTAAAAACCTCATTTCTTTAGTTTCTTTGCATTCGTGTAAACCACATTGTAGTAAAGAAGATCATAGTGTATGATGTAACGATTTGGCTCTCTTGTTAGAAATATTATGGTTCAATGAACAAAATATTGGCATAATCCATGGAAACATAAATATATCTCAAATATGTTTCATATATTTCCAAGGTTGAGGTATTTTATCATGCCTATAAAAATATTCTCGATCATATGAAGCATTTTTTTAAATTAGAACACCCAAAGCTTTTGTTTTTTAGACAAATCATGCTTTTGAAATTCTTTATCTATTGCTAGCTCCCATTTAATATAAGCATGAGGTAATTTCCTTCAAAATATGAGTGTACTAATGATTTTTTTGTAGAACATCATCACATATCTGGTATGCCCCATGTTGGTCGGTCCTCATATCTCAATGTCCTCATGTCTTAATGAAGATGTTGAAGTTGTGCACAATCATCTCTAGTTGTTTTGTGTATCTCTATCATGGTTAGTAAAAAAACAAGAATACACATAAAAATATGCATATTCCAATAAACTATTAGGTGTCAATCTCGAAAGTCACACACACTTAATCATTTTACCAAGCTCCTATGAGATCTTATCAATGTAAGTTGGTGACTCCACTGACAATGAAATCAAATCCATACAACTATGGGTATGATTAAATATATAACAAGGATATCAAATTCTTAAATCAGAGAATGGAAAGTTTAATACTATCTTCATCCCGAATATGAAAATATGTATTGTCCCATCCAGTACTGAATATTTATATTTTGGGACTGATGAAATAATAATTTTAAATGATAGTCAACATAATGGCTCAGACTAAGACACAATCCTAACTCAAGCAATGATTGATAGCACTAAGGAAACACATAAAACTCATGATGTACTAAAAAATAAACCTAACCAAGAATACTTATACATTTGGTTTAACCGTGTTCAAAATAGTTACGGTCGTATATGTGGTTGAGATGATTTCGCTAATTTGACTACAACATATAAGGATCTTACTACCCATTCTTCGTAGGACTCAGCTTATCTGCATTCTGAGATAATAGAATGTTGCAACCAAAATTAGCAAATCCTTTTCCCCTAAAATTTACCACAAATGAAATTCTTCTCCCTGATGAAATTTGACCCTCCATCAACGAGATTCTTCTTCCTCAAATTTGAAACGAGCAAGCATTTTGTGAAGACGCGTAAAAAAAAGAAAGTTTGAGATATACCGTCGGTATCTCAATGACATGTAGAACTTACATGAGTTAATGATATGTGGATCAGTATAGCATATCTCAAATTTTGCAAAATTATAATAGCATGGTTCCAATTTTTCAAAAAAAAAAAAAGAGGAAAAAGGAAACACACGACAATATTGTCTTGTGCCTTACGTGCGCCCGCAGCCGCGATCTGACGGTCGCGCACTCGCAGTCGCACCGCACCAACATGGACTACGGTGCCGCCGCCTCTCACGCCGCCGCCGCGGGGCCGCCGCCGGCGGCGGATCCCCACCACCCGCACTACCCTCACCCCTACGCCGGCTACCCTTACCCCTACGCGGCGTACAACCCGGCCGCCCCCGCCTCGGAGCCCGCCACCGCCGCCTCATCCTCCTACTACTACCCCACCGCGGTCTCCGCCGCCGCCTCCGCCGGCCAGTACGACCCCTACGCGGCGTACCAGTACTACGCTGACCCCGCCGCGGCCGGGGCAGGCAGCGGCAGCGCCGGGGGCCTGCCGGGGTACTACTTCGGCGCCGGTGAAGCGTTTCAGGCCCCGGCATCGTCGGCGTCGCAGGGTGCTCCGGCGGCTACCGCGGCGGCTGGCAAGGAGGCCGGGAAGCACTTTGGGTTCGATCCTCAGCGCTACGCGCAGGTCAGGATCCACCCTGCTTCTCTTTTGATTCAATGTCCCTTAGTTCCTGATTGTTTTGTGGTGAATTCAGGCGTGTTAGGGTTTGAGAGGTCATTTTTAGGCATCCAATTAAATTAAGAATTTGATGGCCTATTGGTGATTTTCTCGCTAAGGGATTACCTGTTATTCGATTAGTCCTAACTTGGTTTTATATGTGAGACTCAGACATTTGCATGGATTAGGTGTTTTCCACATTGTTTAGTTCATCCGTTGGTAGAGGTTGTGGAATCATGGTACTGTGAAGCACAATTCTTTCGTGCAAACTGAAATGTTCTGTGGCATGGGAGTTTTTTGCTTCCATGAAAGACTCTTGTTTGTGGATAAGCCAAGACACACGAATTTCAGTTTGTTTCGTGAAATCCTAAAAGATGATGAATCGATTAAATCGAAGCCTTGTTTTGAAGGATAACATACATTCTATATTGGAGATAAGATTTGTAAAAATATATGGCATATATGTGTGTGGAGGAAGTTGCTACAGCATGAATCCAAAGTAGTAAGACAGGGTGTGTAGTATTCAGGTTGACAACATCAGATAGTGAAGTTATCCTATACTAATTGGTTATTCTATAGGATCATTTATTTTTGGTGATTTGGTTTTCAGTGAAAAAAAAATCTGAACACTTCTTTGTTATGTTGCTGGAAATACTTGGGTGCAATTTTTTGTGTTTTGATTTTTTTATTACTTCTGTTTGAAATAGAGCCTTGTAAGCGTCTGTTTCAATTTGACAGTTTATTGAGCTTTCTTTCTACGTTGCTGATCTTCTGTTATCTGTAAATTTATCCATTGATAATCTTAGGTCTAATCAATCTAAACTTGAAAGCACCCATCAAGATTTGAGACTGAAACATTTGAGGTACCTGACGAATATAACACTCACACAAATTTCTCTCAAATCTCAGTTTGGCTCTTGCAAACGCATATTAGTTCTCTTTCTGGTGGAGATTAGCTTTTCCTTTCATTTTTTTTTGGGGCACGTTTTTGTTGTTTTCTGACAATTTGAAAAAAAAAGTGGGACTGCTGTACCTACTGTAGTACTGCTCTGATTGATCCCAGACAACTATTTTTTTGAACATGCCTGCATTCATCTAAAATCAAATTGTCATCTTCTTGTGTGATGCACAATGTACTGTGCACACATTACAATGTATCTGCATACTTCTGATGAATGTTTACATTCTTGTTAATTAGTGTATCATGTTGAGTGATAAATTCAATGACCATTTCTGTTGTCGTAGCTCTGGTTAGAGGTTTGGTCATAGCAGATAACTTTGAAAGTTTTGAGCGGTTTCTTGGTTTATCCTTTTCACAATACTGAGTGTGCTGTGCTTGTATGCATGAACTGTTCACTGTTATATTGAGTACTATTCACTTGACCACTACCGTGCCACCCAAAGCTTAGGCAGCCTACTCAGATACTTGCCACAGTTTCATATGCCTATTGCCTACGCACAATTCCTTTGGACCTCACAGTGAAACATATTAAGTGTATACTGCATCCTAAGTAATGGCAGAACTTGCATCCTAATTTTTTGGCTATCACGTAACCTCATTTTTTTTTTACTTGGTGAAACATTCAATCTTTTTACCTGTCCTCATTTGACTTTCTGGAGTTCGATCTTATGGTTTCCGTATCGTTGAAACGCATTGATATTGGAGATATTGGAGAACTTATGCCTGTATGGTTAACTGAATAACTTATGTTTTTAGTTGGGTTGGTTTCCTTTGAAACAATTGTAGAAAATGTCATTCTGGACATACTTCATGGCAAACTTCCAAAACTGAATATTTGAAATAGTTAATTTGGGTCTTTAAATTCATATGTTTGGATTGTCCTAAAAAGCACTTTCATAATATTACAATTTTATTGGGTTTTACATATATAATACAGTAGAAACAAGTGGTAACTTGCCTGACCTGACACCATGTTCCAAATATGCGAAGTCTGGTTTTAATTAATTTATTTATTAATGTTTATGTTATTTGTATTTATTATGTGCCAACCAAAGGATTGTATCAGCATATGGTAGCAGGAGTTTTGTTTCAAGAAAGTTAAAAGATAATCAAGTATACCATTTGCCTGTTATAGTTATTTTAGCCTGTTGTATGTTTTTATGTTTTTTTCATGTTTGAAAAGCTTTGCTAACTTGGTTACACCAGTTCACTTTTTTCAGTAAAATTCATGTCTTATTGTGTGGACACCGCTGGGACATATAGAAATAGAAATTCATTTCTGAGGTCCTTGAGATTGTTTTCTTCAATTGCACATGTTGGAATGTCGGGCAAAAGATTGCAGCAAAACAAACCATATACAGTCTTCAAGATTAGTCATTCGATATGTTACTACTGTGGTGATTATAGCATTCTATTCTATGATGAAAAACCAATTAGAACAATAATAGTAACTCGGTTGTTGTAGTTGTAATTGCACACTTGGATCACAATTCACACCGCAAAGTTGATCTTGTCAAACTATGAAACAAATACAATAAATTAATCAATATGCACTCAATTGCTTGTGGTGATCTTACAATATGTGTTTATGAAGATATGTCTTATGTCATCCTGAAACTTACTATCCTCTGTACTGATTAAAGTTAGGCATTTTGAAAATTAAAATAAAGTAGTGCTCTAATATCTGAATCTAGACTACTACTACTGATTAGGTTTTTAGTAAAAGGTTGCTGATTTTCTTCTTTGCTAGAAGTCTCTGTAGAGTTTAGACAGCCAATGCATCAATTGAGCAATAGTTTTGGTGGTCTGATTTGATGTTCATGCACGTTGTAATGCTCCCATACCACACTGCTTGCGTTGGCACGTTTTGTTGGAATGCGACATATGATTCCTCAGTTAGTTCTCTTATTTCTGCAAATCTAAAGTGTGTATTTACATAGAAGACAGCAAAGGCAAAAGTTGAAGCATCTCTCATCTTGCAGTCAGATCTTAGTTACTTGAACTTTGCTTATGCTCCTCAGACAGCAACTACTGTAGTTCCTATTATTGACGTGTTTTCTGGAGGTCCCAATAAATTCAAGGTTAACAAGCCAAGCTATAGAACATGTATGGTCTGCGAGTGTTATATGATTAAAAAACTTACAAAATATTGTTTTGCTGAAAAAGATGAACATATAATTGAAATAATCTGTCAATATATTTATTTGTTAGAGCCATGATGTATAATATATAATCCATTTGGTATTTTCTTATTTTTCCCTCCAAATAATCTGTTTCAGTGGAGTTCATGTTGAGCTTGCTGTAATTTCTCGTCATTAAAGTGGTTTTGGTCCCTATCTGCCATAGTGTCAGCAGAAAGCAAGAGTTGTGACCTATTTAAGGTCATGTATGGTACAACTATAGATCCCAGATCAACGCTGGATTTGAAGATTGTATGTCAAATTATAGTTGTTTAAAATTTTATATTTCATATGAAATGGGAATAAAATGATTAATCCAAATGTTATCAACGTAATCGTAGATCTAAATCTATGGATTTGTGGAGCTAGAAACACTCAGCTCCAATAAATCTCGAATCCGGAGCTGTGCCAAATAGAACCTTAAGTATGGATCAAGTGAACATTATTAGTAGTATGTGAAGCTTTTCCTGCACAACACAGCAGAAGTCTTGGATCAAGTGTCCGTTGGAACAATCACCTTGGAAAATAAATCATACCTGTTGTGACTAGAAGAAATTTGTAAATAATGCTAAAATAATCGACTTATAACGATACATGTTGACATAGGATGAGAACAAAAATCCTTGTTTTATTTTAGAGCTCATTCTCTCTATGGAAGCTTTACTGACTCTTATCAAAGATTAAATGTTCCATAGATTGTGTTTTGTTTATTTTGATTTCCTTCTATATGCAATCCTTATAATATGTGTCATCCTGGTATAACACACGTGTCATTTTTAATTCCTGTAGTTGATTTTAGATTTTTAGCCTTAAGCATTTGCTGAACCTATTTAGTATATGTCGCATCTATCCTTCATTCATTTGCCAAAATCCTGTTTAAACCCATAATTCTGTTTGTCTTGTAATTGTTTGTTTATGTGCCATATCTTATCAAGGAGGGAGCTATAAGTCTGCTGGTTATCTGTTTTATATTCATACTTATTCTTTGCTTTTAGCTTCACAACAACAATGTATCTGTAGGCAGCAGCCGCCAGATCTTCGAATGGAGTGGCACCAGCAATTGCAGCCCCAGGCATGCACCCTGCTCAGTGGAATGCCCATTTCGGGCATCCTGTGCCGAAAATTGTTTCAAGAAAGCATATAAAGAAAAAGCCAAAGGTTGTGCAACCATTGACTTGTGAAGTTTGCAAGATTCAGTGCGATACTCCAGAAGTTCTAAGGATCCATAAGACGGGAAAGAAGCACAAGAAAAACTTAGAGAGGCTACAAGACTCTATCACACCTAAACCAGTAAAGCCTCCAAGTACTCCAAACACTGTTGCTCTTGCAGCAAATATGGCACCTGATCCTGTCACTACTAGTGTCACTACCAGTGTGATGCCTGCTGCACAAACGAAGAAGAAGAAGAGTGCTGCAGCAACCCCAGAGGAACTGGAGGTGAAGAGGAGGCGTGTACTTGACGCTGGAGCAGCTCAAGGAGAAGTGAAAATATGTACCGTGTGCAATGTGGTCGTCAACAGTCAGAAAGTTTATGAGTTTCACATAATTGGTCAAAAGCATAAGGCCATGGTACAGAAACAGCAAGCGCAGCCACCTATAGCCTGAGGGAAAGCAACTATGCTTGCTCATTTTTCTCCGGTTCTATTTTGTTGCAACAGAGAACAGAATGCACAAGCTCCTGTACTCCTAATGAATGTAACTTAGCTAAACTGCTTGAAGATTATTTGGGCTCTTTGTGCCTGCCGCTGATAAGTAGTCGGAGTTTGGAGCGATGGTTGTCTTGTGCCTGTCTTCCAGTTGTTTATTGACCAATCCAGATTGCAGAATGTTGCCCTCGCTATGTGAATTTAGCCCTGTTGTTTAATGACAAAACGTCAATTCGAAATTGTATATTTCACCGTCGGATGATACTCCCTCTGTTCAAGAATGTGTTTAGCAATGCGTCTTATTGTCTCCCCTGGTAGCACCAATAATAGATGGGTTTGAAGTGTGATAAAGGATAAATTATTTGATCACGTGGGCTTGAAGAGTGATTAATTAAGGATAAAGTACTGAACGTGCTAGCGTATGGATACCCGGTGCGAGGATGGAATTGAAGGAGGACGATTGCGCTTGGCTTTAAATCTTGTATAGAAATAAATATTTCAAATGTTTCATATTTGCTACATGTTGCTTGTGACCCCACCCTTTCTTGTAACAGTCACGTTTCATCTTTCACTAATAATTAGCTGTAGATATGAGCACATATACCAAGACTAGAAATTAAACTTCGGTGAGAATATTATATCATCAGAAACCTCACTATTCTATTATTAGAAACCTAACTAGTTAAGCTATGCACACTTCACTTCTAAGGCTGAGTTCGTTTGCATGAGTTCCCAACTCACTCTCCTTATTTTTCGTGCACACGCTTTTCAAACTACTAAACGGTGTATTTTTTTTTCAAATATATATATATGTCGACATTTGATAGTCACGACTAGGGTATTTAGATGGTATGGGGATCGTTGGTACCAGGGCACATACGAGATTGAGGTAAAAGAGATGGAGACAGAGATTTTTATACAGGTTCGGGCCCCTCATCTTACAGGTATAGCCCTACATCCTGTTGGCCGAAGCCGGTGTTGCCCTTTATTCATCTGGATCACACAAATACAATATTTGGGATAATCTATCTATCCATCATCGAGACGGCTAGATAATCAACTCGTAGTTGATGACAAGGTAGTCTTCCTCCTCGAATCCGTACTCGGCGAGATCAGAGACGGCGCTAGATCCCTCTTGCCGGCCTCCGTAGGTACTGGATGGGGTATGGCTAGGCTAATCTCTGATGTCGAGATCTGACGGCGTGTTGTCTTGTGGCTTTGTGGCGTCGTAGATTGTGGTGGGTCTGTCCCCTCTTCTCCTAGGGGGGCTTGTATTTATACCCACAGATAACCCATTGTCCAAGTAGAACCAGAGAGATAAATATAGATACGATATGAGTAGTCCTTATCGTTTCCATATAGAACTCTATTCGTCCTTCCTTATCCGGAACTCCTTCTATATATGAGGTTTGATTCCGTATAAAACATGGTATGTGATAGGCCCTGTCGAGCTTAGTCGATTACTATTTGGTATGTGGTATCCATAATCCTAACACAATATATATATATATATATATATATATATATATATATATATATATATATATATATATATATATATATATATATATATATATATATATGACGACTCTTCTGTACACCCAGGTGTATGTACTTCCCCCTTGGGATGATCTAATAGCATCTAATAGAGCCATGGTGAATCGGATCTGTTTTAAAACAATGTATTTTCTTTTCTTTTAGTTTTAATGCACAACTAACTGATCGAGTGCATGCATTACAAATTTTAAATGCACATAACTGATCCAACCACGTGGATTAGTACTAGTGTATACGTACTAATTTTTGAATAGCAGTAGCATTGTATACTACGTACTCCAGTAGTAGTGTTTACATAGTAGTAGTACGTATAAATACTGCTTTGTAATTAACCACTATAAGTATAATATCTTTAGCTAGGGAATGATATATACTTTTTGTTGTAGAAGTTTATACTACTTTTATTATTTTTCTTTTTTTAGAAGTATATACTTTCTTGTAGAAGTATGTACTACTTTTTCTTAAGAATGGTATATATATACTGGTATAAGGAGTATGCATGTACTGATTGTTTTTCCAGTATATACTGATTTTTTAATCCAGTATATACTAAAATTTTCAAGTATCCAATATTATATTAAATCAATTAGTTAAGGATTATGTACTGTTTTTTCAAGTATCCAATATATAATATATTGATAGGTTAGGAAGTATGTACCGTTTTTTATTTAGTCAGTAGGTATATACTGTTTAGTATAGTAGCAGTAGTATATACCTCTTTTTATTTACTAGGTATGTACTGTTTTTTAATTTACTAGCAGTATGTACTGTTTTTATCCTGTATATACTGATTTTTTTATCCAGTATATACTATATTTTTCAAGTATCTATTAATGTATTAAATCGATCGGTTAAGGATTATGAACCGTTTTTCCAAGTATCCAATATATAATAAATTGATCGGCTAGGGAGTATATACCGTTTTTTATTTAGTCAGTAAATATATAGTGTTTAGTATAGTAGCAGTAGTATATAGGAGTGTCTTTTTTTTTTATTTACTAGCAGTATGTACTTGTCATGGCAGCAAAACACACATATCACATTGAACTAAAATTAGTAGGCACTGATCTTCCGTGTACCGATTCTTTTTTTTCATAAGCTACATACTGAAATAGACCAGTAGTATATATCTAAACCTGAAATGCGTGGGTGCATAATTAATTATTATGGAGCTACATACATGCACGATATGGTCATTGCATTGCATATACTGCAAATATCCTCGATCGATCTATTCTGCCAATAAAGAGGATGAACTGAATGTTTCAAAAACGAAAGAAAACGAAGATGGTTTCATTACTGTCAGGATTTCAGCATCATTTCCTCAGTCGGCCGTTCGCATCAAAAGCATATATATGTACTAATTAAAAAGCAAGAACCAATCATCATGGATTTCAGGAGATCGGCACAGCCATCGTCTGGGATCCCGATTGTTCGATTGGAGCAAGTGCAAGCACACCGTACTGCGGACTCTAGCGACGACTAGCATCACTAGCCTCTCCGAGGTGTGCATATGCACCATGCGACTGCCTGGGCAAAGAAGAAGATAAGATTCATATGATATACACGACATAAGAAATAATTAAGTAGTACTAACCACGTGCATTCTGGTGTCTCAGATTGTACACAGGATCTGATCGATCTCGTATGGCTATCGCCGAATGCATTGTCGCCATCGAAAAGGCTTTGCGCGAGATCGACGAGTGATTGATGCCGCCTGGGTTAGTTCAACTATTGCTGCATCGCACCGTCGACTGGTCCCGTCCCGTCGCGCCGTTGCCTTGGAGGACGATTACCTGCAATTCCGCCGCACGATGTTGCCGATCGGTCGACACCGCCGCCGCGCCGCACGTGCAGGTCGCCACGCCGATGGATCACGCCGTCACCTGCAACGCAGCCATGGATCGACGATGAATCTCGCTGCTGTTGCGGAATCGACGATGAATCGCCGCCGCCTTCTCCGAGTTCTGGTATATCGTGGTCTCTCCCAGTGACCTGATTTTCGGATCCGATGCACTGGTGGGAACGAGGAATTATGCGAGCTCAGGTCATTCCGGTTTCCGTGGCTTAATTAAGGGGTACGTAATTTTTTTTCTCGTCAAAAAGTTAAACGGGTCCGCTCGTTAATCCGATATCAGGATCCATCGAAGCTAATCACAGATCGACGGTGGATGAGAGCAGGTGTACATACTTCCAGGTGTATAGAACCATTTTCTTTCTCTCTCTATATATATATGAAAGTTGCCTGAAAAAAATCATATTGATCCATTTTTAAAAAAGAATTAGCTAATATTTAATTAATCATATTTTAATAGATCGCTCTATTTTCCGTGCGAAAGCTATTTGCTTCCAACAAGAAGTAACGAACACACAGCCATATTGATTCTCCTTAATAGTTTTGAGAATTGATATTCTTGCGGTTGTAACTTTTGTCGATAAACATTTGAATATAGTAAAATATATACGTTGATTATGTTGTGTTTACTCTCCCCTCGTGATATGCAAGTTAAAAACGTAGACTTATATTTACATAGCTTCGTGCCCTCTTTGGAGTGATATAACGCTATGTCTACTGTTGTGATTGATATATGGAAACACTATGGTTATAAGGATGTATATGTACCTAATCTATACCTATATGGACCTAATCTAGACCTGTCAATTAACCTCATCAGGGATCAGGGATTTAGATAAACTGGATTGTTCAAGGGTGGTTGGCGGAGCAGTTGAAAGAGGTCTCCTTGGCTTCGCTCGATGGTTGATACTTGATAGCTCGTAAGTGATTTGATTTAATGCAATCATAATATAGGAATTTATAAGTCACTTTGGGCTAACCAGCGCATTAATCGGCATTGTGAGATACCTTTGGCAGGGATGGATTGGTTTCTAAATCTAGTTCTACGAAAAAAGAAAACTTATTCTTGTTTTATTTTCTCATATAGTTCCCTAAGGCTGAGTTCGGCACTAAGAGTTCTCAACTCACCTCTTTCATTTTTCGCGTGCACGCTTTTCAAACGGTTAAACGGTATATTTTATTTGTAAAAAATTTCTATAGAAAAAATGCTTTAAAAATCATATTGATCTATTTTTTATTTTTTTTGACTAATACTTAATTAATCACGCGCTAATAAACTGCCCCGTTTACCGTGCAAAAGGGGAACGTTCCCAACTCTAACGAACGAATGCAGCCTAAGTTGTTTTACGATGCCTTGTCAACATTCAACCCCTCCAATAGATTTAGTTGCCATGTTTCTATCCTCCCGCAACTTGCCAACGTGGGTTATCGGCTAACCATAAGTATTTATTTTGTTTTATTTATGTTATTATGTAAACATCTGTTGATACTCTATGTGATGTATGAAGGCCTTATGAGCTCTATTATATTGTATGTTATTTTTAGCGAGTACTTTGTGATAGCATCTTCTTTTTTCAGATTTCATAGTTGCCCACGATTATGCTGAATTTTGTAGAAGTACGCTATGTAAATTTATATATACTCCCTTCGTACTCGTAAAGAAAGTCGTTTTGGACAGCGACACGGTCTCCAAAACACAACTTTGATTTCTTAGTTTCTATAAAAATATTTATTGAAAAGTGATATATGTATACTTTTATGAAAGTATTTTTCAAGACAAATCTATTCATATAATTTTTATATTTTCAAACTCAATAACTTGAGAGTTATTAATAATTTATATTCCCAAGATTTAATTTAAACATTATTTTAAATAACTTTCTTTATGAGTACGGAGGGAGTATACGCTTTACTGAATTATTACAAGTGTGATGAATCCAATCTAAATGGGTAGGATAATAACAACATCATTTGGGTGAAAACAGTACCAAATCCCAAGTGGTAAATACCATAAAAGGCCCTCCCTTAGTCCCTTGTACTTTTTTTGTTAAGAAACACGATTAGCACATAATAGTACAGTCCGGAGGGCAAAACGGGAATATAAAAATCGTTCTGTGCGGGAAGCCGCGGCCGGAGCTTTCTTCCCCGTTCCGTGGCCGCTCCACCAAACGGGCCAAAAGGAACCAAAATCAGCAGAAAAAGATCCATCCGAGAAAGAGAGGAGCCATGGCGCGTGGGAAGAATCACCCGGACGGGGAGGAGGAGGAGGCGGCGGCGGCGGCGGCGGAGGAGGAGGAGGCGCCGGTGGAGGTGGACGAGGAGGGGGAGATGGAGGAGGAGGAGGAGGAGGAGCAGGGGGAGGGGGAGGGGGAGGGGGAGGAGAGAGACGAAGGGGAGGAGGAGGAGGAGTGGGAAGACGCGGATGAAGTGGAGGGGGGAGAGGAGAGCGAGCAGGCGGCGGCGGCGGAGGAGGATTCGCCGCTGGTGGTGGTGGAGGCCGAGGCGGCGGCGCCTGTGGTGGATGGCTCCCCGCCGAAGCTGGCGGAGGGGTACTACGAGATCGAGGACATCCGCCGCCGCCGCCTCCGCAAGGGGAAGCTCCAGTACCTCGTCAAATGGTGAGATCGTTTTCGCTTCCTCTCTCTCTCACGCCCTTCTGTTTTCTCGCGAATCCGTGCGCGCTTTCTAGCACGGTCGAAGTTGAAAGGCGTAATGCTGGATTCTAGGATTGGGTTTTCCGATCCCCCTCGTATCCCTGCACGGTTCTTGCAAACAGTGTGGAGGTCTAATGCTGGATTCTTGGATTGGGATTCTCGTAGTCCCTGCACGGGCACTAGCACTCGGTGTGAAGGTCGTAATGCTGGATTCATGGATTGGGTTTGTGTGCTCAGCATCGGTAGCTTTTGGGGTTTAGGTACTGTTTGATTTGCTAATGTGCCTTGGATGATCCACATTTTGGTTTAGGCTCTGATGACCAGATTGCGCTAAGTAGCCAACCATGTAGTTAGAGAGCCTTCACAGCTAGGGACGAAAACGGGTCAGATTTAGACGGATAATAGTTGTACTTTATCATATTACCATATATTTTTTGTCGGATTCAGATTCGGCTCTGATGATCTATGGATGCTAATATTGAACGGACTGTTTGGGATGCTATAAATGGCACGGATATGGAATGGAGCTAGGTTGCAAATAGACCAAAGCCCTCTGGTAGTAAGTGCGTACATGGTGATATACGAGAAAAAGAATAGCACAACATTACTACATTAGTGGCTAGGAATGTACCAATTGAGAAGCAACTATCAGCCCAAGCAACACAATAAGAGCATCAGCTAGTAGTGCAACTGTGCAACAAAGTAGCATCAGCCAGCAGCAGGTGCTAAACAGCATTGTGCAGGAGCTGCAGGTAGTACCCACTAATCCATTATCCCAGAAGCCAAGCAGCAGACAGTAGACTAGACTAGATGCACCTTGAAGCCTTGGGAAGTGGCCTATTACCCCAGCTTATCGGATTATCTAAATAGGTCCTTGTCAGGTTATCCTCTGAAAAATGTCTGTTAATCCGTATCTGCTGGATTTTGGAAGAGTATATCTGCACCAACAACCATTCTGTGAATCCGTATCATCTGATTATATATATAAAAAGCCTTTTACCATATCCTTTTCCAAACAGATTTGGAGGCGGATTGGATATATCCAATATACTTCCATCCCACAGCCAAGGTATAGATGCAATTTCAGGGGTATGACTGCTGAGCTGAAAGCCTGTAGCCCTCCCCTACTACACCAAAACAAGAAAAGTCCATCCCTTTCGTTTTAATATTCCTATACTGCCAAAAACGATTCTTGTAATAGCAACCGGGCCAAATTGGAGCAGCATAAACTGTGCAAACAGGGTTGTGAGAGAGCAATACAAGCATTGTGCCGCTAGGTGAAGCGGTTGACTGCTGCAGATGTACTCCTGTAGTTGAAAGCATCACTAGCTTACACTCTGAGCTAAGTGGTTTGGAGAATGTGGAATCCATCTGAATCACCAAGGACCACCTTTTACAAGCTAAATGCTAGTGTTATGTGCTAGTGGCGGCCCAAGGTGGTGAACAGCATAGGGGTTCTCAATGGGAGGGTGGGGCATGGGACCTCACAGCCTCGGAGCTGTCAGGAAGGATGAGAACAGAGGACTGGAAATATCAAGAGGAAATAACTTATTGTTTTCCTAAAGTAATTAATCTTGCCATTGTTCCTTTTATAGGAGTCTCGCTTAACAAACTCCTAATAGATCTCAAGCTAAGTCTTAACAAACAAATCTTTTGTGAACTGAAAGGGAGAACTAATCCCTGAAAGCAAATATTGACGATAGATTGTGATTATAGTGCTGGCAGCAACTTTGGCTGCTTCCCGCGCTTGGTTGTAGCTGTGTAGGACAGTCACCGCCACATAACATCTTGGTTGACTTGTATATCATGCCCTTGTATAATGCTCAAGGCGAGGCTGAGTAGCAGGAACAGCTTTATTTTTTTCGATGCGGTAATAGTATAATGGTGTTTGCCGGTAGCAAGTGCGTGTTGATGTGGACCATGTGGTAAAAGTGCATGGCCAGGTGGTGAATGGTTGTGGACACTCATATTGCCATCTTGACATGGGACAATACACCTCCATGAGTTCGTAAGCTTCCAGATTTAGAGGCAGCAGTGGCTAGAAATCAATCTAGATCCACTACCCACCTCTCCATTGGTTATTTGGCAGCAGGAGCAAGAAACTGGCATTTCCGTTTTGCACATGCTCCCTAGTGCACTCTGCACATTGCAACTGTTGTGTTTTCTTCATCCCAGCTGCCAATACTGCAACCAACTTACCTCACTGGAGATGACGAATGTAGTAACTACCTTTATAGCTATGAAGACCAAGAACAGGATTGCGTTCAGAAGAAGCAGCAGTACGGTGGGTACCGGTCAACTTGGTAATGTGTTCTGTTTTGAGCTGTGTTCTGTTTACAGGGTACCCTGTAAAAGAACATCTGTGAGACCAGATTGTACTGCAATTTGATTACACCCTCAAATTGATGAACCAAACACTACCTTAGAGCTTAGATATATTCTGAAGGCAGCTGATGCTTGTATTTTATTGTTTCTTATATGATTTTTATTCGCTGGCTTGTCTATTGCAGTTTAAACTTTTTTGGCTCATGTGGAAGCTTATTGTATTACTGGTTTAGATTTGGTGATAATTCTTGTGTTCCTAACAATTTTATATGATTTGCTAGGCGTGGATGGCCGGAAAGTGCTAACACATGGGAGCCCCTAGAAAACCTGAGTGCCTGCTCTGACATTATTGATGCTTTCGAGATGCGGTATGTACTTGGCGCACTTCCGTCTGTAGTTCTATTCACATTTTCAGCAGATAATAAGGAAATAAGATTGATTTGTCGTTGTGGTTGTATGCAATTCAGGTTACAATCTCCAAGGCCCGGTCGGAAGCGTAAGCGGAAGATAACAACTACTCCAGTAGCAGGCTCAAACCCATCTCATGGTAAACGGGGCCGCCCTCGCTTGGATGCTAAGTCCCACACTCGAGCTCCTGCACCAGAACCTAAGCAACTGCCCTGTCGGACAAGTAGTAGGAGAGCGACTAATTGTAGTAGTAAGACAGTTGCAGGGCTTGATGCATCAGGGAGTGTGGTGAGGAACCAGCTTGCACAGAACATTGTACAGGAGGGTAGTTCCAGTGTGATCTCAAGGACACCATGTCAGGAGCTACCGCTCTCAATTAGGTTGACGGACCAACAAAATGAGCATCACCTTGTGAATGGTTCATCTAATTCTGAGAACTTAGTAAAGGTACCTCCATCTCAGGGTGGCCAGGTAACTGGTGCCAAGAAGCGTAAATCTGGAAATGTGAGGAGGTTTGAGCAGAATAAACCAACACAAGGACAAGGAGAATGTGGAGCATTAGTGGTGGCTGAGGATGTTGGTTCCACTGAAGGAGAAACTGGCGATAAGAACAAGACAGAGGGCTGTCCTAACCGAGTTCATATCACCAAGATCATCAAGCCAGTGCGATTTGCAGCAGCCGTGAACAACGATGTGCAGCAAGTTTCAATTACATTCAAAGCACTCAGGTAATTTCCGTAATTTCTTTTCGTAGTTGTAGGCCTAAAATTTCTATATCTCAGACATGTTTTTTTTTTCTAGCCAATATTGCTCCCTTTCTAATAATACTTTTATTACAAAAAGGAAAGTGACTATATCTAGCAATGAATTATTATTTGGCTACAAATTGAGTGCTTTATGTTTCACTCATTTAGAGATGTCGCAAAAAGAATCCTCTGGTCTCTCTACTAATCAAATAATTTATTCTGCATTTTTTATGACCATTTTTATGTAGTTATTCATATTGTTAGTTTGATATGTTTGAACTGTTTTTCTAACCAATTGTTTCAACAGGTCCGATGGGCAGGAAGTCATGGTGGACGACAAAGAATTGAAAGCAAATAACCCCTTGCTGGTACATCCCATTGTCTTCTCCTATTACTTGATGATGAGGGAAACATCTAACGCCAAAATGCTCTCATGTTTATTTTTCCAGCTTATTAGCTACTACGAGCAGTGCCTTCGTTATAATCCGACTTCGTGAGAGATGAACTGAAGGAACTGGGTTTAGCTGCCTGTGTATTTAATTAGCATTTGTGTGTTTAGAAGCTTGTAGCTCTATGGGCTTGATAATTTAGTTTGGTCCTGCAGTAGGTTGCTAAATGCAAGAAATGTAATGGTTGGTCTCCCCACTGATTGCTTATTCGTGCCATCTTTTGTGTAACATTTTGAACAGTGGGGAGATGTGTGTAATCTATGCTTAGGGATCTTATGTTTCTTTTCTCTATGTTTAGTTATTTGGGATCGTCGTGACCTGCATGCATCATAGATGGTAATGACTGACAAGCTCGTGAATTTCGTGTGATGAATGCATATCCAGTAGAACTGAATAAACTGCGTAATGTTCGTTCCTCTCTTCTCTGTGGATCTGTGATGTTGGCGGGTCAAGCTTGAGGTATATACTGGAGACTGTTTAACTGGTTTTCTTCAGAGTCCCTTCTCATTTCTTCTGCCTGATACTTGTCTTGTTCAACTGACACGCTTCAACATTTGCAACTTGTCTTGTACTTGTTAAAATGTGCTTGTTGTCATGTTACGATTTATCTTTGTGATTTCTGAAGGCCTTACCCGAGTCATAAATACAACGAAAAAAAAAAACAGATGATTTGGGCCATTTGGCCCATAGCTATGTCATGTGGTGATTCCTTTTTCTCTTATTAGAACCATTTTATTTTGGCCGCATGAACAAACCCCTGACGGGCCTCCCGAACTAACCTGATGATACTATATTCAGAGACATGAAAAGAGCACCTCCTGATGGCCCTGATTTAACATACTTCCATTTTACATGGAAAAAAAGCCAGACCTTGATTCTAAATCTCTTGATGCAGCGAGTTTACATTGCATTAAAAAAAGACAAATATAAAACAGTTTTGCTGTCCTCGTTCAACTTATTTAAGATGCATCGTTCTCAACAAGTTCACACCTCCAGAACCTCCAGTCCAGATGTTCCCATTACAAACAAATTACATCAAAAAATTAAGAAATAATAAATAATGACCTCCAGATTCCAAGCTACGTGCCCTCTCCATATTCCAGTTTGGATGTTTAAAAAACGGAGGATATGAGAGAAGAGACTCTCGTATCGAAATTTATTAAGAGGGGTGAGATCGAATCTAGGTCAACTAGCCCACATCTTCTGGCTAACCGGAAGATCCAAGGCCTTTCTCTAGACTGGATTGATTACAAGAAGTTTCACTTTTAAAATCAAAATACGCCATATAAAAGTGTACAGAGAGAGTAGTTTCTAGGAAATAGGTATGAAATACTGATCTCACACTGGTAATTACAAAATTTTGAATTAGAAAAAAAAGACATGATATTAATGCATTGTCATGTATAAATACATCCAAATGAAAGTAGTACATGAGTCCATGATTTCAGAGGCACAAATATACACATATGTCGCTAGAATACAATCTACAGCATAAATTTGTGCAATGGATACGGTTTGTTCTACATCTCTCACAAACACCAGCATGAATAATTCTAACGCAGCAAGCTAGATATCAGGTTGCCGACAGATATTACCTTGAATATTATAAGGTAAAGCAATGGTGTTGGACTTGTCATCTGAATGGCAAGCCAAGGCTAGTTCAGAGGATAAACTGCTCAGAAAATTCAGGTTGGTAGCAACCACACTGCAAGCAAAAGGGTGGATTCTCAGAGACTTCAATAGGGCAAAGTGATTCCTCTTCCCTTCCCTTGCTAATTGCTCGCCTCCAAGACATGCAAACTGCTTTCTTGCCCCCTTCTACATCCCTCTCTATGTCCATCTAAACCCGTCTCTATATATAGTTGCATCCAATTCATGGAGCAATGCTTAACTTACAAGTTAATCTTGAACATTGAGTGCCACAGGCCCAGGACAGAATAAGATTGAAAGTAAGGAAATAAAGGGCCTTTGGTTCTTTTGGACTTCATACATCTGTTCTGTTCGTTTTGCCATCCAGATTGTTACAACTTATGTTCTTACTAATTCCTCCATATCTCATCGTCATTTTTTTCCATTGTTCTTCTCAAATGTTCTGGAGTTTTAGAACAGATGATCTGACCCAAGGAGTTTGTTAGCATTGCACAATAGTCATTTACTTTCCAAACAATGCCAAATTCTCTAAACAGGATGGTATTATTTTTCTACTGATATCTCTTGGCAGGGTCCGATTTCCTGGTACAGGAACAGGAAGATCAAGGTGGTAACCAGACTATAAGAATGCAACCTCAACAAGGTAGATTTGGAAGAGGTAAGCCATCAAATCAGGGTTTACAAACTGTGCAGTTATGGCGCGGTAGCCTTCTCAGTTTTTGAAACCACAATATACCTCGTGGTAACTGTCAAACCATGGGGTGACGGTAACCCCACCCAAAACTGTTTGGTGAACCCTGCATCAATGCGCTTTTCTAAGTTTGAAGAACTTAATTAACCCGCTGACTGAATTGACATTTGCAGAGGAAATGAGCAATGGAGTAGAATACGATGCTGCATATGCAGCCACAGTGGCTGCTGTAGCGTATGCTATTGCAGCAAAAGAGGAGGAGAAACAGGCAACACAAGAGACCCCTGTCAAAAAGAAGTTAACATCTGAAAAGAAGCCTGTCGCGAACGATGAGCCTTCGACCACACCGACTCTGAAACTACCACCCAACAGACAAGGAATCTTGAAAAGGCCTAGGCAAACTGAGGGTAGCAGAATCACAAGGCGGTTTAGTGGTAAGGAGATTGTACCCGATGACGAAGACGACGGACTAGAAGGTACAAGATTCAAAACAACTTACTTGGGCAACAATGATATCTTACTGTAGCACAACCTGCAACCAGCTATAACATTATGTACTAAAAAACTTCTGTCAAATTTCAGCTAATGTATCGGTGAGGAGGCCGGTGAGAACAGCACAAAAGATACCAGAAGGTGGAATTTCAGGTCAAAATATGGTAGGGAAGGTGCTTGATTCTGTCCCAAGCATAAGAAAGGCTCCGAGCTTTGCCAAGCCTTTACCAGAAAAGAAGGGGAGCATGAAATTTGAGCAAGAGCAGGCAATCCCAACGGTGCCACCGAATGTTAGGCCGACAGCTTTATTTCCCCGAGAGAAGAAAGAGAGCAAGAAATTTGATCAAGGCCAGGCAATCCCAAGGGTGCCACCAGATGTTAGGCCAACAGCTTCATTTTCCCGAGAGAAGAAAGAGAGCAAGAAGTTTGAGCAAGACAAGGCAAATCAAATGCCATCTTTGGCTTCTGCGCCGACGAGTTCATATTCTAGTGAGGCTGAATTAATGGCAGATACGTGGGAGAAGGAAAAGATGGCAAAAATCAAGAAGCAGTAAGTAAACCTGTCAACAAAAAACACTGATTTTTCTCATCAAAATTGCTGCGGTTCATTCTACATTGAGCTGTCAATTTGATCTGCAGGTACAACATGACAATGGATACCATCGTCGAATGGGAGGCCGAGAAGAAGGCCAAGGCCAAACGCCAGATGGAGCTGAAAGAGGTTAATTTCTGCACACGACTATAGTATCTATAATTCGCCGCACAAAATTCACCCCACGTAAAAAAAATCGTGAGCTCTCTATGTAATCTGCTGTGTCAGGGCGATAATTCAGAGCGGAAGCGAGAGAAGGCGCTGGAGGAGTACAACGACGAGATTACAAGGATCAAAAAGGTGGCCGCAGCATCAAGGCTGACGGCGGAGGAGAAGCTGAGGAGCGCAGAGAGGAAGGTGAGGGAGAAGGCAGAGAGGATTCGGGTGACGGGAAAGCTTCCCGGCTCGTGTGGCTGCTTCTGAAAACCATCAATGTGTCGATGTATAGTGGATGTGGCTGTTTCAGATGAAATTTATGCGAAATTGAACCAAGCAGACGCTGAATTCCTTTAATTCAATTATCGTGTACGACCATACTGTTTTTGAATTGGGGATGGGGGTCTAGAACTGAACCTTGGCTTTTCTAAAGAGGTTGGTCTTAGCCTCCTACAAGTCCTCGTCCACGTCCAACTCGGAATAGAAACTAATGAGAACCTGAAACATGGCTTCCCGAGTAAGGAAACCTTTGAACCGATGAAAACGTCTCTGAATTGGATTCTGCAGGTCTGACCAGGCACACACCACCGGTTAGCTAGACCGGTCCATAGGCTTCATGATTTTGGCTATATTTCCCTATTTCGACTCTAGGTACCAAATTTGGGTGTAATATGTGGTAATGAAGGCTTCGTTAAGATTGGCCGTTTAATTCATTTTGCACGTGGTAGATCATGCAACTGTGAAAGTTGAAGTTGCAGTCGATATACCTGATCACGATGTACAGCATAACGAAATGCACGCGCTATGTCATACAAGTTTTTTTATTCTTCTTTTCTTATTCTACAATGGCGAAAGATGAGATGGGTTACCAATTAGCGAACAGCTCCATCTCTTTCTTTAAGCAGATTAGAACGTCCACATTGCATCTAAGTAAGACTTAGTATGAGCAGGTCTTTTTAATTTTCTTCTCCTATAAATGAGAAAGAAAGATGGGATGGATGACAAAAATGATTTTTCTGGCGAGCACCTTAATAGGTTGAAGACATGCCATAAGTGTCTGCATACCCTCATTTTCCATTATTTTCCCATACGGCTCCTTAACAGACCCATATGTAACAATTAATTTTTCCAATGGCCCACTTGAAATGTCTGCATGTGGGACTCTTAACTTACTCGCATGCAAAAATCCCCCCTTAGTTTCCACTCTTTTTTTTCTCTCCCCTCCTCTCTCTCTCTCCCACTCCTCCTTTCCCGGCCTCCTCCTCTCCCTACCACATCTCCTCGCGGCGGGCTCCAGTGGCGGCGGTGGAAATAGAGGGTAAGGGCGACGATGACGGCTTCCTCCTCTCCCCACTCCTGCTCACCCCTCTCCTCCCTCCTGACGGCGGTGGAGGGCTCGGGTAGCTGGGGAGGGCGTAGGAAGCGTGTGATGGTGGCGACGTTCGTCGCCCGCGTGGCTCAGACGGTGGCCGCCCTCCCCTGCACGGCGGCGGTGGATCCGGTGGTAGGGATGCGCCGGTAGCGGCAGATCTGGTGGTGGGGAGGCGCGGCGGTCGTCGCCCAAGCAGATCCGATGACATTCGACCTCCCCCGTACGGCGGCGGCGGCGGCGGCGGCGGATCCAGTGGTGGGGATGCGCGGTGCGGCGGATCAGGTGGTAGGGAGGTGTGGCAGTGACAGATCCAGCAGTTGGGAGGCATGGGGACGGTAGATCTTGCTCCCCCTCCCGCGCGGTGACGGTGACAGGAGGGGCGGACCCGACTGTTAACGACCAAATTTGGTAATATCAGCATCGGAAAGGAAGATTAGATCGAAGCGGAATCAAATATAAGGATTATCGCGGGAACAGAGTAAGAATTGGCTGGAGTCCGGATCGGCTACGATTGGATCGGCTAAATTCGAGTCAGACTTGGTTTGGTGATGCAGCCGATTCCGACAATACGACTTGGTGTACAACGTCGGGTTGAGTTGATATGCTTCAAGATGATTGCCACGTATGGATAGAGTCCTGGGAAGGCAATTGTATCTATTAATTAGGATATTTTATGTAATTTCCTTAGAGATATGTTTGGGCAAAAGTCTGTCGTAAAGACTTATGGTATCTTAGAGTTTGTTAGAGATAAGAGTCATGTCCGATATGGGCATAGTTTGTAATTTGCGAGTATAAATTGACCCCGAACCCTATGTAATCAATGAACACACACGTTCAATACAATCTCGGTGCATCGCCACCCTTTTACTTTCGTTTTGTTTCGACGAGTTCTTGCTTTCGAGTTGAGCTGCATCGGTTTCGATATTCAACAAGAGGTAAAACTTGTTATGGCGGCTTGCGTTCTCGGGATTAGTGCTTCCATCTTTATGATACTATAATCTTGTTTATGTAATTCGTCGAGTTATCATATATCTTACGTAATCTCTAACAGTATCGCTATCTAACCTACAATTGGCTAACATCTGTCGGTAGAGGGCAGCCGATTAGGTTAGACATCGATTTTGACTTAGATTTTATAGGATATCTACCACTCTATGAAACTTCCAGCGGCGTGATTGTTTAGATATTGTTCTTCTTTTCATACTTAATGTTGCATCAGTTGAGTTTGATCTATTAAGTCGTGCTTAGAATATCAATCTTTAGCCTGCCTTCTGGTTGCCGATTAGGGTAGCATCAGGGTTTCACCCGATCTTACCTGATTTAACTATATTTGCTTTATATGCTTCATTGATATGTTGAATCTGCCCTTTATATTAAGATCTTGTAGCATTTAAGTATATTAAGCTTTTGTTTGATGTATCCTACTTGCTTTTAATATCTTAGTATAGAGTAGTATCGGAGTATTAGCTGATACGTGCTAGATCTATTTGATCGGCTATGCCATGAACATATATAGTCTCGTTGTTAGTATATATTTCAATCTAAGTGATTTATACTGTCCTGGCATGGCGACCGATCTATCCCAATCACTTGATTTAAGTATATATCGACATAAGGATTATATATTGTTAATATCTACAGCCGATCAAACAGATTTAGTTCTTTATTATTTACCTATAACTGCCGATCGATGCATATATGACATCGGCTCAAAGATAAATGATATGTCATCGGCACTTAGCCGATCGGCTATCGTTTATGGATTTAACCATGGTTTCTTTGCCTTTATTTCTTGTTGATTGCATGATCAAATCAACTGGCATGCTTGTATACCCGAAGGCGAGTTTTGGACCTGCACTGGAGTTAAGCAGATCTCCTAGGCCTTGTGTTTTCCATCAACACGCTTTTGGCACGCCCAGTGGGACAGATTAGAAGTCAGCAGCTTTCCTCATGGATGAGAAGCCGCCAGCGTCGCCGTCTTCGGTTAGTCCAGGTTCTGTTAAAGAGAAGATTCAGCAGCTGGACTTATCTGATGTTAATGAGGGCAACATCGTGACCATTACTCCAGACAAGTTGACACCTGATCAGAAGAAGGATTTCGAAGCAATGATGCAGCAGGCACGGAATCAGTTCTTGAGCTCATTCATGCAGACCCGCAAGGGGACAGTGGTGCAAAAGTACAAGGTAAAAGTAGTTGCTGATATTCCTGGGACCGGTTCTTCTAAGGATGGAGAGGTGAAACAAGCCCCAGATGGCTCGGCTCAACCGAGCAACAAAGGTGCTGCAGATGATTCTCAAGGAAATCAAGGTGATAACTCTCAGGGAGCATAGGGAGTTCAAGGTGATGGTGCTCAGGGAGTTCAAGGTGAAGGACCTAATCAAGATGGCAATGCATCACAGTTGCAGTTTAACAATTTCCAAGATCAGGTTGACTATGCTGTACACCATGCTCTGATCAATCAATCTGGGATATTAATCAATACTTTGGCAAATATGGTGAAGTCAATGGTTGATGGTTCAATGGCCGAGTATCAAGCTACAGGACCAGTCTACTTACCAGGAGGAGTCTTCTCGAATTATCAGCCATTAGTCACCAATAATCAACCAGTTGTTCAGTCGATCCCTCTTAATGCACCATCGGCTCAGCCGACGACACCATCACCAGCTCCTACACCTGCTGCACCACTTTCGGCTCCAGGCCAATTAGTTAATCCCCGATTGTTGGTGAGAGAACAACCACAGCACAGTGGACAGAATGTGAATCGGCTAACCTAAGACCAGGTTGCATCTATGTTCTTACCTCCTCAACATGCCATTGATCCAACCCAGCAACAGCCGATTCAGCAAACACCGCCAAGGCAGCAGGTTGTGCAGCCGATTCAACAAACATCCCCAGTCCAATAGGTTGTGCAACCAATTCAGCAGACACCACAGAGACAGCAGGTTTTGCAGCCGGTTCAACAGACGCCATTAATGCAACAGGTGGTTCAGCCGATTCAGCAGCAAGGCTTAATGAATGCATCGGCTGGGTTTGCGATACCTGGTTGTCGCGCCCGGAAAAATACCTTTTCCAGAACGCTAGTGTATTAGTCCCCGTCCCAGGAAAAGCCGGGGTACACCACACAAACATGATATAAAAGACACATCTTTATTATATCGATAATATTTACATTATTTCAAAAGCACTTCAGGCCTGACAAACAAAAATAAACAGCAGCGGACTAGCGGGCCTACGGCTCCATCTTCACAGGCACTCAACTGGGGTATAAGCCAGGACTCCACCTAGGACTTCTTCTCCAAAGCTTCTCTTACTGAAGGGGGGAAAGATAGAGCAAGAATGAGTACAACCACAGTACTCAGCAAGTCACACCGGAAGATGCATGATTAATGCAAGGGGGTAAAAGGGGTAATAATATAGGGGCTAGGTTTTGCAGTAAACAGCATTTAAAAGTCACTTAGTTGCTCAAAGCTATTTTGTAAATACGATCCTAGAGCTACACAATATTATTAATCAAGGCCGTGAACCCTCACGAACCTGCCTTAACCCAAGGACTACGATGATTCAAACCGAACTGGCAACCCGACCTGGGTCCCAGCTCGTCCCAAGCCAACCCAGGCCAACCATTACACATTTTAGTTGTTAAGCAAGTTTTAAGAATTAAACCACTAATTTGCGTACATTGCTAGGCTTGCCCATAACCGAGGGCGCGGCTATTCGAATAGATTTACTCTGATCAGAGGTGTACATCTTTACCCACAAGACACATCTTTACTCCGCATTCCATGGCCTTGGAATCCGTCATAAACATGTGACATAACCCTTTACCCATCCTAGCCGTGAACAAAAGTACCGACCCAACCCTGCCTACAGCCGGTATCCTGGACAGGCAGGCCAAGATTGAGCCCCTAGAAACAGGATCTAGACCGGGTGCGCCACACATATAGGGGTGAGACCACCCGCGTACTAGTCCAGTGCCATGGCATCTCGACTAACGGGCACCGACCCGTGTAGCCTTCATTTGCCTAGACATCTCGATTACCGAGACGCAGCTCGCGTAGCCTTCATTTGCCTCAGAGATATCCATCGTCGCAACGACTTCATCTATCTCTATCCGTGTCCTTTTGTTCAGGACTAGACTGAGCACCGAGTTAAGCCTTACCCATTAGACATGTGGTTAGTACGGTAGTGCTTTGCAACAGAGGCCCGAGCTTAATCCTTATATTGGCCGGGGTGCTACTTCCCACAACTGGCATGCACCCAAACCCCACCGGAAAATAGGTTTTAGGTGTTTTGAAAGAGGAAGAGAGGGGTATGTCCAATTCCACCATAAGCCAACCATTCCATAGTGTCCAAGTGATATGAGAATTCCCAAAGTCTAAAGTTATAAAACCACCTAATGTTGCCTAATTAACCAGCGAAGCATCTACCTAAGTTCATACTAGTGGAACCATGGATAGAGTACCCACTAGTTGGGTTTTATTTATTCTAGGGTGAACAAGGTAATAATAACAATAGCAATAGTAATAAGGTCATAACAAAGGTAAATAGGCATGGCTAAATAAAATAGTGATAACGCGGGAATTTAAATAAAGCGATAATGCATTAATTTAAATCAAAATAATTTTATAAACTGGGATTCAATATGCTCAAGGATGATGTGACTTGCCTTGCTCAGAGAGAACGGCCTTCCGAACCTTTGGCGACGACCGCGAACCACGCTTTGGGAACCTCCAGAATGACAGAAGTTACGCGAAGCACACAAGCAAAGCTAAACCCTATAAAGAAGCAATAACAATACATAAAAAGAAAAGCACAAGGTTCTTTAGGTTATAACAAACATTAAAAGACTTGAACGGGTCGATTCGGAGTTCGTATGACCAAGATATGGTCATCCGAAGTTTAATGCTGTTACATGGAGATTTACGGATTATTGTAATTAGGTTTTACAACTATAAAACATGTGTAAGCGCTAGCCTGGAAAAGACAGGAAGGCTACGCTGTTGACATGCGGACCCCACATGTCAACCTAAAGGACCACGGTAGACCGAGTACACAGAGACGGTCCACGGGTTGATGGAAGCGGACCCCGTGTGTCAACCGAGGCGAGTGGCCGACAAACGGACTCCACTTGACACCACGCGGGCTGCACACGTGGAAACCACGTGGCTACCGAGCGGGCACACAAACACGGTCACCACACGCACACACGAACGACTACCGACACCGGTACACGGGTACCAGGGTCGACAACCGCACAACGGGCACGGGGCGACACAAAAAGAACGAGGACGGGGCAGCGAAGGAGAGATCCTTACCACCACGCGACAAGGCGTGGGAACGACTACGGTGAATGGGCGGCGAAGACGAACGGGAACGACGGAGACGACGGCAAGGGGACGACTTCGGCAGCGATCCTTGGACGAAGACGAGACGCGGCAGGCACAAGGCTTGACGACACGGAGCCGAGGATGAAGACGACGACGGGGCTGCTGCACACTTGACAAAACGCGGGCGGCGAACGCGATCGGCTTGACGAAGGGAGGGCCGACGACGAGCGCAACCGGGAACGACAAGAGGACGACGACGAAGACCGGCGGGGTGGCGACGATGAACGCCGGCGGGGTTCGGGTGGAGGGGAGGCGAGGCCGAGGACGACCTTGCCGCTGCGATGCCGAAGGAGGAGACGGCGACGTCGGCCGGCGCACGGGCACGGCGGAAGGGGCTCCGGAGGAGACGTCGACGAGGAGGAAGGAGAGGCTGGCGCGGCGGCGGCGTTCCGGCAAAACCGAGGGCAGGCCGGGGTGAAGGGCGACGTCACCATGCCGAGGGAGGAGACGGCAGCGTAGGCTGGCTCACCGGCGAGGAACAGTAGCTGCCGGGAGGAGGGGAGGTACTGGACGCCGACAAGGAGACCACTTCGGCGAGCTTCGGGCGAGGAGGAGGTGAGGCCGGAGATGAGGACGGCGTCGAGGAGCCGAGGGAAGTGGTGGTGACGTCGGCCGGTGCAAAGGCGAGGCGGCACAGGTGGCAACACCACTGGTCGTCGGCGAGGACACGTCTCCGGTGGTTTCCCCGCGAAACGGAGGCGACGCCGGGGAAGAGGATCCACCTGCGAGGCCGAGGGTGGCGACGGCGCAACCGGACGGCGCACGGTCATGGCGGGAGGTGCGGCTGGAGGTGGCCGGCGTCGGAGAGAGAAGGAGAAGGCGGGGAGAGGTGGTGAGGCCACGGGAGAGCGCGGGAGGGGGCTAAAACTGGAGAACGGACCGAGGGGGTTCCATATTATAGATGAGGGAGGGAGCCGGCCAAGGGGGAAGTTGGAACGGAGGCGGGTAAGGCGGCCGGCGGCCATGGAAGGTGGCCGGGGATGGCGCGGCCGTTCCGGGCGATTGAGGGTGCCATTCAATGGGAAATTTGGGGGAATTGATGTCACACCCTAAAAATCTTAAATATATAAATGGTTGTTTAATTGGAATTATTATAAATGATTATAAAAGCCTAGAAGAGAAGATCTAATTTTAAATAATAAATTCCAATATAAAAGTGGGTCAGATAAAATTTTATTAAATACTTTGCTTGATTCTATAATTCCTAGATTTTTCTGGGATTTATTTGAGCCAAGGAAGTATTTTTAATAAATGGAATTGCATTTCATGAATAATTTTAATTGAAAAAGTTTTAAAAATTCTCTTTTGGCTTTGGGCCGAAAGTCGGCCCAAACCCCTCTCTCTCTCTCCCTCGGCCCAAGCCGGCCCGCAACCGAGCCGCCGCTCGCGCGCGCGCGCGTCCGGCCTCTGACTGGTGGGGCCCGCCTGTCGGACTCGTCGTCTTCGTCGCGCCGTCGCCCGGCCGAAACCCTAGCCGAGCCGCGCCGCCGCCGCCTTTCCAATTCGCTCGCCCCTTTCCATCTCCGGTCGAATTGATAGAGTGGAAATGATCCCCGAGACCTCCTCTACCTTTCCCTTTTGGAATCTATCACTATTTCGGTTTGGAAATCGCCGGATTTGACCTCGAATCGGATTCGATTTTCTTCTCCGAACCCTAGACTTTCCTTCTCGTCGCCGTCGCCGTCCGTTGATCTTCCGCTGCTGTTTTGGTCACCGGTGAGTTCGCCGCGATGCCCGCATCCCATTGGTGCTCTCCGTTTGCGCCGCCGCGCCGTCGTTCGCCGGCGAGCATGCGTCGCCAGAGCCGTCGCCGGTGATGACGTCATCGCTGACGTCATCGTCGTCATTTTCCCGTGGACCGCTGTGGTCTGGATCGATCTTGGCCGTCCGTTTTGGATAGATCGATCTCGGCCGTTCATTTTCGTAGACCGCCGCCGTGCACCCGGTCCATCGTGAACCCGAGCCGCTGACGCAATAATCCTCTTTTTCTTTTCAAAAATAATTCATTATTGCGTCATAATCCAATTAAAATCTATATAAATGGTTTAATCCGATTTAATCTTTAAAAATTCATAACTAATTCATCTTAGCTCGGATTTAGTTGGTTCAAGTCTCTAAATTTTTCTAAAATTGAGATCTACATGTTAAAAATATCCACATGTACTGTTCATGCTTGTTTATGTGCTGTTTTGGTGATTTTACTCTTTTCTATTTAGATTCCGACGTTTCCGGAGAGTCCGTTTTCGCAAGAGAAGAATTTGAAGAGTTCCAAGGCCAGCAAGGCAAGTCACACAGATCCCAAACAACCCTTTGAGCATGTTGATCCTGTTTAAAGCTATTGTTTCTATTCAACTATTGCATTTATTTTCGAATGCCATTGGGTGGAATTAACTTATTGTTTGGTATAGCCCTTTCGTTCTTGATTACTTTATTCCTTGATACCTTGGGTTATTGTAACTTGACTAGTTGAGCATTATATATTGGTTCAGCTAGATATTAGATATAATTGCTTAGCCATGCTTAGAAACCTTAGCACATCATTGGGATAACTTATGAATCACTATTATTTAATGATGGCTTAATAATAGCTCACGATGGTCAATCGTGATTGGTTTACTAATTAATTTGTCAACTAAAACCTGATAATGGTGGGTTGTGAGTACATGGTTTTGATGGTCATCCTCATGACAATTAAGGACCGGTTCACGATTTTCGGTTGTGAAACATTCACCGTGCCAACCACAAGCTAGTGTGGGCAACGGCTTTACTTTCTGTATAGTATGGTTCCTAGTAGAGCACCAGACTGTGAAGTGACGGAGATAAGCCCACGGGGGTCACTGGGGAGTCCATGCCTTGTTTATAAGGGGGTGACTATGATCCGGGAACGGTGCACTGCTTTGAATTGTGTTATATAGAGGGTATTGTCACAATCTCTATTCGGGTACTTGTTAAGTATCGCGACGCATGGTTGACATGATGTTGAGGTTGTGTCTTGTGGGTACAGTGGTACACCTCTGGCCAGAGTAAAACTATTCGAATAGACGTGCCCGCGGTAATGGGCGGGTCTAACAATGTCTTTCATGATTAGTCTCACACTCTTCATTATAATAAATGATGCTATAACTGGTAATAATTTGATTAGCTCCTGGTTTGGAATGGTATATTCCTGGTTTGGAGATAGAACTATGCAGCCGGGATTGGTTGTTCAGAATGGATGGGCCTATGCAATAGGGTATGTTGTATAGCGTTGGATTAATACTGCTTAATTAATACTCTACTGTTTTATTAATTCTGAAATATTTATTAAATGCTATTTAGGCAAATGAGACTATATTATGCCATCCTTTGTTATCCTGTGCACTTGTATATTTGCTGCGTGGCTTGCTGAGTATGTCATATACTCACCTTGCAATCATTCATCAGAGGAGGAGTTCTACAGTCATGCTGATGGTGTTGAGGATTAGGCGTAGCCCTGGTCAAGCTGCCTGTGGAGTGGAGTCGTCTGCGTCGTTTATCTTAGTTTCCGCTGCTTAGAACTTTATTGGTTGAGAGGAACTATCTACCTCTGTAATGACATTTTATTCGCTTATTAATTAGAGTAATAATTGTACTCTATTATCAATTTGTTATTGTGTGCCTTGGCTGATTCCTGGACGAGGGTTTACACACATGTACGCGTTTGGAATTTTAGATAGAAATTCCGGGCGTGACAATTGAAGAGGAAGGAAAGGGAATTAATTCCCCCTAATCAATTTGGTAAGAAAGTAATTGATTCACGCGGATTTGAGGGAGGAAACGGATAGGGTTTCACGGGAGAGGGAGGAGCCGGGCGGGAGGAGGATGACGACCGGGAGTGGGACCCACGCGGTCGTGTGGTCAACGTGCGTGCGGCGCGCGTGCGTGGGAGGGTTGCGGCTCGGCTTGGGCCAGGGCAGGCCCAGGCGGGAGGAGGAGAGGAGGGAGTGGGCCGGGAAGGAGAGGAGGAGGGAGAAGAGGGGCGGCCCGAGGGAGAGAGGGGAGGAAAAAGAGAGGGAGGAGAGAGGGACTTCGGCCGCGGGCCGAGGGAGAGAGGGGAAGACTTTTGGCCCAAAGGAAGGAGAGGGTTTATTTTTAGCTTTTCTTTTTAATAAACTTTCTAAATTGTTGTTGTTTCTTAATAATTATTTTCAGTGCTCTCAAAATTCAAGTAAAATTTGAGGGCTCCACCAAGGAGAATTTAACAAAAATCCTCCGGACCACATTCGAATTTTTCTTGTACGCATTTTAAGGTTTGCCAATTTCTTTTCGAATTTTAATTAATTCTATTATTCCTTTTAGAGAATGATTTTTATTTCGGGATGAATTTATCAGGATGTGACACTGGTGGTCAGCCTGTGCAGCATACTGCAAATCAAGTTGCCCCGAAGCACTTGGTTCATCACGTACAACCAGATGGCACAGTGATCCCTCAAGTTATTCCTGAGCATTTGGCGTGCAATATTCAGCCGGATCTACAAAATTACCAGGGGAGCAATTTGAATTATCAGTATCAGCCACCATCACCGCATGTTCAATACCAACAGGTAGGATCGGCTCAACCCCAGTTTGTTCCTCAATACAACCAATTTGAGCCCATGTCACAGCAGTCTCAAGGAACGCCTCAGCAACGACCATGGGCCGATTTGATTGCGGATGTCATGAAGGAGCAATTTGGGCTTAGGCTGAAAGATGCTGAAAATTTATACCGACAGCCGTATCCTGAATGGTTTGAGAGAGTTCCTCTCCCTAACCGGTTCAAAGTTCCAGATTTTTCAAAGTTCTCAGGACAAGATAGCACATCAACTTATGAGCATGTTAGCCGATTTTTAGCTCAGTGTGCTGAAGCATCGGCTGTGGATGCCTTGAGGGTTAGGTTGTTCCGGTTGTCTTTGTCTGGATCGGCTTTCACTTGGTTTTCTTCTTTACGGTATGGGTCGATTAACAGTTCGGCCGATTTGGAGAAGCATTTTCACAGCTATTTCTATAGTGGGGTGCATGAGATGAAGTTGTCCGATTTGACAGCAATCAAGCAAAGACATGATGAGCCTGTGCATGAATATATTCAGAGGTTTAGTGAAATGAGGAATAAGTGCTACAACTTAAGTTTGACTAATGCTCAGTTAGCCGATTTGGCTTTTCAGGGCATGATTGCTCCAATCAGGGAGAAATTCTCATCTGAGGACTTCGAAAGCTTGTCGCATCTTACACAGAAGGTGACTTTGCATGAGCAGAGGTTTGCTGAAGCTAGGAAGAATTCTAGAAAGGTTAATCATGTATGTCCTTATATGTATGGATCGGATGATGAAGATGATGATTCTGAAATAGCTGCAGCTGAATGGGTAAGGAGCAAAAAGGTTATACCATGCCAATGGGTGAAGAGTTCTGGAAAAGAGGAGAGGTATGACTTTGATATCACCAAGGCTGACAAGATTTTTGACTTGCTACTCCGAGAGAAGCAGATTCAACTTCCTGCTGGTCACACAATTCCATCGGCTGAAGAATAGGGCAAGAAAAGGTATTGCAAATGGCATAATTCTAGGTCTCATACTACCAATGATTGCAAAGTCTTCAGGCAGCAGATCCAAGCGGCTATCGAAGGAGGCAAAATCAAATTTGATGATTCTAAGAGGCCGATGAAGGTTGATGGTAATCCTTTTCCTGTCAATATGGTGCATACAGCTGGCCGAACAGCCGATGGAGGTCGTGCAAGAGGTTTTCAAGTAAATTCGGCTAAGATCATCAATAAGTACCAAAGGAAGTATGCTAAACAGTAGGAGATGTGTTATGAGGAAGATGATGACGGCTTTGATCCTCATTGGGGTTGTGAGTTCTTTAGATTTTGTTGGAATGAGGGTATGAGGCTGCCGTCTATTGAAGACTGTCCTGGGTGCGGCAATGTTGCAGAAAGTTCAAGCCGATCGTATAATAGAGGCAATCGGCTAAGGCAGACAAGGGGTCCTGTTCATCAAAGATTGGGTCCAGTAAATCAAGATCATGGTCAGGAGGACAATGAAAATAGGAAAACTCAATGGTGTCTTCCTGGTATCTTTACAAAGAATCAGAAGAGAAGGGTTCAAAGATTGAGAAACCGGGAACGTTTTCAAGAGGTCGAACAGGAAATCAATCATTGGCTAAAGAAAACAAAGCCGAAGAAGGAGTGGTGCGTTAAGAAACAAGCTCCTGTAGCCGATGAGGCTGCGGCCAATGAAGCAAAGAGATTAGCCAAAGGTAAAAGTGTTGTAACCGCATCGGTTAACATGGTTTTCACGTTGCCTGCTGAGTTTGGGGTCAAGCAAGCCGATGTCGATGAGGTTGAAGAGGAATCGGCTAAGTTGTTTTTGTCAGCAGAACAAGTAGTCTTCGAGAAGCCGGAAGGGACAGAGAATCGGCATCTTAAACCACTATATATAAATGGTTATGTCAATGGGAAGCCGATGTCCAAAATGATGGTCGATGGTGGGGCTGCAGTGAATTTGATGCCATATGCTACATTTAGGAAATTGGGCAGAAATACTGAAGATCTCATCAAGACGAACATGGTGCTCAAGCACTTCAGTGGCAATCCATCAGAGACTAAAGGAGTTTTGAATGTGGAGCTGACAGTCGGCAACAAAACCATCCCTACATCATTCTTTGTCATCGATGGGAAGGGTCCTTACAGCTTGTTGCATGGAAGGGATTGGATTCATGCCAATTGTTGTATTCCTTCAACTATGCATCAATGCTTAATTCAGTGGCAAGGCAACAAGATTGAAATTGTGCCAGCCGACAGGTCAGTAAATGTTGCCAGTGCCAATTTGGCTCTTTAGGAGATGGATGGTCTTGATTGTTTGTCCGGGAAAATTTGGGATGGAGATTTTCTAAAAGTGTCCGATTCTGATACACACCCAGTTGAAGATGGAGAACCCAAGCTATTATTTTGAGGGCGTCGTGGAGGGTTCAAACATCTACACCAAGGACACAGTAGATGATCTCGATGATAAGCAAGGACAGGGTTTTATGTTGGCTGATGATTTGGAAGAAATTGACATAGGTCCAGGTGATCGACCAAGGCCGACGTTTATTAGTAAGAATTTATCTGCAGAATTTAGAACCAAGTTGATAGAACTATTGAAAGAATTCAGAGATTGCTTCGCTTGGGAGTATTATGAGATGCCAGGACTTAGCCGATCGATTGTTGAACATCGGCTGCCTATCAAACCAGGGGTTAGGCCACACCAACAGCCTCCGAGGAGATGCAAAGCCGATATGCTTGAGCCTGTCAAGGCTGAGATTAAACGATTGTATGATGCTAGTTTTATTCGTCCTCGCCGATATGCTAAATGGGTTTCTAGTATAGTTCCTGTGATAAAAAAGAACGGTAAGGTCAGGGTGTGCATTGATTTCCGAAACTTGAATAAAGCTACCCCAAAAGACGAGTATCCAATGCCAGTAGCCAATCAGCTAGTGGATGCTGCCTCAGGACACAGGATTTTGAGTTTTATGGACGGTAATGCAGGATACAATCAAATCTTTATAGCCGAAGAAGATATCCACAAGACGGCTTTTCGGTGTCCTAGTGCAATCGGCTTGTTTGAGTGGGTTGTAATGACTTTCGGCTTAAAGAGTGCTGGAGCTACGTATCAAAGAGCTATGAATTATATATATCATGATTTGATCGGCTGGTTGGTTGAAGTCTATATTGATGATGTGGTTGTTATGTCTAAAGAAATAGAAGACCACATAGCCGATTTGAGAAAGGTTTTTGAGAGAACCAGGAAATATGGCCTGAAGATGAACCCGACAAAGTGTGCTTTCGGTGTATCGGCTGGCCAGTTTTTGGGATTTCTTGTTCATGAGAGGGGGATCGAGGTGACTCAAAGGAGTGTTAATGCGATCAAGAAGATTCAGCCTCCGGAGAACAAGACAGAATTACAAGAAATGATCGGCAAGATAAATTTTGTTAGAAGTTTTATTTCTAATTTATCTGGCAGGTTAGAGTCTTTTACACCATTGTTAAGATTGAAAGACGATCAACAGTTTACTTTGGGGGCAGAGCAACAGAAGGCTTTGGATAGTATTAAAGAATATCTTAGCTCTCCTCCAGTTTTGATTCCTCCACAGAAAGGAATACCTTTTAGATTATATCTGTCGGCCGGTGAGAAGCCAATCGACTCAGTGTTGATTCAGGAGCTTGAAGGAAAAGAAAGAGTTGTATTCTATTTAAGTCGTCGGCTCTTGGATGCAGAAACAAGATATTCTCCTGTGGAGAAATTGTGCTTGTGCTTATATTTTTCATGTACAAGGTTGAGGCATTATCTATTGTCCAATGAGTGCACTGTCATATGCAAGGCCGATGTGGTTAAGTACATGTTATCGGCTCCAATTTTGAAAGGAAGGGTTGGAAAGTGGATATTTTCCTTAACTGAGTTTGATCTTCGGTATGAGTCGCCGAAGGCAGTCAAAGGGCAAGCTATAGCCATGGACTTTATTCTTTGATGGGTCAGTGTGCACTCATGGTTGTGGCATCGGCTTGGTTATAATTTCCCCTCAGGGGGCATGTTTTGAGTTTGCTTATACTATTAAACCTTATGCAACCAACAATCAAGCTGAATATGAGGTAGTTCTCAAAGGATTGCAGTTACTCAAGGAAGTTGAAGCCGATGCTATTGAAATTATGGGGGACTCTTTGCTAGTAATCAGTCAATTGGCAGGGGAATATGAGTGCAAGAATGATACTTTAATTGTTTATAATGAGAAGTGCCAAGAACTAATGAAGGAATTTCGGCTGGTTACTTTGAAGCATGTATCTTGAGAACAAAACACTGAAGCCAATGATTTGGCCCAAGGGGCATCGGGGTATAAGCCGATGATCAAGGATGTTGAGGTTGAGGTTGCCTCGATAACAGCCGATGATTGGAGATATGATGTGCATCAATATCTGCAGAATCCATCTCAATCGGCTTCTCGGAAATTAAGATATCAAGCGTTGAAGTATACTTTGTTGGATGATGAACTCTATTATCGGATGATTGATGGGGTATTGCTTATGTGTTTGAGTGCCGATCAGGCTAAGGTTGCAATCGGCGAAGTTCATGAAGGGATTTGTGGTACTCATCAATCGGCTCATAGGGTGAAGTGGTTGCTTCGGCGTGGAGGGTATTTTTGGCTGACAATGCTGGAAGATTGTTTCAGGTATTACAAAGGATGTCAAGATTGTAAGAAATTTGGAGCAATTCAGCGAGCACCGGCGTCGGCTATGAATCCTATCATTAAACCATGGCCGTTTAGAGGTTGGGGAATTGATATGATCGGTATGATTAATCCACCATCGAGTTAGGGACATAAGTTTATCTTGGTGGCGACCGATTATTTCACCAAGTGGGTAGAGGCGATTCCTTTTAAGAAAGTTGATTCTGGGGATGCTATACAGTTTGTTCAAGAGCATATAATCTATTGATTTGGTATCCCTAAAACCATTACAACCGATCAAGGTTCAATTTTCGTGTCCGATGAGTTTGTTCAGTTTGCCGATAGCATGGGAATCAAATTGTTGAATTCTTCACCGTATTATGCACAAGCTAATGGGCAGGCCGAGGCATCTAACAAGAGCTTGATCAAATTGATTAAGAGAAAGATTTCTGATTATCCTCGGCAATGGCATACTCGGTTAGCTGAAGCATTGTGGTCTTATCGGATGGCTTGTCATGGATCGATTCAAGTCCCTCCTTATAAGCTAGTCTATGGTCATGAGGCTGTTTTGCCATGGGAAGTTAGAATCGGCTCGAGGAGAATGGAGTTGCAAAATAATTTAACAGCCGATGAGTATTATAACCTTATGGCCGATGAGAGGGAAGATCTGGTTCAATCACAATTGCGAGCCCTTGCAAAGGTTACCAAGGATAAGGAGCGAGTTGCTCAGCATTATAACAAGAAAGTAGTGCCCAAAGATTTTTCGGAAGGTGAACTTGTATGGAAGTTGATTTTGCCGATTGGGATTCGGGATAGCAAATTTGGCAAGTGGTCGCCAAATTGGGAAGGACCGTTTCAAATTCATAAGGTGGTATCTAAGGGAGCTTACATGTTGCAAGGACTCGATGGAGAAGTTTATGGCAGAGCGCTAAATGGCAAATACTTGAAGAAATATTACCCAAGTGTTTGGGTTAACGCATGATCGGCTGATGTTGCCGATGCATGATAGCCGATGTGTTTACATCGCCTTGAGATGGCTGATATGGTTATATCGCCCTTAGTTGTTTTCATATTGTAATAGATTGTGCTTTGCCGATGTGCAATGGCCTATATGGTTATATCGCCCTTAGTTGTTTTCATATTATAATCAGTTGTGGATTGCCAGTGTGCAATGGCCGATATAAATATATCGCCCTTAGTCGTTTTTATAATTTTATCGATGTTTTTGACATTGTAAAATTAGGGGGGCACATACATGGAAAATTGCAAATTTTTGAGCGTATTTGGAAGTTATGTTAATCGGCATGAAGGATGGTCAAGACAGTAAAGTACTAGAGTATCTTTGCCGATTACAAAAAATTCTTAAGGTCTATTATACAGAATGTCACTGAGACAAATATCGCTGGATAGCCGATATAGCTCTCTGCCTAATTTGTTCTACTTCTTCTATGGCTTGGGCATCTTGAGCATCGGTTCCAGGGATGACTTTCAAGGACTTGGTCATATCAGCGACATTCTTGATAGCCAATTTCAGCCTTGCCTTCTGTTCTTCGACAGCTTGCGGGAGATCGGCTAGCTTCTTGTGCTCCATATCCAGCTCGGTGTTGCATTCTTGAAGGTGTGCCATGAGATCAATCTTATGAGCTTCAAGCCGATCGATATTGGACTTGATCGGGCCTTCAGACAGCTGATCAAGCTTGGACTTCTCTTCATGCACAAGCTGTCGATTGTGCTGGATTGTAGCTTCAATATCTTTGCGCTCCCGGCGATCGGCTAATCTCTGCCTCGCCTTCTCTAGCTTGAAGTAAGGGCATCGGCTAGTTCATCTGGGAGTAGAGCTTGGATATCTGTGAACCTTGCCCGGATCGAGCCACAGTTGGTCACCAAGTTGTCTAGTGATGCTTCTAGCCGATGAGAGATATCCTTAAGCGTTCTCTTCACATCAAGGACAGAGGAGCTATGGCTTTACTGGTGGTGTCTTCCTCTGTTTCATCGAGACAATCCTTGATGTCGAAGGAAAACAGATCGGTGAAGACCTGCAAGAGATAATATTATGGATGGTTAAGGATCAAAACATGATTAGCCGATCTCAGATTTGTGTCAACAAAAACTTACTAGAATAGCAGGAGCAGCTGGTTGTTCTTCCTCTTCGACATTGTGACTGTCTGCAGCCGATGGGGTATGGTTGCTTGATTCTAGTTGCACAGGAGGTGAAGGAGGAGGAGGAGGCTGTAAAAGAGACAAATGTTAGGCGTAATCGGCTGAGATCAATTAATGACATAATTGAGAATGTCTTACTGGTGGGGCCGGTTTGAGAGTTGGTGCTGCCGATTTCTTCTTCACAGCAATTTTCTTCTTCTGCAACAATAAGATCAGTGAGCAATCGGCTATAAGTGAAGTGATTGCAAAAGGAGCTGAGGAGAGCTTCTTACTCTTGGAAAATGAGCCGGAGCAGAAGGAGTTGGAGGAGTTTGCTTGGTCGAAGCCGATGGTGTTCTTTCTGTATCGCTCACTTCGGCTGTAGCTTGGTCAACATCATCTCGATGTCTTCTTCGATAGATGGATCTAGGGCAGACAGATCATCACCTGGCTTGGTTTTCTTTGATTTGGTTTTCTTCTTGGGAGCCAGAGCTGATGTTTCCACAGCCGACGAACTGGTTTTTCTTTTCTTTCCAGCATCGGCTGGTTCTCTAATGAGCTCTTGAAGAAGAGTTGAAATCTTGGGGGCATTATAGCCGATGACAGGAGGAGATGATCCACCTCCATTTGGAATTAAGCCTGGGGCATATTTGATATCTCTGCCACTATTGCTTTGATGTGGAGGGGATGATTCTGTTGTCTACAAAATAGAAGAGAAGGTTAGACAAGTTATGAATCGACTGATAATTGTTCAAACAGAATTAATGAGATCAAGGTTTACCTGAGGTATAACATCGGGGAACAGATCTGTCATGTACATAGAAGCTGGTTGATGGAAGATATGTTGTTTCCATTCACCCCACCATCTGTCCAAGTTCTTGCTCCTGAACCTTGCCAGCTCTATGTTCTCAATACTGCCCAAGGGAGGTCCTGGGATGTTGAGTAGCCGCTCCATCATCAGAGTTGATGAGATTTCTCCTCGGCACTGGATCTTGTTGGCAAAGAATAAGCCGATTGGGAGTTGGCCCATTCCAAGTTGTCTAGCTGAACTCATTGGGTGGTAGAATTCATAGGAGACTTGGATGTTTCTCCCTTGGTGGATGTCGACGGGTAAGATGCATGGGCTGATTGCAGTTGAGAAAACTTCCCTGGACTTTTGGTATCTTTCATGGTTAATGTCTTCAAATCTGAAGTCCGATGGATTTTCTAGAAGTGATGAATCTTCATAGAAGAACCAAACACGGGCATCTTTCTGGAAGCCTTCATAAAAGCTGCAGAACCAGTCCTTGAGCAGCTCAGCCGATAACTTTGCTCCTGCATCGGCTGGTGTGGATGCATATTCCCCATAGAACATACACCTGCGGTGGGTGCGCTCTTCTCCATCATCATCTGTAATCGGCTCTAATCTTGGAAATTCAGCTTCCGTCACGGATGGCCGATTGATAGCTTTCATGACTACTAGATTTAGCCAAGTTTGCAACAACCACCATGGCCCGCCTGCACTGACAATTGAGCTGACAGCAATCTTGGCCGACGCATTGTTCAGTGTTTGATACAAGTAGCCGAGGAGGATCTTGCCTAAGGGAAATTGCTTTTTTGTTTCTAGGGCTTCGGCTACAAACTGCCAGTTGATTGTAGGGCCACAACTTGATCCACAGAAGAGAAATTTCTCCAGCCACATCAGAAGAAAGGCTACATGCTCTTGAGGAGTGACAGGCCCTTTACCCATATATGCTGCTACATAGTCAGACCAATCCCCTATGCTTTTGGTCCTGAAGTCAAATTGGTTCTTGGTGTTCATACTCATAGGGTTAGCCGATGAAGTTACATCTAATCCGGTGATCATGGTGATGTCGATCAAAGTTGGAGTCATCAGCCCTTGGTTGAACAGGAAGGCGTTGATGGTGTTGGACCAGAAATAGGTGGCGGCAACCATTAGAGGTTCGTTTTTTGGCTGAGTTGGATATGGTAAGATCAAGTGCTTGGCCGATTCCGATTTCGTCCCAGTGAACCTTTTTGCTAGCCGACATGCGCTTGAACCATGTAATCCAGCTCTTCTCGGGTGAGGTTTTCTCAAGAGATGGCCAAGATTTGAAGGTGTTCTTCCAATGACCTAGATCTGGGTTGGCTAATCTGAAGGGAACCCTATTTGTTTCACCGATAATGAATTCGGTAGGATTGGGATTATCAACTGGGCCAAGAACATAGTGGTTCTCATGCGACAGACTTGGAATCGCAACCAGATTGGACAGATGCTACAGATGCAAATGGGGATAGAGAAGAAGAAAACAAGATGAGGCAAGAGAAAATCAATCTGCTGCGAAAGAAAGAGATCTAGCTGATGGGTACTTACCTCTGCGTATTCGGCCGATGGCGCGGCGGATGGATTGGCGGAGGATGACATCGCCGCGGGCGGAGATCTAACCGGAGACGAAATCGCCTGGGGATCGCCTTGTGCGCCGGAGGAATCACCGAAGAGAGAGAGGACAAAGTTAACTTCGGCGGTGAAAACGGAAGAAAATTGTGTGAGTTTCTCGGGTGCAAAGGTTGGTATTTAAAGCACTGGAATAATGGTCGGGAAACGGCAGAGTGCGAATCTTGCTCGGTGTCGATGTATGGCAAATTCCAAACATTACCAAATATTCCGGACTTGGGGGGCATGTGTTAACGACCAAATTTGGTAATATCAGCATCGGAAAGGAAGATTAGATCGAAGTGGAAACAAAGATAAGGATTATCGCGGGAACAGAGTAAGAATCGGCTGGAGTCCGGATCGGCTACGATTGGATCGGCTAAATTCGAGTCAGACTTGGTTTGGTGATGTAGCCGATTCCGACAATACGACTTGGTGTACAACGTCGGGTTGAGTTGATATGCTTCAAGATGATTGCCACACATGGATAGAGTCCTGAGAAGGCAATTGTATCTATTAATTAGTATATTTTATGTAATTTCCTTAGAGATATGTTTGGGCAAAAGTCTGCCGTAAAGACTTATGGTATCTTAGAGTTTGTTAGAGATAAGAGTCGTGTCCGATATGGGCATAGTTTGTAATTTGCGGGTATAAATTAACCCCGAACCCTATGTAATTAATGAACACACACGTTCAATACAATCTCAGCGCATTGCCACCCTTTTACTTTCGTTTTGTTTCGACGAGTTCTAGCTTTCGGGTTGAGCTGCATCGGTTTCGATATTCAACAAGAGGTAAAACTTGTTATGGCGGCTTGCGTTCTCGGGATTAGTGCTTCCATCTTTATGATACTCTAATCTTATTTATGTAATTCGTCGAGTTATCATATATCTTACGTAATCTCTGACAGTATCGCTATCTAACCTACAATTGGCTAACATTTGTCGGTAGAGGGCAGTCGATTAGGTTAGACATCGATGTTGACTTAGATTATACAGGATATCTACCACTCTATGAAACTTCCAGCGGCCTGATTGTCTAGATATTGTTCTTCTTTTCATACTTAATGCTGCATCAGTTGAGTTTGATCTATTAAGTCGTGCTTAGAATATCAATCTTTAGCCTGCCTTCTGGTTGCCAATTAGGGTAGCATCGGGGTTTCAGCCGATCTTACCTGATTTAACTATATTTGCTTTATATGCTTCATTGATATGTTGAATCTGCCCTTTATATTAAGATCTTGTAGCATTTAAGTATATTAAGCTTTTGTTTGATATATCCTGCTTGCTTTTAATATCTTAGTATAGAGTAGTATCGAAGTATTAGCCGATACGTGCTAGATCTATTTGATCGGCTATGCCATGAACATATATAGTCTCGTTGTTAGTATATATTTTAATCTAAGTGATTTATACTGTCTCGGCATGGTGACCGATCTATCCCAATCACTTGATTTAAGTATATATCGACATAAAGATTATATAATGTTAATATCTACAGCCGATCGAACAGATTTAGTTCTTTATTATTTACCTATAACTACCGATCGATGCATATATGACATCGGCTTAAAGATAAATGATATGTCATTGGCACTTAGCCGATCGGCTATCGTTTATGGTTTTAACCACGGTTTCTTTATCTTTATTTCTTGTTGATTGCAGGATCAAATCAACTGGCACGCTTGTATACCCGAAGGCGAGTTTTGGACCTGCACTGGAGTTAAGCACATCTCCCGGGCCTCGTGTTTTCCATCAACATCGACCACCCATACGCCCCCACGGCGACAACGAGGACGAGGACAGCGGCGACGGCGACAACAACGACCGGCGGCTTCGAGAAACGACGTCGACGAGGAGAGTGGCGACGGCTTTGGATGCAGATGACGTAAACACCTGCAAGCGAAAATCCACTCACAAAAATAACGATTTTCACGGACCATTTGGTGCGTGCAAGTCGTTCCACCGCATGCGATAACTGGATTTGATCATATGGAAAAATGCATTTCGTAGTAGTGACTGGCAGCAATATGGTGTTCTGTAGTAATGAAGGCTTCGTTACAATTGGCAGTTTAATTCATTTTGCTCGTGGTAGGTCATGCAACTGTGGAAGTTGAAGTTGCAGTCGATATACCTGATCGAGATGTACAGCATAACGAAATGCACGGCGCTATACCATACAAGTCTTTCTGTTCTTCTTTTCTTATTCTACAATGGCGAAAGATGAGATGGGTTAATTAGCGAACAACTCCATCTCTTTCTTTAAGCAAGTTAGAACGGCCACGTTGCATCTAGACTTAGTATGAGCGCAGTACGAAATACTAGTGGGGTGTGAGCAAACTAGATAGAGTTACAGTCTCCCTTCCATCTATATATGGTAAAAAAATTTAGTGGGGTCTTCGTGGGGGCTCTCATAATCTTCACGTCAGTAGTAGGGGCTCGAGACCCCGCCGCCCCAAGTTAGATCCGCCCCTGTATGAGCGGGTCTTTTTAATTTTCTTCTCCTGCAAAGGAGAAAGAAAGATGGGATGGGATGGCTGTTAATTAAGTCAACAGATCTGGTCCTTTATTAAAGTAGGCTAGAATGGCACCCTTGCATCTAATTAAGCAAGTTTGCAACAAAGTAAAGGTCAACGATACTTAATGTTATTGTAAACTAAAAACTTAGTATATGCCAGTAATTATTTGTATACAGCTGTGTAGAGCTTTGCAGGATTCTAATTTTGTGGTAACTGGGCAATGTAGTTGATCTAACCGTTATCATTCAATTGGGAACATATCATATGCACATTTGGCTTGGCATGTATATGTGTGAATGACGAATTTCGTGTCAACTAGCCTGCTTCACTTGCCATCGATCTGTGGGTACATCTATTATCTTTCTTCCCGCTTGTGATGCAGATCGGGCTGGACTTCATCACCACACGTCTCCTTGCCATTGTGCGCCTCCCGCTCACTGTCGCACAGGGTTTACATTACCGTCGGTAACCGCGCGGTTACTGCGGTTACCGGTCTTACCGTGGGGCACGGTAATAGAAAAAACCGCGGTTAACCTCCTTAAATTCAAATAAATTTAAAAAATAATTTGAATTTTTGATAAATTTTGCATGGTTTCGTACGGTTTTTCATAGTTACCGCGTGGTAACCGTGCTTACTGCCGGTGCACGGTAACCCCGGCCCCGGCGGCTTCGCTGTCACGTCAACGAAGCTACCGCCGTCGTCGTCTACCGCAACTGTTGTCAATGCCACATCCCATGTACCCCGCTCTACACTGCCGCTGCGATCACCATGTGCCTCCTCGTTGTCGTGGCCTCCCGCTCGTTGTCGCCCCAACGAGGTTGCTGTCGTTGTCTACCGCCGTCGTCGTCAGGGCCACATCCCGCGCCTCTCCCTCGACTCCACCACCGTGCCTCCGCGCGCCTCTTCGCTAACACAACCTTCTTCGCCTCCGCCCCTACGCGGCCTCCACCGCCTCTGCCCCACGCGGATTTGGCCATTGGCATGGATTTGGGGGGCCACCGCTACCTCCGCCTCCGCCTCCATTGGCGTTGAGGAAGCCCGTGGCGACGACAGGGTTGGGTGTGGACATGAGGCGGCGAGCTCGAGCGCCACCATGCCCATCTGCCCCACCTCGAGCTCGAGGATGGGAATGGGCTCGAGGAGCAGTGGGAGAAGAGGAAGAGGGGAGAAAGGGGAGGAAAGAAAAGGGTTATAGAGACTAACATACGGGTCCCAGTGTCATAGACTTAGAGTATAGAGTTTAGCAATGAGTTTAGCTTGCCAAATCAATTTCATAGCTGGCTATATAGATGTTTGGAGTGTTTGATTTGGGTAGTCTGTTGAAGATGCTCTAATTACTATAAGAAATCTTATGATAGGTACGTTTCACTTACGTCACAAAAACTGAAATTTACGTCATGACTTGAAATTTGTGATGTTCGTATGACGAAAATTCATTTGTCACCTATTATGCGTCTCTAATCAAGTTTTATGAAAAAAACTTTTTTTTGGCATTAATCTAGTAACGATCCTTCTATCATCATTGAGTCTATGATGCCCATTTCTATCATTATTGAGCCTAGAAATCGTCTGAACTCACTAAACTTTGATGAGTAGATGCCACGTCGGATAGAAAACGTCATAAAAATTTTAGCACACCATGATATGGAGCTGACATGGCATATTTTTTTGTCAATTTATTTTGTCACAAAATTTCTTGTGGCCTGCGAAGTCCCATACAATGATCAATTTATGGGTCATGCCCAGTTACAGGCCCGATTTAGGTTTTTAATCCAATATTTATCTTATATGTTTTAAGCTCTAAGGCCCTCTTTGTTAAGGCTTAGAATTTTTTATTTAGGTTTTCAATCTAATATTTTGGCTTATACTTCCTCCGTTTCATATTATAAGACTTTCTAGCATTGTCTACATTCATATATAGGTTAATGAATCTAGACATATAAGTGTGCCTAGATTTATTAACATCTATATCAATATAGGCAATGCTAGAAAGTCTTATAACCTAAAACGGATGTAGTATGTTTTATAAGCCGGTGGCTTTGAGCCATATCTCCATCTAACATAAGGAAAAAAAGCTACATGAAGCTAGTTTTTTTTTTTCTTAATAATGTAAGAGTGGCTTATATGTCTTTGAAAAAAAAAACTAGTCGTTTGTTTATGTGGAGTTTTTACTCAAACTTTCTTATAAGCCTAGAAAGCCGAAATAACAATGCAATTGATCTAGTAACTGTTTCTCGGATTAATTAGTGATTATCATAATGATTTATTGACTAACGTGGCTTAACGAGACTTCCTGTTTCATTTGTAAATAGTAATATATATCTAGGTGAAACAGATATGTAACGAGGGGAGGTGCCTCTTACTGTCCTACCTCATCATATCATAATTAGAAAGACTTAGAAAGTCTAGGTCTTTTTACTATTAATTGATCTGTTTTCGGTAGGTAGAATTAACAAAAGGGATGAGAATTAACTATATTTCAACAGCCCCGGACCTTTATTTAAGCAGGCCAGCCAGAACGAACACCGTGCATCTAATAACCAGATTACATCGAGTCAGTGACTCCAGCGTTGTCAATATATATGGAGCTTTTGCTTCTTGTGTTTCTTCTTCTGGCGGCTATGTCAGCCGCCGTGGAGAGCATCACGAGCACGGCGGTGAAAACGGGGTGCCAGGAGCGCTGCGGCGGCGTGGACATCCCCTACCCTTTCGGCATCGGGCCCGGATGCTCCCGCCACGGCTTCGAGCTCTCGTGTGTCAGCAACGGCAGCGGCGCCGGCCCGATCGCGGTGCTCGCCGGCACGTCGATCCAGGTGACGCGCCTGTCCGTCGAGCCGGCCGAGTCGCAGGTGATGCTCCCCGTGGGGTGGCAGTGCTACAACACCTCGCAGCCGACCAGGACATACCCCGACTGGAGCCGCGCGAAGACGGAGATGAACCGCGGCGGAGTGTACCGCATCTCCAACACCCACAACATGCTGGTCGTGCTCGGCTGCAACACCGTCGGCTACACTGAGAGCTTGAGGAGCGAGGGAGGCGCCTACTCCAGCACATACTACATCGGCTGCATGTCCTACTGCAACAACTCGGCGAGCGCGCAGGACGGCCAGTGCGCCGGCGTCGGCTGCTGCCACGTCGACATCCCGCCGGGGCTCACCGACAGCTCCGTCAACTTCCGGGTGTACGACCACACCGGTATGGTGGACTACAGCCCCTGTGACTACGCCTTCCTCACCGACCGGACCAACTACAGCTTCCGGCGAGCCGACCTCATCAAGATGGACAAGAACCGGAACGTTCCGGTGTGGCTTGACTGGGCGATCCGCGAGAACGGCTCCATGTCCTGCGCTGAGGCCAAGGGCAAGCCAGGGTACGCCTGTGTCAGCGTCCACAGCGAGTGCGTCGACTCTACTAATGGTCCGGGTTACAACTGCAAGTGTACCGCAGGCTACGAGGGAAACGCCTATGCTCCTGTTGGATGTACTAGTAAGTAACAATTTCCTTCTATCAGTACATTTGTTACATACCATTTACCTCCCTCCATCCCATTTTAGATACAGTTATGGGTTTTTTTGTGTTCAAAGTTTAACCATCCGTCTTATTCGTCTTATTTGAAAAATTTATGTAAAAATTTAAAAAAAGTCACACATAAACACATAAAGTACTATTCATGTTTTATCATCTAATAACAATAAACATACTAATCATAAAATAAATTTCAAATAAGATGGACAGTCAAATGTTAGACATAGAAACTCATAACTACACTTAAAATGGGACGGAGGAAGTACTATAGATCATCACATCTGTGACATGACATCTGACGGATCAACATGACTCGTTAGACATATGGCTACTGGGGAGGACCCATCACAGATGTGAGGTTATCTGTGACGAGTCGTAGTTATAATCTGTGATAGATGATCTGTGACGGGTGACAAACCATGGCTCGTCACAGATGACATGCCCATCTGTCATTGGCTAACTATTATGAATCATCATAGATGCGACCACTCATCTCTGACAGGTCCTAACTACCACACGTCAAAGATAATGCTATCTTTGGCAGGTGGTAGTTATAACTTGTCAATGATAAGTGAAAATTTAAATTTTCAAATTTTTCACACAATCTTATATGGAGATATGGTCTATACAAATAACTGGTTCTTATTAAGTATCATTACTGGTTCATAACATGAACAAACTCTAATAATTCATCATGTTTATTGAGTATTGAACCAAGAGTGATACTTAAATAATAGCTCTTTCATATTAAGTTGAATGCAAACAAATTTTACATCAAAATTGTAGAGCAATGAGATCTATAACTTTGTAGGTGGTGACATTCCCATTAGAGAGTTTGCATGCACAAATATGCATTTGAAATTTTTAGATATTAATTTGGATAATTTAAATTATTGAATTTCTCAAATGATTTCAGATGAAGACCATCCCTATATCAAAATTATAGATCTTGACTAGATTTATAATATATTATTTGACAATTGTTTCATTTTAAATGTTTACATGCCTAAATATGTGTTAGAGGTTTTGGATAAAAAAAATGTGTTAGAGGTTCTAGGTGGATATTTGAATTTTTAAATGACTTCGGATGAGGAATGAGCTCTATATCCAAATTATAGATCTTCATGAGAACTACAAGATCATAGTTGAATGTTAAAATCGTTTACATGCCCAAATATATGTTAGAAGTTTACATGTCCAAATTCTTGAATTTTCAAATTACTTCTGACGAAAACAAACTATAAATGAATGTTGCAGAGCTCAATCATATCTGTAACTTTGTAGTTTGATTTTTTCCTAATTGAATTCATGGATTGCCAGATATGAAGTATATGTCATGGACATGAAGAGACAAAATAAATAGCATATGATTTTTAAGCAAGAAGGGTTATATAGATGAGATGGTAAGGAGGCTATGTGTGAGGCGCGTCTTGGGTCAAATCATAATACTTGATGCATGTGTATTTTTGCATCAAGAATCGCATTACATGCGACTTTCAATACACAGCTACAACCTAGAAATTTCAAAAATGGGACGTCGCTACCACTTTTGATTCAAACCATGAAAAGACAAGCATAGGGGTATTTGTCAAGGGGTCGATACAATACTATTACCAGTGGTAGTGGCATCACTGCCGGTTTATGGCTTCTTTTGTTTGTAAAATTCTTTCACCTATACTTTTTGCTGTTGTAGTTGTTCATAGTTCTTTCTTATTATTGCTACCTACACTATGCAACACATAGCCTGAAAGTTACACGACATGCATAGAACTATAGCTTAAGTACACCATTTTTGTAAGGACAAAATTAATACAAACTTTTTAATGCTTTATGTTTATGGTCATTCGAATGTATATAGTAAAAATTCTAGATATATTAGAATTCTAATATGTAAATCATGACGTATCAAGAAAGTATTATTCATCTTCATATATTTCACACCTTGACATTCACAACAAGGAGAGTTGATCATTATTTCCTTTACTATTTGTAAGTGTTCTCCTCATTTGTCAACTTACCCACAATTTGACCTAGATATGGTGTGCCAGGTTATATTGAATGTAGTATAACTATATTACAATTTTAAACTTGGATTGTTCTTATTTTTGCAGATTAGGACTTCTTCATTCACATTCTTAGGGATTTGACTACTGCAATTTTTTAAAAGGCTATTAACTTTTGTATTACCGATAAAAAGTAAACCTGCATGTTGATACAAAAGTTATAAATGGTTAAAAAATGACTTATAAATATCATTTGTCATGATACATTAATTGTGGATGAATTGTTGGTCAATCAATATAAAAAAAAGTTATACTATTAGTTGGAAGATGTTAGTGGTGATGGTTATAAAAATCATGCAGATATCAATGAGTGCGATCGGCCATCTGACTATCCATGCCATGGCATTTGCTAGGACACCGATGGTTCATATGATTGCAAATGCCATCGGGATTACCAAAACAGTGGTGATCCAAAAGAACAACCCTGCAGCCCAAAGTTCCCCCTCGCAGCACAAATTACTTTAGGTATTTTGCAAATTGATCTACATTCTTACTTGTTATTTGTTTTACAAAAAATATAACATAAGTGATGCACACTGAAAACCACACAATATTTGTAGGCATCACTCTTGGCATTTCCTTTTTGATCGTTGGTCTCCTATTCATTCTAATGATGCGCCAAAAGAGAAGAATGAATGAATATTTCAGAAAGAATGGTGGTTCAGTACTACAGAAAGTAGAGAACATCAAGATTTTTACCAAGGATGAGCTTAAGAAAATAACAAAGAACAATTCAAAAGTTCTTGGTCAAGGAGGCTTTGGCAAAGTCTATAAAGGGATTCTTGAAGATAACACCTTGGTGGCAGTGAAAGCCTCAATTAAGGTAAATGACGCTCGAAAGGAGGATTTTACCAATGAAGTTATCATCCAATCTCAAATGATTCACACAAATATCATCAAGCTCTTAGGGTGTTGTTTGGAGGTGGATGTTCCAATGTTGGTTTATGAGTTTGCTGCAAATGGAAATCTACAAGACATTCTCCATGGTGACAACAACCGTCGAGTCCCACTCCCACTTGACTTGCGCATGGACATTGCAGTTGAAGCTGCAGAAGGGCTAAGATATATGCACTCATCCGCAAACCGCACCATACGACATGGTGATGTTAAACCAGCCAACATACTTCTGAATGACAAATTCAAACCTAAGATTTCAGACTTCGGGACATCCAAGCTGCTTACCATGGATAAAGACTTCACTATGTTTGTAGTGGGGAGCATGGGTTACATAGACCCTGTGTTTCATAAAACCGGGCGTTTAACACAAAAGAGTGATGTGTACAGTTTTGTAATCGTTCTATTAGAGCTCATCACCAGGAAGCCAACAATATATGATGCTAATTGCAGTCTCTTAATTGACTTCCAAAAGGCCTATGAGCAAGAAAATAGTGGGAGGGCAATGTTCGACAAAGATTTTACAATTGAAGAAGAAATATTCGTTTTGGAAGAAATTGGTCGATTAGCAATGGAGTGCCTGAAAGAAAAGGTTGAAGGACGGCCTGATATGAAGGAAGTTGCGGAACAACTTGTGATTCTAAGAAGATCTAGGAAGAGCAGACAAGGAAACTACAACATAAGTCCACAACAATTTGAGGAGATGAGTACTGAAGGAACTCCATTGAGCTTGGAAACTGCTGTTAGTGTAAGTAGCTCAGTCCTTTCTACTCCATCCACTCCAGCCAACAATGACTTCTCCAACACTTAGATCAATGGAAAAGGAAGAGCTATGAGATGGAGGATATATCTGTGTGACTTACATTATAAATCAGTGTCGTATCGTTTATTTTTTTTTAATAAAAACAAGTCAGTTTTAGCCCGCTCATACTTATGTTTTATGTAATTCGAAGTAGAGAAGCAACTTGTGTGCTATAAAAGATTGTGTTAAGTACCGTCATAATACAAGATTGTGCTAACTATTGTTCACTTCATATTATCTGTTTTTCTTATATTTGTATTTCAGCTTGTGACAACCGGAATTTTGTGCAATTGATTTGTCCGTCCTTGTAATTGTTTATACAATACCATAACTAGTATATGTTTAGATTTCTTTTCAATAGAAGGTGGGTGTAATAACATCGAGATATGTAGTAGTGCTATAAAGAGAAACTAGCATATATCACTGCTATCGTTTTTATAGAATGGATAAAAATCCGTCCAATACATTCACAAGTGGATATACACAACCAAATATATAAATATATCAGACATCTTTTTTATATAATGGATAAATATTCAGGTATTATATCCACAAGTGGATACACAACCAAATATATCAATGGTATCTAGACCATGTCATTAGATTTTTTTTTGAAACATCAACCTTTTTTTAGATAATGGGAATTTATAAAACCTAGCTTCTACACCAACTGGGTGTATACAGCCACATAAATTCCGAGCGTACTAGCTTAGTCTTATACAAAAGTTTACCACCAAAAGGAGCACAAAGGCTCAAACACCTTACATAGCAGTAAAGAGAACAAAGACGCCAACACCTATCAAGGCGAAAAGACCATCCAAACCAACCAATGACCAAATTACTGCTCTAATCGTTTCCTTAAGTTCCACCCATCTTTACCAGAAGTGCATGACAATTGCCTCTAGCAGTTTGCATCCTTCCTTCATCACATCACGATCCTCTTCTTTAAGCAACAAGGACCATTGCCAAGCCTAGCATGTCCCCCAAAAAATAACTTGCAAGTAAGAGTTAAAATTGTAGCCATTGAAGACCACATCATTTCTACAGATCCACATTGCCCATAACAACGTCACGATCCCTATTAAGATTTGGTACTTTAGCCTAGATTGTATACCCTTTAGTCAAATCCCAAATATATTAGCAACATTGTTAGGCGGATTTATCCCAAAGGTAATAAAAAGAGTACTCCAAACAAATCTAGCCTCAAGACAACCAAAGAAGAGATGTCTTCTAATTTCTTTTTGCTAGATTGTCCTTTCTTAGAATCACTCCCTTCTAAGTTTTTTAGAATCACTCCCTTCTAAATACCACAAGATTATTTTGTTTTTCAAAGGAATTCTAAGTTTCCAAATTAAATTCTTCCTTGGTACTGCATCCTCATACATAATCATTTTATACATGGAGCAAACCGAAAATATTCCAATTTTGTTAACTTTCCAAATAAACTTGTGTCTATGGTTTGAGGGCGTAAAAAGTACCATTTTAACCACTAAGTTAAACCAAGCTACCAAATTCTACCCGCACCAAAATAAGCCATCTAAAAGCAACATTAAACAACACCTTATCTATAACATCTACAATTTTAGCATTCTTATTCCTTACAAGGCTGTATAAAGTAGGGTATAGCTTTTCGAAAGGTAAAAAACCATTCCAACATTCCTCTCAAAATCATATCTAAGAACCATCCCCCACCTTAAAGGCTTCGCCTTTAAAAAACATATCCTTCACCCCCATTAGCCCAGCCCAAAAATGTGACTAGGACGTTTTTGACTTGTACGATGTGAAGTATTTATTCCTAACAATGCCCTGCCAAACCTCTTCTTTATTAATTAGTTTGTACAACCATTTGCTAAGCAAGCATTTGTTTTGTATCTCTAGGTTCTATATACCCAATCCACCACATTCCTTTGGTTTGCACAATATACTCCATCTTGCTAACCTATACTTCTTATGTTCATCACATTACAAAAAATTCTATACCTATAATAGTGTAACTTTTTGAGAATACCCATAGGTATCTCAAAGAAGGACAACATGAATGTCACTAAACTGCTAAACACCGAATCGATAAGGACCACCCTTCCTCCGACCAAGAGAAAATTTCCTTTCCAACTACTCAATTTCCTTTGAATCCTCTCCTCCACACCCTTCCAATCCTTATTGGCGTGTAACTTTTTGAGAATACCCATAGGTATCTCAAAGAAGGACAACATGAATGTCACTAAACTGCTTAACTCCGAATCGATAAGGACCACCCATCCTCCTACCAAGAGAAAATTTCCTTTCCAACTACTCAATTTCCTTTGAATCCTCTCCTCCACACCCTTCCAATCCTTATTGGTGATTTTCCTATGATGCATTGGAATCCCTAAGTATTTAAAGGATAAGCCCCGGTATCACACCAAAATAATTTGACGTACTCGTTCTCCACATTTTGCCTTGCCATAGCAAAATAATTCACTCTTATGGAAATTAATCTTTAAACAAGATAATTTCTAAAATGCACTGAGTACAAACTTGAGATCTCTGGCTTCATCAAGATAATGATCCATTAAAAGAATAGTATCATTGGCATATTTTAAAATGGAGAGACCATTATCAACTAAGTGAGGTACCACTCCTTTGAATCTACCCTAATCTTTTGCCCTCTGCATTAAAATGGCTAACATATCTGCAACAAGATTAAACAAAATAGTTGACAAAGGATCACCCTATCTCAAACCTTTCCTAGTTTGAAAATAACTGCCGATGTCATCATTTACTTTGACTGCCGCACTCCCAGCCCTAATAGTAGAGTCAATCCAATTGTACCACTTAGAAGAGAAATCCTTCATTCGCAACGATTGTTGTAAAAACATCCAATCAACTTTGTCATAAGCTTTCTCAAAGTCTAACTTCAGAATCACCCTATTCTTCTTTATCCTGCGCAATTCATGAAGTGTTTCATGCAAAATTACCACTCCTTCCATAATATTCCTTTCTGGCAAGAAAGCCGTGTGTGAAGGTTTAATGACCTTCTAAGCCTATTTGTAAACAAACATTCAACAGACAAATAGGCCTATGCTATTGAATCCTACTGGAGTCCTTTTGCTTGGGTAGTAGGGTAATGATCCCTAAATTTAATCTATGTAGTGGCAAAGCTCCTTCATAAAATTCCTGAAAGAGAGGCATAAGATCATCCTTGAGTACATCCTAGAACACTTGCTAAAACTCTGCTGGGAAACTATAAGTCCTGAAGCTTTGTTGTGTTCCATTTGAAAAATTGCCTCTTTAACTTCCAACTTCTTGAAGCTTTCACTTGACAACTCATTCTTAACATCTGTGATCTAGGTGATATCATCTCTTTGGGCTTCCACCATGGAAAAATTATTTTCCTCCGGCGATCCAAAAAGTTCTTTATAATACTTAGATATGTTTTTTTAACTGTACATCACCTATTGTAAAATAGAAACAAAACGTTCTTCACACTTAAGATATCACTATTACAAAACCCCTAAATGGCGCCGGTTGGGAAACCCCCTTAGGTGCTGGTTTTCCTAACCGGCACCACGAAGGCGGCACAAATGAGTTTTTCATCGGTGTCGGTTTTACAACTGACACCAATAACAAATGTAGATACTGGTTGTGGGGTTCCCAACCGGCAACTAGGATGTTTCCACGAGCCAAAAAAAAAGGCTCAGATGCATCGAGCAGCTCCCAATCACCTAAATCAAGAACACATCCATCAACACATTTCACCATTCATCCAGCAACACATTTCACCATTCATCCAAAAACAAATTAAGTTCCCAATCACCCAAATCAAGAACATATCCAACAACATAGAGCCATTAAACAACAACAAAAAAAAATCAAAAGCAAACACCTGAGCCCGGCCTCCTCCACCACCATTGGTTGCTGCCGAGGTCCGCTGCCTCCCCTCCGGCTAGATCTGGTGGAGGGGGGCGCGGTCGCCGCCCTGCCGCCTCCGCCGAGCCGCCGCCCATGGGAGGACGCTGCCCCCACCCGTGGGGAGCTCGCCGGCAGCCACAGGAGCCCACCGCCTCCCCTCCAGTTTTTAATATTAAAGGTGCTGGTTTTTTTTTTAAAAAAAAACCGACACATAGAATAGGTGCCGGTTTTTATTTATAATCGACATCTATAATTGCTTAAAGGTTCCTTTTTTGTGATTTCAACCCGCGGAGGTGGAAAAAGGTCTATAGGTGCCGGTTTTAGCACTTATTTGATGTTTTGTAGTAATCTATGTTGGTCTAGTATCTCAAATGTGCTCATAATGAGGATGTGTATGAGCGCACATGTATATTATCCTCTACATTTGTGGAGTGTTTCGCCGAAAAAAGGAAACAATTTTTGGCAGAGGTAGGAGTCTTACGGGTTGCTACTGTGTTTGCCCACTAAGAATAACCTTGTGTCTGTATTCATGATCACACTAGTTTTGGAGCCTTGGCCAGTTTGCAGTTGCTGTGCTGCTTATTTTAAAATCTGCTGTGAAAATTCACGTGTGAAGAATATCCATTATTGAGATCAGAAGTAAATATATTTTGAGACGGAGAGAACAGTTCAGAAATCCTGCAAATATGTAAGGACAATCCATCACCTGCTGTCCATTTCACAAGAGCTTTGATTGGATTCTTCACCCTCTTTCACCGATTAAACCATAAAACCCCCCCGCCCTTTATTTTCGATTCATTTATCTGCTGCTTTGTACACAGGATGGTACAAAAGACATGTAGTATATGATGGATTGATTCCGCAGATTACTTTTAGCAGCCAGCAATACTAATCAGCAATGTCTGGCTTTGGCCACCACAGTTCACATTTCACAAATGGGCAACATCATATGTGTTCACAATCCATTCTGAAGAGCACATGGCTTTCACTTTTGATTCTTTACTCTATCTTGATTCTCTTGTGTATCTTGAACACATTTCCATTCGACCTTTACCAACACTAACCAGGTGATGGCAACCCATCATGTGCACAATATCAAACAACATCATAAACCCTCTAGCAATGCACTGATATTGCTAGTGACTCGAGAAAAATATAATTATGACAAAATTCTACTGATTATATATAATGTCCATATGTTATAAACTGATTAAACTATAACAGTATGATGTAATTAAGATGTACGAAAATATGTTTCATAATGCCTGATTTGGTTTTTTCCGACGAGCTACAGTGCTGTCTTCAGCAGGTGACAACAGTAAAATCTGACCCAAATTTCTTCTCCTTACCTCAGTACAGAGATGGATGCTTGTTCCATCATCTAGCGGTGGAATCGCCACCGGCGAGGGAGGCGAGGTAGTCCACACGGTCCAATTCGTACCCGAAGAAGCTCCACGACGACCGGCGAACGCAGCAGCGGCCCGGGGGCGCCGGCACCAGCCTCGCCTCCTTCTTCTCCATGTCCAGCGCGTACAGCGCCAGGTCCGGTTTCTTGGCGTACATGTCGGCGCCGATGGCGAGGAAGATGAGCCCGCTCTTCTCGCAGACGCCCCTCAGACAAACCCTCTTCACGTTCGCCAATGGAATCAGGTGGCTCAGCTCCACGTCGTGCGCCTCCTCCACCTTCCACCTGATCTTCTGAGCCGTGCTCCCGTTGCAGCCGCCACTGTCATGGCGAGCGAAGACGTTGATCACCGGGTTGTAGGTCCTCAAGTTTCGACCCACCTGCACCACGCAGAGACGTCCGTCCGGCGAGACGGCGAGACGGCGGTTCGGCACCGGGTCACCGAGGCAGAAGCATGGCTTGCCGTTCCACCTCCAATGCCATGGGATGTTCTCGGTGGTCGCCACCAGCGTGTCCAAGTGGAGGACGAACACCACGCTGTTCACCAGCCAGAACACGCGGCCGCGGAAGGTCACACCGGCGTCCATGTCGCCCAGGCGCTTCCCGCCGATCTTGACGCCGGATAGCTTGCGCTCGGTGCTCCAGGCCTTGGTGTCCGACGAGTAGGACCGGCACGCCGTGAAGCTGCGGCGCTTGTAGAGGACCACCAGGCGGAAGGCGGCGGGACCCGGTGGGAGCGGATCGGCGGAGTCCTGAAGGTCGTCGGCGGTGAGCAGCGCGCACGCGTAGAGCCCGGGCCTGTCCTTCCCGGAGAGGACGGGGAGGACGGACATGTCACCGGTCATGGGGTTGCACACGACGAGCCTAAGGGCGGCGGCACGGGAGGCGCGGCGGAGCTCGACGACGAGGCGGCCTTTCCGTGATGCGACGAGGCGGGAGTTCTTGAAGAGGCCGGGGTTGTCGAGCACCCTGTCAAGCTCGCCGCCGCCGAACCTGGAGGAGGCCGAGGGCAACGGGACGAACCGAGGCAGCACGACAGAGGATGACGATTCGTCCTCGTGGCTCTGGTGGAAGAAGCCGACGGCGAGGTCGCGGATGAGGCGGCTGGAGGGCAGCATGGAGCGGCAGATGTACTCCGCGTTGCCGGTGACGAGGCGGCGCCACCGCCTGCAAGTGGCGGTGCACCGGACGAGGTCGTGAAGATCCAGCGAGCTAGCCGCAAACACGAGGAGGAGGACCTCGTCGTGGAGGGGGAACCCATCGTCCTCGACCGATCCGCCGCCGCCGCCTCGCTTGAGGCGCTTGTTGCTCTCTCCTGACCCCGTGGACTCCGTGGAGACGGAGAGGGAGAGCCACCCGTCGCCGCTTGCCGCAACGGAAAGCAGCGGCGGCGGCGGCGACATGGAGTCGAGAGGGAGAGATCGAAATGGAGTCGAGAGGGAGAGATCCAAATGGAGATAGGGATTGACGGCTAGGGTTGGGTGACGAAGATGTAATTTCACACTAATAAACTAGTACCAAAAATTAGCCCAGCATTTCTTTTTTTACAAATTTGTCAGGTGTTCTGGCTTCTCGTGTGGCCTTTCCTAGGCGAAATACCTAATACGCGAACGTACGCGTTAACTCCTACTCGCAGTCGGCTCGGACAGGTTGGCATGTACAGCCATGCCACGCGTGAATGCAGCAGATTTCCTTATGTACCTAATTAAAGTGTGTACGTATATGGCTTTCCCTTTTTAATCATCGAACTTTTGAGTGATCACGCAGGTGATTTTTTTGGTCATTTGCTACGCGACGCACGTACAAGACGCGAGATGATTTTCCGAGAATTCTTACTCAATGTATGCCCGTGTCTGCTACTTTCTGTTTGTGCTAGTTTTAGCCCAATTGAAATTTAATAGTTTTTTTATATTAGAATTTACTTTAATTTTGTTTTAAAATTCATATATGTATAAAATGTTTTTATATCAAAAGTGTTTATATATAAAGTTTGTATATCAAAAGTTTATATACATAAAGTTTGTATGTATGAAGTTTAATTTGGGTTAAAGTTTGTGAGTAGAGATGTTAATAATTTGAATGAAAAGCCTCAAAAATTGGGTTAAAATTTGTGAGTAGAGATGTTCATAATTTGAATATTTTTTATTTGAATGAAAAGCCTCAAAAATTGGGTAAAAATTTAAGTAGAAGATGATGCTAAAAAAATTATGTACACGTTAGTTACACACTAATTAAGTAGTAATAATGCTTTAGTTACAAATGTCACCCTAATTTTTTCGACAGCAAAACGTGTGCATCTCCCAACAGTACATGCTAATTGAAGCGTCGTCATGTATGGCTGCAGCTCTTTCTCTAGCTGCAAGATGTGTGCATGCGCATGCAAATTGTGCTGCTAATTAAGAGCTTGCAAGTGCAGCAGAGCTGGATGATACGAGTACTAAACCTCTGAACCTGTTCGCGGTCCGCAAACGTCCGCATATTAGCCTCAGCTTTCCCAGGTGGGCTTCGGAGTTTATGCACAGTATGCAAGTAGGCCATGCACGGCCCACACAGGCTTTTTTGCGACGTGGTTCCTCTAACTTAAATGAGGGAAGTTGTGTGATTTTTCAGAAAAAATCACCCAGATTTTTTCTCCCCTCAGATTTGCATCCAACGGTAAAAAACAACAATACAGAGGTAGCTTGTGATTGTGCTAGTTAGTAGAGTAGTATTTAGAGATTAACACAAATATTGTATTTATAACTAAAATTACATTTGTAAAAACAGTAGATATGGCATGTAAGTGCACTGTAATTTTAGTGCATTTAATGCACTGTAAATTTTGGTAACTAGAATATTTGTCGTTTTTAGTACAAATGCACTGCTTGAGAAACCGTCCAGGTATATGAAGTGTTAAATGTTGTATTTATAACTAAAATTACATTTATAAAAACAATAGATATGGCATGTAAGTGCACTGTAATGTACAAATGCACTGTAAATTTTGGTAACTAGAAAAAGAAAGAAAGAAATAGAAAGAAGGCGGCATCAGCTAAGGACATGGGCGCACAAATCAAAATATTCGAACGGAGACTACGGTAAACGTGGCCCCACGTGGCCTCATCGCCCCTCACACCCTAATCTAGCGTGAAATCTGCACAAATCGCGGTGCAGATCCTACGGTTGAAAAAATGTCAAATACGAAAAAAAAATCACGCGAAAGAGGACTAGACCGGACGTTTGAGAGGCATCTATCGATACTAAGGCCAAGTTGACTTGGCCATGGACTAACTAACCATGTTTCCGCACGAATTTTGGAAAGCCAGAAAAACGTCAAATGCTATGAAAAAAATCACCCGACAAATATTTAGCAAAATCGTAAATGAGAGGGATATGTGTCACTGACACAGGGATGGAGTGATGGACACATTGCTAACCTGAGTGCGGCGACCTGCAAGGCGCGACGGAGCTCGAGGACGAGGCGGCCGTTTCATGACACGATGAGGTGGGAGTCGTTGAAGTGGCGGTTGGGTCCAAGACCCCCATCGAGATCGCCGCCACTGAACCTGGAGGAGAAGGATGGCAACGGGACAAACTTTCAAACCCGTCGCTGTCGATATTATCACAATACACCAAGATAGTTGCGCCATGTAACTACTTCTCTTCCGAAGAAAGGGAGCTGAATAAGCACCAAGAGGAACAGATAAATGTGGTATCCATATCCTCACCTTACAAGGAAAAGCAATTAGTCTCGCACTTTCATCGCAAGCAGTTGATAAACATCACAAATGCATAAATATTGATAAGAGGGCAACAAGGTACATATGACTTAACTGGGTTTATAAAACCGTCATACAACACAAAAGATAGCAGTGAAAGTCTCATAATTTCACATAAGCAAAAGCAAAACCCGTGGTGTGCCAACAATCCCACACAAGCAACCGATCGGAACAAAAGCCATGCTAAAAAGGCTACTCACTACCCTCACTGCTTTCAGTAAGGTAGTAAAAACATTCAACCACGTCAGTATCCTCACTTGAAATTTGTAGGTATCGGGTTATGTACAAGACTGTAGTTGCAAGTCTTACACATTTAAATATTTGTATACACATGGAAGAGAGAAGTATGCAAGCTTCTAACTTAAAGAGATCGTATAATGGTTCAAGTTTTGCATAGAGCTTTTACTGAGCAACTAGTAAGTTGAAAGAATAGGAATTGTAAAATAGCATAATTAATCTGAAATTTCTGTACAACAAGTATACTAATCTGAAACTGAATCACAAATGAGCACAACCGGTTCTCTCATCAACCTCCATGGGCTACCCTTGCGGCCTTGCCCAAGCATTGGTTCCAAACATAAACATCGCTATATCCATGACTAAACCAAGCCATGTATCCCAACCATATAACCAAAGTTTGATGCTAATATGCATTCGTAACCGTGGACATACTATTCGAATAGTTTTACTCTAATCAGAGATATAAAACTTTACCCACACAAAATGAACAAGGATCAAATGTTTCACACGCACATAAGTGTGACCTACAAGTGATTCAAGCTCATGTCCATTCTCAAGCTCAGCCCCAACCACCTAAACCATGCCTAGGCCCTTGACAACTTAGCCACTTGCATGTGTGTGTGACTAAGGCGGGTTCACCACCGTGGGAGATACCCCTTGCCAACTTAGGCACGCATTAGTACCTCCAAGGGAAACACCCCACGCGAATGACGGACGACAATAGATGGCCACAACCTCACTCGGTACTAAGACAAGCTGGTCCCCAATGAGCCATGTGGGAGTATATATGGTGTTTTAATAGATGCCAACATGTTTGCTTCTTGATGACATAGACGGGGCTACTTGCATCGTAGAAACACCATCCCATCATTGCTCTATCACCCATCCAAGTCAAATCATGCTTTCCACATTCATCATTTAATTATCAAATTATATGCCCACGTACTCCAGGTGGTGACTAAGTTCAATCGATGGCTCCATCCATTGATTTTTAACAACACTAGACCTAAGCATGGCTAAGAATCGGTAAACAATAAAACATTGCCAAGTTACTTCCATCCATAAGTTACAAGGATAAATGATAACAACAAAGCAATGAAGGATATGCAACGATTAGGTTATAAATCAACACATGCATATATATATAGTGTTTTGCAATCAAATTTTTTTAGTCAAAATAAGGGTTCTATATGCTTAGATTCTTCCCTTGCTACTATGAGTAATCACACTTGATCTAAGGTTTTTACTCCACGTACTCCGGAACATCCGAATCTATCGATAAAAGGCAAATATGCTAATAAGATTCAAATAAACATCCATATGCAGCATGCTCCATAAATCATGGCATAAATACAGTACGTAGAGGCTATGATAAAATTATTTTCAGGAATAATAATCATCTCATTTACAAATTATTGGTTGGGAGAAATAAAAATAATAAGCCATATGCACTGAAAATGACATTTCTGTAATTATATATGAACTATCCTAGGTCAAAAGATATGCTTACATTTTCTAGTTATATTTCATAAGTGCTATAATTTCAAATTAAAATATCATAACTCACTGGTTCTAGCAAAATTTGTTTCACTACATTTGGAGTTAAAATGATATAGTTATGAAATCTACAAATTCAACAAAAGAAAAATTATTTAATCTTTAGGCATGTTTTAGGAGGTAGTTTTGTCATATTATTTTCTTCCTTTTTTATAAGATCAACATATGTGGTTTTTTTTAAGGATTTAGCATCAATTTCCTAGAGATTTTACAAGTCCTAGGTGCAAAATAAGTGTTTTTGTGCTACTCAAAATTTTAGTGACATTTTATGTACGGAAGTTGGAAAGTTTTATTTTACAAACATAAATACCACCAGTTTATGAATACATAGAAATTTGGTTGACTCAAAAAAAATGAGTTAAAATGAATTACTTATGGATTTTTGAAGTTTGCCTATTTTTCAGTTCTTCAAATTTTCTTTTGGACTGTACTTTTGCATCTCGAACCCTGAGATTTCTAAAATATGCAACAAAGTCCAATCTTCTTCTCCAAACGTCCAGCAACAGAGCAGCCATGGCCGGCACCTACGTTCGTTGGCGCCGGCGCCAAACGGCAACTCGGATGAGGTTGCTGACAAAAGATAAAAAGAAGAGGAGCCTCGTGCAAATCCATTTATCTACTCAGCTCCACCAGCGGTGGTCGGAGATGGCCAGAAACTCGCCGGCAGCGAGCTCCAGTGGTGGGGCTGCATCGGGGCTGCACATGCATGTGACAATGCGGCAACGATTTTGCTAGACCTAAACATGCAGAGGATTTTCCAGGTTATTAGGAAGCTTAACCAGCTCTCGGCTAAGCCAGAAGAGGTCCGAGGTGCTATGGAGATGTGGCGGCGATAATGGCGACGAACGACAAAAAGGACGATGACACAACGATGGCTTGATCTGGTACGTGGATGCCGAAAGCATTACATTCAGCGGGTGGAACACTGTCTAAGGTTTCTATTGCTGCAAGAAATCGACAAATGGCTCACCGGTCGAACGGGAATTGACCATAGAGGCGCTAGGCCGGAGTCGGAGAAGATGGTGGCCGATCTCTCTTCTCGCTGCACCGTTCTACTCTTAGGGATTCTTTGGGCGTATTGGAGAGGATGATGATGTGATGCTGGTGACGAAACAGCTCAGTCGGACTCGCTCCGAGGCAGCGGGAACGGCGACGCGATCTTGCGGCTACACAATGACGACGGCACAGCCGCGCTCCAGAGCTCCCATAGCGAGGTCGGCGTTCCCAGAGATTGGTAGTGAAAAATGGAACGAAATCAATACTCCCTCCGTCCCTAAATATCTGACGTTGTTGACTTTTTTTTAAATAACTATTCGTCTTATTCAAAAAATTTAAGTAATTACTAATTTTTTATTCATTGTTAAATATATACTCATGTTTGACTATTCGTCGATTTAAGTAATTATTAATTCTTTTTATACCATTTGATTCATTGTTAAATATATACTTATATATATATATATATATAGTTTTACATATTTCACAAAAACTTTTAAATAAAACGAACAGTCAAATATATTTAGAAAAGTCAGCGGCGTCAAGCATTTAGGGACGGAAGGAGTACATGTTGAAATTATAAGCACATACTGATTTAATTTAGGGACGGAGGGAGTACATGTTGAAATTATAAGCACATAATGATTTAATTTAGTCCATAAACAAATCCTAACATTGCAGATGTAAACTAGAATGAACACATCATAAGATCAAAACATGAATAGATCAAATATGCGTAACATAGTGAGCACGTAGAGGAACCAGCATGCGTGCAACACACGAGTGAACAGGCATCTGTGCAATTTGCGGGACCATTCGATGCGTAACGTCGTGCACGCACCACCTGCCAGGCCAGGCGAGCGAGCGCGTGTGTTCCCCCTCCCTCTCCACCTCACATGTTTCAAGTGGCTAGGAGGACATCTTCCCTTTTAAGAAGGTCTTCCTCTCCAAGAATAAGTAAGATGGTACTAAACTCCCCATGCATACCATCTCATAAGGTGGGTAAAGAATTAATCTTCAAGTGGGCTAAGACGCATCTATTAATTCCAACTGTACAACAGCTATGGCATGCTAAGAACAGTCGAGAACGAGCGGCGCGACGGCTTCTTCTCGATGGCCGGCAGCAAGAAAAAAGAGAGGGCTGCTGGATCCCTCCTTCCTCGGTTTCTCAGCATTGGGGTGGAGTGAAGAGTTGGGCGACACGATTGGCAGAATAGGAGGGGGGCGAGACTCGAGAGGACGAGTTTCACACGCGTTGGCTGCGTTGTGAGTCGGCCTGGGCGCTCTCTCTCGCGTGGGCTCATTAGCGATTTCGGACAGAGGCCGGGAGGAGCTAGAGTCGTTGCCAAGTGGGTTCAGGAGTTATTGGACCAAGGTTTTGTGAGAGGGATGGGTTGCAAAAACAGTGGGTTTTATTTGATTTTCAGGAATTTTCAGGATTATTCATCGCCCTCTCTTAATAATTCATTTGTATAAGCTACAAGGCTGATAAAATACATTGGATTTGTGTGGTGGTAGATCAAGGTATCTACATTCCATTTTCAAAAGTTGCGCTCAAAGATTCAAAATATTGTAATCTCAGGATAGCCCATAGAGGCACACATGACACTGGATGCATCCTAGCATTAGTTCTGGAGTTTTTATGATTTAGTTCTTGCGAAGTCCTGCATACACTGAAAAAAAAAACTACTATGAATATTTGGTCTGCAAATTAATCTGACTGGAAAAGCTTCACTACAAACCTAGGAAACTATTTGGCAACGAAACTTATCCTTGTAGAAGCATCTGCTATATATTAGGTTCTATGGCTTAGTACAAATGATAGTGTTTTTGACAAATCACCATTAAAATCTTATATGCAGGTACTTTTACAAGGCAACATATTGGCTCCGATGTTGGGCTTAACTACAAAGGCGTGATGTCGACATCAAGCTAATAAAGAATGTATGTCATAAACTTGAGTCAAGGTCATTCATATTTTAGCCAATTTCGGGTGGAGATTTATAAACAGGATTCAATAATTGTGTTTTCTTTATCTTATGTTGGTGCCTATTAGTTTGTGTTCTGAGTATTGTTAAATTCGGAGTGTGTCTTGTGAACTCTGTTGTATGTGTTCGCTTTTGAACAAGTTTGTGTAATAAGTGGCTGTAGCTTCTTTTGAGCAAAGGTCAAATTTATTTCCATTATCTTAAAAAAAAAGAAACCATTTGGCATATTTTATTAAAATTTTGATCTATGACTAAATTTTACTTGGGTCATCACATACTCAATAAATTTAACCGAAACTAATATTAGTTAACGTACTTAACCAGAGGATTGTTAAGATTACTCACATTAGTTTTTAGGACAAGTGCCTATGTGCATTATTTGAATTTATAAGGGCCTTATTCATTGTGTTTTATTTACTTAGGCTAACCCAACTCATCATCCAAACTATTGTAACCCAAGAACTAGGGCATTTGATCTATAATCGAGGAAGGGCAACAGGACTAGGGTTAATCAAAATAGGATAGTTACGATATTCCCTACCGGGAACAAGTGCATACTCTATGCACACCAACTAGTAAATAACATAAAAAAATTCTTAAAAAAATGTGACATCTACTCTTAATATTGTTTGTATTTCTTACGTCCACAAATAAATCCACAAGCGCATAGAATACCGCTGTAGCACTTCACCTTCGGGTGACCTCAAAAGGATATCGAACTCAGAGAATGTGTGTAATCTACCTAAGGCTGAGACTATCCAAGGATAACAACTATTGCTAGGTTGGCTAGGCTAGAGAGGAATTTCTATGTGTTTTAATTATCTAAGATAAGTTAAAGGTAATTTTCTATCTGTTGCTTCGGGCACTGACTCTTGCTGGTCTGCCAACATGGTTTTGGCTATAGTTCTATGATGTATCCGAACATGAAGAATTACTAGGACGGAATTCCCGGCTGTCACCACCTGCCATCTACCTCTGACAAATCTGTGGGATACACAACAAACAAAAGTAATCTCTAACCTAGACACCAACATCTAAGTTATTAATTACTACTCTAATACTTGCACAGGAAATTCCTTCTTTATCTAGAGTACTAGTACTACAATACTTAGTACGAATACTAAACCATGAACCCGCAAAGATCGAAATATATCTCAGTTAGACTAAATAATTAAATAACATAAGAAAGGATCCCGAATACTTACTTAATAGAAGAAGTTTCTCTGAACCCGGAGCAGAGTATACCGACAGCTCCGGTACTCCTCTAGAATTCATCCTAGAAAGCTACACTCGTCGAACTAGAAGTCGGAGAGAGCGCCAAACTTTCGGGCTCTCCTCCAGAGCTTCCCCGCACTCTCTACCTAATTCTAATGTACAAAAGATACAATAAAGCCTCTTGTAATTCAACTCAAAGTTGTGTGTGAGTGAAGTGAGAGCCTCTCCTCCTTTTATAGGCTTCAAATGACGGTTACTGCTATAGAAAATGACCAAAATACCCTCCAACTGTCATTGGTATGAAATCAAGACCGTCCACGTGAAAGATGGCGATCAATGGCCTCAGGATGGGTTTGGCCGAACTGGTGGTTCGGCCGAACCCGAGATGGCTCCATTGGCCCCTTTTTTCCTCGTAAACACTAATTTTGAGGCCCTCGGTCCATTGGCATGGTGGTTGGGCCCATTTAGAGGTATTTAATTATGTTTTTGGGTCCAAAACTCTATAAGTTTGGATATGTGTTTGATTCTCCTCATTCTTCATGTATATTCCCTCTCAACTTTGGTAGTTTGTCACCTGCATCCAAATATATACCAATACTAGTGGAAATAATTAGTAATAAAGCCTATCACTAAGTTGAATACCATATTTTATTCTATTATATGCAAGTATTGATAGTCAGATATTATAATTTAAGGACCGTCAACAAATATATATATATCACATATAAATTCATTATATTTCAACTGTAACAAAAAAGTGAAAAATCTGACCATTTTAAGAGTAAAAATCTGTCAGAATTTTATTTTTTTAGGACTAAAATATAATTTCATTGATAGGTGTAATACTATTTAAAGTATGTGTCCAATTTTTTTTCTATAACTTTCTGTGATATTTGCTAGTTGGTGTGCACGGATCAGTGTGCACGAGAAGCTTGTGTGCATAGGATATGTTCTCTCCCTACTTAACTCCAAGACTATTTAAATTCTATCAATGTTCCACATAAAAAAATCATCTAAAATTTTCTTTTATCCATGAATTTTATTTTTTGAAACTCCTATGTTTGCATCTTGGACACATCATAGGACGAGTTAGACTAGTAATTAAATTTTCGGGTTGTTACATTCACACTATTCTTTCATTTGGAATCAACGAATGGAGTGCTCCATGAGTATGAATTCGTGTATTGCGCATAGCAAAAATGATGGAAATTTTTCTAAACCTTTGATTTCATAGGAAATCCATAGGAATTTTAACATCTACTAGAATCTCTTTCTTGTTTAATTTTCCTTTGAACGGTCCAACACAAATCAATGTTTGCATCTCTAAATGAGCAGTGTAAACACAACTTTAGCAAAAAAAAAAGAAAATGTATTGGGTGTGATCGGCAGTGCTGGCTGCTGTAGCAGCTGCGGCTGCAAAAGCTAAAACGGCTGCAGCGGCAGCAACTGAAAAACAGTCACAGCCATAGCGGCTGCAGTAGCTAGCAGTTCCGATCAGCCTTATTACGCATAGTTACTAAATATAATATCATGTGTTTTACTCTATTCGGACTATTAATTCCTATGTTCCAAATACTATATATCATATTTTCTCTATTTTACATACGTAATCTTATACTATTCCCAATTTTTCTCTATTCCCATGGTTTTGCATTCGTACAATCCAAAAAAAGCCCTAACGATCACATTCTTAGAATATTTCCTGCCAAAAAAATGTTTTACATAAACATAGAACTAATAGAACTACTATATGACACCTTAAGATGCTACGTATTAAACGGCACGTGATACAGCCCCCAGCCCCACCCACTGTGCAACCCCCCACCCACGCTCCCAAGTCCCCACCCTGCCCCCACCAGGTCCAGAGTATGCATTAAAATTTAATTCACCGACGACCAATCTCGATCCCACCCCTGCGCCCCCTCCCCCCACTCCCATAGTCCAAGTAAATTTTTTTACTTGATGTTATCCAAATTCTCAGTAGTTATATATATATATATATATATATATATATATATATATATATTAAATTTGTTTGGTGCTCCATGGTGCCCGGGCACCATTGTTGAAATTGAGTATATACCCAATTCAAATGAGTATGAATCTTTTTCAGTTACTTAAGTATTAATATTGAGTTTGAATCTTTTTCAGTTACTTAAGTATTAATATTAACCATTTTACTAACTAGTTCAAAGCAAGTTTGAACTGAATTTGAACTTGTTTTTGTTAGATTTTGATTCTAGGTATATACCATCCATACATATAATTAGTTAGGTATATAATCATGGATTATGAAATAAAGTTAAATTTGAGTTGTTTTGTTGATAGGTATTGGTATGAATCGAATTATTATAACTAGGTATATACTCACAATTTGAAAATTTTGAGTGATTTTGTGCATTAGATACCATGGTGCCCGGGCACCATGGTGCCCCATATGAGTGTCCTATATATATATATAGAAAGAGAGTTAAAATTTAATTCACCGACGATCAATCTCGATCCTACCCTGTGCCCTCCCCCTACTCCCATAGTCCGAGTAAATTTTTTACTTGATGTTACTCAACTTTTCAGCATATATATACATGTGTTGTTCCCCCACCCCGTAACCAACCACATATCCCAATCCTATTTTTTTTCAGATATGAGAGAGAGGCAGTGGCATCGGCCGGTGGGAGGCGGATCCATCACGGCACGGCTGCGGACGCGGTGGCGACGGGCGACTACGGGTGCGACATCGGCGGGCGGGAGGCGCGGCGGTGCAACCTCCACCGCCGAGAGGCGGTGGGCGCTGCGTCAAGCGGATCAGGCACACCATGGTTGCAAGCACGCGGCGACAGACGACTGCGGGCGGGAGGCGACGAGGCGACGCATCCGGCAGCTGCTCCGCGCCCCACACACGCGGATCCAACTGCGGTGGGGCGTATCCGGCACAGATACGGACGATGCGACGTCGGATCCGGCGCGGATCCTCCACAGGTGACGGCGGTCGGGAGGCGAGGAGGTGGCAGGTCCGGCCGCCGCTCCGCCCCGATGCGCATGGCGCGACCTCCACCGTGGCAAGCTCGGACTTCGATGGATATGGAGGAGTGGCGGCGGCTACCTCCACGATGTGCCGTCGTCGATGTCCGGAGCAAGCTCTAACAAAAATTTAAGTTATGCTTATAGGTTGTTAGGATGTATATTTTGAGTAAAAATGCAATTCAGTAAAAATATTACTGAAAAGAACATAGCTCTAAAAAGTGAAAATGTCGACAGGACGAGAACCTTGACTAGCAACGAACTCGCTGGATGCACAGATGTCATTTGCGTAGTCGCTATGAGTGCACGAGCGCGGTGTGAATGGGATAGCAGAGCAGGGCATGTCGGTGGACTCCGGCGAATCCATGGCAAACAGGACGAAGAACTCACTGCATGTGACATTTAGCACTCACCTATACGAGGCTACAATTACGCAACCCACTTCTTTTTTTTTAATTCGATCACGCTGAAAAAAAGGTGTAACATCATTTTTTTTATCCGCACGGAGAATCTGGTTTTATTAGGAGGAATTGTCGCACGAAAAAAACCTCTTTTGGGGCACCTCGTCTAACCGTTTTTTCAATTAAAGCCGAATCAATACTCCCTACGATCACACATATTTTTTTATTAGAACTAAAAGTTATTTTTTAACTACGTATTTCAGACATTATAGTGTTTTTATAACTATAAGTTATTTTTTAACTATTAAATCCAACGATTATAACATCGTATAAATTTCTTAATTTAGTTTATAACTGTAATTACAAGATCTTACATCTACCAATTAAATTTTAACTATAAATTCAGTCCCCGTATAAGTGTTTTTACAACTTCATGTTTTTTTAACTAATAACACAAATATTTTTAACGTCAGTTATTATCACATCGATTCAAAGTTAGTAGTCCATATTTTGAGTTTACGTAACTCCAAGTTAGATAACTCACGTTGTAAAGTTAAATTTTAACTCCACAACGATATCATCTCAACCCACCAGGGCACCACCTAACTGTATCTAAGTTAAATTTTAACTCCACGGACAAGTTGGTTGCCTCGGTGGTGGGGGAAGTCGTGAGTAGCACTATGAAGTTTCGTAGCACGCAACGTCTGTGTGTCGCTTCACGTAGCGCCACCATACATAAACACGGTAAATTGATATGAAATCAGTTTTTTTATGCACTACTACAAAACACCACGTAGACCGACCTTGTAAGTGTTGCTTTGCTTAAAATCGGTACCTATGAAGCTTTATAAAATTAAGAATTGGTATCTGTAACCACTCATTTGTATTGGTTTATAAAAACCGGCAAAAATAGTCTCCCTAAGTCATATGTGCCGGTTATTATGACAAACCGGTAAATATAGACATCACATAGGCGCCGGTTTAAGTACGATGCCATAGGTATCAGTTTTTATCATGAACCGGTATATATGGGCATCATATGCTAGTTATTAATAAAAATCAGCACTTATGAGCCCATAGGTGTTGGCTTAAATTTAAACCGGCGCATATCATAACACAAATCATATATGTGTTTTTTATCTAAATTTTTCATATATAATCAGATAAAGATAAACTTTTATATCAAATTTGTACAACTCGGTGAGATCTACAAGTTTATAGTTGATGACTTTTCGATTTTAGGTAGTTTGGATGTCCAAAACTGTGTTACAAGGTCTCGGATATATTTGTGTAAGTGAATATTTAAAATTTATAAACGATATCGGATGGAGACAAAAGCTATATGAAAGTTGTAGATCTAGATGAGATATATAATTTTGTAGTTGACAAACATTTCGTTTGAGCTTAGCTATAGTCTGAAATATGGATTATAAGTTCGGATAACACTATTTTGAAATGAATAGCATTTGTTTTCAAGAAAACAAGTGTTTGTAGGTGAGATGGTAAAGAGGCTTTGGATAGACAGAGAGAGGATTTGAGTTCAAATCTTGCTTGACCCATGTGTATGAATATGGGTTATAAAATCATTTGACTTGTGTGGGTGGAAATGTATTGATAGAGGTGCCAAAGAAAAATACCAAATATTTTTTTTAATTTTTGAAGCACCTTAAAAAATAAAAAAAAATGGGTGTACCTTTATAGGTGCCGGTTCTAAACCTACAGTACTACTACATAGGTGCTGGTTCTTAAACCGGCACCAGTGACCATCAATGACTTTTGTAATTAGTGCGGTGTCGAATAAGTGTCAGCATCGGAACCGGCACCTATAGGCCCTACCTATGAGTTTTTTTTATAGTGAGGAGTGCTGATATCTAGCTATTGTGTTTTAAAATTATATCTAATAATCATACGGACATATAAGGATCTAAGTTACTATCGTCGTCTCATATTATAAGTTTTTTTTTGACTTATTTCTAAATTAGACATTTTAGATTTGATCACATTTATAAAAAAATAATAATATTTTCAGTTCAACTATGAAAATATATTCGGTGTTTGTTGCAATAAAACTAATTTCGTGCTATAAGTGTTGCTATATTTTTCTATGAACTTTAAAGAAGTTTAGAAAATTTAAAACGACTTATTATAATAGGAAATAGAGGAGTAATAATTTGGAACCACATGTGTAACCCACTGACCTACTCCATCCAACTTAAAAATGCATTCTTCTTTTCTTATCTAGTAACTGTATCTATCTAAGTATCTACTCCGTTTCATATTGTTTGTGTAAAATTATAATACTACAAATGAACTACTACTGTGGACCGATGAGTACCCAAATGAATAAAACTAGTATCCGTGTCAATGTTTAGAGAAACTACTTCTTCCATACCTTAGGCATATTGATCCGCAATGCGGCGGCCGCGGCGTTAGCGCGTTTGGGGAGCGCACTGTGTATTCAACATGTTTGCGGTCAACGGCGCCGAAATGCTACGTAGTTGGGTGGCCTTTGCTTGCGTAATTGCGTGGAAAAACTAAACTCAAGCCGGAAGGAAGCCCACGCAAGAAAAGGCCCAGTGCTGAGAAGTGACAACACGTAACGAATATTACTAACTACAGAAAAGGCTGGGCTAATTACAACTCCTAATTAACTTTTGTTTAGTGCAAATAAAATTATTATCTCTTCACCACCTAACCCTAATAACTCGCCACGACGACGCGGTCAATCGCGATCTCCCTTCTGTTATCCCCCTCTCGTCTCGATGTCGCCGCCGCCGCCGCCGCCGCCGCCGTGTCCTGCTGCGGCGTGCGACGACGGGTGGCTCTCCCTGTCCGTCTCGACGGTGTCGGGAGAGAGCAATCAAAAGCGCCTCAAGCGAGGAGGCGGAGGAGGTGGTGGAGGGGTCGGCGGCGGAGCGGTCGAGGATGATGGGTGCCCCCTCCACGACGAGGTCCTCCTCCTCGTGTTCGCGGAATGTTCGCTGGAGACAGACGATCTCGTCCGGTGCGCCGCCACCTGCAGGCGGTGGCGCCGCCTCGTCGCCGGCGACGCGGAGTACATCTGCCGCCGGAAGCCGCCCTCCCGCCGCTACGTCGGCGCCCTCGCCGTCGGCTTCGTACAGCAGAGGCGGCAGGAGAACTCGTCGTCTTCTTCGGGCGCGCCACCGCCACCACGGTTCATCCCGTTGCCCTCCTACTCCTCCAGGTTCGCCGGCGGAGGCGAGCTCGACAAGGTGTTCGACAGCGGCGTCTTGAGCAACTCCCGCCTCATCGCGTCGCGCAAGGGCCTCCTCGTCCTCGAGCTCCGCCGCTCCTCGCGCGCCGCCGCCGTCAGGCTCGTCGTGTGCAACCCCATGACCGGGGACATGGCCACCCTCCCCATCCTCGCCGGGAAGGACAGGCCCGGGCACTACGCGTGCGCGCTAATCACCTTCGACGACCACGAGGGCGCGCCGGATCGGCTCGGCTTCGTCCATGACCCCGCCGCGTTCCGCCTGCTCCTCGTCTACAAGCGCCGCAACTTCACGGCGTGCCGATCCTACTGGTCGGACACCAAGTCCTGGGATGCGGAGGGCAAGCTGTCCGGTGCCAAGATCGGCGGCAGGCGCCTCGGCGAGATGACCGGCGCGGTGGCCGTCCGCGGCTCCGTGTTCTGGCTGCTAAAGAACCTGCTGTTCGTCGTCCGCCTCGGCGCGCTGAAGGCTACCACCGAGACCTTCCCATCAAAATGGTGCAGCAAGCTCTGCTTCTGCTATGGCAGCCCGGTGCAGAACCGCCAGCTCGCCGTCACGCCGGACGGCCGGCTCTGCGCCGTGCAGGTGGACCGACACGTGACGAGCAACAACACCGTGAGGATCAACGTCATCTCCCGCCACGACGGCTACGGCCCGCCGACATGGGAGTGCGACAATGCGCGCGACGTGGAGCTCAACCGCGTGCTGCCCATGGCGAACGTGAGGAGGGTTTGCCTGAGGGGCGTGTGCGAGAGGAGCGGGGTCGTCTTCCTCGCCATCGGCACCGACTTGTACAACCAGCAGCCGGACCTGGCGCTCTACGCGCTGGACATGGACAAGAAGGAGGCACGGAAGGTGGCGGCGCCGCCGGGCCACTGCCGCCGGTTGTCGTCGAGCTTCTTCGGCTACGAGATGGACCGTGTGGCCTACCTCGCCTCCCTCTCCGGCGGCGAGTCCATTGCTAGCTGATTGGAACACCCGCAAAGTGAGGTAAGGAGAGGAATTTTGCTAAGATTTTACTGCTGCAAAGATTTTACTGCTGCAAACAGTTCTGTAGCTTGTCTGGAAAAAAGCACCAGGCATTACAAAACATAGTTGCATACACCATACTTTACAGTTTACTAAGTTTGGATCATATAAACATTCTAATCAGTTGATTTGCCATAGCCAGATTCTTTTTGAGTCACTAGCATTATCAGCAGGGTTTATGATGTTGCGGATTTAATTTGTGAAATGTGAATTGTGGTAGCTAAAGCCCGGAGATGGTTAGTGCGTAATATGTGTAACCAATCCATCATATACTGTTACATATCTTTTTTACCATCTTCTGAATTTATTGATGCGGCAGAGCGGTAGATAGACAAATGAATCAAACTAGAGATGAACAATACAAAGTGAAGCTATGTCAGTATGTGCTCTTCTGAATGGAGAGCAGGTCATGGCCTGATGGGTTGCCAATGCATATCTGCAAGATTCTGTTGTTGTGTTGCAATGCTGAATATCCTGGAGACTTTAATTATGATTGCCAACCAATGGATTGTTACCACACCGGGTATTGCTGAATGAATCGTGACCTTGCCTGAATTAATGATTGTTTTCAACCTTTTTTATAACCATTTAGATGGCATGTAAACAAGAAGAAGATGTCCCTGAGTGTTTACAATAGTCTCCCCAAACCATGCATTAGAAGCGTAGTTCTGCACTATTATAACAGTTCAGGTTATATAAACGCCTGAAAGTTCTAATCGATTTCTTTGATAAGTCCTTTCTTGTTCTTTTTTTCCTTTTGACCCACTACCATTGTGGCATAGCAGCAGCCAGCAGTGTTCTTGACACTGTTGCAGAGAGCAGAGTTATCAGTTGGTATTGTGAATCCTGACGGGATGGGTTGGCTTACCAGTCTTTAGTTGCCGATTGTATTGCAGCCATAACAACACAACCTTCTCTCTGATATGGTCTGATCTCTATGTAAATCTCTCACATTCGATGTCTTCTTTTTTTTTTTTTTTTGCATACCAGTTCTTTTTAAAAAAAGAGAAAAATCAGGACATATGTGTAATAATAGAAAAATGAGGACAGATATGTAGCTGGAGGTTCCAGGCATAGAAAAAAAAAAGAGAGTAAAGTCCATCACCGATCCCTGAAATTGTATCGTTGTGTCATCCCGGTCCCTAAAATTGTATCGCTGTGTCATCCCGGTCCCTAAACTCGCAAATCGACCGTTCAGGTCATCAAACTTGTTTGACCATGTCATTCCGGTCCCTAAACTTGCAGATCACTCGTTTAGGTCCTCCAACTTGGTCCTCCAACTTGTTCAGTTGTGTCACCCCGGTCCCTAAACTTGGATTTGAATATCATCTGGGTCAAATAGGACGGTCTAAAGACTTTATATTTAAAAATAATTCATAATTTTTTCATGTGAACTCTAATGAAGACAAACTTTATATCAAACTTGTAGCCCTCAACGCGATCTACAACTTTGTAGTTGATATTTTTTTTTATTTTAAGTCATTTTTTGTCCCAAAATGTAATTTTAAAATTAAAATTTCAAAATCTATAAAAATGCAACAATATTTTGGGACCCTAAACAGTTTTAATTCAAAAACTTTTCAACTACAAAGTTGTAGGTCGCGCCGAGGGCTATAATTTTGATATAAAGTTTGTCTTCATTAGGGTTCACATGAAAAAGTTATGAATTATTTTTTAATATCCCTTTTTAAACCGTCCTGTTTAGAGACCGGGGTGACACAACTGAACAAGTTGGAGGACCTAAACGAGTGATCTGCAAGTTTAGGGACCGGGATGACACAGTCAAACAAGTTTGAGGACTTGAACGGTTGATTTGCGAGTTTAGGGACCGGGATGACAAAGTGGTACAAGTTTAGGGACCGGTGATGGACTTTACTCAAAAAAAAGACTTGGGTGTTTCACTACATAAAGCAGGAGAGCGGACCCCATCGGCATCGTCTTTGGCTCTGAGGAGAGTGGCGGATCTAGATTCGGTGGCCCACTAACGGGATCCAAGCGGTCAGAAGGTGGCGTCGACAATTAGGGTGTCCAGCCACATATGCTCTCCCAGAGGCGGATTGGGGGGGTGGTGGAAGCAACATGAGTATCCCTGTCACAAGTCAGCCCCTTGTTCGTGCACCTACACCACAAATCTAGTACGCCGCTAGGATTGGCAGAACCGTCTCTCTTCTATCAAGCTATCTTCTTCCGATGGGTTTTCCCCCACTAGCAACTGTTTACGATAATGCCGGTTCCTAGTTACACAAGTCTTACAGAACCCATTTCTGTCGCTGCCTCTCTGCTCTGCTGGCCTCACCAGGGCCACGGGTCCCCCAGCTGCGTTGATGCTATCGGAGGCAGCTAATGTACAATAAAAAGTGCAGGCTCGACTCCGGCCAAATAATTTTTTTATTAGTAAAGTGTGACTAGATTTGTTATTTCTTTCAATGCATGCAATTCAATGGCAAACTAAAATCTTTTGTCGGCACAGAGTACACAAGTAAAGAAATTATTTGTTGATATGTCTGTCATGATGTGACCACAACTCCAGCTTTAGCACAACATTTAGGCATCAGAAGTGGCGCGCTGTAATCCAAGAATGACGGCAGCAGGTCGGCGCACCCCCAATCCCCCAGCGTTAATGGGGGCTCCAACCATTTGGCCAACCGATTCAAAGGAATCATGGGTAGATCTGACCCTGACTACCGCCATCTCGGGCTAATCATTACTACGGTGTTTTCATCATTAGTTAGGGTTTTCCACATCAACCTATAGGCTAGTATCATCTTGATTTCTATTCATGGTATGCTTACACCCACATCTCATTCATTCTTTAGATGGACAATATGGATTGTGGGTGTATGCCTATTGTCTTCCTCACGAAATGATCATCGTTGGGTAGCACATCCAAACAAGGTTGCAGGTCGGTTGTGGTGTTTATGGCCAATTATAGTTGTGCTAAGACTGGGAGGCATAGCTACATCACCTCGAAACAAGGGGACCATAGTACCGTGGAACTTTTATTAGCTGATGCTCTTCAAATACCCTTCCTCACCTCCGGGATTATGGTCCAAAATTAGCTGGTAGTACCTAGCAATGACAATTACCGTTTTCTTGTTGAAGGCATTGTTTTAGGAAAACCATTATGCTAGTCCAAGTATTGCTTCGGTGGATGATGTGGATGATTGGTTGTTGTTGTAGCTGGCCATGGCATGATATTTATTGTCTTGCCGTTCTTTCCTTTTCATGTTTAATAATCGTAGATATGTAGAGGCCGTGAATGGTCTTAAACTAATTGTATCATCTTGATGTAATTATCTCAGATCAATTAAACTTCCTCAATGTAAAAAAGAAATAGGTGATTCCACCATATACATCGGTTCACCAGCACCCAACACGTATCCTATCCTATATACTTAGGCAGCGTATCAGGTGAAAACCAGGTAAGCTGTGCAACCTTGGAAACTCTCTATCAAGACCACAGGATGCTCATCCAATGGCTAGGGACAGAGGTGGGTTTCTTTTGCATTTAACCGCCCGCCAATCCGAGCGCCCTTGCCTGGTTTTTTTTGCAAATCCACCCCCCCCCCAAGTCCCTAATCTGCCAGCGCACGCCGCCCACGATTCACCTCCGGCGCCTGCTCTTTGCCGCGATTCGCCGCCGCTCGCGCGCGACGTCCATTCTCTGTGCATATGTCTGTATCTGTTGTGAGGAACAAGTATATAGTACTGCATACATTGCCCTCATGACTGAATCATCATACATTGCCCAAGAAAAAGAGTTGAGCAAAGCAATACACTCAACGATTGAGATTTTCTGCAGTACAAAATCTCCTCTTTTTTCCTCCTTACAGCAGCAAAGTGAGTTGAATAACTAATGACTCCAGATCATTGGACCTCTTCTCAGCTTTGAGAAGTGTCTCAAGATGATGCTGGGTCCTGCAACATCTATATTGCCACTAGACACAACCTGCTTTTTTTTTTGTTCTATGCACATGCCCTGAAGATAACTGCAGAGAACAAACAGCAGCAGACATGCACTGAAGATAACAGCTGTTCTTGGCCGGGAAGGACGAGGTGTTCCTGCGGACGGTGAAGGAGCACTCCATGGGGCGGCGCGGCAAAGGGGCGACGGCGAATCGTGGCGAAGAGCGGGCGGCAACAAGAAAACGAAACGACGTTGGGCGGCGTGCGCTGGCGGATTAGGGCCTTAGGGGGTGGATTTGCAAAAAACCAGGAAAGGGCGCTGGGATTGGCGGATTAGGGCCTTAGGGGGTGGATTTGCAAAAAACCAGGAAAGGGCGCTGGGATTGGCGGGCGTTAAGTGTAAAAGTACCCCACCTATGTCACTAGCCATCGGATGAGCATCGTGTGGTCTTGATTGAGAGTTTCCAAGGTTGCACAGCTTACCTGGTTTTCACCTGATACGCTGCCATATACTTATAGTTCATCCCCAATAAGTGTAGTTAATGCTATTTCTCTCTTCTCTGATGAAGCCATATCATCCCAATTATTATTATCCTTTGGATGATAGATCTATGGTACAAATTATCTCTTCTTTCTTCTCTTATAAGACCATGCAATATCAATTATTGTGACCATGTGTAAATTATATAGAACATAGAAATTCTTTTTTTTGTTTTAAAAAACATATCGCAGTTTATTTGTTCATATTATACAACTTAATTTTCCGCAACAGTGCCAGCGGGTATTTATCTAGTATATCTATAAAATTTATCCCTACTAAATGTAGTTAATGTTAATTCTCTCTCCTTTCATGAAGCCACGTCACCTTAATTGTTTGTAACATTTGGATTATTTATCAAGGGTGCAATTGCATCTCTCTCCCCCAAAGCCATACCATACAACTCAATCATTTATAACCTTTATATAATTGATCAAGATAAAAAATATATAAACACATGAAAGAAAATCATATAATAAAAAATTTCACAACTCATATCTACTATTTTATCATATAATTATCCCGCAACAACATGCGGGATTTGTTGCGCATATGAGGCATTCCTTGCCTACCGTGACCCGTGTAGCGGACCAAAGTTGATAACCAACACATATGATGGTACCGCCTTATATATCATGTTTACAAAAAAGAACCAGCACATATATATAATAGCCTCCCAAGGGTCATGCGATGCCTTGTATGTGCAGGTTCAAAATGATAACTGGCACGAATGTCATATGTGGCACATTTGTGCTGGTTTTGTTAAACAAGTGACATATATCATTTTGTGTTGGTTTTGTTAAAAAAAAAGGGCGACATATATAGCACTGACAAACATAATTTGCAGCTCCATTCTTAGTTAAGCAGGTAAAATAGAGAGGAGCTCTATTGCTACTGGACCAGCTAGGGGAGAGGGAGATTTTGCTCCTTAGGTTCAAAATTCAATGGATATATGCCAATACAGGCATTAATTCACAAAAATTTACCACGCGAGTCACGGAGAGATTTTTCGAAACAAACTAACCCAATTCACTCCAATATGTCCCAAACTCATGTTTTGGTGTGTTCCAGTGAAAAACATCCCACCGACGTTTGCCAATATTGGCATTAAATGACAAAAGTTCATCGCGCGACTCACGGATTGATTTTTCAAAACGAACGCACACAATCCACTCCAATAGGTCCAAACCTCATGTTTTGGTGTTTTTTGAACCTTTTCGATTCGGTGAAAAACATCGCACCCACGTGTGTGTTAACAGTGAAATTTGGTAAGCCCGAAGTAGTCATCGGCTTAGAGTCAGCATCGGCTTTGAAGTCATGAGATTAGCCGATGAGAGTTGTCAAGTTGTCAGTTGTCGGATTCTTGCTATATTCGGTTAAGGAAATTGATCTACTAAAGGAAGCTTATCCAGAAGAGACCGAGTTCAAAGAGAATGCGGCATGGCAAGTTATCTATTAATTAGGAATAGTTTGTTAGTTTCCTTTTATCTTTAGGAAAGTGTGTTTAGTGTCCTATAAGGACTTTATCTTGCCTTTTATCTTTAGGAAAGTTTCTTTCTTGTCTGACAAGGACTTGTATCAACCCATCGGTATAAATATGTACACCCAGGGTCTATATAATCTATCGCTATGATCAATACAATTCGGTGCAACGCCACCCTTTCTACTTCTACTTTTGTTTTTACGTTCCGGCGGAACTTGGCACTCGACGCGGGGCTGCATCGTCTTCGATCTCCGGCGAAGGGATAAGTCCAATGTTCTGCCGGTCTAGGCAATTGTATCGTCTACGTCGGCGTCGTTCAAGGCTGCATCAGGACATTCGACCTCTTGGATTACTCTGGTTTGGATAATATTTTTGCCTGGCTATTTATCATATGTCTATGTTAATCTAGTCCTAGCATCTCAATTTAGCTCTATCGGCTGTCTCTCGCTTTAGGGTTTCTGCTGGTATCGACTAAATCGCCTCGCTAGATTAGATTAGCTTAGGCATCTACCACCCTGAAAATCAGTCAACGGCTTGATTGTCTAGATATTATGTTTCTTTTCATACTTAGTGCTGCATCAGTTAAGTTTGATCTACTAAGTCGTGCTTAGAACCATAATCTTTAGCCTGCTTCTTGATTGCCAATAAGGGTTTCATCGGGGTTTCAGCCGGTGAGTTATCTGGACGTTGCATCGGCTCATAAGGATTGCATATACATATAAGTTGGATTTAGCCGATGAAAACAAAGGTTTCACTGTTTAACCTTCGGATTGATGTTTATTTATCATATCATTGCTAGTCGATTGGTTTATACTGGATTATATTGTTATTTTATTACATCATCATCAGCCGATTGCCTTTATATCATTATCTACATTGGACATATAGCCGATTACTTAAACCCTATCGACATCGGCTGGTATCGGCATCGGCTATTATCGGCTATCGGCTGGAACTACTCCATCGGCTTGTCAGCCGATCGGCTGTTTTGATCTACTATTTGCATATCTTGTCAGTTGCAGGATCAAATTGACTGGCACGCCCGCATCTCATCAAGATTTGGACCTGCACAGGAGCTAATCAGATCTCCCAGGCCGGTGTGTTCGATTTTTTCGTCAACAGTGTGCCAATATTGACATTATATGTTTGTTGGTGCTCAGTTTGACCTGAGCCTCTCCCTATATCCTTCATTTATGGTGAATTTAGATGATATATTGAAATCTTGAGTTAAATCACTGATGTCCAAACAAGATGAGCGCAAAAATAGCAGAATATTTGGCAACAAAGGTAAGCCAAAAAACCTTTATACATGGGAGTATTGACTATCAATGCTAGATTTACTGCAAGCTAGCATGATTACTGTGTTTTTTAAGAGAGTCATAATTATAATTTTTTTAAATAAAGGTATCAACCACCATTGGCAAGCCATATATTCATTCACCTATGCTATAGTTGCCCTTAGTTACGCAGATGATCCTCACTATTTAAGAGCATAGTAGAAAAATCGGACCTGTCATCGAACTGCTTGAGCCCTCGGTTCATCGGTTCACCGATTGGACTGCTGGGTCAACCAGTCTAATGCTGAACCAGAACCATCATGTTATACGCATAATTTTATCCAAACAAGGAGCTCAAGCTAGCTAGTGGTGATGGGAACATCCTTGCTATTGGCAACCAGGGAACGAATCCCCAAAAGAGCACTTTTTTTATCATTTTTAGGCAAATAAATGAACTTGGGCTGCTGGAAGCGAGGTGGGCCTTGGAAGGTCGGCCCATCTACTAGCCGACCCGCCAGTTTAGGATAGCCTAGGTCACCGGTTTTTCGCATAAACCATCCGGTTCACCGGGTTTATACCAGTTCATTTGCATGGGCGATCTTTGAAGCAAACCTACCCAGTGAGAGTACTGGTTCTAGTTTTTTCCGGTTCAATCGTTGGTCCGCCCAGTTATTTTACTATGTTTAAGAGGGACTTAAGATATATGGGCCTAACATATGTTCTAATATACCTAGTACAACTCCAAGTCATAGATATATAACTAACCAACTTTTTATACATATCTGATGCAACTATAAGTTTCATCCAAAATCAGGCTGGTGACAATGTGTCTTCATTCCATTCAATGCCAAGTAATACTGCTCCTCTGCAAAGGAGAAGTGGGGGCTTGAGACTCAGACAATTCCTGTGGCAACCTACATACGCGTTATTATCGACTGTATGATAAGGATGTATCGGCGGAAAGGATAGGTTGTTGTGGGAGTTGGTGACAGGATGATGTGGTGCTGAGATTAGCTAGAGCTCGGAGTAGAAAATGTCATTCTTGTCTATGTGCCAATATAATTAGCAATATGGAATGCAAATTGGTTAAAAAAGATATGAGCTTAAGGCAATGCCACTATGAAGTTGCATATTTCTAAAGTGGTAATTTCAGAGTGGCACCAATGAATTATTTTGTTCTATCTAGGATGGAACTCCGATATTGATACTTCATTCGCGGACAATGCGGCAGCACTAGGGCTAGAGCTTGTTGTGTTCCTAACATTCGCAAAAGTAAATGCCGGTTTCGATGGTGCAGCAAAATTGGTGGTGTCAATATCCTGAAGCATGACAAGGACACTCAGCATTGTCGGCCGGTCTGCCGGGTTCTCCTGGACACAGAGGAGCCCGATGTGGACACACTTGAGCAGCTCCATGTCCTGCAAACCCCGGCTACCGCTGAGCAGCAGCAACGTGTCAGTGATCTCCAGTGGTATCCCTTTCTGCCAATGATCCCATACCTGAAACATCACAAGGTTTAGTCCGTAGATTGATGAGTACTTTCAACATGAAAAATGCCATTACTTCAAGGAAATCATAGAACAATTGATCAATAGGACGCACATAGCTTAGTAGATTGCTAGATTCTTCGTCTGCGTCGAACACATCGGTATTCCTCCTTCCGGTCACAATCTCCAATACTAAGATACCAAAGCTGTAGACATCAACCTTGACTGACAGGTGCCCAAGCACTGCATACTCTGGTGCCATATAACCCCTGTATGCATTCGTTACAGTGTCAATGCCTAAAATGAGAAGCAATGTGACTATCTCCTAGCAGCTACATCTCAACGCAAGTTTCTATTCCTATTTATTCATAAAATTTTGTTCAATTATACTATAACCAACATATTATTGGATATATAGGTAACTTCCATGTGACTAAAGTTACTAATACATGAAACAAAGAGGATAAAACATTTACGGAATATACTTGACAATTTTCAAAATTCGCAAACATTGTCTTTATTGGTGCATCCCAGTTGGTTGTTTTTTCTCAAAGAACACTTCAATTTTTAAATTTAGCAAATACCTGGTTAAATTTAATCGAAAGTTTTTTAAACTTATCTTTTTGTTCAACATACTGAAAATATAAAAAATCAGAATTTTCTACCCACCGAGAAATGTTTTCAATACCGAAATAGTGTACCCTAGTAAGGAATGAAGGAATTTTTCACAATCGATCATTTGTTCTTACAGTGTCCCGACGACTTGGCTTGTGATACTTGTAGTTTTTGTTCCACTAAAGAGCCTCGCCAAGCCAAAGTCAGATATCTTTGGGTTCATGTTGGAGTCTAGCAGCACATTGCTAGCCTTGAGGTCACGATGTATGATCTTTATCTGGGAATCCTCGTGAAGATAGAGTAGGCCTCGTGCTGTCCCGTGTATGATCTGGTATCTCGTTTCCCAGCTTAATTGTTCTCGCTTCTGTGGGTCTGCTAGGTAAAAAAAAAAGTTCACGCATGCAAAACATGTTCAAAAATAATTCTTGTTTGAATTTTACTATGTTCATTAGAAAAAAATTTATCAAACCCTATATGTTTAGGAGATAAAATATGCACTTTTCAAGTCAAAAATAAATAGTTCGAAATTCAACGGTCATCAATGTTTTAAAAGTTTGACCGGACGTAGTAGTCCAAATGTCGAACATTTGTGACAGGAGGGACCCCATAGCAGAGAATAATAAGCTATAGTAATAGTTGTCAACTTAATGATGATTCTTGCAGCATAGAATAATAATTGTATAGTAAATGTATTGATAGTATGTGTATATGGTCTTACCAAAAAGGATAGTGTCGAGACTTCGATTTGGCAGGAATTCATACACGAGTAACTTTTCATCTCCCTTGATGCAAACACCTAGAAGCTTTGCAAGGTTGTTGTGCCGGAGTTTGGCAACCAACAAGAGCTCATTCCTCAGCTGTTCAAGGCCTTGTCCCGATGTCCTGTCAAGCCTTTTCACAGCGATTTCACCTACATCTGGCAAGAACCCCTGAAATTAATGGTTCATATCATATCAATAGACATTTCCATGGTAGTTTCATATCATATACTGTAACAAGATATGTAAACCTTGTATACTGCTCCAAATCCACCATGTCCAAGCTTGTTGTGTTCTGCAAAATTAGCTGTTGCCTTTCTTATTATTGCCAGATCAAATAGAAGTGAGCCTGAGTCAACATCTTTGTCAGCAGCATCTGCATTATAATTAAAAACACATTACATTCTAGATAGGCATGAATTATGAATATGTCGATGTTCAAACATTGTCTTCGCGCTTTGTAGTTTTATCATAATATTTTGTATGTGCGTCATGGACAACTTACTTTTTCTGGTTACCCAATCAAAGCACACAGGTGGCTCCACAGGACTCTAGAACAACACTCTAGGCCTATATCTTAGTGGGCCTGTCCTAACCAAGATATTAAACTTACAAAACTTAAAAACTAGCTTCTGCCTTTTATGTTGTCCTACCCCATAACCAAAATCAAATGGCCGGACTAAACCGATTGCATGTAACACAACAGTGTCTGCACAATTCATATATGACCTAACTTCTAGTATCACTTATGTTAGCATGACTGGCTCAAGTCACTATCACCATGAGTAGGTCCCCGCGACATGGGAACAAAACTTCTAGTTTCAAGGCTTCAGCCTCAATGGGCATGTATCCAACTAGAGCCACAACCAAGGTTCTATACATACACAACCACTCTTGGACCATTTGAACCATGTTGTTAACTAAAAAAAAAATATGTGGTGACCAAACTGGCCGCCGAGTGGTATGTTGAACTGCACACCAGATTGTTCAGCTCATCATTTAGGTTGGACTTTTGGAAATCCACGTTCATTTTTGTGTTTATGCGTTGTGGATAATGTCTAATGGTTTGTGTATGTTACATGTACTACATTTGTGCTAGTTTTAATTAAGTTGGGAAGAGTACTTATGCATGGAAAACGGTCCTATGTGTAGGCTTTGCTTGGAACATATAGAGCGTGGGCACCGATACGGATCGGATTTAGACTCAAAGATAGTTGAGGTCTACTAGGTTAAGCATATCACGCAGGATGCTCAATCTTGAATACGGTGCAGATGAAGGAGATGTTTCTGTATTGCATATATGAGAAATGTGTGTATTATGGAAAATTTGGATATGGATTGGAATATATGTGTGGAAACTTGCTAATAGGATATCCTGATAGAGATGTAATTTTCAAGGCTTAATTCCTTATAGTCTGATTAGGTATATATAAACACTATACAACGAGAATACATAGTTGCTAGGGTTTACTCCATGCATGTTTGACTACTATAGTGGATTCACCTTGTAAACATCTTGATATGATAAATATTATCTTCCCACAATAAGAAGTACTGCTCTTTCATATCTTTTTATTTTTGCTCAGTATTGTGTAAATTGTTGATTTTGTGTTATAGTACAAATTTGATTGATTTGATCCAACCAAAACATATCTAGGATGCAGTTAAGTTAAATAAGTTAATTCTCCATTGTTTAGGAGTCATCATGATTTTAGATTTTGGTTTAGATTGATCATGTTTTTATGACGTACGTAGCAGTAGTTTCCAGGCTGTGAACTAGCTTTGGAGTTCTTAAGTTGGTGACTTTTTATGTTTTGTCGTTTTTATCTGTCTAATGGCAGTTTTTATTTGTCTATTGTAACAATTCGCCAGCCCTATGCTTGATGTAGCTTGTTGGACTCGATGAAGATCCATATATTTTCAGTTATGCTCCACTATAATCTGTACCCCATGATGTACTAAGTCCATGGATGGACCTCAGTTGGACAAGGCAATTAGGACTTGGGAGATCTATCTATCTGTCTGTCTGTCTGTCTGTCTATCTATCTATCTATCTAATCTAATTTGGCTCAGCTTGTTGCAATTTGGTTGACCATGTATTTTTTTTGTTAATCATTTCCAATAGAAATTGCAGAAGAAATCACCAGAAGATGCATGTTGCTTACACAAAACACTCAAACTCAACTCACATTGTTTTGCTTGTAATTTTTTCCAGAGGTAAATGATGAACAGAGACAGAAGGATGACTAAAGCACCAAGGACAGCTCCAACAACTGCTGCTGCATTTTCGGGGCTGCTTGTCCTCTTTCCTGCAGTTAAGTGTAACGCCACGTTATGTCTGGACAATCAGAGCAAACCCACGCTAGACATTGGATTCTTTTTTAAAGTGAAACACACTAACATGACTAGCTAAAAACCACCTGCCATATACTCCATCCGTTTCAAAATAACTTATAATGGATGCTATTCATTTTGAAACTTCAACCACTAGTCTTTTCCCAAAAAAAAATTACAAATACTAAAATAATATCATACTGCCACAGTACATTGCATTCTTAAAGAATATGGGTAGTGGATATCCGCAAGGCGTACATATCCGACTATATATAAGAGGCGGACTGCATTCATATAATATAAGATAAAGTAATACTCGGTTGTCATGTTACCTTTTATCCCAAGGTGGAGTATAGGGTCCAAGCTAAATGCTACCATATTATTATATACAGATAAGATAATTAAAGTTGTATTCGCCTAGACTTTCTACTTGTAACCTTGCCCCCAACCTATATAAGGCACGCAGAGAGTCCCCTCAAAGGGCACATCGACATAAACAATCCGCAAGATCACCATGAGCAATACATCCGGCAGATAAAATCCATCGAAACATGTATAAACCCTTATCTTCCACATCCATCCACTTTTAAGTCTCGTGCGCTACCTCTTTTATTATTACTGAATCAGAGCTGTTTGGACCAGTGGTTTAATTGTATTGGCTGTTGGTCGTCTTTTTAAAACTCCATCTAGTCAAAAATACTTGATGTTTTGTTTATAATATTTGAGATGTAACTGAGCCCGTAACTATAATTTATATTAGAATTAGCTTAAAATGTTTCAATATGTTTATAGGATTACGGTAGAATTTTCCAAAGCAAATCTACACCCATTTATTTGTTTCAAAACTAAGTATACATTTAAGTTATTGATGGTTCTTCCAAAAGTTTGAGCAGATATATTATATTCAAAATTTGAAGTATTTGTGACTGGAGAGAGTATATTTATACCATGATCCGGCCAGTGACAAGAAAGCCATGGAAGGAAATTAAACTAGTATCATTTTTCTTGAAAAAGGAACTACCTATATATAACTTTTAACATAAAAGTTATCTAAAAACTTTCAGATATAATTATAACGAATCAGACACCGTTCTGTCCAAATTGGTTGTACTACGAAATGTCTCATCCGATGCTATGCTACTTTATTATGGGACAAAGGGGTAGAAAACAAAAACAACATTACTGTTCTCGAGATTATGTGAAAAGTGCAGGACGATGTGAGGTCTATCATAATTTTACACGAGGCGAAGTTCATACCATCCTCCGGAACAACTGGCGGCGCGACGAGCTTCACCGAAGGGTCGCCGTCGAAGAAGACGAAGGTCTCGTACCTAAGGTTGCACCACACCGCGTTGAACCTCCCTCCCATCTTTCCAGCGAACACCTTGGGCATGTCCACCCTGAGCGCCTCCAGGCACGCCCGGCACGCCGCCGCCGCCTGGTCGGGCGTGCACTGCACCACACCGTAGATGTTGTGCACCATGTCCTCCGTCGTCGACATGAAGCCGTCGCCGGAGGTCATCACCCCAGCGGCGTACCTCAACGTCGAGTTGTACGCCGCCCAGTCGGCCAGCGCGCCGGCGAGGTCCGCCACGAGCGCGTCGAAGTGGCCGGCGTCGGCGGTGATGCGGTCCGCGCTAGGGCTCCCGATCAGGACCTCCGTGTTGTCGGGCCTCGCCGTGAAGTCCACGTACGAGAACCGGGCGAGGCAGCGGTCGTAGAACACGGTCACGTCCATGTCGCCCCGGCACTCGTTGAAGGCGACGGCCGGCACGGCGGCGAGGCAGGACGCGCACCCGACGCGGTCGGTGTCGCCGCGGCAGAGCGCGAGGCCCCACGCCTCCGTGTCCGTGCCGCGCCCAGTGGTCGCGGTGGCGAAGCCGGTGGTAGTATTGGGTGTGCGGGCGGTCAGCGTGGCGAGGATGCTGTGGACGTTGGTGTCGTAGGTGGTGTTCGCGGCATAGGCGCTGCCGTTGTTGCATGACCAGTTCATGAGCTCCAGAGCGCGGCCATGGCGCGGGAGGGAGAAGAGGGACGCGAGAACCAGTGCTAATATCACCTTCGACGACAATAGCACGCGTGTAGCCATGGCGTCTGGGAAAATCGATCGAATAGAAGGAGAAGATGTGTGAAGCTGTGGACTTAATTATAGTGTTGTGCAACGGCCGGCCGGTTCAAGTCAACTGAGCTCCAAGTATACGCCAATGGGATGACACGAATACATTAATTTGATCAAGCCGATGTAAGTGTAAAAATTAGAGTAAGTCAATGCAGGTTATAGATTATTATATCAATAATTAGAGTAAGCTAGCTGATGTCAAGCGCTTTACTGCGGATGAAAAGTGCGTTAATTACTATAGAAATGGATGGATATATCTTGAAAATATTATAAAACATTATATGGAGAATAATGATTTGATATATTTGTTAGTGCGGATGATGATGTTGCATATTTGCATGTTGATCTTTAGATGTTAATAATTACTAGTGAGTTATTAGTGGGTGATGATATGATCTATTTGAATGAACTTTAGAATCATGTTGATATAAGGTAGAATCACTTTATATTATATAGCTGTGTAATATTATTATGAGAAATTGAGAATCATAGATACTACACCTTAATTAACAAAACCAATAGCAGTAGATCCATTGCCTGCAAGTATATAATTGGTATAAAAGTTGTCGCTGTTAATGATACACACTATATAGAACAGATCTATAAACACACAACTGTCTATATGTTAATAACATGTAGTTTTCATCTAGCCGCCTAAATAATTACTAATTAGCATGTTGTGTATACAAAATATAATAAATATAATCTATACAATGCCACTAAATAACTACTAATTAGCATGTTGTTTCATACACCAGGTGCCACTCATGTTGAGGTTGACAAGGAGACGGTAGATCATATATAGACCAACACAACATCCAGGTTGGTGAGACATTACAAATATATTGTTGACTTTAGGTAAAAATTAAATCACAGGACGCCCAATATAGTATGCATACATAGCCGCCAGCCGATCTGCCGTATCTTGTACTTCTTCAAAACACAAATCTTGTGGTTCACGCATTCATATATTAGCATGATCTTTGTACCTCTTATGTAAAGCTGTTGGCCACAATTATTTCCTCAATGTTCATATATGTATAGACAAATTTCCCTAGTTAATTTTGTGCGCGCACTATCATTGATATTGGCCAGCTGGTCAGATCAACACTTCGTAGTTTTGTCTATTAATTTGTGAACTTCTCAGGTGCGATATGCTACTGTGTGTGGTACTATTATGCTGCCATCTCAAAGAGTTTACATCCAAACGTGCACAAAAAACTAACGAAAACAGTTTGAGATATACTCTACATTGCCATTTATTTTTTAAAAAAAGTTATTTTAGTAATTGTAAAGTTGGACCTAGTGCCAAGATCTCAACTAAATCATTCCTTCTTACCCTGAAATCCCAATCCAAGATTTTCAATTAAAAATCTCAGGATTTAAAATTTGAAATTCAAATTACCCATCTAAACTCCCAAATTTCCTTCAACGCATTATTTTGAATTTTAGATCAAAACTCCCAAATACCTCCTTTAAAATTTCCCCATAAATTTCCTAAACTCAGTTTGGAAATTTGAAAGCAAATTCAGATTTTCATTTCTAAATTTTCTTAATTTCGCTTCCTATCAGCATCTTCTTTTCCAAATTTATTCGAAATCCACATATATCAACACTCACTCAAATGAGCAGATGACCATATCCACTTTCTCCATTTATATTTATGATATTGATGAGAAATCAAATATTAAATTTAAGTTCGAATCCCCTTTGAATTCTTCCCTAGTTGTCCCATCCATTTCATTCTCCAAGAATTATTCAAATTCATCCAAAATTCAGACTTCATCCCAAATGTTAGAACTTCTCCAGTCAAGACACTCTTCCTTGACCTTCTGAAAAAATTGTGATTGAAATAAAAAGTTCGAATTAAAAATATCAATCCAAGTATTCAGAATAACCATCCAAATAAATCCCTAGGAATTGTGAAGCATCACAATTCATTCGGACCACGTTGTCTCCTCTCTAACATCTGAATCTGGCCCAGCCCATGGCACTTGGTTCTCCCTCCTACATCTGTGATTCTCCAATAGTTGTCATTTGAAAAGGAGTAGAAAAGGGAATCGAGTAGCTTTCTCCTGGTATCTTGGCCCCTGACAGCATGCTGCCGCCAAAATCACCGTGACCCTCGTAGGTCCTCTGCTGTCACATTCACCAGATTTGGTTGGGCTTCTCGAGGGACAATCAACTGCAACAAGAGACATGTAGTGGGAAGATCTTCTCGAGATCACAATAAGAGAAGAAGTGGAGGTCAGATGTAGCGATATCTCGGCCGCTGAAGAAACGTAGCCAGCGGCCACGGCAAAGAGGGAAGGGGATTCACCAAGGCCGACCAAGCTAGGGGTTGGAGTCGAGGAGTTCTATTAGGATCAGTTGAGCTCAAGGTGAAATAGGCGGCAACTGCCTGAGACGTGGAGAAAGACGGATCGGTGAGGAGAGGCTAGTACAGTGTCTGTAACACCCTAAAAATTTCGAATTTAAAATACGTAAACAAAAATTTGGAATAATCAAAAATCTTTTTCAAAATTTCTTCATGCTGGAATTTATTTGATTTTCTTTTCTTTTTCCTGTTCTGCCAGTGCCAAAATAATGAAAATTGGGAATATAATTCAATTATGGATTCAAAATAATAGTTATTAAAGAACCATGATTATGAAATATATCAATTAAGATAATATTTGCTAATAAAAGGAAATACTAATTGTTTTCCTAAAAAGCCTTTCATATGAATTATATTCCTTTAAAGAATTATTTTACAAATGAAAGGAATTAATAATTATTTACCAAAACCATTTTTGCAAACTCGATCTTTAAAGAATTAACTAAATCTTTTAGCAAAATTCTAATTTGGGTCTCTCAAGTTTCCTATTTTCTTCCTCCCTAGTCCAGCCCACTAAGCCGCCCAGCCGGCCGAGTTGGGTTTAGAGTATTTTTATTAAATCTCAAAAAATAAAAGTCGTACAAGAAAAAATCAAATTGGGTTTAGAGTATTTTTATTAAATTTACCATGCTCTAAAAGGCTTAAATAATTTTTGCTTAAATTTTCACAACACAATAACTATTCAAGCAAATAATCGGGAAATGGTCATTGTGTTCTGAAAATTAAAGCAAAAATTATATAAGCCTTTTAGAGCTTTGAAATGTTGATTTTTGTTTAAAGTTTCAGAACACATCAGCTCATCTTCAGAGGCGGCAATGACAACGCCGGCGGAGACAAAGCGAGACTCAATCAACAGTGCCAAAAAAATGATTTGATTCTACATTTATTTTCATTTTGCATCCCATTTCATCGGAGCAATTGATAGCCATGAACATTGATGTCTGTGCTGTTACCTGGCCACCTAAACCCAATGGTGAAGATAGCCAAGCACTTATGCCGCCACGGCCTCGGCATCATTCTCACGGTGATCGACCCACCGGACAATGACGCCACTTCGGTGTTTGGTCAATGCAATGGTGCACCTCGCTGCAGCTAATCCTTCCATCATGTTCCGCCTCCTGCTAGCGCAGTCTAGCCTCGATGTCAGCATGAACCCGGTCAAGCTACTTCAACTCGCTTCAGCTCGCCAACCCCTTGCTCCGGGAGGTCCTCTGCTCGCCACCCACCATCGATGCCCTCCTGATCGATATGTTCTGTATGGACACACTCGACACTGGAACCAAGCCCACCATCCCAACCTACTTGTTCTTCGCCTCTGTGGCCTGAGTCTTCACTATTGTTCTCTAGCTACCTTCCCGTGTTATTTCCCTTTCTTATCGTGCAAGTAGATGGGCAAGGTGATCGTTGAGCGAAGAGAAGTGTTGTGAGGGGGTACTTTACAAAACGTGAGTGGAGGAGGCGGACAGTTATTTGGGGAAAAAATCCATGCTTGAGAATTGGCCACTAGATCTTGATTAGAAGGCTCCGGGAGGTTGTGTGCATGAGTGCACAATTGCACATAAATGCCTGTGTGCATAGGAATGTGCAAGTTATATTAAATTATGTTGTAAGTACTTAAATGGTTAAGGTCAAGGATAATTGATTAATTCCAGGAATTTGTGATCTCTGTATGATCTCCTCCCCTAGGGCTGAGTTCTTTTATTTTAGAATCTCTGTGATGTATTAGACTATTAGTGAAAAAGAAACATCACAACTGTTCAGTTCCAATGTTCATTTGTTGTATAGCAGATCTGCAAATTGATCAGTGTTGACCAGTAAATGTTCCTTTCTTTCTGATTTCTCAATTTGGTTGTTGTGATGCAGAGAAACATCCAAACACAAATAAAAAGACGATGTTCATTTTTTTTTTTGCACTGCATCCTCTCTCAATGTTACTTTTTTACTAAATCTCTGAATGTTAATTTAAGAAATTTGTTACTGCCTTCCTTTGGTTCAGGATTTGCAGTGTTATACTAGGATTTGCATTTTTGTTAATTACTTGCACAACTAGGGTACAAATGATTTATGTGCAATATCAGGTCACATGTGCAAGTTACAAATATTTCTCATTTTTCTGATCATGTTTTTTGCTAATATTAAAATCTTGAGATTTGTAGTTTTGGAATATATATCCACATATACCTTTGTGAAATTGTAGCCTCTCTCAATTTTTATAGGTCCTAGAATAATCTATTGCTTTTGTTGTTTGATTTAGGATTAGAGTGTTAGCTTTGACATCAAAATCTCGATATTAAGTTCCAAAGAGTGATATGCAGTTCTAAAAATTCTAATTGATGCCTTTGTAATGGTAACTTTGGTCACTTTGTCAATGCATGTTTGGCCACTATGTGTTTGACGAAATGCCTGGGTGAGACATTCAACATTATCTTTTTTTTCTGGCAATATCTTAGCATCATAATTATTATTTTAAATTTGCTAACTCTACTTGTAATTTGTTTGTTAACATTCTCCCTATGATAGATAATAATTTTATCTCCTTTCTGCGTGTCTACTTATTTGCTCTTCACCAATCAGAGCATGCCTAAGTTACATCTGACGATTTTTCATGGCCTAGGTAGTATATAAAAGAGCACATTTTATATTGTAATTTTGTTTTTCTATCCAATTTTATACCTAATAAATCATCTATAAAATTTATTATTTGAACTATTTCCTTACAAAAAATATTTTCTTCATACACTAAAAGTATTTGAACTATTTTATTTCAAATATCATAGTTATAATGTTTCATGGACCTATTGGTATGTATGCTTGTACATATTTTCCTTAATTTCTTAAAATACACAATTTAATTATTGCTTGACAAGTATTGGTTCTTTAGACTTGTAATTTTGTCTTGAAACTAGCCCCCAAGTTGAGTACGCTTCAACCTAGTGGAGCTCAACCGTAGAGTTCCCTTGTTCATCCTCCCACATCTTTAAATAGCTTAGAACACTTGAGGATGATTTCGGTTTTTTTACATTGAAGTTAAGCCATTGATAGTTTTGCATTGTTATTGCCGGATCAACTATATCGCATGATTACTTGTCTTTCGAACCTCATCTTATACCTTTTACTAGTACTACGCCTTCGCTTTGCAATGGGACTGTGAGAGGCAGATGAATGGTTTTATAGGTTCAATTTTGGTGGGATGACATTTTTTTTAGGCGGGGTGGTTTTTTTACGTGGTGGTAAAGTACAATGGTGGAGGAGGAGGAGGAGAACTCCGCTTTTAAAGTAGTAGAGATTTTATCAATTCGAAACCTTCATCTAGCTATCTGAAATTTAGATTGCTTTTGGGTTGAAACCTTCATCTTGCTATTGGCTATTTAATCTTGTTCTTGTTTGTTTTTTATTCACTTGTTGGAATAAAATTAATCTACACTGGCAAGATCAATAATATTTAGAGAGGTGTATCGATTGCTAAGGCACAACGCAAACATTTCATATTGTTGTAGTGGGATCATGAATGTTTCTTGTCAAACATAGTTATCTCAACTTAACAAAAGATGGAGCCACCCTTGTTGGGCGCTACAACATGAATTATGAATTAGATTTATTCACATTTTAAAAAGTTGGCTGGCAATGAAGTCAAAGGCCTTTTATAAGACATTCTCAATGCCACCATGTCATCAATTAACCAAGCGAAAGATATAGTTCAAGTGTGACATGTTCTACATTCCAACTCGGCCACACATGAGACATGTGTATTCAAACTGTCGGTGTCATGCGCTGATAGACATGAGAAATCACGAGACAGGGATCAACCATGGTTTGGGTGCTGGCAGTTGTGTCCGGGTGTGCTCGCGAGCAAGAGATAACAAGCATGTATATAGGTTGAGGCCTCCTGAAGGATATATAACAACTCTACTCATGGTTTTCATCACTATTTGAGAAATTCGTACAAGCCTTGTGGAGCTCTTGAGCTAGCTTTGGGAGCCTAGTATCCTTCCTGAGTTCAGTGTCTAACCCCTTTTACAGGATCTAGGATGGGTTTTTATAACCTTCAATAGTTGGTTGTGTCTCCAATGAGAGACACAAAGCACTGTATACCATCATAAGCCTAGGGTAACTCCTATCAGGCTCAACGTTGGGCTACCTATAGTCTTCTCTCTCCCTTGTGAGTTTGAAAGGCAACATCTGAGAGAGATCAAGACCACATCTCTCAACATTAATGCTAAGAGGCAAGTTAAGGAAATCTGCAGTTCATGCGATGGACAAGTTTTGCAGCCTGCGCATCGCTTCCAAAGACGTTGTAATAACCTAAGATGGATACCCATCTATCTATTTTTGGTACGCGACCAGGCAACTTGGCCTATCTCATCCTACCAAGGGGCGCTCATGATACGTCACCTGTAGTGCAGGGTTCCGCCATCCTCCCTAGGTATGATTATGTGGAGAACTCTAGGAAGTGGTGATCTGGAACCACTTGACCCTACTGAACATGATACACATGGCAGCCCCCTATGTAGCTAGAGCAATGGGTCTCAGTGTAGAAGAATACCATGACCTGGTTCCTGGGCGGCTAGCCAGCATATATCATGCTCCAACATGGGGGATGTGTGACCATCGACCCGGGTTAATGACAAACTTGTTTGCAAAACCAAAACAATGTAAAACAGATTTTGACCAAGTAATTTGGGTGGTTATGGGAAAACAAACCTTGCATCTCCTTGAATGCGTATGGACCTGGTGGATCATGGCCACCAAAAGGGGGTGATACATAGTCCATATTCGAATATATTCAGTAATATGCTATGCAAATTGGTTTAAGATAAAAGGTAAAGCATATGTAAAAGGTATATAAGAAAATAAATGTACCTCTAGAGTGATATACTTCTAAGACCCAACTAAACAGCAGCATATCTCTACGTAGTTCAGAGTGGCATAAATGTAATTTTTATTCTATCTAGGAACAAACTCTGATATGGACACTTCATTTGTTGATAATGCGGCAACACCTTGGCTAGAACTTGTCGTGTTCCCACCATGCGCAAAGGTGAACGCAGGTTTTGATGGTGCAACAAAGCTATTGGTGCCAACATCATGAAGCATGACAAGAATGTCGAGCATTGTTGGCCGATCCACTGGGTTCTCTTGGACACAAAGGAGCCCGAAATGGACACATTTGAGCAGCTCCATATCCGATAGGCCGCGGCCATCACCAAGCAGTGATGCATCAGCAATTTCTAGTGGCGTCCCCTTCACCCAGTGGTCCCACACCTGAAATATTGCATGGTTATCAAGTCTTATTGCACGGAAAATGCCATTAGTTCTAGGAAATTGTATAACTCTTGCTAAATAGTAGGATAGGACATACATAGCTAAGCAGATTGTTAGATTCTTCCACTTCACCCGACACATCAGTGTTCCTTCTTCCTGTCACAATCTCCAGGACTAAAATTCCGAAGCTATATACATCTAACTTGACAGATACATGTCCAAGAACTGCATACTCTGGTGCCATATATCCTCTGCATGCATGCATTCCAGATTATGAATAAATTCTGAAATTCTGATACATAACCTTTATATTTTTATGTGCAAAATCTAACTAACTAAAATTAATTTCTTCTCAAGTTTCATAAGTTGACTACATATGTATATTCGAAACAATTTATGCGTTATAACCAGAGAGCAGCATGTAAGTAAGGAAAGAATTTGTCGGAGTCTCATCATTTTCTTACAGCGTCCCAACGACATGGTTTGTGATACTAGCAGTTTTAGTACCATCAAATAGCCTCGCCAAGCCAAAGTCGGAGATCTTTGGGTTCATGTTGGCATCTAACAATACATTGCTAGCCTTGAGGTCACGATGAATGATCTTTATCTGAGAATCCTCATGGAGGTAGAGCAGGCCGCGTGCTATCCCATGTATGATCTGATATCTTGTTTCCCAGTTTAATTGTCCTCGCTTCTCTGGATCTACCAAATACGAAATTTATTATTCATGAAAAGTATGTTCAGTTACTATCCACTACCCAATCATGCTACTAGTTGTCACTTGTCTGCATAATGGTAATTATTATAGCAAAGAATACTAACTAGTGTATCAGAGTGGAATGTAGTGATCAAGTTCGTGTATATGTTGTTACCAAAAAGGAAGGTGTCAAGGCTTCGATTTGGCAGGTACTCGTAAATGAGCAGCTTTTCCTCCCCCTTGATGCAAACACCTAGAAGCTTTGCAAGATTGTTGTGCCGGAGTTTGGCAACAAATAACAACTCATTTCTCAGTTGTTCAAGGCCTTGTCCTGATGTCTTGTCAAGCCTTTTCACAGCTATTTCACGTCCATCAGGCAAAAACCCCTAACATACATAAGTAATAATGTCAGATCATATCAGCAGATTTCTCATTTGTATTTTCATATCAACATCAGCAACAAGGTATATATACCTTGTATACTGCTCCAAAACCACCATGACCAAGCTTGTTATGTTCTGCAAAGCTAGCTGTTGCCTTTCTTAGTGTTGCCAGGTCAAAGAGAAGTGACCCTGAATAGATATCATTCTCATCGGTATCTGCATTATACACACACATTTTTTTCATCATCACCAGACATTACCATGAGTTAACATACAATAAATAAGTGAACGTCCACTCGGGTGATTAAAATCACTGTCCATTGATGTTCTAATCATTTTGTTCTAAGTTCACTCAGCTATTCTAGTTTCAGCTCTTTGGATAAATAAAAAATATTTTCCACATGCCTAATGCCCGGGAAATTCTTTTAATCACTAATGCACGAGTTGTTTTACTCTCCAATCCAAACTATGGGTGGCTCTTGGTTCAGTCGGTTGTGCTGCAACTGCGTACATAGAGTGGTCGAACCTATGGCTGTTTCTTATGTTGGCATTGACCATATGCGTTTTTGTTAGTCCTTAGTACATATTGAATAGAAAATGGAGAGGACTAGAAGAAGCATGTGGCTCACACTCACATTGTTTCGCTTGCAATTTCCTCCAGAGGTAAAAGGAGAGCAGAGACAGAAGTACAACTAGAGAAGCAAGGACAGACACAACAACAATTGCTGCATTTTTTGGGCGATTTCTCCTTTTTCCTGCATGCAGTTAAGTGCAATACATTATTACTACCTCAGAACAATAATACAATAATCATAGTTATATTCCCTCCGGTAATTAATATATAACGTTTTAATACTAATATTAGCGTGGTCAAGATGTAAGACCTATAATAAATAATAATTTTACAAAAATGGAAACGAATGCAAAGTTTACCCTCTAGCGGCGGTGGTGACAGTGACGGCGACGGCAATGGCGATGACGATGATCCAGGTGACGGCGACGCGGCGAGCCTCACCGTTGGGTCACCGTCGTAGAAGAGGAAGGTCTCGTACCTGAGGTTGCACCACACGGCGTCAAACCTCCCTCCTATCCTTCCAGCAAAAACCTTGGGCATGTCCACCCTGAGCGCCTCCAGGCACGCCCGGCACGCCGCCGCCGCCTGGTCCGGCGCGCACTGCACAAGCCCGTAGATGTTGTGCACCATGTCCTCCGTCGTCGACGTGAACCCGTCGCCGGAGGCCATCACCCCGGCGGCGTACCTCCGCGTCGAGTTGTAGGCCGCCCAGTCGGCCAGCGCGCCGGCGAGGCGGGCCACGAGCGCGTCGAAGCGGCCGGCGTCGACGGTGACCCGGTTCTCGCTGGGGCTCCCGATCAGGACCTCCGTGTTGTCGGGCCGCGCCGTGAAGTCCGCGTACGAGAACCGGGCGAGGCAGCGGTCGTAGAAGACGGCCACGTCCCTGTCGCCGCGGCACTCGCCGAAGGCGACGGCCGGCACAGCGGCGAGGCAGGATGCGCACCCGGCGCGGTCGGTGTCGCCGCGGCAGAGCGCGAGGCCCCAGACCGCGTCCGGGCCGCCACGCCCCGCCGACGCGGTGGCAAAGCGCGCGGTGGAGTTGGGCGTGATGGCGGACAGCGTGGCGAGCACGGCGCGGACGTTGCTGTGGTAGGTGGTGTTGGCGGCGTAGGAGCTGCCGTTGTTGCATGACCAGTTCATGAGCTCCAGAGCGCGGACATGGCGGGGCAGGGGAAGGAGATTTGCAAGCAGAACTAGTGGTAGTAGGGTCGGCCACAACACCACCAGCGCAGCCATGGCGTTTTCACTGATCGATCGGGTTCAAGGTGAACAGTATATGGACATTCTTATAGTCAGCAAAGCTACCACCAGCGGGATGACATCGTGACAAAGATACAGTTGACCGAGCCGGTGGATGGCTTTGAAATTTTGGCTCGAATTTCTGGATTTAATATATTTTGGATTTATGTTGGGTCCTGGCAGCAAGTGACACTGGCCAAATAATTCGAATTTAGTAAAATTTTGTTCAAAATTAAGTGAAAATATCTCCAATGTTTAGCCTAAAAAGTATATGTCTAATGTTAAAACTGTCTGAAAACTTGGTTTGGGATTTCCTAGAACTTTGTCCCCTCAACTTTTAATTTTTAATTCCGAATAGTAAAACCACTACTGATATAATAGTTAGGGCAAACAGGCCACGTTTGTTTCACATTTACTTTAATTTTATTTCATGGCTATATTTTAAATTACATGATAGATACACTCGCACACAACATTATATACGCAAAGTCATACCCACACACCCATAAATGTGTCTTCTATAACACACCATCCAAGAGTTAGATGACATGGTAGATGCACATGCACACAACACTAGACACGCGATGTCACACCCACACATCCATGAATACGTCTCCTAACACATGATTAAAGAGACGAAATCAGCAGCACAATCGTGATCTCACTAAAACACATATTACAATACAAATATTTTTATTGCGTGAATTAATGATTTAAAAAAATAGTCTGACTATAACACATATTACAATACAAATGTTTTTATTGCATTAATTAATAACTTAAGGAAAAAGTCCCAATACCCCATAGGTCCATTTAGCACCTAACATGTGCTTGTTAGCAGCCAATACTCAAATCTCAATAAACCAATATCCAATACAAGCAATGGAGATTGAGATTGAGCTGCAATTGTGTAAGTACTCTCAGGTTTAGCGGTGAAAATTGAAGTAGGAGATCTGCAATATTCTTTTGACAACATCTTCATTTGAGCTCATAATGGTGCTAAATATGTATGATGAGTTTTGGATGAGAGTATTCTTCAAAGAATAAGTATTTGCTTGCAAGACAACAAGTGTTAGCTAGGTAAGATGGTCAGTAGGCTTTGGGTGAAGAGAGAAATCTGAATTCAAATCTTGCAAATCACATACGTGTGAATATTACGTGAAAAATTTTATGAGTTGTGTGAACTGAAGTGTGACCATGTATAGCTACCTACCTAGTGAAATACAAAATAATTTTTTGGTCTATTTTTCACACCTAAAAATAAAAAACATTTACATCCCCTGTAGGTGTCGGTTGTAGACACCATTGGGAGTGTCTTATAAACCCCATGCGCTCAAATATTATGTATAAAATCTTTTGAGTTATGGGAACCGAAGTGTGACCGTGTATACATGACTAGCAAATAAAAAAAAGATTCAGCTTTTCACGCCTAAAAAATAAAAAAGGGTACACCCCTATTGTTATATGTGCCAGTTCTAGGTACCAATTCAGGTGTCACTGGTGCTTTTTGAAATCGGCGCCAGTAACTCCCCCATATTACTTACGATATATTCTTGTCGGTTTAAAAAATGGGGTTTAGAATCAGCACCATATAAAAATTCCTCTACTATAGTCATTATTGTACAATTAACTCACACATTATTTCTCTGCGCCTAAAGTTATCTTTTGTGTCCAGCTAGCAGTTATGGGAATCAAAGTGTGACCGTGCATACACTAGCAAAATACAAAATATTTTTTTGGCTTATTTTTCATGTCTAAAAAATGAAACTAAAAAAATAGGTACACCCCTATATAGGTGAGGGGTGCCAGCTCTAGAAACCAATTGAGGTGTCATTGGTGTTTGTTAAAATCGGCACCAATGATTACCCTTATTAGTTCCACTATATTTATGTCGTTTTAGAAAATCGGGTTTAGAATCAGCACCTTATAAAAATTCCTCCACTACAGTCACTCTTATACAATTAACTCACACATCATTTCTCCTGCGCCTGAAGTCTAGTGTCCAGCTAGCAATTAAACTAGTGAGCTGCTGATTGGATGGAATGGAAGTGTAAATGAAGCTTAGTAGTTTTATGTCTGAGTTGAAATGAAAATAGTAATGATGTGTGCTTTTTTACTATCATTTTAAATGGAAATGGAAAATGACTGACATAGTTCTTCATGACTTATTTCGACATAACCAGTGATTTTGTAGTCTTCGTAACCTGGACTTCCAGGTATCCAAATAGCCCTCGATAGTAGTTGATAAAACAATTTCAAAGGTAAGTTTCTTTTTTTGAAGGGAAGGGCAAAAACTTTGCCACTTTTATATTGATAGGGAATGAGTAAAAATAGATTCACAAAACAAGGGACTCAGATTATACAGGGTCCGGCAAAACAGCTGGCCCGCAAAAGAAGAGCAATACTGCCTACTTTCTTATAGGGATGATCTCTGTGAGCTTTACAACTCCCGCCACGACCCAGGTCCGTGTCTCCTCTTTTATTTTAGCGATGATGGTGGTAGGAGTGGAACCAAGTTGCCTGAAAATTCTAGCGTTTCTTTCGCACCAAAGTTCCTAAGCTATTAAAATGATTAACGACTTGAGAGAGTTTGTAGGACAGCCATGTTCTGCTGGCTGAGAATCTGTATATTAAAGCAACCATAACCCTATACCTTTTCAAGAGATATTTTAGTGTCTTTATAGTTTTAGTCCGTTTATACCAATATAACTCCTCCTGTTGGAACAGTTTAGCAGGTCATATTTTAAAGGGTTAAGGTCATTTTGTAGTAGTGTCTAGGCTTCGAAATCCGACAGCCGACTTCCGCGCACCATTGTCTTGTATTAATTGAAGTTGTGGACCTTTATCTATCATAGCAAAGTCAGTGCAGAATCTTGGACATATAGAACCAATTGTATACGGTTGAATACTTGAATTAGAACAACAGACCCCAGTCGTTGCTGCCACGCACTAAAGGTGATGCTGTAGACAGCCACAATAAGGACGAACAAAAAGTCGATCTTAATTAAGAGATAACATATGGCGAACACTATATAAATTCAGATGAGTAATTAACTTACTTTATTGGCACTATACGAATTTGTGAGGTGGATATAATTTGTGAGTTATAACATGCTCGTTCCAATACATGAATTTCTGTAGTCTGTATGAACTATGAACTATGCCGATAACAATTCATGTGGATAAATTCGTGAAGAGTGTGCCATGTATGCATATCCGTGTTCAATCAACCATAGAATAAAACATTGTTTGTAGAATAGAAAATATTTTATATAAAAAGATAGTAATAATGTGAGGATATAGACTGGAGACGGAAAAAATAAATAAAAATGAAGGAATTATTTGATATGACATATGCCATGTGCTTGTAAGCAGCCAACACCAAGATCTCAATAAACCAATATCCAGTATAAGCAATGGGATTGAACTGTAACGGTGTAAGCACTCTCAGGTTTAGCAGTGAAAATTAAAGTAGGAAATACAAGCTACTAGCAGAAGTACTTAGGAAGAAAAAGAAGAAGATTGATAAGTTCTAAGCCAGAAACATATCACCACTGCTGTTGCTGGTTCAATTATCTATTTCTTTTTTTTTTTACCATGAGCTTGCTTGTGTTTTGGCTAGTTGGATGGTTGAATAGACCCGTACCCATTTGAGCAGAGACAGGCTCGGGGTGGGATCCTAACAATGCTTTCCTCACGAGAAATGGTTTTTACTCCCGGTGATAGCAAACGGGATGAGCAAATTAGGACTAAAGATCGGTCGAGAGAATCAGTACTAAAGTTCCATAGCAAATGAAAAATATATGTGAGATATAGGATTCGAACTCAAGCTCTCCGACGAGCAAATTGGGACTAAAGATCGATCCAGAGAATCGGTACTAAAGTTCCATAGCAAATGAAAAATATATGTGAGATATAGGATTCGAACTCAAGCTCTCCCATCTCAACCCTCACGCGCGTAACCACCGTATCTACTACATACATCTAACTTGAATAGATATGTTTTTCATCTTTAGTCCGGGTTGGTATTATAAACCGGGACTAAAGATCAATTTTTATTTCCAGTTCCCCGCAAAAAAAAATTATTTCCGATTAATAACACCAACCGGACTATAAATTCTCAATTTTTAGTTTGGGTTGGTGTTACCAATCGAAACTAAAAATCAATTTTTAGTCAACACGGACTAAAAATGTTTCGAGGGACTTGAAACATCTCCAGTACCGGTTTTTAATCTAACTGGGACAGTTGTAATTTTGGGTACCACGAGAAAATATCTATTCTCCACTGGTGTCAGTTGTGTACATGGTCTCATAATCACCGTCTACCGCAGTAATTAAGCCAAGCTATCATATGGTATTTTTTGACCTTATTTCATACACACTGTATAAGTAAAGTTTGTGTATTAAAATGAACGTTTTACAAATAATCTATGTGCTAGATTACACACCTCACAAGTCCATATACTGCCGACACAACTGTGATGCGTGTATAATCTGCCGTACACACTGAATTTTGAAGTTACCACAAGAATTCTTTATCGCTGGTCCTTTAAATAAACGAAGAAAACCGTAGCGGCCGCTTGCAATTTATATATCTTTAAATGAACGAAAAGAACCGTGCTCCATTTAATCAAAGGAAATGACCTGCTGAAATTGCCCAACTTTGGAAAGCAAACATTCAATACTTTTTTAAGAGAAAAGGCTCCACGAGCCGGGATTTTTACTGAAAGCATGAACTTGGGGTTCGGTACACAATGCTGCCTAAACTAAACATTCAAATGACATATAGATAATGGAACTAACATTATAACATATGACTTGGCTAAACCATCGAAATAAGCAATATAGGTAGGTTAGTGCACCCATAAAGCAAGGAAATAATGGGATTAATATCGTTCTACAAAGTACAAGAAGTCAAGAACCCATCGACGACAAGAAAGAAAAAAAAATGTCATGGCTGCTAGTCTGCTACTGGGCCTTCATTTGCCTTCTCATGCAGCCACAAAGATGAAAACCGAAAGAAAAATAAAAAGAGAAGGCAAGAACAAACTCCTGTATACTCGGGAAACATCATACCCTTACATCGATCGAGGAAAAAAAAACAATCCTAAGCGTTATCATTCTTTTGTTTTTAGGGTGTTAGGGCTGTACATGATGATCTAAAAGTAAAAAAAAACAATGCACATAGTCCTGTTGATTTCGTGCATGATGTCTCTATGTTAGCATCAGTTCCCTCTCGTCAGTAACTTGCCTAGTTGCTCGTAAAGATCATGCTGCTCCTCGAACGTGAGATTTCTCAGTATCTGCATTACATAAATGCATTAAGGGTCAGGTTACATTTAATTCACAATGATATAATGCAAGTCGAAAGGAGTCAAAAGTACCTGCTCCAGGATTGTCTCAACAGATAAGTCCTGTACCATCACAAACGATTGGTAATAGATATAAGCAAACACAGCCATAACCATCTGCAAGATGTCAATGATTAGAACGTCAAATGAGATAAAACCATTCAGCCGTCGTGAGCTGTAATGTAAGAATGAAGAACATGATCTCAAGCTCAATAATATGGTACTTATGTTTTAACTCTAACAAAGACAAAATGAACAAAATCTTACAGTAAGTTGGAATCGCAGGAGAGCCCAAGTGATGAACAAAATAATGCCTAGTATTTTTTATGCAAGTAAAATTGCAGAACAGAGTAATTAATGATGATTTGATCAAACATGGAAAGCATTGCACAGAGCCCAAGAGTATATACTACGAGAGCACTAACAGGTATACGGAGGTTTACTCATCTGAAAGACACCATTATAAACAGCCTTTAGAAAAAAATTAACTTAAAAAGTAACTTACTTGACAATCCATCCTGTCAGTAAATCCACCATGGCCAGGTATGCTATCACCAAAATCCTGAAAAGTATACACTGAATAAGATTTCGATATTGAAATATTTTTTTTCCAAAAGATAATAGATGCGTACCTTGAATTTGAAAGCTCTTTTAAAACCACTAGCGAAAAACCCTCCAAATGGTGCTATTATTGAAGCAAACAAGCCAAGAGCTAAGGCATGCCACTGAATAGGCATAATTGCCACTTCTCGCCAAGGGATCTGCAAAATAGAAAGGATGACAAAAAGGCTGGATGGCACAAGGACTAGAAGACATGGAATGAGAACTCCGGTTCATTTATAAGAAACATCAAAATGCTTTCTTACCCATCCTGGTAAATCATAACTTTCTGGTGTAAATATAGGGCCAGGATCACAATGAAGCCATCCAGTCGACAAATCCTGTAGATAACAGGATTAACAAAGATTGAAGTAGATTCCAACCTTGCTTCGAAAAATATAAAATTGCATCTACATTACTGAGAGGCTTAGAACCAAGTAATAGAACTGAAAATTTTGCACTTCTGTTCCATACCACAGAGTGAGCTAATTTTTTTGCAGAAATACCACTACTGTCACCAAGGCTAATGGCGTCCATACTGGACATATTCCCCTTCCGCATCGACTAACTTCTTCCACTCCACTGAGTCACCAAGCCCACCACCACCACCCACATCTTGCCCAATTCCTCCCATGCCCACTACAATGCCTCAGAATATATTACATTTTACACCGCCCAACCAATCCCAACCTGATGCAGATTCTACTCGGATTGAGATCAGGTGCAGTTGTTACTACAACTGCACAATAAGGACTGCAAGCAATCTAGACCATTTGTATTTTCATCCAACGGTCCAGATTCGTTGCTACAAAACACGTAAAACAATATATTTTTTGCTACAGTATACATGTGCTACAGTGATGAATTGATCTGAACCATTGATTTGTTATCATGCAGTGCTAGTGCAACTGCTTAAGCTGCAGTTACACTAGCAACTGCACCGGATCCCAATCCGATTCTACTCACAATGCCCGCCATGGGTAGCCAGGGTAACCCCTACAGCTAGCATGGTGTATCAAGTCGCTCATCTGCCACCACCTGCATCACCTTCCACCATCTGCAGCCATAAGCAGCAACAAGTGGCAGCGAGGGCTATCACAACAAGCAACAAGTGACATGATAGCAATGACATCTCTTCATTGCTCACACCTTACTGGTCAGTTTCTGAGTTATTGGTTGTTCTATTGCGTTGTTTTGCACAAGTTTCTCGGTCTTGAGCTGCGACAATTTTGTAATGCCTGTCTTTGGTATTAGTTTTCATTTTTTCAGTGGCCTACGGTTCTTGAGTTGCGACGATTCCGTTCAGTTAAGGACAGTTGCAGTTTGATCTGTGCTTGAAGGAAATGCATAACTGATTGGATGGCAGGGAGAATGGAAATTACCATTTACCACCACAAAGAGGAAGGATAGGGAAGGGAGCTAGAGAATTTTGGTTACTCAGTTGTGTTCTTTTGGTCTGATTAGACTATACATTGAGACATAGGATATTTCAATCCTATCACATGGTCATGGTTACAGAAAAGAAATTATTTCAAACGAAAAATGCAACAGTAAGAGACAGTAGTGCTATTCATGAAAGATTTTGATCCTGCCTGTGCAAATTACAACAGTATGTATGCAATTCTCTTTGAGAAAAAGGCTAATCAATGACAAGGTAGGAGCTTTACCTTTCTGGGGCATGTTAACCACTGGAAATGACCCATGAAATTAGCAAGCTACAAAAGAAAACCAGCAATAAATTATTATCAATTGAACTGTTTCAGCACATCGACCATATTTAGATGTGAAAAATCCAAAAGGTACTATAAAAGATGCAGTGTGAAGTTGTGCCAGAAAATATTGTAGCATCAGTAATTCATTACACTTCACACTTAAGTGACTAATAAAATTTATTACAGAGTGTGCGCATATGCCTTCTGCTTTCAAGTTTCAAGAACTATGCCTGCACAGCATGATGAATCATGGCATTGCATCTTTTTTGTTCCAACACTGGTCATGATTTTGTAAACTAATATGACAAGCAGTATATCAATTATAGTAATGTGTGTTGGAGCATCTATCAAACCATAACCAGTATGTTTGAGACTTTGTTTATTTTTTTAAGAAACCATTTGAACAGAACCGATTGTTATCAGATGGTAGAAAAGATACTCAGAATTCTATTCTGAACGAGATACTGAATTAGTTACCAACAATGAGAAACTGAGACCTCTACGATTGAAGGATATATGGGTAGACAAGTGCTACTAACCACAAATGCAGAAAACATGGTAGTCACTGATGCACCTAGAAAGCCCTCCCAAGTTTTTTTTGGAGAGAGCTTAATTAAGGGTGTTTTCCCAAAGAAGAAGCCGAAGAAATATGCAGCAACATCGTTGATAGCGATCAAGGAAGCTGGTAGGAGGAACCTAAAATAAGCACCATTTTTATGTCAGCCTTGCATTTGTCACTTGGATATGCCAAAAGGCTGCATAAACAGCAGTATTGTAGTTCTGAAAGAGTGGAAGCACATAATTATTTCATGGCATGTTATCAGAAAATATAATTATAAATGGAATATCTATACTTATTTTTACTCAAAATGTTAGTAGTGGTGGTGGTCGTTCTGCCACACCACACCTTCCACTGACATTTGGACCCAATCTATACAAACACCACCACCACCGATCTGACAAATCGGTCCCATTAGTCAGCCCCTACCATCCAATGAGTCCTCTCCTGTTTCACTGCAGGCTCTCCCCAAATTTCAAAATCACCTACTTGTTCAATAAGCAAAATCATAAAAGCACTACTTGGACTAAATGTGTGCTTACTCGACATAATAAGGTAGAAACTCATTTATTTTTCCCGTTGCAACACACAGGCTATTAGTCCCACATGGAGAATTTAGACAGGTTAGGGCTAGCACATAAATACAATGTTACGACCATAGCACCTCCAGATTAAAACCTTTTACAAAAAACGAGACAATGTAAATTCCTGCCTGTATAGAACAGCTTGGAATGGTATGTATTTTGTAAGCTATGGTGTCACAGCTTCTTCTTGATACAAGTTACTTCGATGCTGCATTCAAATGAAATATGCTAAATTTTAAGCATGACAGGGTGTTTCTTCAGTACTCCTGCGTCCCATAATATAAGTGATTGAAGGATTCATATTCTGTCCCAATATACAATCGGATTTTTTTAGAGTATTGCATGTCTCATAAATCACCCCTCATTTAACTTTGTTCTCATCTTACCCCCAACGACCCTCCCACACCTCGCATGCCCTCATTTAATGAGGAACACTATAGTCTCTGTCCTTCGTCCATAGGCTATCGAAAGAAACCTAGTATCCCTTATATTATGGGACAAAGGTAGTATTAAATTATTAGAGCATTGTAATATCACTTTGATCCTTTAGTCTTAAAAACTCCTTAAACTAGTAGTATATTCGTATTCTGCTGCAAATCTCATGAAGGTCATTACATGAAATACATTTGTGAGCAGAACCACTAATGACTACAAATTGAAAATAGAAAAGGATATTCTAAGCCTACAGTACTAAGGCTGAAAATGCGCATTTTTATGATCCTAAAGATTAGAACATTCTGTCGGTTAGAGACTTTACCAAAATATTCCTTCATATATATTGGCCACAGTGAAAGATGACTGTGCAAATACCATCAATAGGATCATGTGAGTCCATGCATATTGACTGAATTGATACTTGTACGCCTTTTTCTTTAGAGTGAGAATAAACCATACAAACCCTGTATGACAGAAGTAATAACAAATTGATATATTGGCAGCACGTAGTTAAAATTTTATCAATGGTGCAATGGACTCATCTATATATCAATAAGTTTATGCATTTCCACTATACTAGTGAAATTATGACATGAAAAAAAAATATGTGCTATTTCCGCTATACCAGTGAACTCTAGCATTTCATCTGTAGGTATGACATGAAAATAATAGTGCATTTTAAGTACTCACAAGGCACAACCACCTAAAAACTTTGATTAAACATCTTTAATTCATCCCAAAACCAATCAGCTAACTGTGAAAACTAAGGTTTACAGTAGCCATGCAGTGTTCAACCATATCTAATTGTCATTAATATAACATGGCCAAACAATGAACTGTTGTTATTACCTGCTATATAAAGAAAGTAGCAAATAAACATTTGGTACTTGATCAAGCCACTCACAAGCTTGTACAATAACTTGTCTGAAGTCACCGTGTTGACAAGCTGCCGACTAAGGAAACGGCCATACGCAAAAAGCATCGCAGTGAAGAAGAAATGCCTGCAATTGTCACGAAGAAAACAAGAATCTGTAATGGCATGTAAACATTCAAATGTTCATAGTCAGAATTAACCATGCCATTTTTACCAGTTAAGTAGTCTGAACCCTGGAAGCTGCCTGTCCTCGTTGGCCTTCCTCAGCAGATTGAAGAGCTCACTCGCCATAAAGATTTGGATAACGACAACCATAGCCCATATGTAGAGATGTCCCATGTATATCAAAAACACAAATCCTGCCATCATCCAGAGTGAAGAATACGTGCGAATAAGCATTGACTTGTACTTGTTCTGGTCATTTAGCAGCAAATTAGCGCCATTGGTTTTGTTCACGTCAGATGGAGCCTGTAAAGAAAAAGTTCATGGAATTGTCCACCACTCACAAAATCAAGAAACATAAGGCCTCCAAGAATGAGATACATATCTCAACAGGGGAAATAAAAAATAAAAAATAAAAACTCACATCGCTGGAGCGCTTCCGCTGCCTCACACGGGCACCATGGGTCGGGCTTGGAGTTCCCGGGGTGACATCACCACCAGAGCCATTGTCCCTTTCAGCGGCGGATCTAACATGGGGCATGGGGAGGGTTGAGCTGAAACCCCCAAAAATATTTTTTACAAACTGCTATCAGTACGGGGGCGCAGAGAGAAATGAGAGCGGGGGTGTGCCGAGGAGTGCTCACCGGCGGAAGCAGCAGGACGGTGGCGGCGGCGGCGGCGGCGGCGCTGCTCGCACGCCGGGATGGGGATCGGCGGCTGGTCGGCGCGGGGGGCGAAGTCGCGAGGAGGGAGACGGGGAGATCGACCGACCAAAGGAGTCAGGGAGTCAGAGGCCTATTATGTTGGGCTCATGCCTCATGGATTGATATGCGTGAGTGGGCTTTCTGTAGCCCACTCACGGATATGTGTCTAATCACGAATTTCTGTAGGAACAATAGTGATTTTCATTTCCTTTTATAGTAGGGATAATAGTAATTCTCACAGAATAGAAAATCATACAAATCCATATCGATTGACAGTGAGGTATCTATCGGATTTTGAGAAAATAGTTTTACAGTAGATTTTATGATTTGAAATAGGCTTCCCAATAATTTAATTAGCTAGATTCCGTTGGGATTTAATTCTGAATATTTCATTTTTTAAGTGCATTTAATTTCGGTTAGCACTGGTAATAAAATATAAAAAGAAAAATTATGTGATCAAGCATAAAAAGGTTTTTGGTGGTTTGGAATTTTAGTTTGTATAATTCGGATTCAAGATTTTTATGGTACTACAGAGGCTTACCTCACAAGTCACGTAGTGTGGGTAAACCTCGGCTCAGCCCATCGAGAAGCGTTGACAAGTTAGCTCATCCTGGCTCGCTGCGCTTCCAGGTCACCGATTCAGCGCCTCAAGAAGTAGCCCATCGTTTGGCTGAATGAGAAAAAAGCGAAACAGCGTATTTATAAATTGAAAAGTAATTTGTGAGTAATAATCTAAGAGCATGTTTATTTTGATGCCATTTTCAACCATATTATTTTTTAAAAATAAAGTTGCTAAAAAAATATTTACGTTTAGTTTGTTGCCAAATTCAATCAATAAGTAAAAAATCTTACCAAAATTTTGGCAATATTATCATCTTACCAAAATTTTGGCATTGACAAAACTTGGTAAGGCTTATTTTGGCTACAATCTGAATAGACGCTAAAACCAAAGGCTGAAAATAAACTATGATGAAAAAAAAAACCTAAAACCAACTCCACATTTAAAATTGCAAATTTAATTTTTAGTTGATAAGCATCAGCATAAACAAAAAGCCGAGGCCTTCCTTCTCTCAGAAAAAAGTGCCTCCACCATCGTCATCACCTCTCTTGTTCACCCAAGGCTGCAGCCTCGCACCGTATGTCGTGTTCCCCTCATCGATCCTTCCTCATTGTCTTATCTGCTGCAGACTTTGTTCAGCTCAAGTAATGTTGGGTCGACAGTTGATGGGGCGATTTTGGCCCATGTCTATCCACAATATGCGATGAAGGCCAACCCGAAGTATAATGGTGTGTTTGGTTCATGGTTAAGGTTGGATGAAATATGACGGTCCATATTTTATTGGATATGGTGATCCAGTTTTTTGTTTGGTTGAATTAATATGACAATCCAATTTTTTATTTGGTTGCAGGGATGAATATGAATTTGGTGATTCATTTTTTTTTGTTTGATTAGAGGGAGTGGGATGAATGAAGGCTGCAGAGGCTACGTATTGATCCGTGGCCAACTGATCTGTGGCTATGAAACACAGTGGCTAGGCATTGTACAGATATGAACCATCTCTGAATTTACTGAAACCTATACCGTCTTCCTCAGTTCCTCTACTCTACTCTCTCTGAACCTCCATTTCTGTATCCTCTTCCTCCATTCTCTTTCATGTCGAGAAAGTTGGTAACAGACACGCCGGGGATGATTGTTGTGGTCGAGGAGCTCTATCTCACGTACAACACCACTTCGACCTCCGAATCTTCCACCACACTGTAAGCAATCAGCCCGACTCCCCTACCTAGTTGTTCTCTTCGACATCTATTAGACTGTTCGGAACATTATTTAGAGTTTGCTCAGAATGCTTGTGTTGAGATTATAGGCATATAATAATTCAATATATTCCATAAATAAATCATGACATTACAGATGTAAACTAGCATGAATACATCATTAGATCTACACATGTAAACTAAGCAGTAAAACATGAACAGATCAAATATGCGCAACATGTCGAGCACGTACTGAGGTAGCGGAAAGACCGGTTGCTCGGCAGGAACTATTCGCGGTTGCGTGCGTCGACGAAGGCGCGCAGCACACGAGCGGAGAGGAAGGCGAGCCGTCGCGGAGGAACGGCGAGCCGTCGCGCGAAGCGCTTCCTAAAAATCTTATTGCCGCCTTCTCCCGGTGCAGGATGTCGAAAGCAGAGGTTCCGGAGACCTGCTCTCCCGATCGCCGGTGTACGCCGGCGAGCGGGATGGAATAGTCTACGAGCGACAGCGCAGTACAGAGTAGGAGGCAAACCCTAAATTGATTTCGCGTGTGTCGCGTGAAGGCGGCAGCTCGGTTTATATAGAGATAGGTCGCTTGATCAGGGCGCCCGCGCGATCTCCACTCCGTGTAACCGAACCGGATAAGTCATACGTAACTTATCCGGACTCCACGCTGTTTTCACGCACCGAAATTTCCCGCAGCAAAACAAAACTGCAAAAGGAGGCTGCATCTGCGCAAGGGTATCCGGACTCCACGCCGTTTTCACGCACCGGAATTTCCCGCAGCAAAACAAAACTGCAAAAGGAGGCTGCATCTGCGCAAGGGTGAGGAGCCAATTTTGCGGACCATTCGACGTACATGCACGCGCGCCGCCTGCTAGGCCAGGGCAGGCGAGCGAGCGCGCGCGTGTGTTTCCCCTCTTCTCTCCACCACACATGCTTCAAGTGGCTAGGAGAGCATCCTCCCTTTTAAGGAAGTACCCTCTCCTAGAATAAGTAAGATGGTACTAAACTTCACATGCATGCTATCCTATGAGGTGGGCTTTTATGATTTTCTAAAGAATTAATTTTCGAATGGGCCTTAGCCCATCTATTAATTCCAACAGCTTGTTCAGAGTTAAGAGCGTGATAATTGTTGTACAGTACATGGAACCCATGATGACATGATCATCATGCATTCGGTAATGGTGGTCGAGGGAAGCATGACATCGAGGAACAGATTCACAAGAAGAAATTTCTCTGTGTATTTTCTGTAGAAATTTTTTGGTAGGCAAAAATGCTGAACATAGATGTAATTTTGATCTGAAAGAGAAACATAAGCTTTCATTTGATGTTGGTTCAGTGTCTGTTCTCAAAGCAGGCTAGAGGTGGAGCAACATCTGCCCGACAGGAGTTTTACCTTGCCTTTGATTTGGTGAAAACTCCAAATGTTTTCTCAAATGGGTGGAACGACTACACCATGGCCTTAATTTGCCTAATGAGCCAGTTCAAACGAGGAATTTATATTACTGATGAAGTAGCTCTTGTGTTTTTCATCTTCTTGTTGTTTTAGTATGTCAAATTTTTCATCTTCTTGTTCTTTTAACTAGGAAGGTGGCTTGCGCACATGCGTGGTCACTTATATTATTGAAAGGTAAGATTATTGTTCGTTCAAAAATTTTATCAAATAGATTAAGGGAAAACTAAAGTTAGGATAATGGTATTTGATAATAATTTAAGGGTTCTATTTTTCTTAAGGTATCTTAATTAAAAAACCATTCACAAACTTTTGAGTAGGAGATGGATTAAGTACTTACCACTTTTGAATCAAGTTTTTTCTCGAGTAAATAAGAAACTATTGCTAGTTAATTATAATACAATCCATCCATATACATTGTAGTATGTCCACAAATAAAAAATGCGAGAGCAAGATATTTAAAATTCTGGTGATTACATCGTAAAATGAAGGCGCATGATATAGTAAGAAAGGGAGGGAAGCGTATGCATAGAAAAAAAGAAGAAAGGGGAAAATGAAAAAAGGGAGGGGAAGTCTATGTACCCACGTACGTAGGTGCGCACCTATACCGTGGGAGCAGAGGTGGGACCTCATAGTATTTAGTTTTTTAATATTGAATATACCAATTTAAGAGAAAATCAAGTAACTTATACTTTGCTTTTTTTTCATAGAATTTCTAATATTTGCTCTAATTTATTAGAGCATCACGTGACAGCTCGAGAGCATTTTAAGAAATTTTAAAGGACTTAACACATGTAATTGGAATATTAACCATGTAATATATATGTATGGGGCATATGGTAATATTTGTTATAGCTTCGTCGATGTTTATATACATGTAGAGAGAAATTAATTATATGGCTAGCAAGCCATTAGATGTCTAATTAATAGCAATTAATTTTGACACCTAATTACAGTTGTTCATAGTAGCTCTTACATATTCATCTTATGACTTTGAGTATCCATTGATCCCTAATTTACTATTCATCAAGACTCGCATGAAAAAAAATATGTACTACTTAGGGTTTAGGACAACTGAAATTGATAAATTATATAATTTATGTGATAGCTATTTGAGGGTATAAATGAATGAATTGACTTCTAAAAGTTAAAAATGTTGTTTAAAAAAAGACAGCATTTAGAAACTTGGAAAGCATGCAAACGAAAACCCAAACTATGGAATCAGGAAAAAATAGGTCTTAAACTCCCTTGTCTTAGAAGAGTTATATTGATATTCGTTAATATTGTGCTCATATTTATAATATAAAGGTTTCTTTTACCTATACGAACAAACAGTACAAAATCCAAATACGACATAACACAATACATTATAATTATTCTGTAATCAACTCTCGGTTCAGCTTAAACGAAGCTAAGTGTTCCAAAAACACAACCCACGGTGCTTAATTCTTCTCTCGCTGTATCACACCTTTAATTTTCTTTTCATGTTATTAACAAAATTTATCATCTCCATATATGATTTGACATGTAGCAAAGCGGTAGCATTGCGGCGGTCGTGATCACCTTATGCCTCAGACACGACACTTCGTCACGCGTGCAAAAGGCAAATGTGCAGACATACATTGTGCAGCGGGCCAAAAAGGGAACTTTGGATGCTTTATTTATAAGCAAATAATAGATCCGATGATTTAAATAATGGGTCCACTGGTTTTAGTGTAAGTGTAAATTAGTTGATATAGATTTTAAATTGTTAATTTAATGGTACACAATATAATGTCGTAGACTTTATTTTGAAAAGTGCATTATTTGAGAATGATACTCCAATGTAATAAAAAATAGATCCAATGATTTAAATAATGGGTTCATCGGTTTAAGTGCACGTATAAATTAGTTAATATAGATCTTAAAGTGTTTATTTAATAGGTACACAATATAATTGTGTAAACTTTATTTTAAAATAGTGTATTATTTGAAAATAATAGTACAAAGTAATGAGTATGACAGTTTAAGTGGAAATTATCTTACACCCTTCGATTTCATTCTAATTGAAGTTTTGGACAATAACACGGTCTACAAAATATATCTTTGATCTTATTTTTCTATTATAATACATACAATAAATAAATATATATTTACTTTTATTATAGTGCTTTGAAAGACAAATCTATATATGTTGTTCTAGTTTCTTTAAACTAAATATTTTTAAAGTTATTGATAGTCAAAGTTATAAAAGTTAGACCTCAACCTTGTCCAAAAAGTCAATTATTATAGAACATGAGGGAGTACATTACTAATTTAATGGGTAACATATAATGGTGTAAATTTTATTTTCAATAACTGTATAATTAATTTAGTTACATGTGAGTTGTATGATGGTAGATTCTTTGTTAGTAAAATTATGATTATTTAAAAAATATATATCCATTATATAAATATAAAAAGAAGAAAAAAAGGGAAAAAAGAGAAGGAATGTACGTACGTATATCTACACATGTGCGGGAGAAAAGGAGAAGTGGGACCCCATAGTATTTGGTTTGTTTATTCTTAGAATTTCTATGATTTTCTCTAATTTATTAAAGCGTCAAGTGGTGGCTTGAGAGTGTTTGTAGGAAATTTAATAAACTTTTATATACCTACACATTCCGGGAAAAGAGGAAAGGTGGGACCCCATAGTATTTGGTTTGTTTATTCTTAGAATTTCTAGGATTTTCTCTAATTTATTAGAGCATCACGTGGTGGCTTGAGAGGGTTTATAGAAAGTTTAATGGACTTTTAGTATATATAGATAAATAGATATATTTTATTTTTTAAAAATTGTAGAAAATCCTGTTGATTTTCTTTCCAACTATGGTAGTACTTACACATGTTTCTTTGGCTTTATTTTCTTATATATATCGTACTAGTTATGTGCCCGTACGTTGTAACGGGAAAAATATTTTTTTAAGAAATTTTATGATTTATCGTTGATAAACACTCGATTCTATAATGCTTAGCAAAAGCGAGTAATATATGATTATACTGTTTTCTTTCTTTTTGCGTTGTTATCGGTTGAACTCCGTTCCCTGAAAATATCATGTTCCTCATAAAATGTGGCCTGTACTAAGCAAGCCAAGACCTAGTGCACTGAAATAACTACAGATTAGCACAAATCAGCTCTTTGCAATTTAGCTCCCTCAATCTTTTCCAATGTCTTGTAGGGAAATTTCCAATGTCTTGTAAGGAAACAAAATAAACACGATACTTATGTATATATATATATAAATTACAGTATCATATTCCAAATGGTCAGTTGACTGTCAAGTAGCACAAGGAACAAGAATGTTAACTTTAGAGTTCCATAATCCCTAAATAATACGTACATTGCCAGCAGAGAGTTCAGAAGTGAGTCCAGGAGGGAAAAATATTTCCCGCATCAACTAATTAGTTCTCCCAGTAAAGAAATCAACATATGGATTTACCCTGGAGTAATTTCTAAACTTAGATACAAAAATGCATAGAAGGGCCAGCCATTGCTGATTTGCGGGGGATAAAGATGGAGAGTGAAGAACATGGCATTTTCAACAGTTAGGGGATAGTGATTACTCTGTACCTTCAGGGCTTGGCTAGCTAAGATGATAAAGCTAATGTGTTGATCGTGAAAAGATTTAACATATTGATGAGCCCATGTAAGTGATTTTTTTTTACCTGTAGTCACCAAAATAAAGGTTACTCAAATTGCAAAAACAAAATTAGCATATTTTATGAATAAAAGAAATCCACAAGAAGTAAATTTCATATCCAATTGAAATAGTATGAATTATCAAAAATATGATGTAGCTATCTTGATTCTTGACTCTCCATATTGATCTCCGAAGAGAATGAATTTTACCTTATCAAATTTAAATTCCATATTGATATCAGATTGCCCAGTACAGTAAAGTGGTCAACAAGCAGCAGTCCCAAATGCAATGTTAATAGAAGGTCAGGTCATATTATCCTTGTAAAGGCCTTAGAAATTTCATGGCAAAAAAAAACGCCATTGAAATTGTCAATATGTGAAGGAATAGCAACAGATGGTATAAGTTCAGTACAATGAAAAGGAAAATGCAGAGCAGAACATCCTCTGACTAATAATGCCAAAAGGAGCCCCATCCCTCGTCCAGTTCTACAGAATGCGGACTATCAATAACCATTTCTTAACTGCTAAACGATTACTATGTTCCAAAAAATATAGTCAGTACTATTCGATGTGTGCATAATATAGGAGTGAATTATGGCAGATGAAAATTAGAAAATAGAGTTTACTATGCAAAGGTTGATACCTATCTGGTTTCCATTTAATTCAAAACCAAGGGAAATAGATGATCATACCTTGTGTTATAATTTCATTGAGAAGCTAGAAAAGCATCTGAACCCTGTACATGTATCAAGAGTTTAGATTAACTAAAGACAGTTTCCAGGATTATACATGACCACTAAGGTTCATTCTTTTAGACGTGTGGAAGACAACTTCACATCCTGCCAAATGATCAAGAATCATCAGCCTGAAAGGCTGAAACAGACATCGCAGGAGACATCACAAAATGGTGTTTATGAAGCTGTATAGTTGATTAATTATCAGTTCAGAAGTCAGAACAATTATTAGTTCATAATGTGACCACACTAAAACAATCTTGCCGCTACATGTTGGATACAATCTTCGCAGTTGGTTGGAGAAAATAATGATTTAAACAGGTTATAAAGCAGTCAGCTTCATACATCACTTCTAGGTATCTTTCAAAAAAATATTACTATTCAGATGGACAATAAGAGAATATCTATATGTGCGTAATACTACATGCATATATAGTTTCATGTCTAAATTCAGCCAAATTAAATGGAGCCGAAAATCACATTTCAGGCTTTTCGCACTGTTGAAGACAAGTCCCGCATGTGGGCATCATGGATAAAAATAAATGCCTGCATAAACAAACTATTTGTCTTGTCAGTAAGGTGATTTCGATTTTTTGTCATTAACGTGACAAATTGAAGAGATGCTTCAATTTGTATATTTCTGTAGGACACATGAATGTGAAGCACGTGAAGAAAAAATAATTGTTTTTATCCAATTTCTGCACACACATATGTTCCACAAACATTTCAATCAAATTCAACGGAAGTCTAGCATTTGATGTATTTTATGCAGAGGCAGATGAAAAATGTAGGATTTTAGAGAGAAAATACCTTATAATTCTTAACTTAACCTAACTTAATCAAGACAGAAGAGAAAAGATCTACACATTTTTATATGACAGGAAAAAAAATGCATATGGAGAAAATGCAAGCGGAGTGCGGTCCTAGCTGGTAACAATCCGTTGATTCATATAGTATGAGATGCAGGTGAGCCTGTCAGTTCTATCATCAGTTAGAAAATTATATGAGAATATACATGTCGGTTCTACAGTAAGAGAAAAACCGTCCAGAATAATCCTGATTAACCAGATACTATCCACCCGATAGCAAGGTTATGACTACGAGAAATAGTAATACTTGTGAAAAGCATTATAATTCTCTCCCAGTGGTTTAAACAGGCAGAAGAAAAATACTTTATGCCATCACATGATAATTCCTAGTGGTTTAAACATCCATGCACATTAGTCACCTGCCAAATCCTCCTGAACATAGTACACAAATTCATCTAATGGGATGCTGCCATTTGACAGAAAATATCTCCCCAGCAATCAGCTCAGCAGAAAAATCTGAGTTTGAGTTGCTAGCAAACGGACAGCATTGAATGAAAATACACTATCGACTTGCTTATAACAACTGTGCACTTAAATTACAATGTGCCAATCAGAAGAGTTGTTTGCTGTCACCACACCATTTCAATTCAGTTTTCAAAATTACTCTGAAATATGCAAATGGAAGAACCCTTTGTCAATCTCTAAGCAGGAGTCAGGAGCAAACAAACGGACAGGGACAGAACATCAAGACTGAAATCGAAACATGGTAAAAGCGTGAAAGGCATACATAAACCATTTCTTTCTCCATGTTTTCAGATGTTTAGAGAAAGGCAGACTCACCGTATCAATGCCAGAAAAACAATTCAGCAGATGCCAAGTGCATGTCCCTAAACTCCTGCTTGATTCCTCCTGATCTAGGTTTCCTGGGATTGAAAAATGGGATTTACATCTCGTGATCAACAATATACAGTACCTAGTTGGGGGCTTTGAACTGGGGACGGGGGAGCAGTAGTCCCGGTGACCTAGGCTAGGGATGAGGCAGCGATGGCCAGTTGGGGATCGGGCAGCGGCGACGGTGACCTAGCAGCGGGGATTCGGCGGCGATGTTGTGAGTTGTGCGGGCTGCGATGGCTGGTTGGGGATTGGGTAGCGGCGACGGCAATGGTGACCTAGACCTAGCAACCGGCGGAGGTAGCGGCGGCCTGGACGGTGGAGACCGGCGGAGGTGGCGGCGGTCGAGGGCGACGCGGGTCGCCGCGACGGCGGCGAGGAAGCGGCGCCTCGGCTGTGATGGGAAGGACCACGCGGGAGAGGGAGAAGACCGCGGCGTCCCCTTGGAGTCCATCGCGCGTCGACCTCCTGCTCCCGCGTCAGCGGTCGAGGGCGGCGCAGGACGCGGAGGTGCGGGTCTAGGGTTCGTCGGCGGATGAGGGCGGCGCGGGGCGCGGAGCGCCAGTCAGGTGTTTTTTTAAGTTGCGGAGGAGGACCGCGGGTCACGGTTGTTTTGTTTTTTTTCCGTTCAGGAGGAGGAGCGTGCACCTTTTTTTCTTCGCTCCGAACCTGTCGACTGTCGAGGTACGATTTTATATTGGATCGTGCGTCGTCTACGCTGACTTCACCATCACCACTACGTATTTTTTAAATAGTAAAGATAAAGATAAGTACATGTATATGGTCTTTTTTTTTTCTTGCGGCATAGTACGTAAGCTTTTTTTTCCTTTGAATCGTACGTAGTACAGACAGTTATATATTTCTTGTGTGAGAGGAAGGCATTATTTTTTAAGAGTAAATTGCACCCATGGTTCATCAACTTGGCAGATGAGTGCAATTTGGTGCAAGAACTTGAAAAATGAGCGTTCTAGTGCAACAACTTAGCAAATATGTGCAATTTAGTATAAGAATTTTATAAGTGATCGTATAAATGTAACAATTTGTAAGATATGTACGATTTTGATACAATAAACTAAAAAATTATGCGACAACTTAATTATTTGGAGCATTTTTTATATAGATTCAATTTAAGTAATTATTTTGACAATATACTAGTATGGATTTGTATAAGCATATTTATATTTTATTATAATAATTAATAACTTAAAGTTAGTTAAACTGGATGTAAAAATTATTATATTTCGGTTGATATTTGAGAAGGTAAAGAAAAAAAATCTTAAGGTAATTGGATGTAAACTTTACATGCAATATAATTATTAAAGGTTAAATTTAATATCTAAGGTAATATCCGTAGGATTACTATATAATGGCTTTATTGATATCGGGAAAAAAACTCACCTAACATATGACTAGTCAAGTTGATGCACCAAAATACAAATTGTCAAGTTTTTGTACTAGAGCGCGCCTACTTGTCAAATTGTTGCATTCGGACACTCAATTCTCAAGTTCTTACACTATATCGTACCCACCTGCCAAGTTGTTGTACCGTGGTTGCAATTTACTCATTTTTTAATAACAGATCTAATCTAATCGTAAAAAATATAGAGGCCACCAATTTAAATGAAAATCGACGGTGAGCTTAGATAGAGCTATGTGGCGATCTAGGAGCGTTGATAGGAGTGCCATATGGCGACTTAAGAGCATTTGTAGAAAATTTAATGGATTTTTAGTATATAATAGATAGATAGATATGTTTCTGACGATCAATCATCTCAGAGAAAGAAAAGACGTGTCATAATTCTTCAGGTTTGCACTCTTTTGACTAGCTGATACAAATATGAAGAACAGGATATGAAGAACAGGACTTACCAGTGATTATATGCTCATGCCTAGCTGCTTCCAGAAAGTTGCCAGAAGTAGTTAAATTGGTTTTATTTTTTGCACGACTATTTCTCTGATTTTTTTTTCAAATCTGGAATGTGAAATCTGAATCATTCTTGTGTATACTGATTCCTGAATATTATATAATCTGATTCTGAAAACTTGATCTTAAGATATGGAATATGCTATCTGGAAGCTGATCCTTCTCAAACAAGATGGTTTCACATCTCAAACAATACAGCAAAAGTTCTATATAGGCCTGGTTTAGTTTCTAACTTTTTTTTCAAACTTCTAACTTTTTCATTACATCAAAACTTTCCTACACACACAAACTTTTAACTTTTTCGTCATATCATTCCAATTTTAATTTTAGCGTGAACTAAACACACCTATATTTGGCTGCGGAGACCTCAACCCAGAAATATTTGAACTCAGTGAAACAATCACATTTTTTTTTTGGCCACCGGTCTCCCCTACCAACGAGTGATCCGTTTTTTCCGGTGGAGCTCCTCTGGCGATTGCTCGTCGCTGTTTCTGGTCATCGTCAGCATTCGTAGCGCCGCCGCCGTCGTCGGCTTCGTCGACGTCGGCTGTGGCCTTCATCACCGGTGTTTCTGCCGTTGCTAGGAGTTTTCACTGTAGCTATCTGGCAATGGAGAAACCATGAAGTTTTATGGCGGCGTCAGCAGGCGCCGGCGGATCACGTTGGCCCCGGGTTGGACTGCATCTTTGTCGCCGTCATCTAAGTCGCCATCCGTGGTTTCGTCCAAGGAAGATCGAGATGCTCAGGCACGTTTCAAGTTGGCAAAGATGGTGGAATTGGCGGCCTCCTCTGCTTCTCGGCCGAAAGCTATCCATGGGGCTTCTCGGGTGCAAAGCGCGGTTAGGAACGAGCTGGGATCTTCGTCAGGCTCTCGTTTTTCGGTTTTGCAGGATGTTAGTGAAGAACTTGACAACCTGGATACTTCCACTTTGGAGCCGGCAACAAAACAAAATACCCGCTGGCGGCTCTCACTCCTGCCATTCTCTCTCTCCCAACTAGACAAAAATCTGCTCTACGAATCATTAGGGCAGTCTCAACCCTCCATTTAGGATAGTGTCTATAGCATTAACTATATTGCCATGTAGTACTTTTACCTTATGTGGCACTATATTAATTAAGAGAGAGAGTGAAGAGAGGAAGAAACTGGGTCTCATGCAAGACACAGCTTCAACATGAGAACCTATGCACTAGACACTATCAAGTTTTGCATTGAGAGAAAATAGTGTCTTCACAATAGATGAAGAATAAATATAATTGGTAGAGAAGAGAGATGATATATTTATTAATGGCCCACTTTAAGAAACCATGGGTTGTAGAGTGTAGTTTCTATTGTGATGTCTTATTGACATGGCACCATAAACACTACTTATAAACACTATGGGTTAGAACTGCCCTTATAGCTCGTATCATTAATATTTTTCTCGTTGGATGTGCTAGAAGTACAACAAAGAATATCTCGGCTTTTTAGTTAAAACTTAAATTATCATATATACCAATCATGTTCGCCGCCAAGAGCCATTGATGGAGTAATCAAGGTAGCGATTCAGGGGCAATATATTGGCTCCGGGAATGGGCTCAACTACAAAGACATGATGATTATATCAAGTTAATAAAAGATGTGTATCGTAAACTTGAGTCGATGATCATACAGCTCTTTGCCAACTTCGGGTGGAGATTCTCCAATAGAATTCAGTAGTTGTGGTGTCTTTTACCTTAATTTTTTTAGTTTGCTTTTACTTTTGATTTTGTTACTTTGGCTACATACTCTATGTGTGAGTTTGCTTTTGTGTGAACTTTGTAATATTTGGCTGTAGCTCTTGAGTAAGGCCGTAATGTTTCATTTCATTATCTAAAAAAATCACATATTTTTAACACATCCATCACATTGTTCCTTTTCGCATATGTGTTTCAGTTTTTTTTTTCTGAAAATACATTGTACATCGATGGAACCATCTACATCAGCATCAGATGTTTTGCACAATAGAACAATCTCTTTACTGAATATTGGCAACGATGCATGTGAACTGATCAAAAACCATCTACATGAGCATCAAAGAATCAAAGAATTCATGCTTGATCTGAGATAATTACACTTGTGCAGCAACACACTACGGATCAATGCTCATGCAGCTCTACATATCCGTAGCGGAGGCACCGCGGCCACCGCCAGGGTGATGCGTCGCCGCGGCTCGACGACGGCGACGGGACGCCAGTTTTTCACCTTCTTCCCCGGCGCGTCGATCACCTGGATCATCCTCTGCTTCTTGGCGGACGCGGCATCCTCGTAGCCCACCTGGAGCTTGCGCTTCGCTGCCGCAAGCTTCGCCTCGTCCACGAGCGCCGGCGCCTCCTCGCGCTTGTTCGATGCCGTCTTCTTCGGCGGCGCCGTTGGCGCCGGCTTTTGAGCAGCCGGCGGCGTGTTTTCCTTCTTGGCGCGATCGGCCGCGGCGAGTGCAGAGGCAGTCTTGGTCGGCGGCGCCGGCGGCTTCCTGGTCAGGTGTTCGTCGACCAGCGCCTTCCAGTTCTTGTAGAGCGCGGTGGCGAGGTTGCGCACCTGCTCCGACGAGTGCTTCCTCAGGCCGCTGATCGTCTTGCCGATCTTGCTCGCCTCCAGCGTCTGGAACGTCATCGTCACGGTTTGCAGCGCGCGGAGCAACTCGACCACGGTCATCTGAGGAGATGGACGAGGCGAAGCTGGAGGCGGCGAGGAAGAATCTCAGGGAGCGTTACAGAGACGAGGAGACGGCCAAGAAGCAGAGGAAGATACAGGTGATCGACGCGCCGGGGAAGGCGAAGCAGCGCCCCGCCGTCGTCGAGCGGCGCGGCGTGGTCCGGCGCACGGTGGCGAGTCACGCTCCGGTGGCCGCTTTTGTCCGGACGTAGATGTTGTGGTGAATACTACTCCACTCTGCTTTGCTTTCTGTAGATGGATGATTTCTTTTGCAAGTTCAGTCGTCCTGAATGCATAGTAATTTTTTGATGTAATAATGTACAAACTTCAGGGTACTATGTATTACTAAGTCAGGTTATGTGAATTAAATACTAGCAAGGCTGATGTACTGAGCAAAATTCTGTTGTATGTGGTTTCAGAAAATTCAGAAGCAGCCCATATTGTGTATTAGAACTTCAGAGAATGTACATATGATCTGGGCAGACTCTGTGTATCCTGCATTTTTGCAAATATCTATCTGAGTATATCCCTAACTGGTTATTTGACTTATTTGGCGACAACCTGAGCATATATTTTGCTGAAATGCAAATACGTGAAGTAATAGTCAACCAGAGCTTTCGTGTGGCTATCATTAGCTTGTTCGTGCCAATGTATGTTTGCATGTTGCATGAACAGATTATACATTTTTTTGACAACCCGAATACTAACCTATGGATTTAATGGCATTTTGTACCTTCAAATCTCAGATCATGATAATTCATTTCTCTTTCTGTGTAATAAGAAGGCAGCTTCTGAAAATTCGGACAATTGGAACTGACGGCCGCTCAGGCTGTATGCCACCAGCCTAGCACTATCCACTATGATGTGTAGAGCGTTGTGTATCTTCACAAGCAGTAGTGTCCAGTAATTTTTGATGGTCTCGTCGTCTCGTCGGCACGAGGGATTAGCTATTGTTTTGTGGTGTAGAAACACGGGCTCGTAACAGTCATGCATCGTGTATATATGTAACGCGGCCAATGACAGAGGTTTTCAGATACTTCACAAAACACACATCAATAGAACGTATTAACGCCAATCAACTATGCTCCCGCTCTTTTCTCCAACAAGAGTTTAAGATTTTCGTGGCACGCTTTTTAACTGCTAAACGATGTGTTTCGTGTGAAAACTTTCTATATGAAAGTTGCTATAAAATATTATATTAATTTATTTTTCAAGTTTGTAATAATTAAAACTCAATCAATCATACGTTAATACCACCTCGTTTTGCGTAAAAAAACTTAATCTTTATCTTAGAGAGAAAAGAACACCATCAGAGATAAAAATTACTCTAGAGACATCAATCTTGAGCCACGCGTGCACACAACATTCTTTTTTCTTTGAGACTCGAAGGAGATGCATGTAAAAAGGAAATTTGAAGTCGATGCCAGCTTGAGCTGGACAATGAATTTTGGTCAGACAATAGATGTCCAACCGGTCTGAACTCCTGAGTCTAATATTGTATTTATTGTATTTTCTTATCTGAGGCCAGGGTTTATCGAGACTAATAAGACATGAAGAAGTCCTGCGGATGCAAAACCCCCGCCTTTAAATATTGGGGTCAAGTCCGATTGAAGGTTAAGGTTGCACCAATCAATCATCAAAATATATAAGGTTTGATGTATTTCAGGCTAAGGGTGCACCTTTTGTTTAGAGTTTGCAATTGATATATGATGTGACATACTTATTTTATACTGTACGTGTATCAAATGTCAAATGCCAAAACGTTAACCGATAGTTGCATCAAAAGATATTTCCAAAATCTCAATGGCACTTCTTTTTTCATAGGGAGTAGCTATACAACATTCGACAGTTTTTTAAATGAAAAACTTTCAATTGTAACTACTATGTAATTATAATGTAATTACATTATAACTACTACGTAACTACAATATAAGTGATCTGTAACTAAGATATAACTTTGAAAAAATTGATGGAGCAATTGGTTAGTTGAACGAGCATACAAGCTGCAGGTCTCGAGTTTGATCCTTGCCGCGAGCATCAGGTTTTTTTTTCCATTTTTTCCTCCACAGCACAAATCTCAAAGCATATCGGACGGTTAAAAATTCGACAGTTTTCACCCCTAAAAACTGTCGATAGTAGGATAGCAAATCCGATTTTCATATTGGTTGGATCATTAGAATCACCTAGTAATGAAAAACTAATTTTAGGAGAATACTTTTATTCTTTTACTCTTAGCCGTTTAATTGCAATTAAAAGTCAAGGTAAATAAAGAAATATAATAAAAAACCCATAAAATATTTTAAAATCGATTTTTCAAAATTTAAATTTGGCTGGAGCTACCCGAAATCATCCTATTACGTTTTTTTAACTCTTTTACCCTCCGTAGAACGGGAAACTGTTTTAAACACTCGGGTGGACGTCCACCCGTTTCTTAAATGCCATCTAAATGGTTATAAAAAATTTTCAAAAAAATTGACATGATAGGTTAATATGTAATATAACACTTGACAAACATGCAAGTTTAAATTCGACTTTTACAAGTTGTGACAAAAATAACAAATTTGACTATGAATATACATATACTAGTTAAAGTTTGATTTGTTATTTTTGCTACAACTTGTAGAAGTTAAATTTGAACTTGTATATTTGTGAACTTATCTTGTGATTTTTTTTTGGAATTTTTTCATAATTATTTAGGTGGCATATAAGAAACGGGTGGAAGGAACGGGTGGATGTCCACCGGAGAGATTATCCATCCTCTCCGTAGAACCCTATCAAATTGTCCACCTTCCCCAAACACCGCAGCCCCCCGACCCCGATTGATCGCACGTATCGCCGACGGCATTGGCCAAGAACTAGCAGCCGCGCAGCGGATGCAAAGCCTCTCCCGCTCCACCCTCCTCGGCCTCGTCCGCCGCCTTCGCTTGTCCTCCCCTCCATCCCCCGCGCCCCAACCGCGCCGCCTCCTCTTAACCGCCTCCGCGCCGCCGCCGCCGCCGCCGCCGACTGTCTGTTGTTCTCGTCCGGCGGTCTCGCCAGGGCGAGATGCTCGGACGATGGCGGTGGCCTTGGCGGCTTCTCCCGATCGATCCCTGGGCCGTGAATCCCGGTCTGGTTTCTTGTCCTGTTATGAGATAGATCTGCATTATTTTTTCTTCTGTTGGGTGGTTTCTGGTTCTCCGTGAATGAATGTGCGAGGGCCATGCGCGTCGTAGTGAGTTTTGGATTGGGTTCGTACGTAGCGTACTTCTAATTTGGGGGATTTTGTTTTAATCATGATTCATAAGGCTGTTCGCATTGTTCTGATTTTTTGGAGGCAAATTAAGAAAATGATTTAATTCCACACATGATCCTAACAAGAAGGAACTGAAATTAAACCAATTCAGGTAACCAAATCATGATGTCGAGTTCAAATTTAGGTAAATGACTGCGTTTTCATTTTGTTGTATCTTTCTCCCTCCGTCCTAGTCAAACTTTGATTAAGTTTATTGAAAAATTTAGCAACATCTAACATACCAAATAGTTTCATTAAATCTAACATTGAATATATTTTGATAATGTGTTTCTTTGTGTTGGAAATTCTACTATATTTTTCTATAAATTTGGTCAAACTTAAACAAGTTTGACAAGAAAAAAAAAAGTCTAAACCACTTATAATATGAAATGGAGGGAACAGTATATATGATTTGGTTGCTTTAGACTGAAGAGTTAGTTACTTCTGCTCTCTGTTAATAGATTTCGTCATGGATGGAGGAGTCTGACCAGCAGCTCTGAGGAAAAAGGAGCGCTGAAAGATGTACCGGCCGCTGCCATGCTGAAGAATAGAAATGATAACGAGAAGAAACGGAGTAGGAGGAGGAAGCCTGGAATAACCATCCTTAAGAATAGCGGACACCGTGATGGTTCTATATTTAAGGGCAACCGTGGCTGGAAAATAGACTTCCGTATTGCAAACCCTGATGAGAGTAAGTAGTTTAAATTTATGTATTTTCTTTTTGCGCTATTCATATTTTGGTATACTTCCTTATTAAGAGTTAAACTATGCACTATGATTTAGTGCCGTTCTGAAGGGAGTAGGCTTTACAGTATGTAGAAAATCACATGTGCACAAAAATCTCAGTCTGTGTTCAGCTAGGTGCTAGTTGGTCGATGACCCACTGACTAGGGACTAGTCCTACTAGTTGGTGACTAGTTGGCGGTTCCAATATGTTGAACAATAAACCACAGAAGCAGCTACCTTATTTGACAACATATCTTCAAACTATTGAGTACTGACAGTTGATGATTAAATAAAATATAAAACTTAGATTTGATAAACGGTGCGATGTGAAGGCGAGAGAGGGTGTGGCGGCAGTTGGCTGCTCCATACAGGGCCAAAGGAGGGAATTAAGGGACCGTCTTAACCCTAGGAACCATCCGCCCCCTCTTATCCTGCTTGTTTGGCCCAAAATTTTAGCATGTGCTACTTTTTTATTTCCTAGTTGGCCCATTGAACTGTCTAGTCACTGAATCATACTGACCGACTAATCGGTCGGTCTGACTGATTCACTGAATCAACGTGGGTTGGTTTCGACTACTAACTAGTCACCGATTAGCCAGCCTAGTTGGTTGACTAGGTGAACACTTGTTATGGGCATGGGCCTGGCCCATGCAACAGTTTAGGCATGATAAATTAGGAATAAGTCACATAAATATAGGAGATTACCTAGTTAGGAAAGAGATGAGGTCTATTAGAAAGTTAGAGATAGAGATTGGATTGGATTGGTTTATATAATACTAGAGACTAGTTCCTTAAGTGAGTCTGTCCTCCCTATATATAAAGGGACCCCATGTATTCTATTATCAATCAATCAATGAATCTCTAAAGTTAGCCCTAAGCCTGAGAGCCTCTTTTAGCTCAGCAGGGAGAAGCCCTTCCTCTGCTATTAGAGGGCGAGCGCACTATCCCCGGGTCTTAGGACCCTTATCCTAGCCAATCCATAACAACACTGATATCAGTTAATGTCGTGTATTCACATGCTGAAAATTTTTATGTCCCTCACGTTTAACACATGTCATCAGCTCATCAGTCATAGGAGAGGCACAGCTGCCATAGCAGCCCAAAGATGGCTTAGTAGTTAGTACTTCAGTGCAGAGTTTTGTGAAACATTTTGCCTTTCATACATGGGATTAAGTCAGTTTTTTCACTAGGCAATGGCTTTATTTATTTATGAACATAAGAAGGGGAAAGTGTAAACTACTGTTATTTCAATATTTCTCTTGTTCTGATTGCTTATTTAACTATGACTTAAATCTCTGGTGAAGCCCAGTTCGAGGCCATGATGCTGTCAGATCCTGGAGATTGCAAGCCAGATGAAATAGCATGTGTTATGCACGAACCATGTCCCATGCTGCAAATTTTTTCATTGAAATTGGCTAAAACTTCCATTGATCGTTTTCCAGTTGAGTTGTATGGATACATAGCAGTGCGGGATCTCATGGATCCACTGCGCAATTATGTTGTCCGTCGCAGCAGGGATGATACCATTGCCGTGAAGCCGGTAAGCATCTGCACTTATCTGCAATTATGTTAATGTACTTCATTCATTTTACAATATGTGCCAAAAACTAACAAGGTTATAAATAAAATGAAACATGCATATCATGACATATTACAACATTTAATCTCTTTTACATCCTTATGATTTGAACAGACAGTGGAATACTGGCAACACTTTTCCCTTTCCATTTTTAAGGCTGGATACAATTTTGCAACATTGTATTAAGTATGATATTGGACTCAGTCTGCACTCTTGATTTACTAACTAATTAGACAGAAAATCCATATGTGGTTGAGCAGTGGATATTCATATTACATAAAATTTTATGGTTTTACCTAGTTTTGTTTTGGTCTACTAAGTTATAACTGAAAAAACTCCACTATAGACTATAGTAGTGCAGCGATTATATCATGGAACCAGTTAAGGTGCTAGTTGTTTTAACAAAAGAAAATATCTATCGGAGTAAGGACAATAGAAAAACCTGTCATTTCCTCTCTACTCTAGCGGTCGTTTGGAGAAGATAGGGAGAAGAAATCCCTTGTTTTCCTCGCGTACACCTCCCGAACTGTTAAATGATGTTTTTTTTGTAAAAAAATTCTATAGAAAAGTTGTTTTAAAAAAATCACATTAATATTTTTTCAAGTTTGAAATAATTAATACTCAATTAATGATGTGCTAAGGGCCCACCTCATTTTGCGTATCTTCTCAATCTTCTCTTTTCCCCTCCTCTCAAACACAGCATATGATAAATGAGTTTGAATCATCACAATGTCTTTCCTCTTGTACCAGAAATATTGCACATACAGTTGAGTAATAGGGATTTGTAATAAAAAAATGAATAAATTATTGGGGAGAATATGTAATTACTTTCACACCCTTCGACACATAATAATGATTGATAATGCCGTGTTGTTGGCATTATTATCTGATCATAGAGGGTCTGTTTGGTTGCTCGCATCATTCTAGCCTGGCTCGTATGAGCCATCCAGGCTGATCCTAGCCTGAATGAATAGGTGCAAGGAAAGTTGTTTGGTTGACGTATCACTTGAGACGGGATTAAGTGAGATGTTGTTTGGTTAGATGCATGAGTGGTGAGTTTGGTTACCTCTTTTTGTTGGGGGTGAGTTTACCCCCTTTTCAATCTATAACTGGTTTTTAACATGATAAAATGCAGTATACTAGTGAAATCTATTGCATAGTTAACACGTAATCAGTTTTAAAAAAAAATTAACTAGTTGCTCTTCGGTGTATAATAAATGAACCGTAGTATCTTTCAGTGCTCAATACAGGATGCATATCTTTAACCGATTTGAGGAAAAAGAGGAAAAAAAGAAACAAAAAAAATTCTTAGCGCGTGGATGTCATCGTCTCCAACACTTCAACTGCCGGTAGAGGGGCCCTGCGGCACTGGTCTCCGCTCCCCTCCACTGCCGGTGCCGGTCACCGTTCCCCTTCCCCTCGGCCATGGCACCAATCTCCGCTCCCCTTCCCCTCCTCTGCCATGCTTTTTGTCGAACCCCTTTCCCACCCTCCACTTGTGGCCATCGGTGCTTAGATCCACTGCAGGCAGCAATCCGATGGCTGTAGAAGGGAGTGAAGAACGGCCATGGAAGATGGCCAGCCATGGAAGATGGCGCCAGCGACAAGAGGAGGAAGACGGTGGTGGCGACAGCGGTGGTGCTGCTCCAGTTTCCAGATCCGGTGTCATTCATCGAGCTCATCGTCCCTTCAACATAAGTGCAGTGTCCTCCGACGAGCTCCTTCGTCCTCCCCAGCCGGCAAACCTTCTGGATCTGCTCACGCATCCTCGAGGCAAAGGAGAGGGCCTCTAGAGGAGAGGAGAGAGGAAGAGGAGAAGCACGCTGCAAATGGAACCGGAGAGGTGAGCGGATTGCTCGTGGGTCACGCGCTCGCACTCGCGCCTGCATCCGCACAGCCAGGCTTAGGAGCGAAGCTCACTCCTCACGTTTCTGTTGGGCCTGGCTCGAGAGTGTATTTTGCATGTGTGGAACCAGGCTGAGATCTCCGTGCAGGCAACCAAACAGCTGGAATTTGCATGTGCGGGTGCGAGCCAAGTCCTATGCAGGGAACCAAACACACCCAGAGTGATCCATCTAAATGCTGCTAGGTGTCTAACAGGATACCTTGAACAATGCTCGAATTTCCTGTCAGATTTGGTAGTTCTGTTCTAAAGCAATCATTTAGTACAGGGATCTTGTCCAAGCCTTTCTCATGGCAAGTATAGTCATCCAGCAAATTGAAAGCAAAAGTACTGATCCTTAAAGGAAGTCAGCACCAAATTCATAATTAAATATGAGAAGCATAATAAAACCAGAATTGGTTGTTATGAAAATCAGAAAATTATGGAAAACAGAACGCAGGCCTTTTATTTTTCCGGCCTGAAGGCTACAAATTATTCTCATAAGGAAAATTTGAATCTGAGAATTGAATTCACCAGCAACTAGTGCAATATTGAACACATGTTTTACGAGGATTACAATAGGGAGCTCAGCAGAAATACTGCACTTCTGCTTCACACTTTCTAAATATATATGTACTGTAGTAACAGGTGGAAGAACAAGAAAGCAATTTTCGTTGCAAAAAAATCTTATCTGAGTCAAGTAAGGTAAACAATCCTTATCTGGATATACATCTGTGTAGAAAAATCGAAGTGATTTTTGAGTCATATATTTAATAGACGACCAATAAGAATGAATAGATGGATAAACCATGGAGACATTTCCATGGCCCCAGAGACTTGTGGTACTCAACAGGTCCTCACTCACATAACAAAGTTCTGAGCCCATAGAGAGTTGGATATTCCTCTTAACTGCATACCTTTACAATTGAAACATCATAAAGGAAGTATTTAGCTTTCGATATTTCTTACTTTGCTATGAAGAGCTACTAAAAATTTGTAATTATGTAGGGTTCTCTCATCGAAATGGCTGGACCCAAGCGTGGCATAAAATTCTGTTCATCTGCCCTAATTGAGTATGATATGAGAATCAAGACAGGAGAACAAGAAGAGGATGATATACAGCTGATTGACGGTGTATTAGGCATCTTTGATGATCCAAGCAAGCCATCGTGTAAACCGTTCAGAAGTCGCATTGATGGAGTTGGTGGTGCAGTTGACATCACCGTTGGACTGCTTCCCAGTGCAGTGGAGGCCACATTTGAAGTTGCCATATCAGAAGTCCAAAGTTGTTTGGATCTCACCGTGTGTTCTTATGCTGGTGGGTTAAACCAACAATTTAAGATCTTTCAGGGCACTATTGGTGAGTCGTGTGGCTTGAGAAGGTCCGTGGTTGCTGTAATGTTGGATGGTATGCTGCACCTGAGGTTCATAGCTCGGAGAAAAGGCTCTAAACGGGATCATGAAATCGCTTGTTCAATCAGAGCAAAGAAACATGGAAGTTCCACCCACCAGTTAAATACTGAGCTCGCTTCCTTCTTGGTCAAGGTGGATTGGTCGACATTGCCTATGTAAATTCCTTATCTTTTCTGTTATTCCTTAAATTTTTGTTAGAAGAGATAACCTGCTTCATCCCGTTAATGCATCTTCATCAATGGTGGATGTTTGAAATGACCATTTTAATTCCCATGAACGAATTAAACAGACCAGCAAAATTTGCTCAGTAGTCACTAGATTGTAGTTCTGATTCATGGTTAAGAGCCTAAGAATATGCTGGACTGAGCCCCATCTTATCGATTATGCTTATCAGTTAAAATTTAAATTTTCAACATTAAATTTGGAGTTGATTTTGGGTTTTTTTCCATTGTAGTTTATTTTTCAGTGTTTGCTTTCAGATCGTTAAGAATACATATAAAAGTTTTATTCACATTATTTTTTGTTTGTAAATATGCAAGCCAAATGATTAGGCTTCAATGTTTAGAGCACTATTAATATAATGTACTAATACTACAGATTTACTCGTAACAACCCCCCTCCCCCACCGCGCGCTTGGGGGGGGGGGGGGGGTGTGCAGAAAAGAACCTTTACTGAACTTGATGGAGATTAACAATAACTCTATCAATCTGAATTGAACAATATTTACTTAAGTCACTTGTTTTACGACCACCATGCTGACCTATAAAATAGGCCTAGTTCTTCGCAACTGATGAAGATTAGTATTAAATAAGGGTACACAAAATGAGGAAGCCACTCGCGTATGATTAAAATTTAGTTTAAGTTATTACAAACTTAAAAATAGATTTATTTGATATTTTAAGATAACTTCTGCATAAAAATTTTCGCACAAAATATACGTTTAGTAAAATCTGTATCTTAATCATATTAGAACGGGGCTGGCTTATTATGCATTTACCTCAAATAGGCAAAGCTCCAACAGAACTATTTAATCTTGAAACTTGCAAGCAAGAGATGCACAATGAGTTAGGCCAAGACATAAGAAATTGCGTGAAGTCAATAAAATGATGACCGAGCCGAGCGATTTCCAAGGCTGTAAAAAGAAATGAACTAGCAGCAACAAATCTGTAGCAAGAGTCAAGTGTGGTCCATCAGAACTAGTCAAACTCAGGTAGCCAATTGGCACGGACTGTGGTAAAAATAATGGGCTATTTTGGATTGATGCCAAAATGTGTCGTACCAATTGTTTGGCAATTCAAATAGTAGTTTGATTGATTTAGATTAAAGCCAAAGCATTGTCAATACCCATACCTAATTTGGTAGCACTCTAGAACTTTCTTCACTTTAAAAAGTATATTGGTAGCAAACCAAATACATATTATATAAACTCTACCCTATCAAAAAATTGGTAGTGCTAAAATTTGTCTAGATTTTGGCACTACCAATTAAATTGGTAGGGTAGAGAACCAAATAGACAATAATTCGCAATGCTCACCAATGGTTCTCATCATCTAACAATATGGATTTCAAATTCTATCTATGTAATTTGTTTTTGAAAGGGAAGTGTACTTTTAACCCAAGAGTGGACGTCTCCTCGTGTACCTTTACTTCTCAAATACTACGAAAGAACCTAAAAAGATCATTAGCGTCTACTGCTCCAAGAACTCCAATATATACCAATGTTTTGAGTGATCAGTAGAAGTTCAAACAAAACAATTGATATAATGAGCATCGTATAGCTACAAGATCTCCTGTGTGAGTGACTAGATGCACCTTGTTCGCTTTAAGCCTATTATGATGTGTGCTATATATATAGCTTAGCGATTATTACCCTCGAGGTGTAGATCGAGGTCCCATGACTTGTTTGAGTGTGTTATTTCGGTTTTTAATCGCTATGACCACTTTGGGATCCTACATGTCGCAGACGAGGCATACCACATGGACATTAACATGGTACCATCACTCATATACACTCATTGCCAATGGGCCAACATACATAGTTTTTTCCCTCCTTTTTTCTTTTTTCCTTCTCCTTCTCTCCTTCCGTGTTCCTCTCTCTCTCTCCCGCTTTCATGGTGCGCTGCAACAAGGAAGACTAAAGCGGTGCAAGTGTAGCCTTCTCGAGTAGTTCGGTTCAAGCCGGAGGTTGGCGTGCTCATCATGGTTGTCGCCGACGCATTGTCTTGGTGGTTGCCACCTACGTGGGCTTGAGAATGAGCTTCTTGCTCCCTCGACACAAGCTTGAGCTTGAGCTGCTCCCTCTCATTCCGGTCCATCACCAACGGCTAGATTCGATGAGCTTAACTTCAGATCTAGGGAGCTCAAGTCTTGATCCATCATCCGGAGAGGGAAGAGAAGCTCGAGATTGTCCCCGTGGCGTACCTAGGATTTTTTATGGGTGGTCCAAATTATATATCTCTTAAATGTTCTAAATACTAACAAGATTAGAAGTATAAATTCATTAAATGTGCATCTAAGTATAAGTTGACCGACTGTGCATCATAATATACTAATAAGGGGGCTAGGATTTTTTGTGGTCCCGGGACCACCCCATAGATCTGCTTATGATTGTCCCACCCTAGATCCATGTTGCCAAGCTTCTTGTTGTCCCCCGAGCTCAAGTGTTGGCAACCTTGTCCTTGTCTCTTGCTTCGAGTTGCTAAGATCGTCAACAAGGTGAACGGCAACGACCGCCGATGCAAGGTCGAACCGCCGCGCCTTCCACGTGGCCCATAAGGCTAGGTGCCACACCTCGGCCAGAGGTGGAGGTCCTGCACACTCCCTGGTGGCTGCACACTCCTCTCCCCACCGGAGCCGTACGTGAGCGTGGCCGTGCCCGGGAAGCGTGAGACGGGCTTGAGGAGGGAGGCGAGGACAGGAGCAGCGATAGTGCATGCTTCGGGGAGGACATGACGGTGAAGGTACCGACGCCATGCTAGCAGGTGAGTGGGGAACCAAAGGAGTGAAGGAGAAGGGAAAAAAAGAAAAAAAAGGGGAAAAATATCCTATGCCGTGCCCATTGCTAATGAGTGTAGATTAGTAATAGAGCCACATTAGCGTTCGTGTCTGTGGCATTTCACATAGCACCACATAGAATCTGAGAGAGGTTGCAGTCATTTGGGACTGGAATTACACATTCATATAAGTTACGGTAATTAGAATGTATTTTGAGAGTATAACGACCTAGATAACATATACGAACAAATTTAGGAACTGTCAATGAGTTGTATCCGAATACCATCTATTTCCCCAGAACTGGTATTCAAAGTCAAAACCGCATTATCAATATGACCATGCTGCCTATTGATTTTTATCAGAACCTTGCCATGTTTCACATTCCTGACACTTGTCACTTGGCAATGTGAATGTGAACATATACCTGATCACCGACACTATTACAATCGGGGTATCATATACTCCCTCCATTTTTCATTTGTTTTAATATATGATGTTCTAAGATGCGTTTGACCATTTATCTTATTAAAAAAATATGCAATTATCATTTATTTTATTATGATTTGATTTATCTTCAAATATTCTTTACTATGACTTATTTTTTTTAATATTCGCAAAAAAATGGTATTAGACGAATGATTAAATGTTAGTGAAAAAATCAACAACGTCGTATATTAAAAAAGACGTAAAGCATAGCTACCATTGAACATATGGCTAGTTTTAGAAAAGATGGCCTGGTCTCCATAGAAAAAAAAAAAGAGCTCGGTCTCTTGTGATTATTTTGGGACCGTTAGTTCCTGCAAGAATCATCTACTATCCCGAGCTCCCGACCTTGTACTTCATAACATTTGAATTTATATATATTGATTTGATCTAATTTGGGTATTGCTGCATGTAGTTAATTAGAACTTGTAAATGATCCTTGGATCATTCATCACAGGACAAGTACTGTCGGCAGAGAAATTAAGGCCGGATATATGGCGTTGGATTGATTGGATGAGGAAATTGACTGCATAGGTGTGTGAAAAAAAGGAGACCTAGATAGTTGATCCCATTGTAAGAAAAACTAGGAATTCCATGTTCCATGGGACAGAATTTTTTAAACTTTCATCATGGATTCAAGGGAACTTCGCTTTCCACACTTGTAGCATCTGCTTCCTGCATTGACTAAAGCCCACTTGATTTCATTAGTACCCTCTTGGAGAATAGACCCATCTTTGTAAACTCAGAAGCTCCAACCAGAGAACAGCATCACTTTGAGGGATAAGATCGCCTACTCTGAGTGGACCTGTGCTCGTTCATCCCAATATACTCGGCCACACTATCACACAAGTATAATATATAGTATCTCTAGCAAATGTAGACGTGGCAGGAGTGTTTGTTTCTAATATATATGAAGCACACATCATGTGAGAACATAGTATCAGCCCCAATTTTTTCGCTTTGTCGTTAATGCGAAATCTTTGTCATAATTAATATTTTTCGATGAATAATTAGCTTTGCAAATGAATTGATTAACGGAATTGGTATTTTGTGATAAACAATTGGCTTTACAAATGAGTTGATTAACAGGATTGGTTTGGAAATATGTATGAATGTTGGTGTGAGTGCGTGTGACTAATATGGGTCATGTTGTGATATCTGTGCACAGAAATAGTTGTTTTGTTTGATTGTGTGGTGTGAGGATTGAAACCATGCTTAGATACGTATCTGGTTGGGATACCATTTGAAAAGGTGATTAGAGTTAGCTTTTTTGGAGGTTAATTTCGGTCAGCGGTGCGACCGAGACAAGATTCAGCGAGGAATTGAGATCCAAATGATCAAGAACGCCGGATGATGAAGTTTTACAACAAGCTTTACAAGGTGTACGTGCAAGTTTGGTGTTTGCAAAGGAAATTGGTAGAGAAAAATTGAAGAAAACTAAATTGGGGAAAGAAGTGCTACATTACTCGAGGTGCTGTAGCGGAGGTACTGTGGCACGCAGTTCTTGGATGAATGTGGTATCGATGTATGCAGGTGTGCAGGTCCGGGCAACAGCAGTGGCGCCTATCGGCGAGAGCGGCTCGGTGACAGGCAGGCCAGGAGAGGCAGTCTGATCCGGAGTCGGATTGCTTGCGTGACTGAGATTTGTCTTGCATACATTTGCTTCATACGCTATTGAGAAGAGTAGGTTTATTTTATAGACCGGAGACTTTCTAAATTTTAAAGTAAAGAAAAGGCTCGTGATCGAAGTACCAACCACTAACTATGAGGAACCTTCTTTGTTTCATTAACTAAGAGGGAATTAACATCTTTCTTGAATGACTACCCTTGACAAAAGGGTACCATTGGTATCATAATTTACATGTAACGGGTATAGTTTTATGGTAAAAGTGTGATTCGTCCCATTAATAACTGAATTTGAAATAATATACTTAAGACGTCCTTAAGTTTTTCATATTCCAATGAAAACTTTAGTTCTTAGAAAGGATTTACTTCTTTTTCTCTCAATAGCATATTGAGGAAGAATATGCATTTTCGCGATTCGTAGCCAAAGACTAATTGAAATTGCATCCAAAAAACAAGTTGGATTTGAATTATGAGTACATAGTCGCGGAGCATAATTTTGCATTGGATTAAGGATTCTAATTTTTAAAATATGAGTAAAGGATCTATGGATGAAAATAAAAAAAATATTTCCAATCGTAACTAAATCTTCTTTTGTTAAAAAAGGAAATGGAAGCCAAATAGCTAAAAAAACGGTAGTTTTGGTTTACTAGAACCATCAGCATATTGTTTTAGCTCGGTGGAAACCCAATTCTTTTCCTCAGGATCTCTTAAATGAAATTAGGGAACAAAGTAATAATTAACTAGATTAGATAGTTTAGGCAAATTTCTATCTCCTACTCTTTAGGGATCATCTAGAAAGTAGTAGAGAGCCTTGGTTCCATTCAAACAAAAAAGCTGACTTAGATGTTAAGTGGTGAGAATACCTATAAAGGAGCCGAATGAAATCAAAATTTCATGTTCGGTTTTGAATTAGAGACGTTAATAATAATCAACCAACGTCGACTATAACCCCTAGCCTTCCAAGCTAACGATGCGGGTTCGATTTCCGCTACCCGCTCCATTCTGTATAGGCTGTGTGAGACGAATTTATCAAGCCTAATTAATCCATCTTTACCAAATATTTACCGTAGCATCACATTGTCAAATCATGGCATAATTAGGCTCAAAAGATTCGTCTCGCGATTTACATACAAACTGTGCAATTGGTTTTTTTTTTCTGTCCACATTTAATGCTCCATGCATGTGTCCAAATATTTGATGTGACGGAAAAGTTGGAAGTTTGAAGAAAAAATTTTGAATCTAAACAAGGCCTAGGATTTCGGTTTGGATGAATTTGGAAATCGATGGTTTGGTGAAATTAGGAGTTCAAAGTAGAAACTACGAACAGAAGGTTTTTAAGTATGAATAGAGAGAGGTTATGCTGAACCACCTAAAAATCTCTTGCGTCCAAACTGCTGCATCCGGAATATTATCAGTGCCGATGCCCTTGTTTGTATCACCACCTAAACAAGGCGAACTGAGTGAGGATTTTTATTTTTTATGGGGGATCGTGAGTTGAGTGATTTTTAGATAAAGGCTGTGAAGGTTGATAATATATATGGACTTATGCCATCCAAAATTATCGGAGCCATCAATATTCTTTGCAAACAGATAAATATATAGCTAGCTTTGCCTACTCAGAATACATCTAGATGAAAACCTATATAGGCAGCCAACTAGTAAGAAAACTAAATTATTATTCTTATATGTGATCTAGCTAGTAGAACTGACAAGAGGTCTACATTATATACTCCCATTCCCATATTCTAGCCTTCAAGTGTGTTGTTTGCTTCAATAGTAGTTCATGGGCACACGACAACTTGGCTCTTCCTTTCGCACAACTTGTATTGGACTTTGCGAGGATTGCCTTAATAAATCCTCTTGCTGTTTTTGGTTGCCTTCCACTTTTCTCCATGGATAAACCAACGCAACAAGCTATGTGCATATACGATCGGTCCCTTTCGTATGTTTAACGAATATTCGACGGTGAATCAAGTCATGATAAAATAAATAATAATTACGTAATTTTTAACTAAGACAAATGGTTAAATATATCTTTAAAAAAAGCAACGACGTTATATATTAAAAACGAAAGATGTACTTAATTAGATCAGAGGGGAGAACCGCTACCGGGAGTAAGCCCTGATGCCAACGACCAGAAACTGAATGCGAAAATTGACTATCAACAATGCTTGAGAAAATTTAATATCGACGAGTTTGTGCTATCTAGGGTATAATAAACGCGGTCATCTATTTGCAGTTTAGCTAGACTGAGTCTAGTGGTGCGGCAAGTCCCTGTATAGCAACCTAACCTGTGAACGGAAAATCCATTCACTAGAGATAAAATCGCAAGCCCACAAGAAACGTTCACCTCGGTGTGCTTTCGGTATAAATTTAACGAGAAACTTACCACCGATAACGTTTGTTTTTTTCTGTATATAAACATTAAGAACGTGGTGAACCTGGTAAACAAACAAATAGATAGGTGGTCTTTCTGGAAATGTTAAACAAAAAGTTCTCCATCGCATCTTGGTCACTAATTACCAAATTAGTGGTTTATATATTGTGAAGATTATGAATACTTCGTACCCACACGGCATGTATATCCGACTGGGTATATGGGTACCATATGTAGGTAGAATATCTTTAAAGGGCTCGGGTTATATTCCTAACTTGTGTATCAAGGAAATACCCGGGATACTAGTCAGCTACGATTGTATTTTATCTTTACTTGCCTATTCCGTTAGGAATATGGGCTGTATGATGTAATACGGACTTCTCTCACTATATAAGGAGGGGTCCGGGTGTCTCTTGGGGCATAACTTTTCCCCTAGATCATACGATCAATAACACACTCGGCGGATCAATCCCCGGACAGGAGTAGGATATTACTTCTCATTGAGAGGGCCTGAACCTGTATAAAATTTCTTGTCTCCAAACCCATCCATTTTTCCTGCTTGATAGCCACCCTTTTTGTATTGCCGAAATCTTGTTTCGACATATATGTATGTCTCTTTCAAGTTATTAGAAATAAAACTCTTAGTGATATTAACTGTTTGTATACGCAACTGTCCCTTGACAGTGATAGGGACATCTAAGGGGCATTCTTGTCATTTCTTGCTTGTTTGTTCTAGGTGGTATTCATGGGATGGTGTTAGAACTCAATTGGGTGTGGGTACACTCATGTGTTTGTGGCTTCATCATACTTGTTATCCTTTTGCTGTCGTGTTGCTTTTACCACTTCAGTGACCCTTCAACATCTCATCAAGCTTCCTTACTCATGTGGCTTCATCTACTTCATCCTTCTTCCGCTGTGGTGCTTACCCGAGTGACTCTGGTTGTTTCACCATGCTTCGCCCCACAATCTTGATTGCTTTGGCTGCTCGGCTGAAAGCCTCATGACCTGCCTCCAACAGACATAAACATCGGATCTAGAATATCCTTTTTTCTAACTATCCATGTCCAATATTCTTTTTTCTACGGGACCCTTTCCAAAACTCTTCTCGTAAGCGTAATCCCTATAAAGGTGATCCATGTCTTAAAAAACTCTGTGCAAAGAGAGCATATTCCATCACAAAGCCAATATCGAATGAGAAGGTTCACTGTCGTTAACATCTTATATATCTTTAATGCACTAGAGGCATTCAAGAACTCTTAACTAGCTACAAATCTAGATTGCCGGATTGGAAATACTATAGAGTTACATTTTCTCGGTAATAAAATCAGTCTAGCCTGTGCATCAGATGTATTCGGTGAGTCATAGAGAACTCAAACAATTGCCAAATTGCGACGGAAAAAGCCAGCCAGTTGAGCTTAGAAAACAAACACTTGCCCGCAGAGAACTACAAATAACCATTTGCAGTTTAATTTAATCTGAAGTCATGTTATCTTCGATCCAGTCCCCATCCATGCATTCACGCAGAACCAAACAACGAGAATAATCAGGGATTATATGTAATTTAGGATAGTACTACATCGCCAGACCTTGGAATCAACTTAATTAATTGGCAACCACACGTACTTATTAGCCAACTAATTAATGGCTGGCTAGATGACTTTGCCGACTTCCCTCCTAGAAAACCAAAATAGTATCCACACTGACACAGCAACTTGGCCAGCTAGGAATTGACGAGCGATGCCACCCGTATTGGGAAAGTACACGTGATACACCTTAGATCTCGTTCCAGGTCCTTCTTCCACCATCCGACAATATTACTTATTTATAATTTGTTATCTGCATATGCTTCATATCAATTGATAAACTTGATATGTTAGAGCACCCGCAATACTAAATTTAGGTGCTATCTATAAAATATATACATCTCAGCAATAGACTAGATTAATAGTAAGTCACTTCAATGGTATGTCTACATGGGTATCTATAGCTCTCTAATCTATTGCCTTATTTTTCTCTATAGACTATCTCCAGATTAGTAGATAGTTTTGCTCTCTCTCTTCATTTAATCTCTTTCAAATAGAAAAATATGCTGATATGGATATCTTATAGAGAGCTTATAAATAATTATTGCGGGTGCTCTTAATGGCTAGTTAATTAGAATACAGGAAAAGATAATTTATTAACTGCCATGAATTCCTGGACAGGTGGACTATGATTTTTCAATCAGACATTGCACATAATTTTGCTAAGAAATAGTTAAAAAAAAAAACCTGCACTGCAGCAGATGCATGCACCCAACGCACAGTGCTGCCCCACCACCGAAGTTGTGTAGTTGACCGTCAGGTTGTCATGTAGTAGTATTTCAAAAATTACAGATATAAATTTGGTGCGTCACAAAGAAACTAATGGCTCCTTTGATTTACGTAGAAATTTCATAGGATTCAAATTCTATAAAAAATTTACCTATTTGATCCTTTGATTTAAATGATTGAAGCTTTTCAAATCCTATGAAATTCCTATGGAATGACATATTGCATGTGAATTTTAGAGTAAATTTAGCAAGAGTTCCAATCTCTTGGAAAACATTTTTTCAACCCTACGATTCAAAGGGGTCATAAGAGGATAAAAACATTGAAACAAATAAACACTAGTACAGAACATGCCATAGGTGCCGGTTGGGAAGTGGCAATAGGTGCCGGTTTCCCGGTCGGTTCCAATTGGTCGGCACAAATACATGGAACCGGCACCAATAGGTTAAATAGAAGTGGCACCTATCATGTCTACCCGAGCCAAAAAAAAAACTTCGGCTCGAATCGAGCCGAATCCCGAGCCAAATCCAGAACCCCTCCACATCCCGTAATCCCTCAGATCCAGAACAATATCCCACATCCAAAATCAAAATCACATCAATAACAACGACAATTCCTTCTTGGTACACATCAATATCCCCACATCCAAAAGCAAAATCACGTCAATAACAACAACAATTCGTTCTCGGTACACATGAACAAGAGAAACATGAACATGAACACACACATATGAACAAAAGAACATAAACATGAACATGAACATACACATATGAACATCCGTGGTGCGCCGCAGCTGCCACCGCCGGCAGCCGCCTCCGCCTCCGCAGCTGCCATCGTCGGCTACCGCCTCCGCCACCCACTGCCTCCCGCCCCCTCATGCTAGATCTGAGCCGGGGAGGGAGAGATACAAGAGAGAGTGTCGGGGAGGGGGAGGGGGAGGGGGAGGGGGAGGGGAGGGCGGCGGAGGGTGAGGTGGAGGAGGAGGGGGCCGCCGCCGCCACCGTGGTGCGCCGCAGCTGCCACCGTCGGTAGCCGCCTCCACCTCCGTCGCCGGCAGCCGCCTCTGCCTCCGCCTCTACAGCTACCACCACCGGCTACCGCCTCTGGCCCCCTCACGCCAGATCTGAGCCGGGGAGGGAGATAGACGAGAGAGAGCGCCAGGGAGGGGGAGGGGGAGGGGAGGGCGGCGGAGGGTGAGGTGGAGGAGGAGGGGGCCGCCGCCGCTGCCGTGGTGCGCCGCAGCTGCCACCGCCGGCAGCCGCCTCCGCCTCCGCCACCGGTAGCCGCCTCCGCCTCCGCCTCCGCTACCCACTGCCTCCCGCCCCCTCATGCTAGATCTGAGCAGGGGAGGGAGAGAGACGAGAGAGTGCCGGGAGGGAGATCGAGACGAGAGAGAGACGGGGATGGGAGAGAGAAACGGGGATGGGAGGCTTATTCGAGAAGGGGGTACAAGACTACAAGTAGATAAGGATGGGAGAGATACTCGGCTCCGGCTTCGGCTCGGCTCAAAGCTATAGGAGCCGGTCCTTTAAATAACCGGTACCTATAATATATTATAGGTGCCGGTTATTTTAAAAAACCAGCACCTATAGTATAGGTGCCAGTTTTAGTGTGTATAAAGGTGCCGGTTATATATTTTTTTCACCGTGGGAGGTGGGAAAGCTCTATAGGTGCCGGTTTTAAATGAACCGGCACCTATGAGCCGGTCCCTAGGAGGGTTTTTGTAGTAGTGGAAACAGATGAGTGATGACCACAATCACCATATATATCTGCAATCCATTATAGAGCGTCTGTTTATATTAGTACTTGCTCAACTTTGCTTGGATTATTGAGAATTTCTGAGTTTTCGTTGAATCAGTATAATGCACGTAAATGTTCACTACTAGAGAAATCATCTTTGCCGGGTTGCCTAAAAATTACATTATTAGTTCCGGTTTTACTAAAAACCAGGACTAAAAAAGATCTTTAACCCCGGTTGAAAAGCTAGCCCAACGCCATTATATGATCTTTAGTCCCGGTTAAAATAGCGTCCAGCCCCTACTACCAACCGGGACTAAAAATCAACACATAGTATAAAATCCCTCACACGTATCCTCTCCTCATTTTAACTTCCTTCTCCTCCCTTTCCTCTCTCTTTCCTTTCTTATCCTCTCCTTTTTCCTCTCTGATCTCTTATCCTTTTCTTTTAAGTTTCCTCTCTTTCGTAGGCATGTAGCAGCAGTGGGAGAAAGCAAAGGTGGGGGTGGCGGCGGCCCGCGAGGGGGGTGGCGGTGGCGGCGGCCCACGCCAGCGCGGCGGCTGCGGCGGCCCGCGCATAGCGGCTGCGGTGGCCCGCGCGCAGCGGCGGCTGGCACCAGCGAGGGGGGCGGTGGTGCCGACTCTGGCGCAGGTGGTGGAGCGGGAGGGCAGGTGGCCACACGGGGATTTTTATCTGTGATGTTTTGTTGATTTGTGATGTTTAGATCTGTAATTTTATGATGTGAATGGCAAATTTGTGATGTTAATCTGAGTATGTTCATTCGATCTATAAATTTGTGGAAGATTTTGTGATGATTTTGTGAATGTGGATGTTTTTTGTTGAGTTTGGTTTGAAATCAATATGCAAATAGTAAAAAACAATGAAAAAAAAGGAAAAAAAATCTTTAGTCCACCAACCGGGACTAAAGATGGCTGATCTTTAGTCCCGGTTGCTGTTATGTTATCAACCGGGACTAAAAATTTTAGTCCCAGTTATTTCAACCGCGACTAAAGATCGCTATCTTTAGTCCCGGATTCATAGCCCTAGTTTGCTACCCGGGACTAAAGGGGCTTGCAAACCAGGGTTAAAGAGGGTTTGTGCAGCAGTGGTTGCTTCATCTTATATGACTTTGAATTTTAATTTTAATATCCTTTATATAGATTCTGTTAGTAACTCTTAGATTTTCTCTCCGGATTGATATATATTTCGTCAGGAAAAACTTTTAGTTACACTAGAAAAAATACCCGTGCATTGCATCTGGAAAAAATAATATTATAATAATGATTATAGTTATTTTATAGTTCCATAGGAGTTATATGAGATAGTTCTGGACATAAACAATGAATTAAATCTATACCGCGAGCAACTGTGGCGGCGCCCTCCCATACCGCGAGCAACGGTGGCGACGCGCGAGTGGTGGTGGCGGCTCCCTCCCATACCGCGAGCGACGGAGGCGACGCTGTTCCCCACTGCGAGTGGCGGCGGTGGCGCCCTCCCTCAGCATGAGCAGCGGTAGCCCCATCCCCCCACCACGAGCGATGGCGTCTTCCAGTGGCTTCCACGGGTGGATCTGGTGGCATCGTGCGGCTTCCTGCAGGTGGATCTGGTGACATCAGCGGCTTCCCACAAGCGGATCTGATGCAGCGGCGACTTCCCACGGGCGGATTCCGCTGTGTCGATGGCTTCCTGTGGGATTGAGATAAGATTTGTGCACTTTTTATTATTTTTCCCGTTCTTTTTCTCTTTCTTTGGTTTGTCTGATTGGATTTCAATTAGATTTACGGACGAAAAATTAATGTTACAGACGGAAATTTGATGTGACGAATGGAAAGTTACAAATTTTTTAAGTAGTTAAGATATAGGTATAAATAGATGTAGTAAAAACTATAACTATTTATTACCTAATAACTTACTCTATGACCTATCATATTTGCAAGATTATGGCCGGTCTTTACATGTTACCTTCCTCGCGAATATATATATATATATATATATATATATATATATATACATTACCTGGGTTGTGGCCCATACAGGCCTTGAGGATGTCATCCCGCTCCTATCCGTTATGCCAATCTATCCGCTACCTGTAATATCTTTTTTTCCTTCTTGGTAATGAACGGAACAAGCAAATAGAAACATAATCGGATCGAGAGACAAGCAAAAGCCGATGACGTACGAAATATTTTTGATAAAAACACCTTGAATTTTTATAATAGTAGAGATGTGAACTTTTGTTAAATTAGGCCAAGCCAAATTAATGAAGTTTCAACAAATTTTAACCAAATTCTAAACCTTCCAATGGAAGTTAACCAAATTTTGTTCAAATTCATTGAAAAATAAAATCTTTGTGTTCAAATAAATGGTAAAAGTCAAAATCTTTTGTGATTTGGTAAAATTCAAATTTTATTTTCAAAGCCAGCTTAAAAATAATGTGACTTCTGGTGATTGAGAAATTTAGCATCGTGCTCTATATGGGGACCTTTCTCACTAGTTGTTTTCAAGGGCAATATGGTTAGCATTTAGCATTGTGCTCTACAAGGGCAAAATGGATATTTTCAAAGAAAATAGCATGATTAACTTATGTTCAACCAGTGTAATATATAGGCCACAAAAAATGAGAACCTAATTAGGTGGGGCACATAAGGGTTGAAACAAAACACAATATGCAAGGATTGAGTGCAAAAACATATCAATTTTATCTCAGTTATTATATCATGGAGGCCATAGAAGACCATAGTTTAATGTAAAGAAATAATATTACGTGCTTGGTAAGCATTACAGAAATCATCGAAGTAAGCATTATGTATACACTTTTGAGTGCGCACATATTTGTGCACCCCACATTATTTAAGATTAGATTTTAGATGGAATCCCCCTTGCCAGAAACTATTTCTTATAGTAGGTGAAACCCCGCGCGTTGCGATGGAAGTTTAGTGCGATAACAATAAGTAAAAAGCTTACATAAGTTGAAGTGGTTTATGACAATTTAAATTTCAATAATATATAGAATGTTGATTCAAATGTAAAAGTAAAATGGTATGATTTTATGTGAGAAGAGAATTTAGGAGATAATTTGGGTCAAGATTAATCATTCATCTAAAGGTTAAAAAGAATTGAGATGATATGGAAGATATTAAAATGAGGGAGATAATTTGGACCATAGATCATCTATAGACTAAAAACAATTAAGTGATATGGCTTAACGAGAGAAAAGAGAAATAACATTAACTAAATGAGAACGAAATATATATATATATATATATATATATATATATATATATATATATATATATATTATAAGAAATGATGGAGGGATATATGAAAATATTATGTGAATTATGTGGTATGATGATTTAACATGCTTGTATTTTAAAGCTATAAAATTTAGTAAATTATAAAATTATAGATAATATGACATGTTTGCGTGATGTTTAAATATAATAATTGTTAGTAAATAATGATGTGACATTTTTTGTATTTTGAGTTTTAGAATTTTTTAGTGGATCATAACTATATAGGATGCGGTCTCTTCTCAACTCACTTTCTCGTAGCAATGCCCTTGGACTAATTAATTATTATACAAAATCATATATATTTCAACATGGAGGAAATAGAAGTGTGATATAGAACCGCAATAATTTTGGTAAATATATGCTACGTGTCGCATAGGAAGCAAACACGACAGCAATTAATGACTCACCTCACCAATATGCATACAAACGTGTTTATCACACGCCGAGCAAGCATCCATCAGTACTTCCACTGTTTTACAACGTAAGACTTTCTAATATTATTCACATTTATATAGATGCTAATAAATCTAAACATATATATATATATATATGTGTAGATTCATTAAATTCTATAAGAATATAAGCAATACTATATAATCTTGCAATATATGAAACGGCGGGAGTAGTATATATCCACCGGAAGGGTAAGCACTAACAACTAATCCTTCCATCCCACGAAGATGGTATTTTTCAGTGTTTATATAATATTTAACTCTTCGTCTTATTTAAAAATTTTATTTGATTAGTATTTTTATTGTTTTTAATGATAAAAAATATAAGGTACTTTATGCATGATTAATTTTTTTATAATTTTTTATAATTTTTTTAATAAGACATATGGTCAAATTTTGGACATAGAAATCCAAAAATAAATCTTTATGAGACTGAGGGAGTATATATATCCCACATTAGGGTGGTGCAAGTGACAACATCCTCATCTCACGATGATGTGAACCACCACACAAGGTGACAATTATAAAAGAAAGAGGCAATATATATATATACATATATACCAATGACCATAATTAATGAAGAGCATGTGAAGTGACAAGGACTATGGCAATATATATATATATATATATATATATATATATATATATATATATATATATATATATATATATATCACCGTTGTTAGGCTTTGTGTAGCTGGGGAAAATTTTTAGGTATGGTTATCACATCGGATATACAAACACATATTTGAAGTATTAAATGTAGTCCAATAACAAAACAAATTACAGATTCCGCCAGGAAACTGCGAGATGATTTCATTAAGACCAATTAATCCGTCATTAGTAAATGTTTACTGTAGCACCATATTGTTAAATCATGACGCAATTAGGCTTAAAAGATTCGGCTCGCAATTTACACGTAATCTATGTAAATGGTTTTTTCTTTTGTCTACATGTAATACTCCATACTTGTGTCTAAACATTCAATGTGACAGCGTGAAAATGCTTATTCTGGGAACTAAATAGGGTCTTAGTTTCCGATCGAGCAAACCCTTTAGCTAAACTATTGAGGGTTTTAGCCATTTTGCATGCTAGTATTAGTGACTTTCGCTCTTTTTTCCCAACGAACTCGTCTTCAATAGCTCAAAAATTAAAATTTGCCTTATATAGCAACAAAGCACGTACTTTATTTCTTATCTTCGGTCTCTTCTCAACTATTATGTGCCTTTGTTTAATACCGGCACTTTATTTCTTATCTTCGGTCTCTTCTCAATTAGTTTAGTTTTGGGAGCTAATCCCTAAAACACGTTTTAGTCTCTTCTCAATTAGTTTTGGGAGCTAAACCCTAAACACGTAAAGCGAAATGACTCATTAGCGTGTGATTAATTAAGTTTTAGATAATTTTTGAAAAAAAGGAATTAATATGATTTTTTAAATAAGTTTTATATAGTAAAATTTTGAAAAAAAATATTGTTTAGCAATTTGGGAAGCGTGTGTATGAAAAATGAGGAGAGAAAGGAACAAATGTATTGGATAGGTGGGAAGAAACTGTAGAATCGAATCACAATAACTAAGCCAGCCAGAGGGGGGGGGGGTGAATGGTTGTTTACCTAAAAACCAAAAACTTTTAGCGGAAATAAAAGTTACCATCGAAATCGACGGATCGCGGTGATCTGACTGAAGTTGTCCTGCCGGTCTAACCGCCTGGTTGCCATCGGTCTGACCGAGATTAGATCTCCGGTCTGACTGCCGAGATCAGCTCCCGCTCGCTGTCGCCGCCGCCGGTCTGACCGCCTCGCCACCGCCGGTCTGACCGCCGGTATATCGCCGGTTAGACCGCCGAAACCCGGTGAAACACAAATCGAAAAACTCTCAAAGTAGATGACGACTTTATTGATTCTCTCTGTGTTTATAAAGTGCACCAATAGCACTCCTTACAAAAATTTCGACTAAACTCGAAAACCCTAACTCAAAACTCAACTCAATTGTTCTAAAAAGCGATACCGAGAAGCCTCACGCTCCCCCTCTATTTATACCCGAGGTAGGCAGCCTAAAGCCACGAACCAAACTCATACTAAGAGTCCTAAACACCTTAGGAAATCCTCTAGTACAAGACACAAACTTTACATAACCAATCATACCAAATTTGGACTCCTTCCAAATTCAACTCCGCATCCCATACGCACATAATAACTCCATCATATGCCATATGGAATCTCCATCAACCACGTGCATCAACTCTAGCCTAAGTATCCCGCATGATCTCTGACCACCACGGACGTCGTCTTATCCCCAAGCCGACTCCCGGTTCATCACCGCAAATACTCTCCCGAGGCATCGAGTCACCTACATATGAAATAAACAAAGAAACCATATTCCGAGACCAAGCTATCTCCAACTTGACTCATTATTAGCAAACAACAGTATTACATAAGTATAGTATCCATCTAGAAGCCATAATCGTGAAATAATCACGGATATCCAAACAAACAATCCGAAACCGAAACCGACACAGAGTCGGCCGGTCAGACCGTGGGCTGGGCCGGTCTGACCGCGCGATACACGCCGGTCTAACCGGCTACCAGAGCCCGGTCTGACCGGTCACGTGAAATAACAGAACCTGCGATTCACCTGTAAATTCAATCATCTCCAAAACCACTTCATGAATAAATTGCAAATATCAAAACCAATAATCTCAAATGCCAATTGTTTATCACAAAATAATAATCAAAAACACCTTTGATTTACAATCTCCCCCTTGTTGAACACATTGGCAAACCCATAAATAATATTTTGGTGTTTGGAAAAATAAAAACAAAAGTGGTAAAAAGCACACTTCGTACAATCGTACACATCATGCTCGAAAATCCAAAAGAAAACTTCTCCCCCTTTTCAAAAGAAAGAAATTCCCAATTAAACCTAAAACATGCTCTTCTCAACAACTCTCCAAAAATTCACCTTGCTTCTCCCAAAAATCCAAAAATCATCACATCACTTCTCCCCCTTTTGGCAATGATTTCATCAAGCATAGAAATTACGTTCATTAATGTTCAAGAGCTTTAGCATACATATAACATATCATGTCATGTGGTGCAATAAAAAGAAGATGAACCCATCTATAATATAACAAGCATATATTAAAGTATAACCATGAACCAAAGATTTTACAATTAAGCTTGAATCAACAATCAAAATTCATAATTTCATACAATTTATAATGCAACATCTTAACAAGCATATAGGTTGAAGAATAAACACTAAACACATATACCTATTGAATTTATTACTCTTTCTCAAATATCCTTTAGCACAAAATAACCAAGAGAATTTTTTGAACGTTTTCTTTTCTTGAGCCTTTTTGCTCATATTTTTCTCTTTTATTCCGGGTACGTCCCTGTCGTCAAGATTGTTTCCAGGGATTCGGCACACATTATTTTACTCACATCGAATACGTCCCTGTCGTCAAGACTGTTTCCAAGAATTCGGTATTCATTTTTTTAAATATTTTTATTCCTTTCTCACAATGAGCAATGAAAGCTATTTGAGGAATAACAATTCACTAAAGCATATATATAGAGCATTTAGAAATCAAACCATATGCTGGCATCAACATTGCATATTTGCTTAATTCAAGTAGAATTTACGTGTCATGCATCATCCCCCTTAAAAGCAAAATCTAAATCTCATGAAAAGACTAGAATACATACAAGCTATGCTAGAGACAAATAAACCTTCAAAGTATTGCTAGCATGCACAAGAAAATACCATATGTATAAACAAAGCTCTCTTTTATCATTTTTTCTCATTGTCATATTATTGCTTGATAAAACCATGAGGTACAAACTCCCCCTTAAAACATGCCAAAAGGAGGAATTATTCCCAATTCACCACGAAGAAAAGCAAAACGATTAGAATCCAAAGGTTTAGTGAAAATATCAGCAAGTTGCAACTTTATGTCCAAAAACTGCAATTCAACATCTCCTTTCTCAACATGATCCCTCAAAAAGTGAAAATGAATATCAATGTGCTTTGTGCGTGAATGTTGAATAGGATTCTAAGCAATGTTAATAGCACTTGTATTGTCACAAAAGAGAGGTACTTTCTCAAAAGTTAGACCATAATCTTTCAAAGTAGATAAAAGCCAAAGAATCTGTGAACAACAACTAGCAGCATCAACATATTCAGATTCAGCAATTGATTGAGCAACATTAGATTGTTTCCTAGAAGACCATGCAATCAATGATGTACCAAGAAAATGACATGTTCGTACTTTTCCTATCAATTCTACAACCCCCAAAATCAGAATCAGAATATCCACTTAAGCATATAGAAGATGAAGTAGAATACCAAATTCCAAACTCAAGTATATGATTCAAATACCTCATTATTCGCTTGACCGCTTGACGATGTGAAGCACGAGGAGAAGCTTGAAAGCGTGCACACAAACACACAACAAATTGTATGTCTGGCCTAGAAGCAGTTAGATAGAACAAAGATCCAATCATACTTCTATATTCCTTTTGATCAATAGCTTCACCATCTTCATCAGGATCCAATGCAGCTGTAGAACCAAATGGTGTTGAAATTGGCTTGCAATTCTCCATCTTGAACCGTCTCAAAAGATCCTTCGTGTACTTCGTTTGATGCACAAAAGTACCTTGAGGTGTTTGCTTAATTTGCAATCCCAAAAAGTACGATAACTCAGCCATCATGCTTATCTCAAATTCCCTGCGCATAGTCTCAGCAAACTTTACAACCAAAGCGTGAGTCGAACAACCAAAGATGATATCATCCACATAAATCTGAACAAACAGTTGATTATCACCATGCTTAAGAACAAAAAGCATTTTGTCAACCTTTCCCATTGTAAAACCTTTCGCAAGCAAAAAGTTTTTAAGTCTATCATAGCATGCCCTAGGAGCTTGTTTCAAACCATACAAAGCTTTAGACAATTTAAAAACATGGTTGGGAAAATCAGGATTTTCAAAACCAGGTGGTTGTTTGACATAAATTTCCTCCTATATAAAACCATTTAGAAAAGCACTTTTAACATCCATTTGATACAATTTAAAACCTTTTGAAGCAGCAAAAGCCAACAAAAGTCTAATTGCCTCAATTCTAGCAACAGGAGCTAAAGTTTCATCAAAATCCAAACCCTCCATCTGAGTAAAACCTTGAGTAACAAGTCTAGCTTTATTTCTCACAATCAAACCATCCTCATTTTGTTTATTTTTGAAAACCCACTTGGTTCCAATAATATTATGTCCAGAAGGTGGTTCAACTAAAGTCCAAACTTTGTTTCTCTCAAAATTTTCAAGTTCTTCATACATAGCGTTAATCCACGATTCATGAGTTAATGCATGTGACACATCTTTGGGTTCAAAAGAAGTAACAAATGTAGAATTTGCACAAACATCATGAGTCGTTACCTTAGACCTTGTAGTCCGCTCACCTAAATTATCTATTATTTGTTCCAGCGGATGTCGTCGTTGAATGTGCAAAGGAGCAGCGACTTTTGAAGTTGATCCACGTTCTGTATCAGTACTGGTCAAAGTTGTAATCTCTGGAGGACCATCTCGATAAGTATCAACAGTACCCGATCCCGACGACCCTGGCCGGTCTGACCGCTCCTCTTGAGGCGGTCTGACCGGAGGTATGCCGGCGGTCTGATCAGTCTGGTGCCCAGTCTGACCGGCCGAGCCAACCTCGTCGTCGTCGTTGTCGTCGCACCGGGACAGCTATTACATATGGACATTGTTGGTCCAGCTAGAGTGCAATCTGTTGGAGGAAAGTGGTATGTGTTGGTTATTGTTGACGATTTTTCTCGATATTCTTGGGTTTTCTTTATGGCAACTAAGGACGAAGCTTTTCAACACTTTCGTGGTTTGTTTCTTCGATTGGATCTTGAATTTCCTGGTTCTTTGAAAAGAATTCGAAGTGATAATGGTGGTGAGTTTAAAAATGCTTCTTTTGAACAATTTTGCAACGAAAGAGGTCTTGAACATGAATTTCCTTCTCCTCGTGTGTTCCTCAACAAAACGGTGTGGTTGAAAGGAAAAATCGTGTTTTGATTGAAAATTTTGGGCTGAGGCTATTAACACTGCTTGTTATATTTCAAACCGGGTTTTCTTGAGATCTAAACTTGGAAAAACTTGTTATGAACTTCGATTTGGACATCAACCCAAAGTTTCACATTTGCGTGTTTTTGGTTGCAAGTGCTTTGTCTTGAAATCTGGAAATTTGGATAAGTTTGAGGCACGTTCTACCGATGGATTGTTTCTTGGTTACCCCGCACATACTCGTGGCTATCGTGTACTTATTTTGGAGACTAGTCTAGGTACTTATTTTGGAGACTAGTTTGAGACTTGCGAAGTTTCTTGTGATGAGACTAGTCTAGGTACTAGACCCGATATTGCAGGTACACTGTCACAGGTTTAGGGGGAGGATGGCCGTATCTTTGAAGGCGAGAGTGACAACAATGACGACGACGAGGTCGGCTCGGCCGGTCAGACCGGGCGCCAGGCCGGTCAGACCGCTGGCACACCTCCGGTCAAACCGCCTCAGGAGGAGCGGTCAGACCGGCCAGGGTCGTCGGGATCGGGTACTGTTGATCCTGATCGAGATGGTCCTCCAGAGATTACAACTTTGACCAGTACTGATACAGAACGTGGATCAACTTCAGAAGTCGCTGCTCATTTGCGCATTCAACGACGACATCCGCCGGAACAAATCATTGGTAATATAGGTGAGCGGACTACAAGGTCTAAGGTAACGACTCATGATGTTTGTGCAAATTCTGCATTTTTTGCTTCTTTTGAACCCAAAGATGTGTCACATGCATTAACTGATGAATCGTGGATTAACGCCATGCATGAAGAACTTGAAAATTTTGAGAGAAACAAAGTTTGGACTTTAGTTGAACCACCTTCTGGACATAATATTATTGGAACCAAGTGGGTTTTCAAAAATAAACAAAATGAGGATGGTTTGATTGTGAGAAATAAAGCTAGACTTGTTGCTCAAGGTTTTACTCAGGTGGAGGGTTTGGATTTTGATGAAACTTTTGCTCCTGTTGCTAGAATTGAGGCAATTAGACTTTTGTTGGCTTTTGCTGCTTCAAAAGGTTTTAAATTGTATCAAATGGATGTTAAAAGTGCTTTTCTAAATGGTTTTATACAGGAGGAAGTAATATGACAATGAAAAAATTGAGAAAAGAGAGTTTTGTTCTATACATATGGTATTTTCTTGTTCATGCTAGCAATACTTTGAAGGTTTATTTGTCTCTAGCATAACTTGTATGCATTCTAGTCTTTTCATGAGATTTAGATTTTGCTTTTAAGGGAGATAATGCATGACACGTAAATTCTACTTGAATTAAGTAAACATGCAATGTTGATGCTAGCATATGGTTTGATTTATAAATGCTGTATATATATATGCTTTATTGAATTGTTATTCCTTAAATAGCTTTAATTACTCATTGTGAAAAGAGAATAAAAAATGTGAAAAAATGAATACCGAATCCTTGGAAACAGTCTTGACGACAATGACGTATTCGATGTGAGCAAAATAATGGGTGCCGAATCCCTAGAAACAGTCTTGACGACAGGGACGTACCCGGAATAAAAGAGAAAAATATGAGCAAAAAGGCTCAAGAAAAAGTTAAAAAATTCTCTTGTTTTGTGCTAAAGGTTATTTGAGAAAGAGTGATAAATGCAATAGGTATATGTGTTTAGTGTTTATTCTTCAACCTATGTGCTTGTTAAGATGTTGCATTATAAATCGTATGAAATCATGAATTTTGATTGTTGATTCAAGCTTAATTGTAAAATCTTTGGTTCATGGTTATACTTTAATGCATGCTTGTTATTTTATAGATGGGTTTATCTTCTTTTTATTGCAACACATGACTTGGTATGCTATATGTATGTTAAGCTCTTATACTTTAATAAACATAATTCCTATGCTTGATGAAATCATTGTCAAAAGGGGGAGAAGAGATGAGTTTTGGGGAGAAGAGATACGTAGTTTTGGGGAGAAGAGATACGTAGTTTTGGGAGAAGAGATTTTTGGAGTTTTTGAGAAGAGCATGTTTTTGGTTCAATTGGGAATTTCTTTCTTTTAAAAAGGGGGAGAAGTTTTCTTTTGGGAATTTCTTTCTTTTAAAAAGGAGGAGAAGTTTTCTTTTGGATTTTTTGAGCACGATGTGTACGTTTGTACGAAATGTGCTTTTTACCGCTTTTGTTTTTAATTTTCCAAACACCAAAACATTTTTAATGGGTTTGCCAATGTGTTCATCAAGGGGGAGATTGTAAGATCAACGAGTGTTTTGATTCTTATTCTATGATGAACAATTGGCATTTGTGATTATTGGTTTTGATATTTGGAGATTATCGTCGAAGTGGTTTTGGAGATAATCAATTTTCTGGAGATGAACATGGTTTACTGGTTTGTCGGGACCGGTCAGACCGGGCGGTGGTTGCCGGTCAGACCGGCTTGTGTTGAGCGGTCAGACCGGCCGACGCTGTGTCGGTTTCGGTTTTGGGTTGTTTCTTTGGACATCCGTGATTGTTTCATGGTTATGGCTTCTAGATGGATACTATACGTATGTAATACTGTTGTTTGCTAACAATGAGTCAAGTTGGTGATAGCTTGGTCTCGGAATATGGTTTCTTTGTTTGTTTCATGTGTAGGTGACTCAATGCCTCGGGAGAGTATTTGCGGTGATGGACCGGGAGTCGGCTTGGTGGTAAGACGATGTCCGTGGTGGTCAGATATCATGCGGGATACTAAGGTTAGAGTTGATGCGCGTGGTTGATGGAGATTCCATATGGCATACGATGGAGGTATTGTGTGCGTGTGGGATGCGGAGTCGAATTTGGAAGGAGTCCAAATTTGGTATGATTGGTTATGTAGAGTTTGTTTCTTGTACTAGGAGGTTTCCTATGGGGATTAGGACTTTTAGTATGAGTTTGATTCGTGGCTTTAGGCTTGCTTACTTCATGTATAAATAGAGGGGGAGCGTGAGGCTTCCCGGTATCTCTTTTGTGTCGCTTTTCATAGCGTTGTGTTTTAGGGTTTCGAGTTTAGTCGAGATTTTTGTAAGGAGTGCTGTTGTTGCAATTTGTAAACACAGAGAGAAGTAATAAAGTTGTCATCTACTTTAAGAGTTCTTCGATTTGTGTTTACCTGGTTTCGGCGGTCAGACCGGCGGCGTAAGGGCGGTCAAACCGGTGGCGGCAGCAGGCGAGGCAGGCGACTTCGGCGGTTCGACCGATCGATCTACATCGGTCAGACCGACGTTAATCAGGCGGTCAGACCGGCGCAATATCTTCGGTCAGACCGCGATCCGTCGATTTCGAGGGTAACTTTTATTTCCGCTAAAAGTTTTCGGTTTTTTGGTATACCAATAATTCACCCCCCTCTGGTTGGCTTAGTTCTTGTGATTTGATTCTACAAGTGGTATCAGAGCCACGTTTGCTCTTTTTGATCTTTACCGATCTTGAGTTTTTGCCATGGCTACTTCTAATAAGTTTACAACTAAGCCTCATGTTTTCGATGAAACGGATTTTTCTCATTGGTGTAGTAGGATGCAATCTTACATTATGGCTGAGAATTATGATATTTGGAGAAAAGTTTCTCTTCCTTATGTGATTCCTGAAGCTATTAATACTGCTGCTAAAAAAAACTGCTTTTGAACTAAATTACAAAGCTCGCAATATTCTTTTGAGTGGGATTTCTCGTTCGGATTATGATCGTGTACACGAAGGATCTTTTGAGACGGTTCAAGATGGAGAATTGCAAGCCAATTTCAACACCAATTGGTTCTACAGCTATGTTGGATCTTGATGAAGATGGTGAAGCTATTGATCAAAAGGAATATAGAGGTATGATTGGATCTTTGTTGTATCTAACTGCTTCTAGGCCAGACATACAATTGGTTGTGTGTTTGTGTGCACGCTTTCAAGCTTCTCCTCGTGCTTCACATTGTCAAGCGGTCAAGCGAATAATGAGGTATTTGAATCATACACTTGAGTTTGGAATTTGGTATTCTACTTCATCTTCTATATGCTTAAGTAGATATTCTAATGCTGATTTTGGGGGTTGTAGAATTTATAGGAAAAATACTAGTGGAACATGTCATTTTCTTGGTACATCATTGATTGCAAAGTCTTCTAGGAAACAATCTAATGTTGCTCAATCAACTGCTGAATCTGAATATGTTGCTGCTGCTAGTTGTTGTTCACAGATTCTTTGGCTTTTATCTACTTTGAAAGGTTATAGTGTTACTTCTGAGAAAGTACCTCTCTTTTGTGACTATACAAGTGCTATTAACATTGCTAAGAATCCTGTTCAACATTCACGCACAAAGCACATTGATATTCGTTTTCACTTTTTGAGGGATCATGTTGAGAAGGGAGATGTTGAATTGCAGTTTTTGGATACAAAGTTGCAACTTGCTGATATTTTCACTAAATCTTTGGATTCTAATCGCTTTGCTTTTCTTCGTGGTGAATTGGGCATAATTCATCCTTTTGGCATGGTTTGAGGGGGAGTTTGTTCCTCATGGTTTTGTCAAGCAAAAATATGACAATGAGAAAAATTAAAAAAAGAGAGCTTTGTTCTATGCATATGGTATTTTCTTGTGCATGCTAGCAATATTTTGAAGGTTTATTTGTCTCTTGCATAGCTTGTATGTATTCTAGTCTTTTCATGAGATTTAGGTTTTGCTTTTACGGGCGATGATGCATGACATTTAAATTCTACTTGAATTAAGTAAATATGCAATGTTGATGCTAGCATATGGTTTGATTTGTAAATGCTCTATATATATGCTTTATTGAATTGTTATTCCTCAAATAGCTTTAATTGCTCATTGTGAAAAAGAGAATAAAAATATTGAAAAAATGAATACCGAATCCTTGGAAACAGTCTTGACGACAAGGACGTATTCAATGTGAGCAAAATAATGGGTGCCGAATCCCTGGAAACAGTCTTGACGACAGGGACGTACCCGGAATAAAAGAGAAAAATATGAGAAAAAAGGCTCAAGAAAAGAAAAAGTTCAAAAAATTCTCTTGGTTATTTTGTGCTAAATGTTATTTGAGAAAGAGTGATAAATTCAATAGGTATATGTGTTTAGTGTTTATTCTTCAACCTATGTGCTTGTTAAGATGTTGCATTATAAATCGTATGAAATCATGAATTTTGATTGTTGATTCAAGCTTAATTGTAAAATCTTTTGTTCATGGTTATACTTTAATGCATGCTTGTTATATTATAGATGGGTTCATCTTCTTTTTATTGCAATACATGAAATGATATGCTATATGTATGCTAAGCATTTGAACATTAATGAACATAATTCCTATACTTGATGAAATCATTGTCAAAAGGGGGAGAAGAGATGAGTTTTTAAAGAAGCAGGATGATTTTTGGAGAGCATGTTTTTGGTTCAATTGGGAATTTCTTTCTTTTACAAAGGGGGAGAAGTTTTCTTTTGGATTTTTGAATTTTCGAGCACGATGTGTACGTTTGTACGAAGTGTGCTTTTTACCGCTTTTGTTTTTATTTTTCCAAACACCAAAATATTTTTAATGGGTTTGCCAATGTGTTCATCAAGGGGGAGATTGTAAAATCAATGTGTGTTTTGATTCTTATTCTGTGATGAACAATTGGCATTGGAGATTATTGGTTTTGTTATTTGGAATTTATTCACGAAGTGGTTTTGGAAATGATTGGATTTTACAGGTGAATTGCAGGTTTTATCATTTTATGTGACAGGTCAGACCGGGCTGTGTATGCCTGTCAGACCGGCGGTGATCAAGCGGTCAGACCGGCTAGCCCGCGGTCTGACCGGCCGATTCTGTGTCGGTTTCGATTTCGGGTTGTTTGTTTGATATCCGTGATTATTTCATGATTATGGCTTCTAGATGGATACTATACGTATGTAATACTGTTGTTTGCTACTAATGAGTCAAGTTGGAGATAGCTTGGTCTCGGAATATGGTTTCTTTGTCTGATTCATGTGTAGGTGACTCGATGCCTCGGGAGAGTATTTGCGGTGATGGACCGGGAGTCGGCTTGGGGATAAGACGACGTCCGTGGTGGTCAGAGATCATGCGGGATACTTTAGCTAGAGTTGATACACGTGGTTGATGGAGATTCCATATGGCATACGATGGAGTTATTGTGTGCGTATGGGATGCGGAGTCGAATTTGGAAGGAGTCCAAATTTGGTATGATTGGTTATGTAAAGTGTTTCTTGTACTAGAGGGTTTCCTAAGGTGTTTAGGACTCCTAGTATGAGTTTGGTTCGTGGCTTTAGGCTGCCTACCTCGGATATAAATAGAGGAGGAGCGTGAGGCTTCCCGGTATCACTTTAGAGAGCAATTGAGTTGAGTTTTGAGTTAGGGTTTTCGAGTTTAGTCAAAATTTTTGTAAGGAGTGCTGTTGGTGCACTTTGTAAACATGGAGAGAATCAATAAAGTCGTCATCCACTTTAAGAGTTCTTCAATTTGTGTTTCACCGGGTATCGGCGGTCTAACCAGCTACACACCGGCGGTCAGACCGGCGGCATCACGGCGGTCAGACCGGCGGGAGCGAGGTGGTCAGACCGGCGGCGGCAACAGGCGCGGCAAGTGACTTCGGCGGTTAGACCAGTTGATCTATACCGGTCAGACCGGCGGCATCCACACGGTTAGACCGGCAGGGCAACTTCGGTCACACCAATCTCCGTCGATTTCGAGGGTAAGTTTTGTTTCCGCTAAAACTTTTCGGTTTTTGAGTATACCAACCATTCACCCCCCTCTGGTTGGCTTAGTTATTGTGATTCGATCCTACAGTCATGTGCATTTGACGACGTCTTGCTTCCATCTCTCCTTACAGTGGACAAGTGTGGCAGCCTTAAGGTCTAATCGACCGAATCTGATGGCCTTGAGCTCATTTGGATGTCATGTGCATTTGATGATGTGTCGATGTCTCGCTTCCATTCTCTCCACACGTGTTTAATGCATAGTCGAGAGTAAAAAACCATTCTATATCTTGTTTCTTTCTCTAGGGATCTCAATTACCTATTTTTAATATTTATTTTAATTAATTCTGTACAATATCGCCGCTAAACACATATGAGAGAGCATCGTCTAATTTACAACTAAACGCTTATATACAAAATAAATGCGCAATACAAAAAGTTGAAAAATATATCACAAACATCATAACATGGATAAATATGTTTTGTTTTCTTGTATTTAACTATTTTCCATTGGATATATGTATATTAATTTTCCTTTCAACTAGGTGCACACTCTAATGAATACAAAATATATAATGGCACCTGTTGCTAGTACTATATCTCCAAGGCCATGTGTCAACCACTACCTTATAAAATTGTAGTTAGACTATATTGAAACCCTCAACCGAAAGCAATGGGCAACGAAAACAACATAACTTTTTATATATATTGCAGGCCTTCCATTGTGAAAACATAAATAAATATTGTCTCACAATTCCATCTCTAAAGTCTGTGGAAAGGAGTTATTCACTCTAAAAGCTTTACTTCAGACTTTTGCTCAAGGGACCGGGCTCAAGGTTAATTACCATAAATCTTGTTTGATTCTAATAAATGTCAGTGAGGATAAGGCTCAAATGTTGGCAAGTGTTTTTGGCTTTGGTTCTTTAATTGACTTTTAATTATCTAGGTTCTTGTTTAATAGGAATGTTTCAGTCCAGTGTTCTTTGTCAATTCAATTTGAGAATAACTTTCATCTACCCCCCCCCCTCTCTCTCTCTCAGTGGCGAATCCAGGATGAAAATAGAGGTGGTGCTAATATTCAGCACTGAAAATCATATTTCCTGATAAATATGATCTTAAAATCCATGTTTCATTCTGTAAAATCATGTTTGTCCAGTTGTATTAGTCCCTCCAATGGGCCATGGACAGATGCAAACCAAGAGCTTCTGGTAGAGGGTAATATCTGCCTAATTGTCTTCACCGGTTAGGCTTGGTATACCATTTAGCAATTAATAAACCATTTAGCAGATGGAGCACTAATCACACCACAGACCTATATGCGAGTTGCCTTCTTCTCTAAAGCTGCAGGCCCAAAATATACCTTCTCTAATTGCCATTGCCTTGGTGTCCTCTACTAGCTTTGAGCTTACTGGGAGAATACTTGGGGGCGGAAAATGGAGCTGGGGCTTGAGCCCCAACAAGCCCCAACGGTGAATCCGCCCCTCCTCTCTCTCTCTCTCTCCCTCCCCGCATGCATATGATGAACTTCAGTCATTATCAGGTATGATAAGTGAGGTTGATCAGTCACTAGAAAGTGATAAATGGATTTTTATTTGGGGAGGATTGAAATACACTTCACAATGTTCTATGCTATCAATCAGAGTCGGTATATTTTGCGATACCTCTTTGAACATGGACAATATGATGATGGAGGCCAGAAACAACTATCAAGGTCGATACTTTATGGAAAAAATTCTTGTAGGGGCTTGGAACATATGTAAGCAAAGAAATGGTTATATTTTTTTTTAATAACAAGTCACCCTCTTTACTTTCTTGGAGGCAGCTTCTTTAGGGGGGACTTCTCTCTTTTGTTGCTTAGGTTGAATGAGAGAGACAAGGATGTAGTCAAGAGTTGGAATCGGTTGTCGTAATTTTGTATATTTAGACTAGTTTGTTTTTCTTTTCTTTCTCAAGAAAGTTTAATTTAATAGCGGAGGCCTCCCCTCCAGTGTTTTTTTTTTAAAAAAAATTATACTACACTTTCTCCCTTTCCACCAGGGCTTTGATGAACTTCTATGAAGTAGGACCTCCATCTCCACCATATATAATCTCCATGGTATCACTAACCCTTATCCATAGTTTTGCTTGCCTCTTCCCAATCCTTGTGTGCCTAGATTAATTAAGATCTAACTTAATTAATTAATAATGTCTTATTTAAGACTACCTCAATATATAGTAGCATCTAGCTAGATCAGATCAACAACAAACATAGGAAATTCGAGATAATGTCTAAATCCACTCGGAGCATTGCTTAGTTCGATCAATCAACATGACTGCTCAACAACATTTTATGTCCTCTAATAGACTTTATTTTTTTTCTTTTTCCCGGGCTCTTCGATCTCATTCTCATAAACTTTGCCATCATGGCTTTAGCCATGTACAATAAATTGCCATTCTCTCTCCTTGAAGTCCCACACGCCAAGAGGAAGAACAACCAAATAGTAACGGTGTTTTATTGTATTTTCTTTAAAAAAAGAAGATCAAGAAGAGGAGAGCAGACTTGTTGGCCATGTTGTAGATTCTGTAGCAATAATAATTCATGACATGATGACATGCATATATAGTCCTAAATACGCACCCCAATCAAGTTGTTTGTTTTAACAAGATAATGCAATATATGGATAGAGACTTCTTATTTTCAGATGTGCATATGTCATAAATTTAACACACAATCATGGGAGCAGATACCATCTTCCTGTACTATTCTATTTTTTTTTACCATGTAAGCATACACCTAATATGCTAGCTAATGCAAAATGTGAACAAGAATCAGGTTAGAGGACTGATAATATTATATCCTCCGTTTGCAACATTAATATATAGCTGGTGACACCTCCATCACTCTTCCTCATGTGCATCGATCACAGCAACTCCTGTTCTTCACCCACATATAGACCTGCCGTTGCTCTCCATCGTCTTAGGTGCAGGGATTACCTGAAAATAGTCTCTGCAGTCTGCACGCGAGGACAATGGCCTCGCGTCACCAGCTGCAGACGATGCAGTTCACGGACCCGGCATCTCGCAGCCCACATCCGGTCGGCGGCGTCCATGGCCAGCCGCAGCCGACACCCATGTCGTCGCCGTTCTCCTCGCGGAAGCCAAGGTAATAATTTGAGGATTTTCTCTCATGACTGTCTTCTGCATGCATATCGAGCAGCAATGCCGTTCGTTTCCTTCTCTACTTCTTTTCGCCCTAATTATTTGAGAAAACACAGGCATACATATATACACAATTACACATATGCATTGGCTTTGTGCGTCTTAGCTATACAGCGGTTAAGAGTAATCTCAGTGCTGTTATAGCACCTTAATACTGTATAATTAATTAGCCGATCGAGTTTAATAAAAACTTCCATGTTCTAAAACAATCATCCATGAATACACATATATACTTACACACTAACTCACTAGATATATATCACTGGTGGAGAAACCATCTTTGGTCGGTCCGGCAAAATCCACAATAGTCCCGGATCCAAAAAGAACCGGGACTAAAGATTGGTTGTAGTCCCGGTTATAAAAATTTTGATCTTTAGTCCCGGTTGGTAACACCAACCGGTTCATCCCCTATCAGAAGGGGGCCGAGGATCTTTAGTCCCGGTTGGTGTCAATAACCGGGACTGAAGATCACCACTTTAGTCACGGTTGGTACTACCAACCGGGACTAAAGATCAAGATGATCTTTAGTCCCGGTTGGATCAAGATGATCTTTAGTCTTGGTTGGTAGTACCAACCGGGACTAAAATTAAACACGTAGTATATAATCCCTATCCCTTATCTTCTCCTCTACAGTTGCAACTTAACAGATCGAATCTCACCCCCCTCTCCTCAGATCTATCCTCTCTAACTCTCTTCTCCAACTCCTCCCCTTCCTCCTCTCCTTCCCCTTCTCTCCCCTTCCTCCTCCCCTTCCCGGCCGGCCTCCCCTTCCCATCCGACAGGCTGGCCTGCGGCGGCGGGCGGCGGGCGGCGGGGTTGCGCCGGCAGAGGGCGGCGGGCGGCGGCGCTACACGTGGCGGCGGGCGGCGGGGCCTCGGCCGGCGGGGCCGCGCCCGTCGTTCGTGGCGACCGGCGGCGGCAGCGGCATTCTTTTTTTTTAATTTGTGATGATTCACTGAGATGTATTTGACTGAGAAGTTACAAATTTGTGATTCATTGTTTGGATCTGTGATGTATTTGAGTAATTTCTTAGGATATTGTGATGTATTTGATTTGTGTGTATAAGTAACTTTATGATTTGTGATGTGGATTTGGTGATGTGAATTTGGGATGTTAGTTTGATTTGGGGATTTGGGGATTTGCCTACTTGATTCGGGAGAAAATAAAAAGGAAAAAGAAAAAAGAAAAAGGGACCAGCTGTACTGCCCGCTATTGTCACCAACCAGGACTAAAGATACATCTTTAGTCCCGGATCCTTACTCCCGGTTGGAAAACCGGGATTAAAGGGGGTTTTTCAACCGGAAGTAAAGATGGTGTATAGAGACCATGATAGAAATCTATGGACGTTAAAATTTCGTAGTGAAACATATATATAACCGGTGCGTACATAATTAATCATTAATCTTGATGGATAAAGTCATACACACCCATAACCACAATGCGCTGCAGATCTAACACTACATAAATTACAGCTGCAAAGTGTGTTCTCGATGCGAGGACCTTGTTAACAGAATCTTCAAGCTGAAGAGTCCCGCAACGCTGAAGCTCCAAAATATTCAACAATGAGGAGGCCCTATAATATTATTCAACTAACATCTCTCAGATCAATAAATCAGAGGTTCTCCCTCTCCCGCTGGAGTTATTAGGGGCAAAATTTAAATCTGTGACGTAGGGCATATTAGTTGCTGGACAGCAGCGATTATAATTCAATAGTTTGTCCAAGTTGAATATGCTGAAAGAGTGAAGTCTGTGTGCCTTGACCTTACAATTTTACAAACTACTATAGTCCTTTTTTTTAATGAGTACAGAAAACAAATTATGTCCGATACATTGCATCTACAGCGTGCTCCGGATAATTTTGGCACTAAATAATTAGGCCCCCACATATGATATATCATTCTAATATTCAAACTCAACTCACCCCAAGTGGTATATACGGAGAGGCAAGTGGCAATTATCTATAAACAGTGTAATTTTCAGTTATATATGAGTACTTTGGCTCTTGGTGTGCATGAGGAGCTGGTATCCCACAGTATATAATATGGAGACATATAACCTCTCAGGACACAGTACGTGTTGCACGTTGCATAAATGATGTGATTATACTGTTGGCATAGATCTTCCGATCATATTATATGGCACAGTATTCAAATTTAATTAAATATTTAATTCGCCACTACTAATAGCAGCAATCTACATAAAATTGGAGTATTTTGAAATATATACACACACACAGATCTAAGTATATGTGCTGACTAGTAAGAGCAAGTATAATACTGAGCTATAAGTTTACTATAAACTTACGTGGAGAAGAGAGATAATATAAAAAATCATGCAAGAGCTAGTTTATCACAAGCTCCAAAACAAATATATTAAATGTATAAGTGAGTGGTGGAGAGAGGAGAAGAAAATTATAGCCAACCTATATATGTTGGCTTTAAGATAAGCTAATAATAGAAAGTGAACTTTACTATTATTCTTCCCTAACTACATGTAGAACGTAATTAAGAGGGAGGACCACAAGCTGTTGTGAAGGGGCCGGATAACTAGTATGTGATGGTTTTGCCTTCTGTACATCTACTCCCTCTGTCCCATAAAGAATCAAATTCTAGGGATGAATCTGTTCCCAGGATTTGATTCTTTATGTGACAGAGGGAGTATGTTGTTAAAATCGTGATACTACATCGAAATAGGAAGTTCTAAATAAGAGCAAATAAAAATTGTAAATCGTCGATTTTTCTACCTATGTGTACTGAACCATAAAATTAGGCACTTAGACGTACTGTCAAGCTGTAAAATCATATGACATAATCGAGATTTTGATAAGTTTGCCTACATAGAGAAACTGCTTAATTAGGATACGTTGCTAAGCTGCTAATGGAACAGATGATGATATCAAAAGCTGGACTAATAATGGAACAGATGATGATCGCGGTGCAGCTGGACTGCTGGAGAAATATGACGGTCTATATACACCACCATTAATTAGTGTGCGACAATAGAGTGGTCAACAAATTTATAAAGTAGATCTACGTACTAGGCAGGAGAAATGGTAGTAGAAACATTAACCAGAGCTATCGATTCACGTGGGTTTTATTTGAGATAAAAAAATATGATGAACTATGTAGATCATTTCTACTATATATATATATATATATAGTAGCTAGTGAGACTATCGTAAAAGATGTTAAGATAGAAAAATATAACAAAAGAGGAAGGTGGAGGACGCTGGGCCTAAAACCTTATCAACATATTTAATTATATACATGAAATCCTGGCTTAAAACTATTTGCGATGAATTTATTCAACACACATTGAATAAACATCTACTATCGTGTTATACGCATTGTTTCGTCTTTAAGATTAAGTCCTTGCTCTTACCTCACTGGCCTTCTGGCAACTTGGTTAGTATATATCTGACTTGTCTTCTATATGTGTTCTAGTTTTTCTATAAAACCCTTTTGTTTCAGCCCGTTTTTATATGGCAAATTGTTTGATATGACATATTTGAGGATATATTTAGAGTGGTGTGCATTATTATTATTATTTTGACACGAAAGGTGTGCATTATATTATTACTGTGCATGCCCTCACATAACTATATATAAACAAGAGTAGGCTCATTATATTCGACAACCTTTTTAAATTTACCATCCTCTGAGCCTAATTTACAATTTATGAATTTCTTTTGAAGTAGTTAATTACTTTAGAGTAAAATTATATAGCGTGGGTCCATTACTTGTCAAATAATGTACCCTTATCTATATATGAATAATCACTTCATAGGAGGTGTACATGCATACATATCACCAAGATTTCTTTTTTTTTCCCATGATTTCATTGACATTACTTATTCCTTGTTTGGATGGTGAACAAATATTAAATAAGTATCATATAAACGTGTACAGTTCTACAATATAAACGACAGTACGTACTTGTACCGTATACTCCATCCGTACTCGTAAAGTAAGTCGTTTTGAACAGCGACACGGTCTCCAAAACATAACTTTGATTTCTTGTTTCTATAAAAATATTTATTGAAAAGTGATATATATATATATATACTTTTATAAAAAAGTATTTTTCAAGATAAATCTATTCATATAATTTTTATATTTTCAAACTCAACAACTTAAGAGTTATTCATGATTTATATTCCCTAGGTTTAACTTAAACATTGTCCTAAACGACTTTCTTTACGAGTATGGAGGGAGTACTTATCTTAGTACAAATTCCAAAAGTTGTGCTAGCATATGAAAATTTTAGATAATGTTTTCATATTTCCGCAATACTATTACAGGATGCAGGAAGGGCATCCAACATGTGTCAACCTTACGCCTATACCACATACAGATGGCCATCTCTGGAGGAAGTATGGAGAGAAGAAAATCAAGAACTCATCGTTCCCAAGGTACGTTTTGGAAAATTTCAACATCCCCTATATTGCAATCCTAACTCACGTATAATCATAATGCCCATTGTGTTATCCGAGTTAAAACTAAACCCTAAACAATTGAGAGGCCGCCCGTATGAGAAAAGTGGCATTGAAGAAATACAAAAAGAATTGAGTAGGATATTATAATCTCCGGAATGAAATTTCTTACTTTTATGTATCACGATTCACCAAATATATATAAGTATTTTTTTCACTAAATATACATAAGTTTCATTCTGTACCAATCTTTGTCATCACCCAGGTATGAACCACATCTTTATTAATTAGTATATCTTTGATCTCTACACTAAGAATGCACACAGCCATAATTGTTTAGTCCGGGATTTCAATTTGGGTTAATTTTGGTGTGGATGGAGCGCGAGTGTCATGAGGCATGACACTATCACACCTATATCACAATGTTTTTAAACAAAAAATAACATTTTCTAATCTTTGGTGCACGTACTAATTGCAAATTTTATCAATCTATATTATGTACCTGTATTTAGTATGTTTGGTAGTAGTACCTACTAGTCTACTACCAAAAACTCGAATAGCCCCCAGGGCAGAAAATTAATTTACCTGACGTGTGTATTAATTAATCTGTCACGAATAAACCAATATTTCTGACGTTGGTGTAAAACTGTCGCGACCTACAGGCTATACTACCGATGCTCCTACCGGGACGACAGGAATTGCATGGCAACCAAGGTGGTGCAGCAGGAGAACGACGCCGACCCGCCGCTCTACAGGGTCACCTACATTCACCCGCACACCTGCAACCCATCGCCGCCGGCCCCGACGCCGGCGCCGGCCCATGTCTTCACCGAGCCACCGCCGGCCAAAGCGGAAGTACACCACGCGGTGTTGTTCAGGTTCAGCTCCACTGCCGGCGGCCACACGGCCAATAATGCAGTGCATCGTCAGCAGTGGCAGCCTGCGGCTACGATGGCGGCGGGGGCCCAGGCGCAGCTGTCAATGACGATGAGCGACGACGAGCGGGAGCAGCCGGCGGCGGCCATCCGTTCTGCGCCGCCGGCACGGCGGCTGTCGATGTTCCGCGCCGTCGTTGATGGGCTCAGGCAGATGCGGTCGTCGGCGCCGCCAACACCGTCGTCGTTGACAGCGGTGGACGACGGATGGGACACGTTCTCGTCGTTTGATTTGGATACGTGCGAATTCAGCGTCGATGATGAGTTGCTCTGTGGTGACCATATGTATTTCCCGGACAGTATGCAGCAATAGTACTAGTTCTGACGAGCCTGATGGATGTTCAGACTAGTCGATTCGTAGTACCACTAAATTTGTCGTGGAATTATTTTGGTGCCATAGTATTTTTCTTTTCTTTTCGTGAGCATTTCACCAAACTTATAGTCATGAAAAATGCATATCGGAGCGCGTCATGAAAAAAGAGAGAGAGAGAGAGAGGGAGAGCATACTCGAGTCCAAATGTGTTGACATGCATTGTGAATACGCTGCTACTGAATAACCAATTAAAACCTCCTCATCACTCTTTGTTCAAAGCACCTACCGGCCTCTTACAAGATTTTAGTATCAATCCTACCTAGTAACATGCGCCTGCTAATGCTATAGCAATATTTGGTGATGATACAAACAAATCAAACAGTTAAAATACAATCTATGTTTTAACAATTAAACATATAATGAGATGGATATATGATTCACATAAAAACAATGATTAAGAACATTCCAAAGGGTCCATCCGGCAACTAATATATTGACGTGCAATCCTTTTGCGCGTACGTGAAAAAGGGTCCATCCGGCAACAGGTAAAGTATACAACACACTTTTCCATCAGGCTCGTTAGAAATGCATTAGTTTACCCAAACAGCAATTAATCCTTCCCCGAAATGAATAATTCATTTTACACTTTATCAACTCACCATGGAAAGCAGATTCTGTCTTTGATGCCCACGAAATCATGCATGGGCAATATCTCAGTTGATCACAAACATACAGTGCTGAAAATAGTTGAGAAAATTCTATATTTCATCACATTAGTGCCTTTTGGTGTGGATCAGCAACCTATGGTTTAATTCAGTCACAGACAATGCAAGTCACAAATGAAATCTTTGGTTCATATGCAACTTGGGTAGATGGATCTTTGATTGAATCAGATAAAGCAATCCATGCAAGCTAAAACTCTTTCCCAATAAATACGGTGACAAATAAATAGCCGCACGGAAAAAAGATATAGTATTCCACGTCACATAAAACAGAATAATTAGTTGAGCCTTCTAAACTAAAGCTTTAGATACAGGTGCTGATATTTAGGAGAATAATTGTTCAGCTATTAGAAACAAAATCTAATAGTATAATGCATGAGTTCCTGTTGTAAACCAGAGATTGACCATTTACCGTTGTTTGCAAACTGACCAAAATTCAATGCACGGAGGTTTCCCTGAAATTACAGAATTGATGTGTTTTACACTTGTTCTTCAAGAACATGTAAATGTACGTACTGCATGTCCTTGATACAAAGAAGAAAGATAGGGGGTAGACCATATTGTATTATTTCTTCTGAATAGTAAAAGGGTAATGTAGTTAAAGGCCTTCATCATGCTCACAAGTAAAAGAGACAGCTGAAACGCACTGATTACTTGAAGACGATGAGGATATCTATCCATTGAATTACACATTATGTGCAACAAAATAACATCTTGTAAAAACTTGGCACAAGCCATGCAGGTAGAAGTGTCACATTGAAAGCCATGCAGCTAGTGAACATTAAGCAAACGTTATGTACATCAATAGCAATACAAGATTGTTTACCGAAAGTCTCCCAAATAATCACCCAAGGTTCAATTCACTCCAATTGATCCAGCTTCACGTGCTTACTCAAAATATGTTTAGATCCTTTCAGGAGACCAATAATCTGAAAGCTCTACTAATGTTCTTCCAGTCACAGTAAGAAACAAAAGAAGATTTTAACAAACATATCAGTGGACGAAAACAAAACAAAACAAAACAAAACAAAGAGGACGAAAACCTGGCATAGGCAGACCTGCTCATGTTCAAAATCTATTATCTATTATATACTAAAAGTCCATTAATCTTCCTATAAACGCTATCATGCCGCTATGTGGTGCTCTAAAAATGTTCCTACGCTGTCACGTGGTGCCCTAATAAAATAGAAAAAATCATAGAAATTTTGAAAAAAAGAAAAACATCTCACCATTGGCTTTCACTTAAATCAGTGGCCCCATTATTTTTAACCACTAAATCGATTTTTGGGAATAGATAACTTAAACCAACCTGTCGGCCTATTAGATCTATCTCAATGAATTCGTTTTCTCTCCTCTTCCCCTGCCGTACGTGCACACCGTGCATATGTGCTCACGTATTTCTTTTTCTTTTTTTGCTCTTCCCTTTTCTCATAGCTATTTTCTAACAGCTCAATATAAAATAATTTAAAATTAGCTAAATCATCATGATTTTCAATTTATATACAGTTTTCAGTTATCTATACTGTTTTTATTTGTAATTAAATAAATACTTTAAAATCCATATTGCATTTATTTTGCTAGGTAAAAAAATAAAATACATTTGAACATAGAAAAATTTTGACAACAGTTATGTCATCTTAAATCATTCTACATATATAAATTTGTACATTAAATATCTTCTAGGCGCAAGCCATCAACCATAACATCTTAAAAATTAAGAAATGTTGTTGAAATTCTATAAAAAAAACATCTAACCATCATCATTTTGCACTCAAATCGGTAGACCCATTATTTTCAGTCATTAGATCTATCATTCTACATTCATAAGCCACTACATATCACATCTTAAAAATTAATAAAAATCATATAAATTCTAAAAGAATGAAGCATCCGACCTCATTAAAACTATTATTTCATCCCACTGGTGGAGAAATCGTTTGTAGTCCCGGTTCGTAACCCCCCTTTAGTCCCGGTTGTCCAATCGGGACTACGAATCCGGGACTAAAGATAGCGATCTTTAGTCCCGGGTGAAATAACCGGGACTAAAGATCCATGTACCATTTTTTTTATTTACATGGCTCTGTTTGCTGCATGGTTGATTATATATATATATATATATATATATATATATATATATATATATATATATATATATATATATATATATATATATATATATATATATATATATATATATATATATATATATATATATATATATATATATATATATATATATATATATATATATATATGCGCATGTATATATGTATAAATACATATATTACACACATATTTATAATTTAAAGCACTTAACATTTTATGTACATATATGTTACCAAAATATATATTAACACTAAAGTAAATGTACGTACATATATAAATATATATATATATATACATGCATGTATAGTACAATTCATTTGCTCGCTAGCTATAGCTACGACTTCGACGCCTGCGTTACGTCAGAAGAGGAAGGACCGACGTTACGAATTGTCGATCCGTCGTAGTAGAATTCACCATCGGGATTAAGGACTTCTTCGTTGATGAACCCCATCAGTTGTTCTTGAACAGCCGTGAAGAATGTTCTTGACGAGTTTCAATAAATCGCCAAATGCCTTGTCACTAACACCATTTTTTGCCTTCCATTGCAAGAACTCCAGAGTGGTATCCAACTTTTTGTGCCCCTGCTCGCAACCTGGGTACAACGACGTTCTGTGGTCCTCTAACATCTTGTCCAATTTATGGGCCCCTTTTTCACTTTCGCAGTCCTCCTTGGCATCCTGCAACATCTGACCAAGATCATCCGCAACATCGTTATAATCAGCATCTATGTCCTCCTCGCCCGTTTGATTTCCTTCAAATCCAGCGTACTGAGCAAAGTCTAGAATATTGTCGTCTTCCACTTCATCTTCTTCCATTTCAACCCCTTGCTCTCCGTGGGATGTCCAACAATTATAGCTTGGCATGAACCCCGACTCAAACAAGTGGAAATGAATAGTCCTGGATGCAGAATACTCCTTCTGATTCTTACACTTATTACATGGACAACAAATAAAACCCTTCTGCTTGTTAGCTTCGGCCACTCTTAAAAAATAATGCACGCCGTCAATAAACTCTTTGGACCGCCGATCAGCGTACATCCATTGCCGATCCATCTACATAAAATGAAAAAAAAATGGTACACAAATAATCATTCGTACAATAATGACAGTCATACAATAATGATAAAATAATCACAAACTCTTTCAACAGTCATACAATAATGACATATCATTATTCATACAAAAATTATAAAATATTTCACCAAATAATTCTTATTTATTATTTTTTAAGTTTTAAATTCTTTTAATTTTCAATTTAGTTTGTTTTCTTTTATTTAAGATTAACTTTCACTATATATTCCTACTCAACTATTTTATAAAACCTTATTTAGCAAATAAACAAAATTTCTATATATTCTTTCTTTTCCCACACAAATTTTCTCTCTCATCAACTTACAACAAAATTTTGGAGACAAAAAAGTGTGCAAAACATAGCTCCAAATGTAATATGACAAAAAAAACATTGGAGGATGAAGTTGCTAACCTTTTAGGCACCTCCGATTTGTATATAATCACCAAAGTAAATTCACTATAAATTTTGGCATGACCTCCCCTCTTTTTTGAAGAAATTTTGAAGCTTACTCGGGCTGGAGGAGGAAGAAGACATATATAAAGGGGTGGGACTTTAGTCCCGGTTGGTGTTACCAACCGGTACTAAAGATCACCGGGATCTTTAGTCCTGGTCGGTAACACTAAAGATCCCGGGGGGGCCTGACAAGCCCTGACAGCATTTGAACCGGGACTAAAGATCAGTTACCAACCGGGACTAAAGATCAAATATGCCCGTTACCCTTTTTAACCGGGACTAAAGATTGCAGCCGGGACTATCGTGGAATTCGGCCGACCGACGAAAGATGGTTTGTCCACCAGTGTCTACTAGATCAATCTTTAAAAAACTAAAAAAAAAACAGAGTATCATCCCACTACCCCTCCCCCTCACATGAATTTACAAGGCACCATCTTTATATTATAAAATTATAAAAATATAGTAAATGAATAAAGATATCGTTGGAGTATATAAGCATACTAACGAAAACATGAGGTAGGGCAATCCTCAATAATTAATTAACTCAGGTGCCAAGCATTAGATTTTTAACTTATGTGGTATGAAAACTATTCTATATGAATCAATGAGACTGCTAAAATGTTCCATTAGGATATTTCCAAGGCTACACGTTGTCGGCGATGGAAACAACAATTAATAAAAAAATTCATATGAAAAGCATTGTTATCTAGCAGAGAGAGCGTGTCTAATATCATACCACGAAAAGACGACCTTGCATGAGAAATAACATGTAAAAGTGGGCTAAGGATGATCATATAGATGATCTAAACTAACTCAAATGCTTATCTCAACATTGCTTTGCACTATGTTATTTAGTAACTTTATCTAATATGGTCAATACTATCGACAGCAGTAATATCCTTAGCTCTCCTAACATTTGTTTCGAGGCCTAACAAATTAGAGAACAAGTCTGATCACAATGGGCCATAGTGAGAATGCACGGAATTGTGCAAGCCAAGGAATCCCGATAATGAAATTGCCTAAACATCAACTCTATTTTGTACTAACAAAGAATTACATAAGACTAACAAATTAGAGAAAAGTCCGAGCATGGCAGGGGTTGTGCAAGAGCTAGGAAATCAGGGCAATGAAATTGCCAAAACATCAACTCGATCTATTCTGTATTAACAAAGAATTGCATAGGAACCAACTCTACTGTTGAAAAATAATTTTGTCGTAAATTCAAGAATCCTCAATTTTAATCGATTATTAATTTAGAATTTACGTGTTTTAAGGATCGTCACGAACAAAATTATAACCAATTTTCAAAACAATCCCAAATAGATTTTTGAGAGAAGGATCATAAGTTTAAAATATGATTAAAAAGCCAAGTAAAAATCACCCAAATTTAAATATTCATGGATCTATTATATACTAAAATTCCATTAAACTTGCTACAAACGCTCTCAAGTCATCACGTGGGACTACAAATGCTTCTGAACCACCATGTAGCACTAATAGATTATAGAAATTATAAGGAAAAATAAGAACATCTGGCTCTTGATTGTTACTTAAATCGGTCAACCCGTTATTTCCAACAATTAGATCTAATCTTTATAAAATTAAAAAACAAATTGAGAAGGATAGGTGTGTTGATAGTCGTTAGCAATTAGTTTCGCCCGTCAATATTACCTAAATATATAGAGGAGAACTAGATATGCTTGCAATACATATTTATGTTTAAATAATAAATATTCCATTAGCACTAGGATTATTAACCTCTTGCAGAGAATGAATATAAAATGAAGGAGAATCGACATCAAAACAGGCGATCAATCAATCGGAAAATGTCAAGAATTAGACTTATCAATGAATGAGCAAAGAACTCAAAAATGACACAACCAATTGGGCCAAAATTTACAAGTCTGCGGAGAGGAGCAAAAGAGGAGGCCACCTGCCAAGTTGGGCCAGGCCGGCCCCAGCCCATGGTTCGGCTGAACCCGTCGTGGCGCCGTTGGATGCAGGGCTTCTTCTGGACGGCTTGGATCACTCCCCAATGACGGTGGGAGAACAATTCTGGCCATTCCAATCGTCATAACCATCATTGGAGAGCTATAAAAAGCCTTCACCTCCTCACTTCTCCCACACAGCTCAAGCAAGAAGCTTCATACATCTCTCAAGTTTAGTATAGTCTCTAGAGTATAGTGGAATAGAATTAGAATAGAATCTTCAGTCCTCGGAGTCTTCGGAAGAATTCGGGTATGGCTCTAGTAGCTTTTCCTTCTCTTGTAAGATTTGTACTTTCTTTAGAATATTCTTCTTTATACTACTTTGGTATTGTATTACTTTCCGAGTATATGAATACCAACTTTATTATATATCCAAGTTATATTTATTATGATGCTAGCTTATCTGGGAGATGCAATGGTGTGGGTATAATGATTGTATTTACGATGACTCTATGTCATGACACTGAACAGCACACCCATGCTGCACAGGCCTAACCAAACCTGAACAACCATACCCCGGCTGTACAGCTCTATCTCCAAATTAGGAATGTACCATTCCAAACCAGGAGCTAAGCAAATTATTACCAATTATAGCATCAATAATTATTGTGAGAGGTGTGAGACTAATCACGAAAGACATTGTTAGACCCGCCCATGACTGCGGGCTCGGCTATTCGAATAATTTTACTCTGGCCAGAGATGTCTGTACCCACAAGACACAGCCCCACGACATGTCACCATGCGCCTCGATACTACCACGGTACCTCAGAAAGGAGCTGTGACAGTACCCCTCGCATAACACAATCCACCACAGCGCACCATTCCTGGATCATAATCACCACCTTATAAAACAAGGCATGGACTTCTCAGCGACCCCCGTGGGCTTATCTCCGCCACTTCTCAGTCTGGTGCCCTGCAATAAACCATGCTATACAAAAGGTAAAGTCGTTGCCCATACTGGCTTGTGGTTGGCACGGTTAATGTTTCACAACCGATACTCGTGATCCGGTCCTTAATTGTCATGAGCACGACCATTAAAATCATGTGCTCACAACCCACCATTATCAAGTTTTTATGGGCAATTAATTAATTAACCAATCACGATTAACCATCGTGAGCTACCATTAAATATCCACCATTAGGTAATAGTGAAACATTAGTTATCCCAATTGTGTGCTAATGTTTCTAAGCATGGCTAAGCTATTATATCTAATACATCTAGTTGAACCAATATATAAATCCAACTAGTCAAACTATAACCCAAGGTAATCAAGAAATAGGGTGATCAATGCAAATTGGCCATAACAAAGGAATAGGTTCACGCCACCCGATGACATTCAAAAATAAATGCACAGTTGAAATAAATAGAGAATTTAAATATAGGATCAACATGCTCCAAGTAATTGTGTTTGGGATCTGTATGACTTGCTTTGCAATAATCGCTCTTCAATTAGTCTTCTGGAACACTTCTGACGCACTTGCAAACCTTCGAAACGACGGAAACGACAAGCTAACACGCAAAATAAAGAAAAAGACTAATAAACACTAAATAAAAAGTACATATAAAGTAAACAAACATGTAGATCATGAATTTAGATGAATTTAGAGACTTGAACCACTTAATTCCGACATCATATGAATTAGTTATGAATTTTACCGAGTCGACCAAAATCGGATGGCTTGGATTGATCTGGCAAGCGAGCCACACAAGATACCGACTCAACGAGTCAATTATACATGACATTAGGATCACCCAAACGATCAACCGAAACCGGCGAACGGAACGACGGCTCTGAACGGCTCTAAACTAAAGGACGATTCCACACGGACGAACGAACAAACGAAGCACGGGGAACACCTCGTCGAATGAACGAGCGAACGACTCAACAACAACTACGGCTAAACCGGTGAGCTAGACACGATTAATGGTAAAGCCCCGGTACGGCAAACGATAGGCCAGTAGGAACCTAGGGTTGCACCTATAGCTAGACAACTCGACTACCGAGCAACAGGCTAAAGCGGCGGCTAGGTTTAAGCGGCACACGGCTGCGACACGACACAACAGCGACGGCACGGCACAGCAGCAAGTGGCTCGGTAGCTGCAGTAGCGGGACGTAGCGACTAGGCACGCATGAGCAGCGGCCAAACGGCAGCTAGCGGCAAGCGGCAACGCACGACACAGCAGCACGGCTGTGGCAGGGAGCGGCACGGCGGCGGCTAGGCGGCTAGCGCAGCGGCGACGCTAGGGCAGCAGCTAAGTGTGGCACGGCGGCGTGGCAGCGACAACGCAGCTACTCGACGACACAAACGAGAGATTAAAACCTAAACCGAGGGAACAAAGATAGAAGTCTCACCGAACCAAAGCGATCGGAGAGGGAGAGATGACGCGGAGACCCGGTGGCAACACACGGAGACGACGACGACGCTAGATAGACAACGGATTGGTTAGATTGGATTAAGTCCCTAGGGAAAAACCTCACTGGTGAACGGCATGGGAGCGGCGGTTACCAGCGAATCACGGCACAATAACGCAAACGGAGGGCACTGGGAGGTAGAGAAGGCGACGGCAATTCTTACCAACACTCACGCGACGACAGACAGCGAAGAAGATGGCCGGTGACGAGCTCCGAAGAGCGGCAAGGTTCTGGTCAACGACGGCGACGACTTACCGGCGATCTTCAGTGGATGACAGATGGCAGACGGGTTTCTCCTCGCAGCTGCGAATCCAACAGAGGTGGTGGTGAAGCTTGGCAATGACGGGAGGAGCAGCAGGGCCTCGCCGGAGATCAAAACGCGACGGCGAACTTCGGGTTGATGGCGACGATGGAGCTCCGGTGGATTTTGGCGCAAAATAACCAGCGGCCGGGGTAGAGCTCGACTTTGCGGAGCCGAGGGAGGTGGCGGTGCAGAGCGGCGACGACCGAGGCGGCAGCGCACGGCGGCTGGAGCGGCTACCGGCGACGGAGAGAGAAGGCGCTCGTGGGGAGAAGGTTCCCGCCGACGGCGGAGAGAGGGAGAGGTGGCGGCCGAAAGAGGAAAGGTAGCGGGCTCTATATATAGCCATGGGAGTCCGGGATCGAGCCCACATCGACGAGAAAAGCTCCGGGAAAGTTTAGGATCTTCGCCGGAGAAAGGAAAGATTGATCCACGAAATTGGAATGGATTTCGATAGAAAATCTTGGGGAAATTGTAGAGGAGATTGAGAGGATTCCATTCCCGCAACTAATTTGGAAAGAGGAGCAACGGGGAGGTCGGATTTGGAAGGAGGAGGCGGCGGCGGCTGTGCACGGGACGGCTGGCTCGGCTCTGTCCAGAGGTTGAAGATGCACTGTAGCGGCAGGGAAGCAAAGCAGACTTCCGGCTGGGCTTTTATTCCTTGGCCCGATTGAAGGAGGGACACAATCTAGACTTTCGAAAGAAAAGGCCGACAAGAGAGAGGAAGGATGGCCGACGACTAAATTGAACATTTCCTGTTTCGGCCCGAAAAGGAAAAGGGAATTTAATTACTTTTCCAATTAAATTAATCACTGAAATGATCTTTCAATTTTTAAAAATACTTCTAATGCTTAAATAATACCAATAAAATTCTTGAACATACTTGGACACTCTAAGTATTTAATAAAATTGAAACCAGCTCATTTAAAATGTGAATAATTACTGAAATGTTCTTTGTATTATTAAAATTAGGAATTGAGCTCTGAAAAATCCGAGAAAATTTCAAAGAGTATAATTAATCATGGAGAATTTAATACAAATTAAATCCAACCATGCTTTATATTTAGGAAATTTTATTTCCTACATTTAACTTCACTTGTAAATTAATGAACTTTTAATATAAATTCTTAGAATAATTTATTAAATAATTTATAAATTGTGAAACGAAATTCAGGCTGTGACAATTATAATCTTTCCACGGGATTAAATAAATACGATACCCTTAGAATACTCTCTGGTGAAAAGATACAATAGTATATCCATGTGTTTGCGGATGGACTCTGTAACCATAATATACCAGGAGTATTTTTGCGCCATTGATGAGAATTATATTTCTAGTAACGTCGTTAAGAAATACCAACAAGATGCTTCAACGGTGATTCTCACTAAAGACGAGCGAATGCGAGAGCCCTTTAATTGTTTATATATGGTAAGCCTAATTGGGCATGTAAATGGTAAAGTGAGAAGCCTGGTGATGGTGAAGCTGTTATGTTTATATATGTTGGAGCCTTGACTTCAAGGTATTGGAAAAAAAAATGAGGTGAGCCAATGTGAGGGCCTTGATTGCTGTGTATGTGAGTAGCTTGGTGGTGCATTGTTTGCATACAAGTAGGAGCAACAACCGTGGTTTATAAGTGAATATCCTATGCATTCTTATTATTTGATATTTGATAGATCCAAGTTCAATCTTCATGACCTATATATTTGACAGCATATATATCACTTTCATTTTTTCTACAATAATGAGATAATTAGTAATCAAAATTCATGGACTACTTTAATAGATCATCCTAGAAAAATAATAAAGATGCTTGCGCGAATGCACGGGCTTTCTTTCTAGTTTTTTTATAAAACGTCACAGGACAAATAATTATGGTGATTTGTACATTGTGTTGATATGCTGTTCTGTACTAACAAATTAGTTTAGAAAGATTGGAATGTCAATAGCTGCATTTTCTAAGTTCGATCCAACCTAGCTATCAGTTTTGGAAATATATAAGTTGGATCTGAATATATGACTGAATTTTTTAAAAACCACATGGTTTAAAGCGATTTTTTTCACATCCTGTTTCATCTGTGAAGGGACCAGGTGTACTATCTTCTTGATTTGTTTGCAGTCTCCCGTTGTTGCTAAGGGTGACAATACACTTGCATGGATGAAGGTTCAATTGAACAATTATGAACTGCGGTGGCGCCCCCTCTCGGGCGCAGGGGAGGTGGCGTTCGCCGGCAGCACGAGTGGTGGCGGTGAGGTATCCTGGCTAGGCGGCGGCAGATCCAGCCCCGCCGCCACTGGATCTAGAGAGCTTCAGCGGCGGCGACGTTGGGCGGCACTGTCGGCGGTGGCAGCTGCGGCGCGGGGCGGCCAGCGAGGCGGTGGTGGCTGCTGCGGCACAAGGCGGCTCGCAAGGCGACGGAGTTCGGCTCTCGGTAGCGGCGGCAGCCAACTCCGATGGTCGACGGGGCATCGGCTGTCCCTCCGGCGCCTCCAGCCGCCCATCATCGCCGGCGATAGCAGAGGTCAGCCCCCACCCCCACCCACCTCCCTCTTCCACCTCAACCACCATCTTCTCTCCTTCTTTCTCTATTTTTTTTGGAATTGGTCGACCAACAAATCCCACAAATATCGGCCTCCTCCATACACATGGAATCACAAATATTCATTACATGCATGCAGGCGAGGTGCCCCAACTTCTTTTTCTTTACTCCTCTCTCTCCACTTTTGTAGTTGTGATTATTTTTTTAGCAAATTTTGAATGATTTTTTTTCTCTTAAATCACTTATCCAATCAATAATTCGATCGCATCGTTGTATTCTTCATAATCTAATCTTTTAAAATAAGATCTCACATGATTATATTGATTCTAATATTTTTTATTTTTCTTATGTTGTGATCGATCTTTTTAAAATGTTGATACATCGTATTATTTGTATGTTTCAACAAGTGTTTCCTAATGTTTCACTAGTTTATTTGTAAATGTTGCACAATGTATTTTTTTATGTTTTAGCAAACATTTTATGATATTTTACATGTTATGTTTCACGTGAGATATAAAAATATTTCATAATATCATGTATTTGCAAAATATTGTACATTTCATATTATTTCTTCGATGTTTCACTCGTTGGGACTAAATATTTCATATGGTTGTTATTGATGTAGCACTCGGTACTTATACATGAGATAGGAGAGATGAGGGGTTGCATGTAGCACGGTGCAGACATAAGGCGGAAAAGCTAGCTGGCGCGTGTGCCGCTAGCGTGCGTTTTGCACGGTTAGTTAAGGATAATGACAGTAATTAAGGAACAATTTTCTTTTTTTAGATTTTTTTACTAACAAATTGAAATCTTTCAAGTTATATTTTAAAACTTTCAACTTAAGATTTAAACTTTATCTTAAACTTTGAAGACAAATTTTAAAAACTTTCAACTCAAATTTTGAAAATTTTCTACTCGAAATTTAAATTTGCAAGAAAAAATTAAAAACTTTCAACTCCAACTTGAAAACTTTAAAGTACAGATTTGAAAATTTTTAAATTAAGATTTAGAAATTGAAAACTTTCAACTCAGATTTGAAAACTTACAACTCGAGATTTGAAAACTTTCAAATCCAGATTTGAAAATTTTTAAGCTAAGATTCGAAAATGTACAAATCAAGTTTTAAAAATTTTCAACTCAAAACATTTAAAAATATGTGTGCTAAAGATTAAAAAAAATAATCGAAAAAAGCGCCAAAAGGAAAGATAAAGAATCGCAAAAAGAAAAGAGAAGAAAAATAATCAGGCGGGGGAGGCGGCGCCAGCTGGCGCGCGCCAAATAGCCACACTGACATCAGGTGGAAACATGCATGTCTGGGGGGAGTTAGCTATGGCCTATGGGCGCTTGATTTCTTTTTTTCCTTTCGGGCGTCCGATCCGCTTGCATCAGAAATCAGAATCAGAATAGGAAAGGAACAAGGACCGGGCCCGATTCGGATTTCCATTGTGTACCGGCCTGGCCTTCCTCGGCGGCCTATAATAGGACACCACAACTCATCGGCACTTGTCGACCCGTATCCAGTTCCGGTTTCATGGCGATGCTGCCGACCCCCCGCCGCGTCAAGAACAAAGCGCCGGCGCCCGTGCAGCTCACGGGCGAGCATCTCATCCGTGAGGCCCGCGAACTGCACGGCGATGGATCTGTGACCGTCTTCCCATCCAAGAAGAGGAGGATCGTCGATGCCGACGAGCTCGCCGAGCACGGCTCGAGCGACGCGCACGGTTCGAGGCCGTCGTCCGCCGAGCCAGCAGCGGCCGCGGAGGATGCGGCGACGCGTCGTCGGCGTGGATGAGGTACGCTCGGTGGGAGGAGTCCCCCGGCGGCGGCGGCGGCGACCCCGCCCGCGCGCGATCCGTGTACGAGCGCGCGCTGGCCGGCGGCGCGCCGGCGTACCGCGACCATGGTGTGTGGATCGAGTACGCGCACTTCGAGGCTCGTGGCGGCCGCGTCGGGCACGCGCGCAACGTACTTGACCGCGCCGTGGCGATTCTCCCGCGCGCTGACCGCATCTGGTTGGAGTACGTCCGCATGGAGGATCTCCTCGGCGCCACAGACAACGCCCGCCTATTGTTCGATACCGACGCCTGGGACGCGTACGCGGCGTTCGAGCTCCGCCACGGCGAGGTGGACTGCGCCAGAGCCGTGCACGAGCGGCATGTTGCTGCTCTCCCGTGCGCGGACGCGTTCATTCGTTTCGCCGAGTTCGAGATGAAACTGAAGAACCTGGACAGCGCGCGCCGCGTGTACGAGCACGCCGCGAGCCTGCTCGCCGCCGGTGGCGACAACGACGACACCGCCGTGCTGCTCGCCGCGTTCGCCGACTTCGAGGAGCGGTGCGGGGAGCCGGACCGGGCGCGTGCAATATACCAGCACGCGCTTCGCGGTGAGCCGCCCGAGCCCCGCGCCGAGGAGCTGCGGGAGAAGCTCCTCTCACTCGAGAAGCGGTTCGGCGACCGCCATGGCGTCGAGGACAGCATCGTCACCAAGCGGAGGTCCCAGTACGAGCGCGCGGTAACCACGAACCCGCTGTGCTACGACGCGTGGTTCGACCTCATCAGGCTGGAGGAGAGCGCCAACGCCGGCGACGCGAACCGGATCAGGGACCTCTACAGGCGCGCCGTCGCCAACGTTCCACCGGCGGCGGAGAAGCGGCATTGGCGGCGGTACATCTACCTCTGGATCAACTACGCCCTCTTCGAGGAGCTCGACGTGGAGGACGTGCCGCGCGCCCGCGACGTGTACCGGGAGTGCCTCAGGACGATCCCACATAAGAAGTTCTCCTTCTCCAAGATCTGGGTCATGGCAGCGGAGCTCGAGATCCGTGACAAGAACCTCGCGGCGGCGCGGCGGCTCCTCGGCAACGCGATCGGCGTCGCGCCCCGGCCTAAGCTGTTCAGGAGGTACATCTACCTCTGGATCAACTACGCCCTCTTCGAGGAGCTCGACGTGGAGGACGTGCCGCGCGCCCGCGACGTGTACCGGGAGTGCCTCAGGACGATCCCACATAAGAAGTTCTCCTTCTCCAAGATCTGGGTCATGGCAGCGGAGCTCGAGATCCGTGACAAGAACCTCGCGGCGGCGCGGCGGCTCCTCGGCAACGCGATCGGCGTCGCGCCCCGGCCTAAGCTGTTCAGGAGGTACATCGAGATCGAGCTCCAGCTCGGCAACGTCGGCCGGTGCCGGATTCTGTCTCAGAACTACATCGAGCACGCTCCGAGCAGCAGCCACGCATGGAGAAGCTACGCCGCGTTGGAGAAGAAGCTGGGCGAGACCGACCGCGCCCGATCCGTATACGACCTCGCCGTCTCTCAGCCGGCGCTGGACGCGCCGGAGCTAGTGTGGACGGACTACATCCAGTTCGAGATCGACGCCGGCGAGCTCGACAGAGCGAGGCAGCTCTACGAGAGGCTTCTCGGCAAAACACAACACCTCAACGTGTGGGTGAGCCACGCAGAGTTCGAGGCCACGGCGTGCTCCGGCGGCGCCGCCATTGCCGGGAACGCGGCGGAGAAGGCCGAGAGGGTCCGGAGGTGCCGCGCCGTATTCCAAAGAGCGGACGAACACTTCAGGGGATGCGCTGATGATCCCGCCATGAAGGAGGCAAGGGCGATGCTTCTCCAACAATGGCTGGCGAAGGAGGCCGCGTTCGGCGACCTCGGAGAGGTGGAGCCGGTCGAGAAGAAGACGCCGAGAAGGGTGAAGAGGAAGAGGAGTCTCCTCGCCAACGGCAATGGCGGAGGAGGATGCGAGGAGTTCTTCGATTACATTTTTGGTGATGAAGAGGATGCAACGGAGCAGCTGGCTTCAAACTGATGAAAGCTGCTTACGAATGGAAGAACAGTGGCCATGTTATTACTTATTAGAGTGTAAATCTTTCTGTTCTAACAACCTTGTTGTATGTTATTGCCGTGGAATTAATTTGTTAAGCATATAGAAAATTCACTAGATTTTGACATAAATTTCACAACGAACAGTCAAATGATGCTGGAATTATGAAAACAGCTCGTGGATGACACAGTTACTCATAGATCGCTTGTAACTTAAATAGTTATAAATAAATAAAAAAGTAACAAAAAATAAATTAGTATGAGATATATCAATCCATAAGTATGCATGCTGAAATTCGACTTGTATAAGTTGTAAAAACCAGTTATAAAAAAACAAAATATTAAATTAAAACTTGTATACAAATACTTTGTTCAACTTATAGCAATCGAATTTGAATGTGCAATGTTTATGGAGTGATACAAATCAATCTATATTGTTATTGTTCCTAACTACTTAGATTATATGCACCCATCGAGTAGGGAAACGCTTTTCCAAACGAACATCTACAGACTACCTTCAGTTATTTGTTCTTCCAATTACAGCAATATCCATACAAAACAGATTTGCTGCAAGAAAAAACATGTAAATAAAATGTTGGTGCGGCAACACTTACTGGAATGAAGAACAGTCAAAAAAAAATTTCTTGGAACAAAAGAGAAAATACATGAGGAAAAAAAAAAGGAACTTCCTCTAGACGTTTCCATAGTATATAGACATATCCTTGCTCATGAATCAAGATAAACCAATCTAATCATTCAAGTATACCACTATCTCAAATTATTGGACAAAGAATCAAGAGAAGAAACCCAAAGGGGTGACCTGAGAACACAGTTACAGAATTACTCCATTATACAGTAGCTCACCATACATTGTATTGGCACCTGTGTTCTCAGTACCACTCCTCTGGGTTCAGCTTCTCTTCATTGCTGTAACAGGCAAGTAATTTCATCAGATAATGTCAGTGGTTACTGCCAGCTTCTCCATTAGGCTAGTATTGTTGATGCATATGGTTAGATTGAGAAGAGTCATGAACACAAGAAGATGGTTGGAGAGAATTTATATATAGGGCATAAACATGATCTAGGAGAAGGAAAAAGATCATCCATGTACTCTCTTTTTGGACCTTGAAGTGTCACAGTGTTGACATCATGTTACATAGTGTTGACATCTTGCCAACACTTGTTTTTGTCAGCTTGTAGTGGACATAGGTTTAAAAAAAAAGCTTGTAGTGGACACATCCTGGTCTAGCAAACTTGTAGTAACTGCATGATGAAAAGTGAGCTTGAAAGGCTGCTAGAACAAGTGGAACTTTGGATTTAATGTGATGGAATTGCTACAAAATATTTTGTAGATAGACTAAAGACTATTAAGGCTGTGTTCTTCTCCCTATTTTCCTAACCCACCTCTCTCGTTTTCCGCGCGCATGCTTTTCAAATTGCTAAACGGTGTGATTTATGCAAAAACTTTCTATATAAAAGTTATTTTAAAAAATCATATTGATCCATTTTTCAAAAAAATTAGTTAATACTTAATTATTCATGCAATAATATGAGCTTTGTTTTGCGTGCCGGGAGCCCCTCCTCCCGAACACAGAGTTTTTCAAGATAGGCAGGAAATAATCCGCTATTTACGTTTCGCATGTCACACTCGTTGGGAATATCCATATCAAAGAGTTCAAATTTGCGTACTGTATTCTTCTTCGAGAAAAATGGCGCACCATATTACCATAAGGACGACACTGCAGCATTTTCTTTACCTGTTTCAACTAATTTGTCAAATTTTGGTTTGGAACAACATGTGATCTGCGTGTGGAGATGGATTTTTATCCCTCGAGTAGACATCTCACCGTTTCTTACATATCATCTAAATAGTCATAAAAAAGTTAAAAAGCATTAACAAGATTTTAGTTTAAGTCAATCTCTTCTACGTACTTGAGTTTTTCTCAATTCCTTATATACCCCAAAATTTTGCTTTTGATCTCTTCTATACAATTTTCGTTACATCACCTTTAGTGGTTATATAAAAAATCAATTTTACCTTGGACATGCAAGGAATGAAGAAGTTTGCCAAAATCTTTGTTGTGTGACTATAATATTCATAAGTTTGTTATACTAGACTCCAACGATATACTCTATATGATCACTTTCTTCCATGACTAAAGGAAAAATGGATAATTTAATAGGAATTAAACAGTCGGCTGAAGGAAATGGTGTGGAGAGAATCCAAATCAAAATTCAGGAGTATAGAAAGGAGTGAGCAAAACTCATAGACATAGAAGGGATTGGTTGAAATTTGAGGAGATTTTCCTCATTAATTTGAGATATACTCCACAAACGTGTAGGTCATATTTGATTTCTAGAAGTTGTAACAAAACAATAAATTAAACTAAAACTAGTACACAAACATTCAGAGTTGTATTTTTTTAAATTTTTGTTACAATTCGTAGAAGTTAAATTTAAAATTACATGTTTGTGAAGAGATATATATTTCATATTAATCTATTTTGTTATTTTTTTAAAAAAAACATTAATAAATATTTAGGTAACATTTAGAAAACAAGTGGATGTCGATGAATAAAAGCACTTTCCCACCTTCCTAATGAAACAGTATCATAACATTCAACGTAATGCAAACTGTGTTACAAATCTAGTAATCCCAAAAAATCACTGATAAAATTCCTCAAAATCTCAGTTTATATATATATATATATATATATATATAAAACTTCAAAACAAAATTACTGTCGGGTGCTCCTATCCTGGAACAATCAGTCCTTTAGATCATGTACAAGTAATTTGTTGAGCAAAATAGTGATCTGCTCCGGCATGCATGATAAAGCTCAGCGTGGTATATCAGGGGATATGGACTGGGTGGATCCATATTACTGATTTGTGGGGCATCTACTAGCTTGGCCCACATGTCATTGGTTCAAATTTGGGCTTGTTAAGCTGCTGTTTTTGGGAACTGGGCTTTCAGGCCATTTGGTTTTGTTTGATTTGAAGCCCAAATTCTTTTGTGGGTCATGGTCTCCTTTGAGCTCCAGTACCAACCAGGTGAGGAAATTCTCCTGTTTGGATTACGGAAAGCCTGAGGTCAACTAGGACCGCATCCACATGAGACTTCTTCCCTGAAGATCCCAATGGGCCACCAATCGATATGATTGGATTATGATAGATTGATAATGTACACTACACTGATTCTTCAATCGATTTTGCTATATATTTGTCGACAAATTTTCTCCCAAAAATTTGACAGATATAATTACAGTACAATCGTAGTGTAATTACACTGTACCTTGCATGTAATTACACTGTAACTATAGTGTAACTTGTATGTAACTTTCAACAATCTCTACGTAATATGTTATTTCGGTAAAATAGAGGTCGTGGGAATAAATCCTTACACATATGTGTGTGCTGTGATTTTATTTTTCTTCCTCACCAAAACAAATCTTGTAATAGATCTAAATATTCAAAATTACATAAAACTTATATACAAGTTACATTGTAGTTACGTGTAGGTTACAGTGTAATTACATATAAGTTACAGTGTAATTATACTACGATTGTACTATAATTATATCTGTCAAATTTTTAGGAGAAAATTTGTCGACAAATGTATAGGTGGTCGCTTCTTCAATTCAATTCCATGTGTTGCAAACTGCCATTCCAAATAAAAGAATGCCATTCTTAAAAATATATAAAAAAAACTAAGAGAATGTTTGCATGTTCCCGCCATCATCATCTTGTTGAATTAGTGGGCAGCATGCATGCATCTCCTCTTTGATCACGGATCACCACTACTCATGTTTCCTTTTGCAGCTGTCATACCAACATAATTTATATGTCTAAATTGACCTGAATAGATGAAGTCAGAGGAGTTGATTCTGCGTTGCAGAAACGTGGCAACAACTACACAGTTTTATCTGATCTCTCTCCGCTTCTTCTGCCGTGATTTTTTGAGCATGACAACCACGAAGAGGTTGGAGGAAGAGTGGCACATGATTTTGTCGGTTACTCTGGAAATTACATTTACATCCAAGGATCCCAGATTATAATATACATTATTCGTTTGCTGTCAGGCTTTCTCATCATCTGCAGTGGTTACGATCAATGAATTGTTGAGGATTGCCAAAATAAACCGAAGATTGCATTGGTGCACAACGGTTCTGATGGAGAGGTAATACAAAATCCTTGATTACAAAACCAGAAAGATAATTTGCATGAATAAAATCCAAAGTCCCAAACAGCTCATTAGAACCATGGACTATGATTAAACCATGTTAAACCGTAAATGCTACAACAAAACTGCATTATGACCGCCAGAAAGAAAGTACTGTAGCATTTTTGTTCCATTATTCACTCTCGGTTAACTGCGCTGATCCATGCGCACAAATTAACATCGCAGATTAAATATCACTCACATTTGAATTAGGAGTATCTTAATTATATCTTTGCAACAATTTGAGAAGTATACAACATTACACCGATAAATCATGAATCAATCACCAAATCGGATCCAATAGAAAGAGAATTTAACAGCGCAGGAGAAGAAAACAATTGGCGCGACGATCTCGATCGCCGGGGCCTAGCCGCGGCACTGCGTGATGGCGGAGCAGCCGCGCGTGTAGGGGTTGGCCTCCGCGCCGGGCTGGCAGTTGTAGTACGACGCGCCGCGCAGCGAGCACGGCACGCGGTCCGCGAACAGGGCGTCGTAGCTGATGTACCCGCTCGTCGTCGTGGCGTTGCCGGCGGGGGCGGGGCCCGGGGACGGTGCGGGCGCGGCGGCGTCCAGAACGCGCCTCATCATGGTCACGCCATCGTCGGCGCCGTAGGCGGACGCCGACGACGTTGCCACGGCGACGGTGAGGAGGACGACGAGGAGGAGGTGTAGGATGCGACGTCGCGCCATGGTGGTGTGGGGTGGTGTGCTTTGAGATTGGTGCGATACTGCGATGGCGGGAGCAGATGGAGTAGGAAGTGAGCGCGAGGGTGAGGAGAGGTTTTTAAGCGTGATATGATGGGCCTCCAATCAAGCTTGTCGTTTGACTTCTCTTTCTCCGTCTCTCTCTTTTTTTTTAAAAAAAGAAAAAAAACTAGACTATTCCAGCTCTGGTATGATTGGGCTCCCACTACTTTTTTTTCAGTAAGTTTTAATGTGACTGGTATATGTGAATATATTTGTTTTGTATACGATAATAATAATAATAATAATAATAATAATAATAATAATAATTTATTAATGAAGATAGGTAATATTTATTAATTATCCTATATAAAGTTACAACCCAGTAAAATCTAAAACTCAACGTGCAAAAAGAAGGTCACATCATCTTCCACTAACAATTATTACATTTGAACATCTTGCAAGAATATTATATTACTTATTTTATAATTATTAAATTTTAGAGCTTTAAAATGTAAGCATGTTAAATCATCATGTCACATAAATCACATAATATTTTAAATCTCTCCATCATTTTTTATAATATCCTATATATCTATATAGTTCATCCTCACTTAGTTCATATTATTTATCTCTTCTCTTATTAAGCCATATCACAATTATTTTTAATTTTTGGATGATTAATCTATGGTCCAAATTATCTTCCTCGTTTTCTTCTTTCATTAAACCATATCACCTTAATTATTTTTAGCCCTTTGATCATAAATGTATAGTCCAAATTATCTGCCTCCTTTTCTTCTGTTATAAAGCTACATCTTCTTATTTTTACTTTTGAATCATCATTATCAGCCACATCAACTTACATAAACTTATGCTGTTTAGTTATCTTAAATATTATTTTTATTTGCTCTTATCATACTAAACTTTTGCAACGCGCAGAGTTTCATCTAGTTAGATAAAGAGAATATTTATTATGTAGAATCTATCTGTTCATGAGTTATAACATCAGTGGCGAAAAATCATAATTACACAAAGCGTAGCTACATTATTAGCCGGATATATGTATTTTTCTCAATATCTAGAGTTGAGCTTGTGCTTGCAGGTTTGATGGCAAATATATAACTTGTGCTTGCACGTTTGTGGGGCGATATCACATAATCTGTGTTGCCAACCAAAAAAAAAAAAATTGGCCACTTACATGGTACTATGCAGCATGTCTATGTATACTCTAGACTCTAGTCTAGTATATTCTAATTCTCAAATTTCCTTACCCCGTTTAGCCAACATATAAATACGACCTCCCACGAAAACAAAACAGCAATCACGATCTGCATCCGCGGCAGAATTAGCTGAATATTCTAATAGATTACCTAACTCCATGATTGGTTAAGATAACGAACATCTCTACAGCTACTGATTCTTCAATCCAGTGTGTTGCAAACTGCCATTCCAACTAAAAAGAATGTGTGTTCCTTCCATCATCTCGCTAAAAAGAATGTGTGTTCCTCTCTCTGTCGGCCAAGTCAAACTAATAGTGGAACACCAGTTTTTGTGCTGCTGTCTGCAGCTCATATATAACAACTCATTTTTTTACCGCTAAAAAGCCTAATAAGAAATTGCTAGTGCAGGACCAAATCATCTACTAACCAACTTGGTCCCTCAATTGGTAGATGCTACTAGTCTTAGCAGTGTTAATGTTAGAGATATATTCCTAGTTAATAACATATCACATAGGGTTGCATGATAATTGCCAGTGATTAAACGATCTCAAACAGTTCCAGTTAGTTTATAAAGACTGAAAACCCGTACTCGTAAATGAATAATCATATCTAAACTAGTCGTTTTCCCTTTTTGGCTGAGAATAGTTTGCGAGGAATTTGGTGTCCTTTCTTTTAGAACCACAGAGAAACAAAGGTTCAAATATTCTGTACTCCTATGCAAACAATTATATTTGATAACAAAGTTGAATTATTGTACAGTAATAGGTACTTAGGTGGGCATGCAGCTGCAATGCAAGAGTTGGGCTTCAAGGTCTAGAAAAGTGAAGTAACTCATCAGGGGAGTTTTTTCCGCAAGAGGAGACGGCGGCCGGGGCACGGGAGCCAATGCCATGCTCCTTGAACTAGCTCCATCGCCAGGTTACTAAAGGAGCACGAGATCCCCAAGGCCAAAGATCTGGCTCTAAATGGAAGGGCGGCGAGATTGAGAACCTCACTTTACGCCGACGATGCCGCTATCTTCATTTCACCAACCACCAGAGGTATGGCAAATCTTTCAAAATTCCTTTCAATGTTTGGAAAGGTCACCAGGCTGAAGGTAAACCCTCAGAAAAAAGTCAGATAGCGGCGATCCGTTGCGGGAATCTCGATCTACATGACATCTTCCTTGTGTTCCCGGCGAGGGTTGCTACTTTCCCTCTGAAATACCCAGGACTACCCCTCACTGTTTCTAGGCTAAAAAAGATCCACGTCCAGCCGATACTCAACAAGATCGCAACAAAGTTAGCACCTTGGCAAGGGAAACTCATGAGGGCAGCAGGAAGAAAACGTCACTAACAAAGTCAGTCCTAACGGCGCAACCAATCTATCACCTTACTGCTCTAAAGATCCCTGAAAACACACTACACGAAATTGACAAATTGTGACGGAAATTCCTATGGGCGGGGGGCGAGAACATCTCAGGAGGAAAATGTAAAGTCAACTGGGAAAGGGTCTGCAGACCAAAGGACTTGGGCGGCCTAGACATCTTCGAACTGCACAAATTCGCAAAGGCTCTCAGAGTCCGCTGGCTATGGTACGAATGGACAGCCCCCGATAAGCCATGGATAGGAACGCTGGTACCCTGTGACAATCAGAATAGAGATCTGTTCGCTGCAGCAATAACCATCACTATTGGTGACAGAAAGAAGGCGAGCTTCTGGCACTCTCACTTGATCGATGGTCGAACACCGAAGTCTTTAGCGCCACTAATCTTCCAAGCTTCAAGACGAAAAAATAGGTCTGTGAGCGAAGCCGTGGACGCAGGAGTATGGATCTCCGATATCCGCACAGAGGAACTCTCCATGTCGGAACATCTTCGCCAATACGTAGACCTTTGGGTTAGACTACTTTAGCCACCGGCCTTCAATGAGCATGAAGACACCATCATATGGAAACTGACAGCCAACAGAGTATACACGACAAAATCGGCATATCGGCTGCAATTCATCGGCGCCACAAGATCTACCTTCAATGAAACCATATGGAAGTGTTGGGCCCCTACAAAATGTAAATTTTTTGCGTGGCTGGTCATCCAAAACCGTGTATGGACGGTGGATAGATTGCAGAAGAGAGGATGGCAGAATCAGCAACTATGTCCCCTATGTCGAGTCACCCAGGAATCTGCCGTGCACCTATTGACTTCTTGTACAGTAACCTGCAGAATCTGGGAAGAAATCCAACGATGGGCAAGTTGGGACCTGCGCATGCATGATTGGGGTAGGCTTACCTCGGGGACCGATTGGTGTCACTTCCTCCTTGCACTCCCACCTCGACAAAGACCTTGAAGTCGATGATAATTCTAATGTGCTGGGAGGTTTGGTGTGAGCGTAATGCAAGAATCTTCTGCCACCACGCCTCAACTACTGCAGCGATAGTGGCGAAAATAAAAGAGGAGGCAAGAACCTGGGTCAAGGCTGGGGCGGTTGCTCTTGGAGGATTGCATGTTTTAGGAGAGATCACGTAGTCTGCAGCCCAAAACTTCTTGCGGGAGGGGAATTTTAGTAACCCCCTGTATGTAAACCTTTTTTCGTACTCTATTAATATAAATGGCAAAGCTTTTGCCGGGTTAAAAAAAAATATCTAGCTCTCCGGTGGTCTCCGCCTTCTTCTTCGTCTGCACCTCCATTTTGGAGTTGGTTCGTTTGCTCTGCCTTTGTCCTGAAGATAATTTTTGTCGTAATTATGACACCTCCTAATAGGTAAAGAGAATTTTGGACTGCATTATATGTGTCGATCCGGAAAGGTGACAGTGAGCTCAGACTTGCCCATGGGGTCAGGGCTCGGGTCATCGACCGCTGCTGTTCATGTCGGAGGTGTCAATCGAATCTAATTGTGAAAGTTAAACCCCTCTAAACCCCCTTTCTCTCTCTCTCTCGCTCACTCATATGTTATGTGTTTCTCTGTTTATACTGCTTGATTTGTTCACCTGTTTGTTTTAATTTTGTTATTGTTTCCATAACTGCCTTCTAGATTCAGAGCATCTATGTCATGTGGTGGTTCAATTTTATGGTATGGTGTTGGTTGGATATATTTTTAGATGTCCATGTCATATATGTCCAAGCCATTCTATATCCTTCACCCCTATTGTCAGCAGATGGTGGCCTTTTGAGGTTAAGAGTGAAATCTAGGTGGACTCCAGAGAGCTGGTGTTTTTCACCTCAAGTTTGTGCATTTCTACGGTGGTTTCTTAACCCAATCGCATAAATACAGCTAACTTTTGCCTAGGTGTGCACACTATCAACCTAATAGTTTGATTAATTTTGTCTCATCTAACCATGACGTTTGATGACCGCATATATCACAAACAAAAATCACTATAATGAAACTGATGGATGGTTGGTTCAGTACAATTCTTCTTTTTACAAACAACTAATTGTTCATATTTGCTTAGCAAATCATCTTATTGGCAGAAGGTGGGGGTTTGTCCCATCACGCTTTCTTTTAAAATTCTTTTCTGTTTGCTTCTGAGACCTTTTGACTGTGTGCCCATGGCAGAGGTCGGAGATGTGATCCATTTCCATTATCTACAAAACAAACTTCAGATTTACTCCGTACAACTCTTCTTTTAAATCGTTATGTTAATTAATTGTCTTGCACAGCATATGGCCATTTAGTTCATTTTTCCTTTTTATTCACACAACGATAATTCGAGTTGCTACATCCTGTTAAAATTATAAGCACATAATGATTTAATTTATTCCATAAATAAATCATGACATTGCAGATATACACTAGCATGAACGCATCATTGGATCTACACATGTAAACTAGGCAGTAAAACATGAACAGATCAAATATGCGCAACACGTTAAACACGTACCGAGGTTGCTGAAAGATCGGTTGTTCAGGAGGAATTACTCGTGGTTGCGGGCGACGACGAAGGCGTGCAGCACGCGAGCGAACAGGAAGACGAGCTGTCGTGGACATACAGAGACCTGCTCTCCCGATCGCCGGTGCACGCCGGCGAGCAGGATGGAGTAATCTACGATCGACTGCGCAACATAGAGTAGGAGGCAAACCCTAGATTGATTTCACGTGTGTTGCATGGAGGCGGCGGCTCGATTTATATAGAGAAAGGTCGCTTGATCAGGGCGCCCACACGATCTCCACTCTGTGTAACCGAACCGGATAGGAGGCTGCATCTGCGCAAGGGTGAGGAACCAATTTTGGTGGACCATTCGTCGCGTATGTCGTGCACGCGCGCCGCCTGCCCTGCCTAGGCTAGGCGAGGCGAGGCGAGCGAGCGCGCGCGTGTGGCTCACATGCTTCAAGTGGCTAGGAGGGCATCCTCTCTTTTAAGGAGGTTCCCCTCTCCTAGAATAAACAAGGTGGTACTAAACTCGCCCATGCATGCCATCCCATGAGGTGGGTTTTTGTGATTTTCTAAAGAATTAATCTTCGAGTGGGCCAAGGCATATCCATTAATTCCAACAATCCCTTACCAAATCTCAAAACCCCACTCAGATTTGCCTTTTCCAGCGGTTCGATGGAGACCGATTAAGGTTGAACATCCACCTAGAACTCGAAGCTATACTTACTCACAACTTGAACAATGGACTACGCCTTGAATTGCAAGTCATGTGCAAGCAAGTTTCAGTCAGAGTCTTATCTGGTACTAGACCGTTTGTAGACCACCCCTCGGGTGGAGCGTATAAGTCATACTCCTTGGTATTTTAGTAAGCTTCCTAGAAGATTCACCCAAAATCTCCATTGACTGTGACCAACAGTCAAGCTCACAAAGATGAGTTCTTTCAAGAATACTCTGTAGGTAAAGCCAACAGAACTCATTAAGGCATAGCCAACCTACCTGCAGCTCACGAGAGTACATGCATCTTCAACTAGAGTGGGTATAGATTGGTACTTTCCTCCAGTTAACTAATGGCTTGTTCTTCCCAGGTTCTAATTCACATAGACTGGGTTACCACCATAACATAACTCACATGGGTCTCAAACCCATCTCCTTCGATGCATTGTCTATCACATTACGTGATAATCCCTTCGTGAAGGGATCTGCCAGGTTTCTAGCTGTTTGGATGTAATCCAATGTTATAACCCCGGAGTTTCTCAATTTCCTGACAGACTTCAATCGTCTTTTTACATGTCTAGACGATTTCATGTTATCCTTAGAACTGTTCACTTTGACAATTACCGTTTGATTGTCACAGTTCATAAGAATAGTCGGCACCAGTTTTTCAACAATAGACAGATCCATTAATAGATCATGCAGCCATTCTGCCTTAACAGTAGCAGTATTCAGTGCCGTCAGCTCTGCTTCCATGGTTGACCTCATCAAAATGGTCTGTTTGCAAGACCTCCACAAAACAGCATCACCACCCAGTGTGTGAAGACATATCCACTAGTGGCTTTGATCTCATCCACATCAGAGATCCAATTAGAATCACTATATCCCTCCAGTACCGCAGGATACCCAGTATAGTGAAGCCCCAATTCCATAGTACCTTTCAGATAGCGCATTACTCGCTCAAGCGCACGCCAGTGATCATCTCCTGTTTTATAGGTAAACTGGCTCAACTTGCTCACAACAAAGGAGATGTCAGGCCTAGTTGCACTAGCCAGGTACATAAGCGAGCCAATGATTTGGGAGTATTCCAGTTGATTCCTAGCAATCCTCTTGTTCTTGCGAAGCAACAAGCTAGGATCATAAGGTGTTGGAGGCTTACTATCAATGTAGCCAAAGCGATTCAATATCTTCTCCACATAATGGGACTGCAAGAGTGTAATACTATTCTCACCTCTAATTAGCTTAATGTTTAGGATAACATCAGCTACTCCCAGATCCTTCATATCAAAATTTTGAGACAAGAATGATTTAACCTCATTTATCACCTCAAGGTTTGTCCTAAATACCAGTATGTCATCAACATACAAGCACAGAATAACTCCCTCACCCCCACCATGGCGATAGTACACACATTTATCTGCCTCATTGACTGCGAAGCCTACAGATGTCAACGTTCTATCAAATTTCTCATGCCATTGCTTAGGAGCTTGTTTCAGACTATACAAAGACTTCAACAATTTGCACACCTTGCCTTCTTGACCTTCAACTACAAACCCATCAGGTTGATCCATATAGATGTCCTCATCCAGCTCTCCGTTAAGAAAAGCTGTCTTAACGTCCATTTGATGAACGAGAAGACCATGTGAGGCTGCTAGGGAAAGTAGCACACGAATTGTGGTCAATCTAGCAATAGGTGAGTAAGTGTCATAGAAATCTCCGCCTTCTTTCTGAGTATAGCCCTTAGCAACAAGCCGAGCCTTGTACATTTCAATAGTACCGTCAGGCCTAAGCTTCTTCTTGAACACCCACTTGCACCCTACAGGTTTACACCCATAGGGTCGCTTTGTCACCTCCCAAGTCCTGTTACCGATAATGGAATCCTTTTCACTACGGACAGCCTCCTTCCAGTAGTCTGCATCAGGAGATGCATATGCTTCTAAAATTGACTTAGGAGTGTCATCCACGAGGTACACGGTGAAATCATCACCAAAAGACTTAGCCGTCCTTTGTCTCTTACTCCTCCGAGGAGCTTCACTGTCATCCTCCTCAGAGACATGTTCATGTGCATGTTCAGTTTGTTCTGGTGGTGTGATTAAACTGGGAATTATTTCAGAGGGTTGGCTAGAACTACTATGTGTATCCTTCATTGGAAAAAAGCTCTCAAAGAAGGTAGCGTCACGAGAATCCATAATTGTACCAACATGCATGTCAGGTACCTCAGATTTAACTATTAAAAATCTATAGGCAATGCTGTGATGAGCATATCCTAGAAAGACAGTCCGCAGTCTTAGGTCCAAGTTTGTGCTTCTTCGTTATTGGTACATTGACTTTCGCCAAGCACCCCCATGTGCGCAAGTAAGAAAGTGATGGTTTTCTCCCAATCCATATCTCGTATGGTGTTTTGTCCTTATTTCTGTTAGGAACTATTTAACACATGATTTGAGGTCAACAATGCCTCCCACCACCATGCCTTAGGTAGTCCCACGGTGTCTAATATGGCATTCACCAAGTCAGTCAGTGTGCGGTTCTTCCTTTTGGCAATCCCATTAGACTCGGGAGAATAGGGAGGCGTCCTCTCATGTATGATGCCATGTTCCTCACAGAATAAGTCAAACTCGTTTGAGAAAAACTCTTCACCACGATTGGACCTAAGTCTTCTTATCTTTCTATCAAGTTGATTTTCAACTTATGCCTTATAAATTTTAAAATAGTCTAGAGCCTCGTCTTTCATTTTTAACAAATACACATAGCAAAATCTAGTAGCATCATCAATTAACGTCATAAAATATCGTTTTCCACCCTTCGTCAACACCCCATTCATTTCACACAGATCTGAATGTAGGAATTCTAGAGGTGCCAAGTTTCTCTCCTCAGCAGCCTTGTGAGGCTTGCAAGGTTGCTTCGATTGCACACAACTATTTCACTTAGAACCTTTGACAATGGAAAGCTTAGGAATTAAACACATGCTGGAAAGCCGAGACATCAAGCCAAAATTAATATGACATAAACGTGAGTGCCAAACATTAGCCTCATCATCCACACTGCCACAAATATGGTTCACAGACTTATTGCAGAAATTAGAAAGGGAAAAGCGGAACAGGCCTCCGCACTCATAACCTTTACCAATAAAATATCCATGTTTAGACACGACTACTTTATTAGACTCATAAACCAACTTAAATATGTCTCTAGTTAGACAGGAGCCACTAACAAGATTCCTGTCAATAGTAGGGACATGCTGCACGTTCTTCAGCTGCATGATCTTTCCCCAAGTAAACTTCAGATCTACCGTGCCAACACCATGAACAGAAGCATGTGACCCATTCCCCATTAGGGCGGTGGAATCCCGTGCGACCTGATAAGAAGAAAACAATGAGATGTCAGCACAAACATGTACATTGGCCCCTGTATCAACCCACCAATTAGTAGACTGATTAAGTGAAAAAACAGTAGGTAAATTACCATACCCACTTCCATCTCCAGTGTTGCCCATGGTCACATTTGCAGACTTAGAAGACTGCCCTGTAGGTGCCTTCATCCCCTTGCATTGTGGATACTTCTTGGCCAAATGACCAGGTAGGCCACACACAAAGTAAGTCCTCTCATCCTGATTAGGATTGTTGTTGTTGTTCTTCTTCTTGAAGTTGGTGGTCTGCTGAGCTTTGTAATTCCCTTTGCTCTTGTTTTGGCCTTGTGCACAACATTGGCACTGGACTGCCCACCATCGCCCTTAGACGCGGAGTCTTTTTCCCAAGCTTTTTCCTCAACATCAAGAGACACTATCAACTCCTCAATGGTGTATTCCTGTCTCTTTTGTTTGAGTGCAGTACCGAAACTTCTCCAATTTGGAGGTAGTTTCGCAATAATGCACCTAGCCACAAATTTGTCGGGTAAGACACACTTCAGGAGTTCCAGTTCTTTAGCCATGGTCTGTATCTCATGAGCCTGCTCAACTACAGAACGATTGTCAGCCATCCTATAGTCATAAAACTGCTCTATGACGTATAGATCATTGCTAGCATCAGTAGCACCGAGTTTAGTATTCAGTGCATCCCACACTCCTTAGCGTCGGTCATATGCAGGGGCAGATCCAACGTGGGTGCAAGGGGGACTCAAGTCCCCCCTACACCCACAAAACCCATGGATACCCCCCTTAGGCCCCCCCTTCAATTTTTTCATCATAGTTGATAAGATAGGAGGTGCTAAAGGTCTTATAATAGCATTTTAGTATAGTTTAATACTGAGATTATGTGTTTATATCGGTGTACTCGCTATGTTGAGTCCCCCCAACTTTTTGTTTCTGGATCCGCCCTTGGTCATATGCTGTCGAAGAGTGATCCTCTCGAGCGGGAGATCGTGAGACACCCCTTTTTTAGTTCGGCCAGGGGAAAAGGCTCGCCTCTGGAAATCACGTATCCGCCCCCTAGATTATCAGCTAGTATGCACGCAGCAAGATTATACAGGTTCGGGCCGCTTAGGAGCGTAATACCCTACTCCTGTGTGTGTGGGATTTAGATTAAAGTTACAAAGGTCCCTTCGTTCTGGAGACGGCTGTCACGACCGGAATTAACCCAACGGGCGTTCCTTACGTGCGTGTATTATTCCTTGTCCCAGGAGGCAAGGTACACCAAAAGTTGATACATTTCAGAGTTTATCAAGCGGAAGCGTACATAAATAATTTATTACATGGACGGCGAAGGCCCAACACACACAAAGACAAACGAGAAACAGCGGAAGACTAGGGCGACGACCACAGGCGCTTGACGGCAGGCACGAGCTAGACACCAAAGCCTTCATCTTCCAGGGGCTCCTCTTCTGGGTTTGGGAAAAATTGAGCAAGACTGAGTACAACCACCGTACTCAACAAGACACACCCACAAGTGCAGAATAAATGCAAGGGAGTACAAGGGAGTTATAGTATAAAGGGTTAGGGTTTGCAGTAAACAGCATTAAAAGACACTTAGTTGCTCAAAGCTATTTTGTAAACACGATTCCCGAGCTATACAACATTATTAAACAAGGCCGTGAACCCACACGAACCTGCCTTAACCCAAGGCCTATGATGATTCAGACCGAACTGGCAACCCGACCCTGGATCCCAGCTCGTCCCAAGCCAACCCAGGCCAACCATTCCACATTTTAGTTGTTAAGCAGGTTTTAAGAATTTAAAACACTAACTTGGGTACATTGCTCGGCTTGCCCATAACCGAGGGCGCGGCTATTCGAATAGATTATACTCTGATCAGAGGTGTACATCTTTACCCACAAGACACATCTTCCTCACGTGTAACCACGTGCCACATACCACCACGGTATACGGACGGAGGACATGACATAGTTTCCAACCCATCCTAGCCATAGACAAGAGTACCGACCCAATCCCACCTACGGCCAGAACCTCCGGGACAGGTAGGCAGGACTGAGCCCCTAGCAGCAGGACACCGGCCCTGTGCCGTGACATCTCGACTACCGGCCGCAGCTCGTGTAGCCTTCATTTGCCCTGGAGATGTCCATCGACCCCCGACTTCGTCCATCTCCATCCGTGTACTTTTGTTTATAACCAGACTGAGCCACAAACTAAGCCTTACCCACTAGACATGTGGAAGTACGGTGGTGCTTTGCAACAGAGGCCCGAAGACCGGTCCTTATATGGCCGAGGTGCTACTATCAAAACCATGCACCCCGAGCCCAGCCTAAAACCATTTTGAGGATTTTGAATAGAGGGGGAGGTGTGAATCAAATTCCACAATAATCCAACCATTCCAAAGTGTCCAGGTGATAAGAATATTCCCAAAGTCTAGAGTTGTAAAACCACCTAATGTTGCCTAATTAAGCGGCGAAGCATCTACCTAAAATCATACCAGTGGTACCATGAGTAGAGTGTCCGCTAGTTGGGGTTTTGTTTATCCTAGGGTGAACAAGGAAGTAATAACAATAACAATAATAAGGTCATAATAACAATAACAATAATAAGGTCATAATAACGGTAAATAGGCATGGCTAGATAAAACAGTGATAACGCGGGAATTTAAATAAAACGATAATGCAATAATTTAAATCAACATAATTTTATAAACTGGGATTCAATATGTTCAAGGATGATGTGACTTGCCTTGCTCGCTTTCCCAAACGTCGGCTTCAACCTCCACGAAGAGCGGATCTTCCGAAGCTGCAGCGTCTACACGACCAACGGAAAAGAAAAGGCTTATACTCTAATAAACTCCATATAACAAGCAGGAACAAAGCGCAAAAATGGGTTCTTGACTTCTTAAGGAAAAATTAGAGACTTGAACGGTCCAATTCCGAGTTCAAATGGCCAAGTTATGGCCATTTGAAGTTTATATGCTCTTTAAATGAATATTTGCGAATTTCTTTATTTAAATTTTAATTTAAAAGCGATTTATTGCGTCAGCCGAGGGGAGGGGGCGCGCGGACCGGGTCCATGGGAGTGGGGCCCATGCGGCAGCCTCACGGTCCACGGTGGACCGGGTGCACCCGGGCTCACACCGGTCGGCGCCGTGGGCCCCACGCGTCAGCCGCACCCGAGGGCGCGGGCGGCTGACGGCCGGGCCCCACGCGGCAGCCACTCGGCGCGCCCGAGGGCGGCCAAGCCGGCGCGGCCGGCGGGAGGCGGCGCCCGCGCCCCTATGGTCGCCGGCGGCGGCCATAGGCACGGCGGAGCGGCGGCCGAGAGAGGGGAAGGGAAGGGGGAAAGGAGGCGGCGGTCCACGGCTCACCCCGAGGCGACGGCGGCGACGGAGGAGGCGGCCGGAGCGAAGGGAGGCGGCGGCGCGGTTCGGGTCGACGGGGTCGACGGCGTTCCGGCGGTCGACGAGCGAAACGGAGGGGTGGACGAGGTCGGCGAGGATGCGGCGAAGCCGAAGGAGGCGGCGCCGAGGTGGGAGGTGGTCCAGGGCGACAACGGCGGCAGACCGGAGCTCGGCGGCGACGGCGGAGAGAGAGAGCGACGGCGCGAGCTCGATTCCGGCGAGGAGGAGGGGCAGCGAGAGGCGGAAACGGACGGAGAAGGCGCGGGGAGGGTTTATATAGGGTCGGAAGGGGGAGAGGGCGGCCGGCGGGGAAGGAATAGGCGCGGGAGGTCCGGCCGCCATCAATGGCGCCGGCGAGATTTGCGGGGGCAAATCCGCCCGTTTGAACGCGGGAGAGAGAGGGAAAAATGGGGGGAAAGGGAGAGGGGATCACGGGGAGTGATTCCCCCCTATTGATTGCACGCGGGGAGGACGGGGGCGGCGGGATTCGCGGCGGCGGCGGCGCTAGGGCGCGGGCGAGGCGGCGGGAGCGGCGGGAGGAAGGGGATGACGGGTGGGCCCCACCCGTCAGCGAGGGTGGCGGGCAGGCCCGCCCGTCAGCGGCGCGCGCGCGGGGAGGGAGGCCGGATGGGCCGAGTGGGCCGCGGGGGAGAGGAGAGAGAGGGAGGGGGAGGGGAGGAGATGGGCCGGGCCGGCCCAAGAGGGAGAGGGAGGGAAAGGGGACTTTTTTGAGTTTTTCTTTTTATAAACTCATTTTAACTTTGTTTATTTCTTAATAATTATTATTTGTGCTCTGAAAATTCCACTAAAATTTATTTACGCATTTTAGGCTTTTAGGAAAAATACAAAAATCCTCCAAGCCTTATTTGACTTTTAACTTTGCACATTTTAATTGTTGGAGGCTTTCACACGGATTTTAATTATTCTAGGTATCATTTAGAGGATGTATTTTAGAGTCGTTTTGGGACGCGACAAACCTACCCCCCTTAAACGGAATCTCGACCCCGAGATTCGGAAGAACTGGCGAAGAGATCGGGATGGGCTGCCTTCAGCTCGTCTTCACGCTCCCAAGTAGCTTCTTCCTTAGCGTGGTTGCTCCATTGGACCTTGCAAAAACGGATTACCCGGTTCCTGGTCCTGCGCTCCACGGTGTCCAGGATTTTCACTGGCCTCTCCACGTAGGTCAAGTCTTCGCGAACTTTAATTTGCTCTGAATCGGCCTGCTCGGATGGCACTCGAAGACATTTCTTGAGCTGTGACACATGGAACACATCATGCACGTTGCCCAAGGATGCGGGCAGCTCCAACTGGTAAGCGACTTCTCCGCGTCGAGCAATGACACGAAAAGGACCCACGAACCGAGGTGCGAGCTTTCCTTTCGTCTGGAACCTGTGTACCCCTCGCAATGGTGTGACCCTAAGGTACACAAAGTCATCCACTGCAAACTCCAGGTTACGGCGTCGGTTATCTGCATAGCTCTTCTGCCGGGACTGTGCCACCTTTAGATTATCCCGAATGGTTCTGACTTTAGCTTCAGCTTCTCTCAGGATATCGGTCCCGAACACTTGGCTTTCCCCAACTTGGTCCCACAGTAGCGGTGTCCGGCATTTGCGGCCATACAACGCTTCATAGGGTGCCATTTGTATGCTGGCTTGGTAGCTGTTATTGTAGGAGAACTCAGCATAGGGGAGACTCTTATCCCAGGTCTTCCCGAAATCTAGAACGCAGGCACGGAGCATATCCTCTAGGATCTGATTCAGACGCTCGGTCTGTCCATCTGTCTGCGGGTGATACGCGGTGCTGAAATTTAATCGGGTACCCAACTCTTCTTGGAGCTTCTTCCAAAAGTGAGAGGTGAATTGGCTTCCCCTATCAGATACAATTTTCTTAGGAACGCCATGGAGGCTCACGATCCTAGCGAAGTAGAGCTCGGCTAGTTAGGAAATATACAAAAATCCTCCAAGCCTTATTTGACTTTTAACTTTGCACATTTTAATTGTTGGAGGCTTTCGCACGGATTTTAATTATTCTAGGCATCATTTAGAGGATGTATTTTAGAGTCGTTTTGGGACGCGACAATGGCTTTTACTTCCCTTCTCCTAGAGCTCAGGGTTCCTGAGAGTCGTCCCCTTTCTCGGCGGGCAAAGTCCTTCTTTTATACCTCAAGGGGATACCACATGCACCGCCTCTACCTACTCTTCTCTTGGGCGGGGGCCCACCCTATCTTGACCGGATCTCGACCCGTGCCTTCGCCTGGAAGCTAAGCCACGATTTGTCCTTGAGTGGGGCCCAGCGCCGTCCCTTGCCTGCACGGGGGAACCCCTGTCAATCTCCCATTAACGGATGAAGAATTGTGGTGCCCGTCCTCTGATGGGGAGGATCTCGAATGACCCTCCCGATGGGACGAGTCATACCTGCCTCCACTCCGCCGGAGGCAGATGCGACGTGGGGGCACAGCTGTCCGTGCAGTCAGATGTGACTGGTGACAGGCCGGTCACAGACCGTTCATTCCTATCCGCCGCGCGCTAGTCGCGCATGCCGCACGTCTTCCCCTACCGTATTGAATGCGGCAAGGGGTAGTTGGGGCGTTGCGTTCATTAAAGGAGGCTCGGCTTGGGCTCCCTCCCTGCTCGCTCCCCCCGCCAGATGGCGGCCAGGCGATGGCCTCGGAGCAAAACGGCGCGAGGGCCCGAGGGGTATGACGTGGCACCTCGAGGCCTCGGGGCAAAACGGCGCGAGGGCCCGAGGGGGCACGACATGGCACCCTGAGGCCCCCCGACCGCCCCTCCGACCCACGGGGTACGGTAGTAGGGTCAGGCTGTAGGTCATGCGCCAGGAGGGGAAGGTAAATTCCCCTCATTCCATATACCCCTGGGCCCACTTCACCGATAGTGCCTCGGGGCAAAACGGCGCGAGGGCCCGAGGGGGCACGACATGGCACCCTAAGGCCCCCCGACCGCCCCTACGACCCGCGGGGTATGGGGGTAGGGTCAGGCTGTAGGTCATGCGCCAGGATGGGAAGGTAAATTCCCCTCATTCCATATACCCCCGGGACCACTTCACCGACAGTAGCCCCCGGCACTGCGTCGGATGTTGGCCTCCTGAGGTTGGTCTTACGTGGTGCCTTTTGACCTCCTAAGCTGGGGTTGTGGGCCCGGCGGAGAATCTAAACGGACGCTGCCGAGCGGCCAGATTGACGTGCTAATAATAACGGCGATTTGACCGCCACTAACCGCGCTGATGATGGAGGCGCTTTAGGCACAAAAATCGGGGGGTCGGCTGGACCACACCTCGATCTCCTCGTCCGTCATATACGCGGCGATACTGACGGCAGCCCACCTAGTCTGTGCCTATGAATGTCGCACGCCCTACGCCGAGTGCGCCGCTGACAGGCGCACTAAATGCGGGGCGTGGATTCAGCGAGCGACGTGATGAGTGGTCGCGGGAAACGATGAGGCAACTGCAGGCGCAAGAATCATAGGGGCATCCGTGAGGGCATGAAACGAGGAGGCGGGCGCGGGCGAGGCAGGGATAAAAGGATACGGAGGCGGGGACTTCGCCTCCTATCTTTCTCCGACTGCTCACCCGCACTCTCGCTCCCTAAGCCCTTACACTCTCACCACTACACGCCACTCCACACACCAAGCCCCTCATCGTTTCACCGCCAGTCATCATGGCCCAAGATGCTGGCGACGCTGTGCTTCCGGCATCGCGCATCACGGGGGATAGGCACCTCAGCCTCCCCCGCAAGATCATGTCGGAGGGGACCGCCGTGAGGGCAGGGGAGTCGTGACCGCGACCGCGGTACCCAGAGCGATCCGTGCACCTCCTGTCCTTCGCCATGGCGGGGTTGGTCCCGCCATTCTCCAGGTTCTTCCACGAGGTTTTGGACTTCTATGATATCCATGCCTTGCATCTCGCACCCAACGCCGTGTTGACGCTGGCCATCTTCGCGCATCTGTGCGAGATGTTCGTTGGGGTACAGCCGACGATGCGACTGTTCCAGTTCTTCTTCGTCCCACAGCTGCTGCAAGGTGCGGTGGTGGGGGGATGCTACTTCCAGCCCCGGCCCGGCACGGCGGGGCAATACATTGAGAGTCATCTCCGCAAGAAGTGGGAGGACTGGAAGAAGGACTGGTTCTACAGCGCGCTGCCGGACCACCCGCAACTTCGACTCCCCGCCGGCCCTCCCGAACGATCCGCCACATGGTTGGCGGCTTCGGAACTGGGCAAGGAGTACGACGCCGTGCGGGACCGCCTCAGGGGCCTACGAAGCCAGGGCCTTACGGGGGCGATGGTCTTTGGTGATTACTTCCGCCGCCGTATCGCAGCTCTCCAAGAGCGGTCCCACGAGGCGTGGAAGTACACTGGACCCAACGATCCCATGCGCACTCATGTGGGCGAGCGTTGGGACTGGGGCGAGGAGGACGCGAAGACGGTGATTCGGCGGGTGCTGGGTCTGGACTCCGCCGAGCTAACATTGATTCCAGACGGAATCCTTCCTCTCTGCAGCGACCACGACCGGGAGAGAATCCTGGCGGTGATGTCGGCCGTCGGCGCCGGCGGGGATCGGTCCCGTCGGAGCGGCGCAGGTGGCGGTGCCGTTGGTGCGGGCAGCAGCGGCGCAACCGCAGGCGGGAGTCGGGCCAACGGCCCCAGTGGGGGGTGGCAGCTCCAGGGCACCCGGCCCGAGCCGCGGGCCGGGGGCAGATTCGGCCAGTGACCCGAGAGGGAAGTGAAAAATGACTGAATCCCGACCGCCCTCTCCCCCGCGCGGAGGGGGCGCCAAACGCACGGCGGACCGACCATCGGCGGGGCACAAGCGCCCTGTCGCACCTGAAGTTGGACGGAAGAAAAAGCGGCACCGGAAGATAGGTCAGACAGAGCCATGCCGGGGTAGCTTTATCGAGCCCCTAAAGTGGACCTTTAACCGCCCCCCTAGGTACGATTGACGGCATCTGCCTCGGTGCTCTTTACTCATCCCGGCCCCTTGTTGCTTCTTCTTCTTTTCCTTTGTTAACGTGATTAGGGATCTTCTGCAGCGAGATTTCTTCCCAGGGGGTGTCGGCGTCCGACCCCTTGCAGGGGTCGAAGTCTGAGCGACCAGAGCGGCCCAGGCTCGGCCGATCCGGCACCGCGGGGCCTTCGCGGCCTTCCGGCGGGGCCCACGGGCCGCACGTCGGGTCTGGCTCCGGGTCCACCTCAGTCGGAGCACGACCTGCCGCAGGCGATAGCGGTGGCGGCGTCCCCCCCGGAGGCAGCTCCGAGGAACAGACCCGCGCGGAGCGCCTCCCTGGAGAGGGGGCCGAGGGTGGTCGCGGCCCAGGAGTCGAGGCCGGAGGCAGCCCTGAGCCCGAGGCCGAGGCCGAAGCTGGGGGCAGGCCCGAGCCCAAGGCCGAGGCCGAGTCTGCCCGAGGGCCCGAAACAGGAAGTGAGAGGGACAGCCGCTCCCCCTTGCATTTGGGGCGCCCTGTGGGCTGGCCACGCGAGAGAGGGGTTGAGAGTAGCCCCCAGTCCCGCGGGGGATCCAGTGGCACCCCGTCATCCCGGGGGAGGACCGCAACCTTCTCTTCTCCGACTCCGGCAAGCATGGAGCCACTCCTACAGGTGCTCGCTGCCGCTGATTCCACTGTCCAGGAGGGGCTCAACACCCAAGTTCAAGCCCTGGCGGAGGAGCGGGCGGCCCTGGAGGCGGAGTCGGTGCAGCTCGCGGCGGACCGCGCGCGGGTTGACGAGGGGCGCCGCGCCGTGGATGTCATGGTGGAAGTGGGGCGCAAGATGCGCCAAGCCCAACTGGCAGAGGTCCAGGCGCGCGAGGAAGCACTGGACTCTGTCATGCGGGAGACGGAGGAAGAGCGGCAGGTGGCATTGATCGCCTCAAGGGTCCTGGATGAGGCGCTGGACGACATCCGCCTGCAGTACGAGGTCCATGCCGAGGACCTAGCGAAGAGGGCCGAAAATGCCCGCGGTGTCCTTGAGGCGGCTGCCGCCCAAGAGCGGCGGGCATCGGAGGCCGATGCCTCGCTGCGGGTTCGAACGACGGCGCTCGAGGCCAAACACAAGGTCTTGGACGAGCGCACCCGTTCTGCGCAAGAGTTTGAGGCCACGATTCGTCGGCGAATCGAGGTTCTCAACTCGAAACAGCGCGAGCAGGACGCGCGCAGCCGGGAGCAGGCGCAGCGAGCCCGGGAGCTGGAGGGGCTGGCTCGGGCGCTGGAGGAGCGAGCGCGTATGCTAGACCAGCGGGAGTCCACCTTGGCCAACCACGAGAGGGCGGCGGCGGAGGGCGGAGACCTCCCTTCGTCTCCGCGAGGAGGTCGTAGCTGAGCGCGACCGGACCACCCTTGCCGCGACGGCTTCGGCAGCCCGTCGCTCGGAGGAGCTAAGGCTCCGGGAAGAGGCGTGCCGGGAACGGGACTCTGCGCTCGCCGAACGCGAGGCCGAGGTGAGCCGCCATGACGTGGCGGCGTGCCGGCTGGGCGAGCAACTCGCGAAACGCGAGGAGGCTGTCGCCGGGCACGACGCTCGGCATTTGGAGAGCGTTCGAGCCGATGCCGTTGCCCGGCTGGAGCGCGCAGGGCGCCGAGTGGGCATCTCCATATGCCAGGACAGGAAGCTCCTGCCCACTCAGCCGGCACTCGCGCTCCGGCTGGATGGGCTGGCGGCTGAGCTGGAGAGGCTGGAGGAAGAGGTCGGTGAGACCATCAAGTCGTCGTCGGCTTCGTTGGCGCGGGCTGCGGTGGAATTAGTCCTCGCCAGCTACCAAGCCCGCGACCCCGACTTCGCCCCATGGCGTGCGCTCGAGGAATTCCCCCCGGAACCGAGGCTGGGGCTCGGGAGCAAGTCCAGGAGGCAGCCGACGCGATCGTCTCTAACTTCGAGGGCTCGGCCCCTCGGTTCACCTCCGGGCTTGCCTCGGACGAGGAGAGTGGGAGCGAAGACGAGGGGAGCGGGACCGGAGACGGTGGTGACGACGTTGGTGGCGAGGATTGGGACGACGTGGTCAGCGGCGCCGGCCTCGGGAGCTTGGGCACTCCGTGATTATCCCCGCTTTTAACTACCTTTTGTTATGTGCCTGCATCGGACACCTCTTATCTTTAGGCCATCGTGCCTTCTTACCTGTAAATAAAGCTCTTTCTTCACATTTTCTACCCGTTCGCTTTCTCCATTAAATGCAAAGTACTGCACAGTGGTAGCCCCCGGCCAAGTCCGTGCAAGACGAAGGGTTGTGTGAGGCTTGGCCCAAGCTCCTGGAAAGTAAACAAGAAATGCGACGCTATGGATAGAAGCGGCGGAGGTGTTCGATATTCCATGGATTAGGCAGGTCCGTGCCATCGTCCATGGCTAACCGAACAGAGCCTGGCTGGGGAACCCCGATCACTTTGTATGGCCCTTCCCACATTGGTGAGAGCTTGCCCAGCCCCAAGCGCGACTGCACGCGGCGTAGGACGAGGTCGCCAACTTGTAGTGATCGGGCCCGGACGTGGCGCTGGTGATAGCGCCACAGGCTTTGCTGATAACGCGCCGCCCGCAGGGCCGCGCGCCTCCTCCTTTCTTCCAAGTAGTCAAGATCGTCGCGGCGGAGGACATCCTGAGTGGCCTCATTGTACAGCGCGACACGAGGCGAACCTAGGGAAAGCTCCGATGGCAGGACCGCCTCGGCGCCATACACCAGGAAAAAAGGGGTTTCTCCTGTGGCGCGACTTGGAGTGGTCCTGTTTGCCCAGAGCACGGCGGGCAACTCTTCAAGCCACGAATCTCCGTGCTTCTTCAGGACATTGTATGTCTTAGTCTTGAGGCCCTTGAGGATTTCTGCGTTGGCTCGCTCAACTTGGCTGTTACTCTTGGGGTGGGCGGGCGAGGCGAAGCATAGCTTGATACCCATGTCGTCACAATAGTCGCCGAACAGTTCACTGGTGAACTGGGTGCCATTATCCGTAATGATACGGTTGGGCACCCCGAACCGGGATGTGATGCCCCTGATGAACTTGAGGGCGGAATGCTTGTCGATTTTGACGACCAGGTAAGCCTCGGGCCACTTGGTGAATTTGTCGATGGCGACATACAAGTGCTGATACCCGCCTCGAGCCGCTTTGAACGGCCCAAGGATGTCTAGCCCCCAGATTGCGAAGGGCCAAGAGAGCGGGATGACCTGTAAGGCCTGGGCCGGCTGGCGGGTTTGCTTGGCGTGGAACTGGCACGCCTTGCATCGCTGGACCCATTCCTGTCCGTCTTGCAATGCGGTCGGCCAGTAAAAACCTTGCCGGAAGGCTTTACTGACCAAGGTGCACGAGGCGGAATGCGCCCCACACTCACCTTCATGGGTGTCGGCAATGAGCTCGATGCCCTGTTCCCGAGAGATACACTTCAAGAGCATCCCATTGGCGGCGCGTTGGTAGAGGGTCCCCTTTACGAGCACAAAACGCTTAGAGATGCGCGCAAGCTTCTCAGCTTCTGCGCGATCCTTGGGAAGAGTATTATTGTCGAGGTACGCCCGGATGTCAGTCATCCAGGTGACGTGACGAGGGGGGTCAGGGTCGACCCCCTCGGGCCCCAAGGCCCGCAGGTTATCAGGGCTCGGGACGGAGGTTGTGGCGCCGGGGTCCTTCGTGGGGCCCAATTGTGTCGACGGCCGCGCGAGCCTTTCCTCGAAGGTCCCCGGGGGGAGTGGGGCTCGTGCCGACGCAATACGCGACAACTCATCAGCGGTTGCGTTGTCGCGTCGGGGCACGTTCCAGAGCTCGAGTCCGTCGAAGTGGCGCTCCATACGCCGCACTTCACGTACGTATGCCTCCATTTGCGGGTCGGTGCACTAGTATTCCTTGGAGACCTGATTCACGACCAATTGGGAATCGCCTAAGACTAGGAGGCGGCGGATGCCCATTCCGGCCGCCGCCCTCAACCCTGCGAGGAGTCCTTCATATTCCGCCATATTGTTCGTGGCTCAGAAATCGAGCCGAACGACGTACTTGAGGACATCCCCGGTTGGTGAAGTTAGTATGACTCCAGCCCCCGCACCATGAAGGTTGAGGGAGCCATCGAAGTGCATAACCCAATGCCCGGCGCGAATGTCGGCGCTCGGGTCTTTATCGTCTCCGGGGAAGGAGGGGAGATCGGATGGGAGAGGGTAATCCACCGGTGTCCATTCTGCGATGGAGTCAGCCAGGACCTGGCTTTTGATCGCGTGCCGCGGTTCGAGGTGCAGGTCGAATTCAGCAAGCTTGATCGCCACTTCACTACCCGACCGGTGCCCTCTCGATTATGTAATATCTGGCCAAGAGGGTAAGACGTTATGATGGAAACCGGATGCGCTTGGAAGTAATGGCGCAATTTCCTTGAGGCCATCAAGACTGCATAAAGCATCTTCTATGCCTGTGGGTATCGGGTTTTCGCGTCTCGGAGCGCCTCATTGACAAAGTAGACGGGCTGCTGTACCTTTCGGTTGGGCCGGTCCGTGGTGTCAGGGGCAACTGGTCCGGGGCACTCGTGCTCGGGAGCCCCAGGGGGATCTCGGACCATGTCTTGATTGTAAGCCTCGGGGGCGCCTACCAGAGTCTCTCCTCTTCCCGCGAGGGCCTCGGGGCCCTCCGAGGGGTTGTAGGCCTCGGGGGCGCCTGCCGGAGCCTCTCCTCTTCCCGCGGGGGCCTCGGGGCCCTCCGTGGGGTTGGGGGCTTCGGACATCGGGCCTTGGGGGGACGAGGGGCCATCACCAGTTGAGGGGGCCCCTGGCCTACTCTCATCGCGTTCGACTACTAGGGCGGCACTCACCGCGTGGGGGGTCGCAGCCAAGTAGAGCAGCAACGGCTCCCCTAGTCCTGGGGCTACTAGGATGGGGGGGAAGGTGAGGTAAGCTTTCAGCTGATTGAGAACTTGCTCTGCTTCCTCCGTCCATACAAACGGCCCGGGGCGCTTGAGGAGCTTGAATAGGGGCAGCGCCCACTCTTCCAGCCTCGATATGAATCGACTTAGGGCGGCCATGCATCCAGTGACGCACCGCACATCCCTGAGCTTGCTGGGGGGGCGCATCCTCTCTATCGCGCGTATTTTCTCGGGATTAGCTTCTATGCCTCGGGAGGAGACTAGAAAACCAAGGAGTTTGCCCGCCGGCACACCGAACACACACTTGTCGGGGTTCAGTTTCATGCGCGTGGACCTAAGACTATCAAAAGTCTCGGCCAAATCATGCAACAACGTATCCTGGTGGCGCGTCTTTGCCACCAAGTCAGCAACATATGCCTCCACGTTGTGCCCTATCTGATTACTCGAAGTAATATGAGTCATACGCTGAAAGGTAGGGCCTGCATTTTTTAAACCAAAAGGCATAGTTGTATAACAAAAGGTGTCCACAGGGGTGATGAAAGCAGTTTTTTCCCCATCTTCCCTAGCCATGCGGATCTGGTGATACCCAGAGTAGGCATCTAGAAAACACAAAAGGTCGCACTCTACAGTATAGTTGAGTATCTGATCTATGCAAAGGGAAAGGATCTTTGGGGCATGCTTTATTGAGATCCGTGTAGTCGACGCACATCCGGAGTTTGCCGTTGGCCTTCGGGACAACCACCGGGTTTGCCAGCCACTCTGGGTGGATCACCTCACGGATGAAGCCATCCTCCAGGAGCCGCGCCACCTCCTCTCGGATGAAGGCTTGCCGCTCCGGGGCTTGACGCCGCACTTTCTGCCAGACGGGCCGCGCGTCCGGCCGCACGGCGAGGCGGTGCTCGATCACCTCCCTGGGGACCCCGGGCATGTCCGACGGCTTCGATGCGAAGACGTCGGAGTTTACCCGCAGGAAGGAGACGAGCGCGCTTTCCTATGCGGCGTCCAAGGTCCCGCCAATTTTGGCGGTCTTGGACAGATCATCGCCAAGGGGGATTTCCTTGACGGGTACCTCGTCAGCCGAGGCGAGGCGCTTCTTGGAGGCGCGGGACGCGGAGGCCTCCGGGGCCTGCTGCCCCGTGGCCACCGCCAGGTTGTCGGTGCACAGCTCCGCGCAGGCGAGGGCGACCTTGACATCACCAAAGACTGTGATGGGACCACTAGGGCCCGGCATCTTCATCTGGAGGTAGGCGTAGTGGGTGGCAGCCATGAACTTTACCAACGCTAGCCTGCCCAGGACAGTGTTCTAGGGCAGATTGAGGTCCGCCACGTCGAAGTCGATCCACTCGGTGCGGAAGTTGGTGAAGTCGCCGAAGGTTACCGGGAGCTCAACGTGGCCGAGAGGCCACGTGTGCCCCGGGGTCACGCCGATGATCGGCAAGGACGGTTGGAGCTTCATTCCCGGGGCCTTGAGCGCGTCAAAGGCGGCCGGGGAGATGATGCTCAAGCTGGCCCCCCCGTTGACCAGGACTCGCTTTATCTTGACGTTGTGGATGGTCGGGGAGACCACAAGAGCCAACTTCCCACCCCGAGCGAGCACCGTCGGATGGTCGCTCTGATCAAAGGTGAGCTTCACCTCCGACCAACGCACCTTCCGTGCCACCTCGTGAGTCGGGACGGTGGCCAGAAGCTCACGCCTCATGGCTTTGATTCCACGACAGGATGTGTAAGCGCAAGCCCCCCCATCGAGAGCGGCGACAGTTCCCTGAGGTATCTGGATATCTAGACCCTCGCTGTCATCACCATCGTCGGCGGGGGCCTTCTTCTTAGACTCCTCTCGCCGATCATTGGTGGGGGTCGCGGGGGCTTTGCCCTCCCGTCGACTCTGCCGCTTCTCCTCATCGGCTTTCCGAAACCGCTCGGCCAAGTTCTTGAGCGAGCAGTAGTCAGCAAGACTGTGCCGATAAGTATTGTGCACCGAGCACCACTTGTCCGCCGACCGACCCTCACCGGAAGGGACGGTAGAGCTCGGCTTGCCGTTGGTGGCCCTTTCCTTGCGCGGGGCCCGCGAGGGCCCATCAGCCGCAAGGACATGGCCCTCGTCATCAGAGCGGGCTGGCTTCCGCTTGCCCCTTCTGTCCTGCCGCTTGGAGTGGGGGGCAGTCTCAGGGGCGGCCACCGCCGCCGCACCGGTGCTGGGGGAGTTCCAAGCCCACGCCTCCTCCTTCCGAGCCACCTTGTCCGCTAGCTCAAAGAGCTCGGCAGTGGTCTTAGGCTCCTTGGAGGCGATTTTCTCCAGCATGCAGTTGTGCCATACGCCGTTCCGAAACGCATAAACGAACGCGTGGGCCGGGATGCATGGAATAGTGTTGCGGACCTGGTAGAAGCGCTGTATGTATGAGCGGAGGGACTCATCATCCTTCCGCCGCACAGCGTGTAGGTCCGCCTCCTCCCCCGGATGGGGGTATGTGCCCTGGAAGTTTGTGATAAACTACTGGCACAGGTCCTCCCAGGAGTGGATGGAGTTGGGGGGCTGGGTCATAAGCCATCCGCGCGCCTGACCCTTAAGAGCCATGGGGAAATAATTTGCCATGACCCGGTCATCCCCTCCCGCCGCCACGATGATCGTGGTATAGATCTGGAGGAACTCGGAGGGATTGATGCTGCCATCATACTTGTCCGTGAGGTTGGGGCGAAACTTTGGGGGCCACCGGACATTCCGGAGACTCGCCACGAAGGCCCTGCAACCAGTTCCCCCTGGGGTGGACGTGAGGGGCGGGCCACTGCGCGAGGAGGAACGCGGCACTCCAGACGAGGAGGCGCTTTCTCCCATGTGGGCAGCGCGGCGCTCGTCTCATCGACGCTCAATGTTGACTCGAGCGTCCTGCACCACGTACAGGCCATCATGACGCCTCCGCTTTCCGAGACCCCTGACGCCGTTGGGGTCGCAGATCGCCTTGAGCCTGTGGCTATCCGACGGGCCCTTCTCCTTGCTGACGAGGAGAGGGCGGTGGAGGTACGTGACGTACCTGTGGCGGCGGAACGGCCACTCTCAGCCAACTGCCGCTGGGCAGTGGTGACCAAGTTGGCGACGTCGTCCAACCATCGTTGGACGGGAGCCTCCGGATCCGCGTCCACCGGAGGATGGCGCAGGAGGGCTCCCACCGCCTGAAGCGCGCCCTGAGGCGAGCTGCCGTCGCGGTAGGTCAGGCGGCGGCGCGCTCGGACGTGCCATGGCCTCCCCCCGTCCAGAGGTGGGGTGAGGGCCGAGCCTCCCGATCGGTTGGGATCCTCCCTCCGCGGGGGGTGGAGTCCGCGAGCCGCGTCGGCGGTGACGCGGGTTGCGACTCCTGCTGGCACCTTCACTCCCGAAAGGGGTGGGGGTGTGCACCTCCACCTCTTCCTCTAAAACCTCGACCATGATCGTCGGGGCCGGAGGAAGGCTTGGGGCAGAAGGAAACGACTTCCTTTCGAAGCGCGTGAAATCCCCCTACCTGGCGCGCCAGCTGTCGAAGAGTGATCCTCTTGAGCGGGAGATCGTGAGACCCCCCATTTTTAGTTCGGCCAGGGGAAAAGGCTCGCCTCTGGAAATCACATATCCGCCCCCTAGATTATCAGCTAGTATGCACGCAGCAAGATTATACAGGTTCGGGCCGCTTAGGAGCGTAATACCCTACTCCTGTGTGTGTGGGATTTAGATTAAAGTTACAAAGGTCCCTTCGTTCTGGAGATGGCTTTTACTTCCCTTCTCCTAGAGCTCAGGGTTCCTAAGAGTCGTCCCCTTTCTCGGCGGGCAAAGTCCTCCTTTTATACCTCAAGGGGATACCACATGCACCGCCTCTACCTACTCTTCTCTCGGGCGGGGGCCACCCTATCTTGACCGGATCTCGACCCGTGCCTTCGCCTGGAAGCTAAGCCACGATTTGTCCTTGAGTGGGGCCCAACACCGTCCCTTGCCTGACACGGGGGACACCCTTGTCAATCTCCCATTAATGGATGAAGAATTGTGGTGCCCGTCCTCTAACGGGGAGGATCTCGAATGACCCTCCCGATGGGACGGGTCATACCTGCCTCCACTCCGCCGGAGGCAGATGCGACGTAGGGGCACAGCTTTCCGTCCAGTCAGATTTGACTGGTGACAGGCCGGTCACAGACCGGTCATTCCTATCCGCCGCGCGCCTGTCGCACGCGCCGCACGTCTGCCCCTACCGCATTAAATGCGGTGGGGCGCTATGTTCATTAAAGGAGGCTCGGCTTAGGCTCCCTCCCCTCTCGCTCCCCCCGCCAGATGGCGGACAAGCGGGGGCCTCGGGGCAAAACGGCGTGAGGGCCCGAGGGGCATGACGTGGCTCCCCGAGGCCTCGGGGCAAAATGGCGCGAGGGCCCGAGGGGACACGACATGGCACCCTGAGGCCCCCTGACCGCCCCTACGACCCGCGGGGTACGGGGGTAGGGTCAGGCTGTAGGTCATGCGCCGGGATGGGAAGGTAAATTCCCCTCATTCCATATACCCCGGGGCGCACATCACCGACAGTGCCTCGGGGCAAAACGGCGAGAGGGCCCGAGGGGGCACGACATGGCACCTTGAGGCCCCCCGACCGCCCCTACGACCCGCTGGGTATGGGGGTAGGGTCGGGCTGTAGGTCATGCGCTAGGATGGGAAGGTAAATTCCCCTCATCCCATATACCCCCGGGCCCACTTCACCGACATATGCATATACACCTCGACTAGACGATCGCCAAGAACGCTAAGAATGCATCCCACAAAGACAGTAGTGGCCTCATCGAATTCTTTCTGCTGGTCAGCAGTAAGAACTCCCATAGGTTTGCCAGTACTCACCTAGAAGCATTTCATAGCTGTCAGCCACAGAGTGACCCTGATCTACCATCTCTTAAAATGCACACCGATGAATTTATCCGGCCTCAGTGCATTTGCAAAACCAGCCATAGTAAAATCACAATGCCTATAATAAAGTTTTTGGATTGTTGAAATTATAAGCACATAATGATTTAATTTATTCCATATATAAATCATGACATTGCAAATATAAACTAGCATGAATGCATCATTGGATCTACACATGTAAACTAGGCAGTAAAACATGAACAGATCAAATATGCGCAACATGTTGAAAACGTACCGAGGTTGCTGAAAGATCGGTTGTTTAACAGGAATTACTCGCGTTTGCGGGCGACGACGAAGGCGCGCACCACGTGAGTGAACAGGAAGACGAGCTGTAGCAGTCACGCGAAGCGCTTCCTAAAAACCTTATTGCCGCCTTCTCCCGGCGCAGGACGTCGAAGGCAGATGTTCCGGAGACCAGCTCTCTCTATCGCCGGTGCACGCCGGCGAGTCGGTGCAGCACAAAGTAGGAGGCAAACCCTAGCTTGATTTCGCGGGATAGAGTAATATCTACGAGCGACCCGATCGCCAGTGCACGCTGGCGAGTCGGTGCAGCACAGAGGGTGCCCGCACGATCTCCACTCTGTGTAACCGAACCTCGAACCGGCTAACCCTAGATTGATTTCACGAGATGGAGTAATATCTACGAGCAACCCGATCGCCGGTGCACGCCGGCGAGTCGGTGCAGCACAGAGGGTGCCCGCACGATCTCCACTCCGTGTAACCGAACCGGATAGGAGGTTGCATCTGCGCAAGGGTGACGAACTAATTTTGACGGACCATTGTCACGCCCAGAAACTCCCGAATAGAATTCCAAGCAGAATGTGCATTAAAACCCCCGTCCAGGGTACACAAACGACAAAGTTGACATACAGATCCACGTCTTACAAACATTATAAAAGTCTTACATAAATGCAGCGGAAAATTAAAAGATAACTGGAGCTAAGCCTTGACTTGGACTGCAGCGGGAATACCACTCCACAGGCATCCTCGACGGCACGGACGAAGCCTACTCCTCGGAAAAGCCACCATCTGACGCATACTCAAACTCTTGGGTTTTGGGAAAATAGAGCAAGACTGAGTACAACCACCATACTCAGCAAGTCATACCGGAACAGGGGGTATGATGCAGGATATAACCAAAGGATAGGTAGAGCGGTTCATTTGCATAAAGCGAGCATTTATAAACAATAGTTGAAAGCGGTAAAACAGTTGTAATCATTAATCAATATTAACCATGCACTGTCCAACGCAACACCACGTTGCAACAGGCCCAACCATCCAACTGAACTAATCAATTCCATCAGACTAAACTAGGGTGAGAGTAATCACGGTGAATCTGGATGACCGCCCATAACCGCGGGCACGGCTATTCGAATAGTTTTACTCTGATCAGAGGTGTACAACTGTACCCACAAGACACAGCCCCACGACACGTTTCCGTGCGCCGACATGCCACCACGACATACCGGATAGAGGCCGTGACAGGACCCTTCGCATAACCCCCTCTAACCAAGCACACCACACCACAGGTTTCACCCCCACTCGTTGCAAGGCAGCGGGCAGTCCCTTCTCGTGCCTAGGTGAATCCTGAAGCCGCATAGGCCGTCGCAGGGCCCATCCAAATTCCATCACGCCCACCCTTGCCTGGATGCGTCAGCTAGAGGAAAGCTACACTACAAGCCCAGCCGTTGCCCACGCTGGCTTGTGGTAAGTACGATAAGTTCTTCCAGGGCATCCCGCGAACTGGACCTTAAGTGCCATGGGCATGACCAACAAAACCATGCACCCACAGCCCACCATATGGTATATTTTAATTGACCAACACCAGGACGGTGGCACTAACTCAACACCAACACTAGAACCTGAAGTCTATGCATTAATGTGATTTCCCCATTGTGTGCTAGTTGAACTAAGCATGGCAAAGCAATCCCTAGTCCAATATCTAGTCATGTTATATAACAAGCTAACAAAGGAGAATGGTACAAATAGCATGGCGGAAACAGTAGGTAACCATCCCATGGTATCATTGTAAAACAATGCAGTATTTAAAGGAAAACAATAGGGCATTTGCAATATAGGATCAACATGTTCAAGTGACAAGCATGACTTGCCTTGCTCTGCTGCTGGAGGAACCTCGGCGACTATTTCAAAGTACACCGGAGCGTCGGGAGAGCCAGAATCTAAGCGACACACAAAGCAAACAATACAAACAGGCCATAAGACTACTGAAATAGAGAACAAAACCATTTTTAATGGATTCTATGAATTTTTCTTGATTTACTGAGACTTGAATAGGCTCAAACGGAGCTCGGATGAATTTTCTATGAATTTTAGAAGATTCACTGCGTTTTTACTATAAACAGAAAAATCCTTAATTGATTTATTGCGCAATTATTAGCCCTGGTGACATCATCAGAGAGAGAGAGAGGGCGGCGCCGACATGCGGGCCCCACATGGCAGTGGCTCCAGGCGCTGGTCCATGGTGGATCGGGTCCATGGACCGAGGAGGGGGCGGCGCACCACGAGGTGCACACGTGGCGCCGACGTGGCGCACACGTGGCGGACACGTGGCAGCCACGCGGGCGGCAGGATTGGATGGCCCCGATCCACTCGGGGTGGATCGGACGGCGGAGGGGGCGGCACGCGGCCGGCGCGCATGGGCCCGGCTCAAGCCGGCCCGGCGCCCATGGCGCGCGGCGGCGTGGCACGACGCAACGGTGGCGCAAGGCTGCGACCGGCGGCGACCAGCCAGCGGCGGAGGGCGGCGGCATCGCGGCGGTGCGGGCGGCGCTAGCGGCGGCTGATCGGCTAGGCAGCGGCGCGGCAGAGCGAGAGGAAGGGGAGGAGGAACCTCACCGACAACGATTGACGACGGCGAGCGACGGAGGGCGATGACGGCAGCGGGACGAGCTCCGGGATCACCTAAGGAATCAAAAGGGAGGGGTTAGAGAGGAAGAGAGAGACCACGGATGGCTAGGGCGCCGGCCATGGCGAAGCTCACCGGCGTGCGGTGCGAACGGGGTTCCTGCGGCGGAAAACGGCGGCGAAGAGGCGGACGACGTGGCCTTCGGGCTTGCGAACCCGACGGCGGCGATGGCGCGGCTCGGCACAGCGGGTAGCGGCAGCTAGCGGCGACCGGAGTGGCGGCGGCGGCGGTGGAGAGGCGGACGACGGCGCTAGGGTGGAAGAGGGCACGAGGGAGCTTGGCGAAATGGTGAAAAAGAGAGAGGGAGGGGCGGTGGTGGTTTATATAGCCTCGAGGGGATCGATCGTGGCCGAGATAGCCGCGATTTCGCCGGCGAAGTGGAAGAGGTGGGGAGGAGAGAGAGAGGCGGGATTCGAAAATCGAATCCCGGCCGTCTTGAGCGCGGGCGCGGGCGCGGGCGGGGAAGTGGGGCGGTGGTTGCAGGGTGTGCGGGAGAGAGAGGGAGTGGGCGCGGGCGCGCTTGAAAAGTGGCGACGTGGGCGCGGACGTGCGGAAGAGGCGGGAGCGGCGGTTGCGGGCGCGCGTTGCCGGCCGGAGGTGGGAGATGGGCCTGACAGGTGGGGCCCACCTATCGGTGACCCTATGGGAGGAGGGGCGTGGGCGGCCGACTGCTGGGCCTTGTCCTTTGGCCGGCCCAGCAGGGAGGGGGAGGGGAAGAGAATGGGCTGGCGGCCCATTCGAAAAGAAAAAGGAGGGACAAAGAAAAAGATAAAGATAAAGAAAGAAATGAATTTCCAGGGATTTAATAATGCTTGTGCTCATTTTTAATTAGTTAAAATTATTTCTAGAGCTCTGAAAATTCCACTAAAAATCTTGTTAGCATATTTCGACATGTAGAACTCAAGAAAAATCCCACATGCCATTTCTGATTATTATTTGCATTAATTCCTTTAGGGTTTCTCTCTTGCTTTTACACCGATATTTTCTCAAGGTTATTTATAAATTAAATTTAGGCTTGGGAGAAGAACTTCGGGGTGTGACAAACCTACCCCCCTTAAACGGAATCTCGACCCTGAGATTCGGAAGAGCTGGCGAAGAGGTGCGGATGGGCGGCCTTCAACTCATCTTCCCTTTCCCAGGTTGCTTCTTCCTCTGAGTGGTGGCTCCACTGAACCCTGCAGAACCTGGTGACCTTGTTTCTAGTCCTCCTTTCACTGGTCTCAAGGATGCGAACTGGCTTCTCCACATAAGTCAGATCTTCTTGAATGTCAATGTGCTCCGAATCGGCTTGTTCTTCGGGTACCCTCAAGCACTTCTTTAACTGGGACACATGGAACACGTCATGGATACCAGCCATGTTAGATGGAAGTTCTAGCTGATATGCAACTTCTCCTCTTCGTTCCAAGATTTTGTATGGTCCCACGAAGCGTGGTGCCAACTTGCCTTTCGTCTGGAAGCGGTGTACTCCCCGGAGCGGAGTGACATGAAGGTACACATAATCCCCTGCTTCAAAAGTGAGCTCCCTTCAGCGGTTGTCTGCGTAGCTCTTCTGTCGAGATTGTGCAATTCTCAGCCTCTCTCTGACGGTTCTGACTTTCTCCTCTGCTTCCGTTAGCACTTCTGTTCCGAACAGTTGACGTTCGCCTGTTTGATCCAAGAAGAGAGGTGTGCGGCACTTCCGGCCATACAATGCTTCGAACGGTGCCATTTGTAGACAGGCCTGATAGCTGTTGTTGTAAGAGAATTCAGTATAAGGCAGACTTTTATCCCAAGCTCCGCCAAAGTTGAGCGCACAGGCTCGCAGCATATCCTCCAAGATCTGATTGACCCTCTCGGTCTGGCCATCTGTCTACGGATGGTAGGCTGTGCTGAAATTCAAACGGGTCCCTAATTCTTCCTGCAGCTTCTGCCAAAATTTTGAGGTAAACTGACTCCCTCGATCAGATACAATCTTCTTGGGTACTCCATGCAAACACATGATTCTTGAGAGATAGAGCTCTGCCAACCTTTTGCCTGTATAAGTAGTATGCACTGGAACGAAATGAGCAACTTTGGTGAGTCGATCCATGACTATCCTGATTGAATCGTGGCCAGATGATGTCTTGGGCAGACCTGTTATGAAATCCATTCCAATCTCTTCCCATTTCCATTCCGGGATCTGAAGAGGTTGTAACAATCCTGCGGGCCTCTGGTGTTCTGCTTTGACTCGCTGACAAACATCGCAGAGTGAGACGAATTCAGCGATTTCTCTTCTCATGCTGGCCCACCAAAATTTTTCTTTGAGATCTTGGTACATCTTGGTACTGCCTGGATGAATAGAGTACTGAGTCTGATGAGCCTCGGTGAGTATCAGATCTTTCAGCTCTTTGTCATCAGGTACACACAATCTTTCTCCCAACCAGATTGTGCCATGTTCATCTTCAGGGAAATCCCGGGCTTTTCTAACCCTCATATTCTTCTTCAGCTCAGCTATTTCAGGATCACTTGCTTGAGCTGCTCTGACTTGATCCATGAGTGTAGGCCGTGCCTCTAGAGCAGCCACGTACCCGTGTTCTACAATTCCCAAGTTGAGATGTTCAAGCTCCTGCTGCAATTCTTTACACATGCCTCCGGTGCACAAAGCATTGCAGTAGCTCTTCCTGCTTAAGGCATCTGCCACCACATTGGCTTTGCCTGGATGGTAGTGAATGCTCATGTCATAATCCTTGATTAACTCCAACCATCTTTGCTGTCGGAGATTCAGATCAGGTCGGGTGAAGATATATTTCAAACTCTTGTGATCCATATAAACTTCGCAGCGGTTGCCAATCAGATAGTGCCTCCAGATTTTCAAAGCATGAACCACCGCTGCCAATTCCAGTTCATGTGTTGGATAGTTTCCTTCATGTGGGCGAAACTACCTCGAGGCATAAGCGACCACTCTGCCCTCTTGCATTAGAACACATCCAAGCCCGTGGCAGGACGCGTCACAATAAACTTAGAAGTCTTTTGTCTGGTCGGGCAGAATCAGAACTGGAGCAGACACTAATTTCTTCTTGAGCTCCTCAAAACTCTTATCACACTCGGCTGTCCATTTGAATTTCTCGTCTTTCTTAAGCAACTGAGTCATAGGTCTGACAATTCTGGAGAAATTTTCAATGAACCGACGGTAATAACCCGCAAGTCCAAGGAAACTCTGAATCTGTGACACTATCTTAGGTGGGGTCCACTTGGTAACTGACTCCAGATTCGATGGATCAACTGCCACACCCTGGGCTGTAATGACGTGACCCAAGAATTTGACCTCTGAAAACCAAAAGTCGCATTTGCTGAACTTGGCATAAAGCTAGTGCTCCTGAAACTTCTCGAGTACCAGACGAAGATGTTGCTCATGCTCTTCTTCTGATTTGGAATAGATGAGAATGTCATCAATGAATACCACAACAAACTTATCCAGAAATTCCATGAACACTTTGTTCATCAGGTTCATGAAGAATGCAGGTGCATTGGTGAGTCCAAAGACATAACCGTGCACTCATACAACCCATACCGAGTGGTGAAGGCTGTCTTGGGAATATCCTCTTCCCGGATTCTCAATTGGTGATAGCCTGATCGCAGGTCTATTTTGGAAAACACCTTGGCTCCTTTTAGCTGATCAAACAGATCATCAATCCGCGGCAAAGGATATTTGTTCTTGATGGTGACCTCATTGAGTGCGCGATAATCGACACACATTCTCTTTGTTTTGTCCTTCTTCTCCACAAAAATGACCGGAGCATCCCAAGGTGAAGTACTCGGTCGAATGTACCCTTTCTGCAGCTGCTCATCAACCTGCTTCTTGACCTCTGCTAGCTCGTTGGCTGCCATTCTGTACGGTCTCATGTAAATTGGAGCAGTCCCCGGAGCCAAATCAATCCGGAATTCGATCTCTCTCTTGGGTGGCATGGTAGTGAGGTCCTCGGGGAACACTTCTGGATACTCGCAGATGATGGGAATATCTTCCAATTTCCTCGAACTCTTCTCGTCGGTGACCACCGGAATTCCTACCTCAATCTGATTCAAGGAGACTCCCTGCTTTGGTGAGACTGAAGATTTGTACACCACTGTTTCTCCCTTCTCATTGGTCAAGGTGACTGTGCGATTCGCACAATCAATGACACCCTTGAACTTGGTCAGCCAATCCATCCTAAGAATGACATCTAGGTCTTTGGATTCGAGAAGGATGAGGTTGGCTAGAAATGGTGATCTTCGGATTTCTATTAGCACGGAAGGGCTATAACTGACTGAGGTTGAACTATTTCCCGGGGTATGAACCCTCATTGGTGTACTAAGCTCTTCTTTTCTTAACCCATGCATCCCAACAAACCTCTTGGAAATGAAAGAATGCGTTGCACCAGAATCGAAAAGTACTATTGCAGAGATTGAGTTAATAGGAAACGTACCCAGTACGACCTCTGGTGCTGCTTGCGCCTCTTCTGCGGACGCGTGGTTAACTCGAGCCTAGACAAACTTGGGTCCAACGCGCCTGGGCTTCGGGCACTTGTCGGCGAACTGACCGGACTCACCACAGTTGAAGCAGACTCCTGGCTTGCCTTTGGTGTCCTTCTTTGGGGGAGCGGGTGCAGCTTGCTGAACTGGCACCATTGGCGGGCGTGGGGCTGCGCCGCGGTTGTGCTGACCTTGGCCATGATGGCTGCCACTGCTGCCGGGCTGGAAGTTGCTTGGGCTGTAAGGGCGATGCTGTCGAACAATCATGGTGGTAGGCCCACCCTGCTGTCCGGGAGTGAAGCGCGGTCGCAGGTGACTTCCTTGGTTGGACCAGAACTGAGCTGCCTTCCTCTTCCTGTCCATTTTGTTTCGCTGATCCTCCTGATGGATTGCCTTGTCAACCAGCTTCTCAAAGTCAGCGTAATCCCTGGAGATCAACTGGTTGGTCAGCTCATCATCCAGGCCTGCTGGAACTTCTCCTGCTTCTCTGCGTCGGTGCGAACATCCTCCGGTGCATATCGCGCTAGGCGATTGAATACTCAGTCACTGTCCTGCTGCCCTGGTGGAGTGCCCGGAATTCTCTCTTCTTTTGTGCCACGACCCCGTCTGGCACCTGAGCCTTCCTGAAGCTACGACAGAATTCTGCCCAAGTGACCTCCATGCCTAGCAGACGGGTAGCCATGTGGTTGTCCCACCAAGCTGATGCGGGACCCTGGAGCTGGTGTGTAACGAAGGTGACTTTCTCCTGATCATTGCACTACAGAAGATTGAGCTTCTTTTCTATGGCATGGAGCCAGTCATTTTCCTCCATAGCGTTGGTGGTGCTGGAGAAGGTGGGTGGCCTGACGCGTAGAAACTCTGGCAGCTTGGACTGAGGGGGAGGGGGGCCAAACTGCTGCTGCTGTTGCTCAGCCTGCTGCTGCATCCTCTGGTGCATCTGCTGCTGCATCTGCTGCATCATGGCCGCCATCATCTGGGTCTGATGGGCCATTACTTGTGCAAGCGTCGGGTTCTCGGGGAGCGGTGGCGGACCATTGCCGGAGACGCTGTTGGGGTATCCACTGTCGGTGCGTTCTTTGCCGTTGCTGCCCTCACCTGCTGCACGGCTGCCATTCCTGGTGTTGACCATCTGAAGGAAGAGCAGACGGAGGGGATGGAAATGAAGAAAAATAGACATTCAGGAACTAAGCTTTATTATATAGGAATTTAAACTGCGATTGTTCTGATCTGAATTAAAACACTTAAAACAGCAAACAAATCCTTATTAAGACAGCCACATCATAGGCACATGATGTCGACCGTCGACTGACCCACAAGCGAACAAACCTAAACACACAAACTAACAGACAATTACTAAGTAGTCGATAAACTAAGGGAAAGCGGGACTAATGCTCGGAACGGCTCCTGCGGTCGGTGGAGTCGAAGGCGCCCTCCTGCTCGCCGCCAGGTCCCTCTGAGCGACTCCTGGAGTACTCAGGCTGGTAGGTGCCGCCGTTGCCTGCCTCCGAGCTGGAACTGCTGATGACCACATGACCACCACTGGGAGAAGCTGGCAGCCATCCTCCACTGCCACCTACTGGACCCCTGAAGGCCGAAGCTGGCGCGAAAGTGAAGACGAACTCCGGCGCGAGGGCTGAAGATGCTGCGGGAGATGGAGCTGGAACTGGAGCTGGCGCCGGAGCTACGGGCGGTGCTGGAGGTGGAGGCGGCGGCGGGTTCCTGGGCGCAAGCTGGATGCGCACTGGAGCTGTAGTCGACTTCCTTGGAATGGTGCGGATCCGGGCTCCTCCTAGCGGTGGACGTCCCTGAAGCCTAGCTACCTCCTTCTTGAGTCGAACGTTCTCATCCTACAGATCCGCGATCCTCACAAGCTTCTGGTCGTTGAGACTCTTGGTCGCCTTGTGGAGCATGGCGTGCAACTTGTCGTAGCTCCCCATCACGTCACTCATGTGGCCGAAGGTGACGTCGTTCTCTCCCCATGCTGACTTGAAGGTGCTGCTGTTGGAGCTGGAACCGCGGCGAGGGTGGAAGCGATAGGCGGTGGTGTTCAGGATGCCGTCATGCAGTTCCCTCAGATGGGCCATCATCCTGAGGGCAGCCTCCTCACAAGCATGCTCAAATGTGCCCCCACAAGCTGTCACCTCCATGTTGGGCAGGTAGGTGGGTATGCCGTGAATCTCCAAGCGGACCTGATGCAGGACCTCGCCACTGAGGGGGTGAATGCTGGTGTACTGCGGCTCCCTTGGAAAACCAATCACAAACGCCATGCGGGACAACTCTACAACGAAGCCTCCCATAGTCTGACCTTGGTGCGTGAGGGGACAGTCGGCCATCTATAGAAGACAAAGGATGGAGAATCAATGCATGCTCAAATCCAATTATAAAATAAACGGTAACAGACTCAAATAAAATAAGCGAATGAGAGCGGAATTTTGTGCATAGATCATTTTTGCATGAGAGCAAACAAATAAGACCGACTTACATAGCGATAAAATAATGAGAAATTAGATACATACTAATAATAACAATAACAGTAGGAACATAAATAACTTGCAACCCATAGGACCTAATGCATTCCTCCCATCAAATCCCGACTGACTGACAAATAAGTCTCAAATGTTTTTACTAAAACCCTAGAACGACCTGATTTGCCAAATCTCACTTGAGCGAGCGATCAAGATTTTTCCCATGAACCAAAGGAACAAATCCCAATTTTCCCAGAAAAGATCCAATTGCAATGAACATATGCAATGAAAAGGATTTAGAGGGCTCTTAGGTTTTCTATTTGGCTTGTCCTACGGTCAAAGTTGGCTCTGATACCAACTTGTCACGCCCAGAAATTCCCGAATAGAATTCCAAGCAGAATGTGCATTAAAACCCCCGTCCAGGGTACACAAACGACAAAGTTGACATACAGATCCACGTCTTACAAACATTATAAAAGTCTTACATAAATGCAGCGGAAAATTAAAAGATAACTGGAGCTAAGCCTTGACTTGGACTGCAGCGGGAACACCACTCCACAGGCATCCTCGACGGCACGGACGAAGCCTACTCCTCGGAAAAGCCACCATCTGACGCATACTCAAACTCTTGGGTTTTGGGAAAATAGAGCAAGACTGAGTACAACCACCATACTCAGCAAGTCATACCGGAACAGGGGGTATGATGCAGGATATAACCAAAGGATAGGTAGTGCGGTTCATTTGCATAAAGCGAGCATTTATAAACAATAGTTGAAAGCGGTAAAACTGTTGTAATCATTAATCAATATTAACCATCCACAGTCCAACACTACACCACGTTGCAACAGGCCCAACCATCCACCTGAACTAATCAATTCCATCATACTAAACTAGGGTGAGACTAATCACCCTAGGGGAGGAGGGGCGTGGGCGGCCGACTGCTAGGCCTTGTCCTTCGGCCGGCCCAGCGGGGAGGGCGAGGGGAAGAGAATGGGCCGGCGGCCCATTCGAAAAGAAAAAGGAGGGAAAAAGGAAAAAGAAAAAGAAAAAGAAAGAAATGAATTTCCAGGGATTAAATAATGCTTGTGCTCATTTTTAATTGGTTAAAATTATTTCTAGAGCTCCGAAAATTCCACTAAAAATCTTATTAGCATATTTCGACATGTAGAACTCAAGAAAAATCCCAACATGCCATTTCCGATTATTATTTGCATTAATTCCTTTAGGGTTTCTCTCTTGCTTTTACACCGATATTTTCTCAAGGTTATTTATAAATTAAATGTAGGCTTGGGAGAAGAATTTCGAGGTGTGACAACCATTCGACGCGTACGCCGCCTGCCCTGACTAGGCCAGGCCAGGCGAGGTGAGCGCGTGCGTATGGCTCATATGCTTCAAGTGGCTAGGAGGGCATTCTCCCTTTTAAGGAGGTTCCCCTCTCCTAAAATAAGCAAGGTGGTACTAAACTCCCCATGCATGTCATCTCATGAGGTAGGCTTTTGTGATGTTCCAAAGAATTAATCTTCGAGTGGGCTAAGGCCCATCCATTAATTCCAACACGTACTATCTAATTTATACTCTTCTGTTTGTTCTTCCAGTGTCTTCAAGACCAAAATCAAGTTTAGAACATCATATTACAGACCCGGTTCTTCTTTGGGAATTAGTGTATTTTTTTGAACCTTTTTAATTTTTAATTTTAAAACTAAGCCTTTTTAAAACTTATTTCCAAAATCTGAACCTTTTGGCCACGACAACCTGTCTGGCGTGACAAAACAACATTGGCACGCCACCTATAACGGACGTGACAGTTTTGCCCTGTGACCAAATAACGCTATCATGGCAGGCGTGACAGTATTGTTTTGCCACGCCAGTTTGGTTGGCGTGGCCAAAAGATCTTGAAAATAAAATTTGGATAGGTTTATTTCTAAAATTAAATATTAAAAAGGTTCAAAAAATAAAAAAAAATCCTTTGTATCCTCTTTTTTCTACAATGAAATGTAGACTATGGCATATTTTGATTTTTTCAGATCATGGATAGAATTGTTTATCTAATACGGGTATTATCTAGTGTTTTCCGTTTACTTGAATATGCAGGGGAAAGAAGAATCAATAAGTAAAATATTGATATGGCAACATGATTCTTGCTGTTTATGAATAAACAAATCTAGCAACTACCTCAGGTGCAATCAATAATAAAATCTTTGCTATTGATCAATTAGTTTCTTGCGAATCTTCCTTATTTATGAATCGACCAAATTAATTGTGTCGTAAGCCTATGTTGTATTAACTTGTTTTCTTTTATTTAGCATGCCTTTCTTCATATACTGTAGGCCACCAAGCCAAGAAGTATATGTCATACTTTATGAGTACGTGAGTGTTAAGCATAATTGTTGCACATTGCATTCGTTTTGCATGGCAACAAAACAAGTATGTGGCCCCTTTTAACCTATGTTAATGTTTTATTTGTTGCTCCCATGTCTCAAAACAAAAACCATTTTTATGTACTGATACACAAATAATCAAAAGCTGAAGCACAAAAAACACCAAAGTGTGCCCTTCACTATGGGTGGTGTGGCCTATACATGCCAAATAGCATATATAGGGATACACATTTGTGTAGTTTGCATAGTGTAGGCCCTAAAACCCGAGAGTTCAAAGTGAGTCAGAAGGAGTGTATCCAAAGGGATTAAAAGCGGTTGCCTTTGGGTTGTTGTTGCTTGGAGTACCAAACTTGGGTAATATTGAGTCCCAATTTAATAAGCTTATCGCATACATCAACATCGATCAATTTGATTCGACACTAGCAGAAAGGATTTGTCATATCACCAATGATGGTTTGTGCCACGGCCCAGGTAAGATCAACCTCGTCGGCGAGCATGCCACCTTCCACGGCTTAGCCACCGTTGCTGCCGCCATCAACCTCTACACGAGTTGCTCCCTTCGTCTCCTACCCCTCAATGACAATGAGACGGGCACCGCCCCATTGGAGCTGGACATCAAGGACCCCAGGCTCACCTTCTCGTAGCCATGTGCGCGCCTTCGCGAAGCGCTGCTAATGGAGGAGGAGGCAGGGGCACAATAACCAACGCCATGCTCCCTGGACCAGCTGGCCTCTATCGCCAGGCTCTTGGAGGAGCATGAGATATGGCTCTCTGCCAGCCTCTTTGCTTTGCTCTTTCTCTACACTTTCAACTTGGAGTTGGTTCTTTGTTTCTATCCTGAAATCAATCCTTCAATTCTTTATTTTTTTTAAGAAAAAAATGATGACCCACGTATCAGTGAGAGAAAAAAATAGGTTGGACCGGTTTGCCAGTTTTTAAGGGATAAGGTAACTCAAATCTAAGGGAAATCCACCCTCCGTCCCAAAATAAATGCATTTTTGCACTATTTACGTTCAACGTTTGACCGTTCATCTTATTTGATTAGTATTTCTATTGCTATTAGATGATAAAACATGAATAATACTTTATGTGTGACTAAATATTTTCAAATTTTTCATAAATTTTTTAAATAAGACGGACGGTTAAATGTTTGGCACGGATATTTACGGCCGCACTTATTTTAGGACGGAGGTAGTATTTTCTATTATGACTATCTCATCTCACCTATGAAAGGTGTTCAATTCGATCCTATCCAACCCATCCCAACCATTGAATCAAACACATACACATGCCTATATTCTTTGATATGGAGTACCAAGTTGCAATTTTCTGTGTATTGCTTCCTCTGATTTTTGTGACCTGGGCTAAGCCCTCTCTGTTCAGCTTCACGTGATGTGATCTGAGTAGTACAAAACTGCCCCCTTTTTTATAGAACTGTACAAAACTGACTGCAGAAATTGATTCAACCCAATAAGGCCAGGGAGCAGGGGCAGATGCACGTGTTCACGCGCAGCGGCGTGGAGAGGACTGTGGAGTCCATCGCTTGGATTATTCCAAATTGCATATTTACAACCAAAAAATAATTTATAAATAAAACTTTTATATATGTGCTATTAACGATCTAAAAGCAAAGATCTGAAAAATAAACTACGATAAAAAAACTTCAAAATCAACTCTAAATTTAAGATTAAAAATTTTAGATTTTTACTTATTAGTACTCCTCTGTTCTAGAATATAACAATCTATTATAAGCATAAAAAAAAGAAGCTGATAAAAAAGTTGAAGTGCAGTCACAAAAATTTCACTCAACTGACACATCGCAGTCAAAAAACAAGCAAAACAAAACGGCCACTCCAATCCCCTCCCGCTCGCACCATCGACGCCCACTTCCGCCGATCCGGCCGCCGTCTCCCGCACTGCCCCCACCTCAACCGCCGCTGCCGCCGATCCTGCGGTCTCGCCTCCCCTCGCCTCGCCGCCCTCCGCCTCCGCTTCCGCCTCCGCCTCCGCCTCCCTCCCGCCCCTCGCCGTGTTCCGCCTATCCCCGCCGTCGCGGCCCCCCCACTTCCCCACCTCCACCGCCGCTGCGCCGATCCATCATCCTGCTGCCTCGATCCATCATAGCTGCGCGCGCTCCGCTTTCGCGCCTCCACCTTCCCCTCGAAAGCCACTCGCCTTCTCCAATGGTGGCCTCCGCCTAACCCCGTCGCCGCCACTAGTGGATCGCGACCGTGCCGACAGGTGATTGGATTGATTTTTTTTTTCAATGATAAGTTCGACTGATTTGATGAATCTTGGATTGAAGGTTCGAGAGGACAGCAAATATCTCTCGGCTCTCGCCCGATGTCAATCGCGGAAATTCAGTTCTTTAATCTCCATTATGGACTTGGAGACCAATGCCCTAAGCTTCACTATTAAATTTGGCTGCGCTAATGAATTCATATGAATTCTGCTTTTTTTTTTGTGGGGTAAAATGATATGCTATTTTATTTTGTGGAGAACTTGCTTCACAATCTGCTGCTAACTCAACCAGATCAAATCTGTTTTAAAATGGAACTGTCAATGTGCAGAAATTGGAACTAAATTGCAATGGCATATATTCTAGCTTGCTGAAAGAGTTATCAACTACTGCAATGTTGAATACTGTCAGTTTAAGCAGCACCATGGTCTGTGTTTTGTGTTGACTACCTCAATTACCTAACCGACAACCACAAACTCACTGATACGAATTAATGAATGCGAGCAAAATTTTTATCTGGTTCTGAACTTCAGCAATTGTATGCTGTCCTCAATTGGCTTTCAGTTTTGCAAGTTTGACCTTCGGCATTCTGTTTTATATTTCTTTGTTTCTGTAGAGAGGTTCAGCTTCAAGAAATAGATCCCACTGATCTTTAATGTAGTTCTTTTTTTGTATAATATGCTGCAGATCACGTACATTTCAGAGTTAGTCTCCACACCAACGCTGTCGTCAATATCAGGTGATTTTTAGGTCGCTTCTGCTATGTGCATTTTATTTGGTGATGGTATAGAGGCCACAATTCGACCACATATAGTGACCTGACCCTTACGCGTGAATTCATATCAATATTTATTACTCTGAACTCATTTCTTTTTGTTCCAACGTGGATAAATTTTTACAGCTTGTATTTATTCTGAAAGTAAATTGCTTGGAAGCAAACATATACATAAGAGTCTTTTTTTTACATAATAATGCAACATTTGATGGACATTTAACATGAAACTTTGTAAATCTAGACACTTGTGCAGCTGAAATAGCATATATATTGATTGGCTCTTTCATATCCATAAAGAATGAATGATTTTTCGCTTCAGCTATTTGCATATTATTTGTTTCAATCTTATACTACTAATTATAGTTTGTAACCATAGACCATGTTATAGATGCATATTCATTCAGGATTTTTCAACATCAATTATTTGCCCCATAGACCATACAGATAGTCACCATCAACAATTTGCTCCGCATAAAAAAGAAACCTTGACTATCTGTCACCAAAAGATTGTAATTCAGGATCTGCATTCAGTTCATCACACAGTGTTTATTTAGCACAAAATGTTTTTCCCTACATGTCAATCCCAGAATATAATCGTTTCAGATTATCGCAGTGCGCATTGTTTGGTGTAACAGATTGTAGGCAACCAACCAACCAGTCCAGGGCTCCCGAAGTCCAGGCTTGCTTTTTGAAAACCCTTACCTACTCCACAAGCAATTATGAGAACTGAGATGTTGGAAAAACTCTATGAATAATGTTTGAACTTTTCGAAAAGGTTGAAAATTGATGTTATCATTTATATACTGCTATTCTTTACATTTGCATTATTTCCTCAAAGTTTTATTTCTCTGAGTTCCTTTTTGGTATCCCTTATTTCTGCCTAGAAATTAAATTGACGTTCTTCTTCTGTCCACTATGTATTATGGATGCTTTCTGGTGCACATACTAAACAGAAACACAATGATTTTTTTCTATTTTATTAATCAAGGGTGATAAGAAGGTACTATATATATTCAAGAACATGCATTTTATTATATCACAGAAGAAGGGGTGATCCTTGATGATAATTGTGTTTCATGATATAGGCCCCTGGATATTTTGGTTTCTGGCTCTGTAGAGGGGTTTAAATTTCATAAATAGATTCAACTGATGTATAATGTGATCTCAATCTTTGAAGTACTGACACACAAATATTCAAAAGCTGAAGCACAAAAACACGAAAGTGTAGCCTTCATTATGGGTGGTGTGGCCAATACGTGCCAATAACATATATAGCGATAATCATCCGTGTAGTTTGCATTGTGCAGGCCATAAAAATCCGAGGGCTCAAAGTGAGTCAGAAGAACTGTATCCAGGGGGATTAAAAGCAGCTGCATTTGGTTTGTTGCTTGGAGTACCAAACTTCGGTAATATCGAATTCCAATTTAATAAGCTTATAGCATACATCAGCATTGATCAATTCGATTCGACATGAGAGCAGGAAGGGTTCGTCAGATCACGAATGGAGGTTTGCGCCGCCCGCGCCCCAGGAAAGATTATCCTCGCCGGTGAGCACGCCGTCGTCCATGGCTCAGCCGCCGTCGCCGCCGCCATCGACCTCTACACGTGCTGCTCCCTCCGCCTCATGCCCCTCGCTGACAACGAGGCGGGCGCTGCCATGGTGGAGCTGGACCTCAAGGACCCCGGCCTCGCCTTCTCATGGCCGTGCAGGCGCCTCCGTGAGGTGCTGCTGACAGAGGAGGCGGCAGGGGCACGGGAGGCGAGGCCATGCTCCCCGGACCGGCTGGCCTCCATCACCAGGCTCTTGGAGGAGCACGAGATCCCCGAGGCCAAGATCTGGCTCTCTGCCGGCCTCTCTGCCTTCCTCTTCCTCTACACCTCCATCTTGGGGTTGGTTTGCTTGCTCTGCCTCTATCCTGAAAGCAATCCTTGCCGTAATCATGAAACCTCCTAATGGGTATGGAGGATTTTGGGCCACATTGTAGGTGTAGACCTGGGAAGGTGACGGTGAGCTCGGACCTGCCCATGGGGTCGGGGCTTGGGTCATCGGCCGCCTTCTGCGTGTCGATGTCGGGGGTGTTGCTGACAGCTGCCGGCGTGGTTACTGCAGTCGGCGGCATCAGCGGCGAGGGCATGGGGTGGGAGTTGGTCGGGAAGGATGATCTTGAGCTAGTTAACCGGTGGGCTTTCCAGGGGGAGAAGATTATCCATGGGAAGCCTTCTGGCATCGACAATGCTGTCAGCACTTTCGGTATGCTCTCCTCTCTCTTTCATGGAAAGTCTTTCGATTTAGTACTTTTAGATGCCGGCTCTGTTGGACATCCAAGTGACACTTAGTTGAATGAATGAGATGATGCAAATACAGATAATATTGTTGCAGTCATCAAATAAAGTGACATATCCTATTTTAGATTCATTATCATTACCGTGTTAAGTTTAGGTACCAGCCATGCATGTTGTGCTAGTTCCAGTTATTTCCAGGAATCTAAACCTCCCTTTACTTGTTATTTGTTTTCCTTGGTTTTGCATATACTAATTAAATCTGTTCCTGATTGTTAGGAAGCATGATCAAATTCAAGAAAGGGGAATTGACAAACCTTAAATCTAGCAACCCAGTGAAAATGCTTATTACGGATACAAGAGTTGGTAGGAACACAAAGGCTCTGGTTGCTGGTGTCTCTGAAAGAGCCTCCAGGCATTCAGATGCTATGGCTTCTGTATTCAAAGCAGTGAACTCCATTAGTGAAGAGGTGTCAAGCATTGTTGAGTTAGCAGCTAATGATGAGATAGCTATCACCTCAAAGGAGGAAAAGCTGGCGGAACTCATGGAGATGAACCAAGGTTTGCTTCAGTGCATGGGTGTTAGCCATTCTTCAATAGAAACTGTACTGCGGACAACATTGAAATTCAACCTGGTCTCCAAGTTAACAGGAGCTGGAGGTGGTGGTTGTGTTTTGACCCTGATACCAACTAGTATCCTTTTTATGCCTAACATTTTACAGACTTTCATTCATGACTTCTCTATTGTGAAAATACCACGCCACCTATATATGATTTTATATCTAATAACTCAACTTTCAACAACTTTTGTTCTTTTTGGACATTTAGTGGTTCTGATTTTAGCAAGCTAAATTTCAGAACTACAATAATGACTACAAAAGATGATTCTGAAATTGCTATGGATCAAATCAGTATACATTGTTATGAAATGTCATAGCGTAGAGAAGCGGAACATAAATGACATATTGCAATCTAAAGATTCTCATATTTCTTTACAATTTAAATACTCAATTTCTTCATATCTGGGTTCTGATATATATCCACTCATTGATGTTTAGTCCTGTTAGATATGCATTTTTACTACGTTCAATGCCCTTGTTCTGGTTTAAGAATGCTTATTAGATCTTTATTGTACTTCTAGCTTCGGCACAGAGTCCACATACTGACACTAAGCTATGTGACTCCTCTTCTGTTGGGATTTATGCTTATCTTTTAGTGATGCATGATGTTTCCTTAACATGAATATCAGTGCTATCCAACTTAGTTCTGGAGAAAGTCATTGCAGAGCTGGAGTCGCATAGTTTTCGCTGCTTTAAAGTTGAGGTTGGTGGACAGGGTCTTCAAGTTTGCCAAGGAGGCTTCTCCTGTTTTAATGGAGATGTTGTATAATACTTTGTAGTTATGGATTAGTCAACGGTTTGAGATTTGTTCTTCACACTGTTTCTTCTAGATTAATCCATTAGTTATGTCCTTATTTTAGCCCCGGGCAGTTCCTGTATCAAATAATCCTACCGTCGCATGATTGCCCTTGGGGTTTGTATCAAATACAACTTTTTTGCTGATGCAACTGTTGTATGAGGGCAAGTGGTACCGTAGATGTGACTACTACCTCCAAATTTATCTATTTTATTCACTCATGAAGGAAGAGGCAACCCATACAATGTATCACCTCTAGTTCACAAATACCAATATATCTAATACTCTCACATCCTTTTTGATATTTGTGTAGAGGTTTGCCTCTTGATTTAGGGGTGGCTCATCATCTCTCTCTTCACTTTTCTCTTCCACCTCATCACTCAATCCAATGTGACACTTGTAGGGGCAACATATGAAGCATTATAGTACTTGCCCTGAGTAAACCATTTCACTGCTGCGCTTGGTAATCTGGGAGAGGATTCTAATACCTCTATCATCTCGCCTAACTTTTTCTCTCAAATTCAATAGAGGTGGTTACGAAAAATTCTAAAACAATTTGGCGATATAGTATGGTAGCATCTACCTCTTCATCAAAAATTATATTCAAATTTTATCTATATATTGAGAAACAAAGAAGACAAATTCAGGAGTGAATAGTACCAATACCATTCATATGCTGTTTTTTTTTATTTCTCAATGTGTGAGTTAAGTTTTGACTTGATTATTTAAAATAGTTTATGTTATGTATATGGTATGAATGTTGTTTTGTTTGAGAATTTTTGGTAACTATTTATATGGTGTTTTTTTTCTCTTGAAAGAAATAATGGGACATCCCCGCAGAAATTTAAAACACTTTTCCATTGTACCAAACACAGACGGACAGACCTTTCTATGGCTATAATTGGCATCAGCGGCATCAAATATTCTGAATAGATGGTAGTAATTTGGATGACCCCTTGCGGCATCTGAGTCGGTGGAGAGGAAGGTGCCAATGGTCTTGACAGCCCTCGCCAAAAGGGCAAAGGGCACTGGCAGTGCTGCATAAATCAATAACAATACGGTACATTAGCAAAGATCAAAGCACCCAGTTACAACCACCTGATACTGATGGGACATATTCTAGTACTGCGTACGAATCAGGATATGCCCTAGTCTAGATTCGTAATACTATATATGTATCATCCCGTCATAGATTGCTATATTTTGAGATGGAGTGAGTATTGACTTGCATATTGGTTGCGTTCTAAGTTTCAACTCCAGTCTCCAAACTATAACATCCTCGCTTTCCGTTAGCTTCCACTGTAAAAATTGATACATGAAAAAAATGTTATATAAAAAGGATATAGTAGATTAAACATGAAAAATGATTTAATGCAGTTATATTTTCATCTAAGAAAACTCTCTCTCCTCAGAATCTGTAAAGTATTATCAGCCCAAAACAATTACATTCTGTCAATCTTAGCAGAAAAACAGCAGCAGCACTCTTCGATCTATGCACTCCACGGCAGATAAAGGTATTCAAAGTACAGTGTTCAGTTCAGATTTTATTCATGAATGAATACAGAGGAATGTTTCAAATTTAACTGCAATTTTTGTAGGCAACACAGGCAATTTGGAGGCCACACAGCCACAGGTATGTAGGTTAATTTCACAGAGATCTCGAATAACCTACAAAGCCATTCCATCTTATTCAATTTTCTCTTTCAACCATAGGTTAATCCAAGGTTGTGAAAAGGGCATATAGCCGAGTGGTTGTAGTGACCTGAGTAATACCCCAAAGTCCTGAGTTCAAATTTCGATAGGAGCGAATTACATATTGAGTTATTTGATGGTTAAGTTCCCTATCTTATAGGCTAAGTTCCTAATTTAAAAATATTGTATATATCTGGTTGGATGTAAAGGCCGGGTAAAAGATACTCTTCTCTTAAAACAAAAGTTTAATCCAAGGCATCAAGATCAACCAGATTAGATTATTTGAGGGCTAAGTTCCTAATTTAAAAATATTGTATATATTCGGTTGGATGTAAAGACCAGGTAAAAGATACCCTTTTCTTAAAAAAAAGTTTTACTCCAAGACACCAAGATCAACCTGAATTTTAATGGATCTTAAAAAAAAGGTACTATTAGCCATGAAAGCGAGAATAGGAGACGTGATCATACTGTAAGAAAACATAATTTCAGAAACATAGTTTGCTCTGTTCGTAAAACCTGATAACTGATCTGGCAGCGCCTATGATGCTTTATTAGCAACCACTCTTCATGTGAAGCAAAACTGGGCCGATATCAGTACACAACGCATAACATAGTGAAACAATCAAGCAAACAGCCACACATCAATTTTCGTTCTTCTGTTTCGTATACCAACCTTAAACTGAGGATGAGCAGCCGTGATCTGGAGGGGATCGTTGCAGCGATGGGTGACAAAGGCAGAAGCAAGAACGAAGCCTGACGAGGTGGTGAATTCAGAAGCATTCACCTGGAGCATAATTGAAATGTTACTACCTTCATATTTTAATATATAACGTCGTTGACTTTTTGTCCAACGTTTGACCATTCGTCTTACTAAAAAAATTTATGTAATTATCATTTATTTTATTGTGATTTGATTCATCATTAAATATTCTTTAAACATGGCATAAATATTTTCATATTTACACAAAAATTTTAAATAAAACGAATGGTCAAACGTTGGTCGAAAAGTCAACGACGTCATACATTAAAATACGGAGGGAAAATACGGAAGGAGTAGTTATCAGGAGCTTGTCAAGTCTGAATTCGCTTGCTATGAATGCCACTTCTGAATTTATGAGGACCTTTTCTGTTCATGTGATTGAAGCTCAATTCTCATTTATTTAACCATCTTAATCACGTGGCTGATTTGGAAGGAACGAAATGGTCGGGTCTTCGAGGGCATAGCAACATCGTCTTCTTTGCTCTGCGCAACCATTGATGATGAATGGGAGTCTTGGAAGGCGGCCGGTCTGTTAACGGCACTGTGAGAGGCCCTTATGTGGCTTCCTCCGGGTTCTCCGGATAGTGGTGTGGCATCTTATAAATAGGCGGTGGCTGCGAAGCCTTGCCATCTCTGTACATTCTCTAAATTCTTAATATACTACGGTCGGCGTTCTTTGCCGACCCGGCGAATTTATTTAACCATTTTGTGATATGAACAGTTAAAGAACAGATTTAATTAAAGGAGTATAATTATATAAACCCACATGAACATATGAACATATGCTGTCCCAGAACACTATGCAATGTAACAGTAAGCAATCACAAATTAGTTGAACAACAGTAAAGCGATCATCAAGTGGCGCATCTAGCATTTTTATATGGGTGGTTCAAGTTATATTTTTTTTATATGGCCAGGTGGTCCATTCCATCCATATTTGGTTATATATGTCACGACGTTTGTCAATCGGCAGAGAGCACGTAAAATTACTTATAAAAAGGTAATTGTACAGAGCTATGCGCTTTCAAAACAAAAAGGCCGGTTTTAATCTTCACTACTCTGCTTTGTGTGAGGACAAGTCCAATTGCTTGGAAATCACTTAGGAGTAGGTCCACTAGGATATCTGGAATCACAATCATCCAGGTCCTCAGTCTTGCCTTGGCATGTCACAAACACCAGGAACTTGATTACAGCAACATCAAGTATTCATAGGCTTGCTATGTTGAATGCGTGCGAGAGCTTTGTTGTTCAATACAAAACAAACATATGGCCAAAATATATTCTATGTTAGATTTAATAAAATTAATTTAGTTTTATAAATGTTATAAAATTAAAGAAGTTAAGTCGAAATATGATATAATATGAAATAGAGGGAGTTAAGAAAAATGGCAGTCATAATCCATTTGGGCATAAGATGGAAGTGCACGCGCCGCGACTTGTGCCCTGCAGTTGGGGAGCTCGGTGAATGGTGCAAGAAGATAAACAGGCTGGCCGGTGGAAGACCCTCGAAGTGAAGCAGAATCATCAGTCGAACTTATTCTTTCTCTCTCTAATTAGTCCCAAAGGACAGAGCTTATGTGTCTCTCTTACACGCCATCTCGCGGGTTGTTAGTGTAGTTCAAACTTCAATATACCAAAATGTATATAGTTAAGTGCTGTTAAAGTGTGTGGTTACTATAACTTAGACCTAAAAATATGTAGCGTTGTGAAATTTACTATTAAAAATGAAACTATTTTGAAGAAAAAAAAAAGACACTCATGGTAATTTGTCAAGTTTTAAACATGTTTTTAAACACTTATTTCATTAGAAGACGGGACCCACATGTCAGCCTAATATATTAGTCACTTAGCAAACTTAATCTCCTTCACTAGTTTTAAAAAATAAAACTTTTTCATAGTGGGCCCACTGTCAGCCTCTCTCTCTCTTCTTTATTTCTTTCTTCTCTCTTCTCGCTGCTCTCCCTCTCAAGCGCGCGAGCATGGGCTGCCGGCGCTAGGGCTTGCTTGTACCGGTGGTGGGCGGCTTGGAAGTGGTGGCGGCCGGTGGGGGGAAGATCTTAGGGGCCTCCGCCGTCGTTAGGCGGCGGCGCGAGGGCTAGAGGGGACTAAGGCGGCAGCAGCCTGCGGGTCCTGGGCGCGCCAGCGAAGCGGCGAAGGAGAGGGGAGGCTAAGGCCAGTGGTGGGCTTCCGGGTCCCTCAGGAGCATGGTGGTTAGCTTCAGCCAGAAAACTTCACTATATCAGATGAGGTTACAAAGCACCACACGGCAGCTTACAAGAAATATATATAAAGGTGAAACATGACGATCTGTATGGTCGGCCGGTGAAGACCACGCCCCAATGCACAGCGCGCGCATGCGTTTCTGGCAGCGCAGCCGGTCCGGCGGCCAGGGGACTTGGCAAGGCGAGCGAGCGCGGTAGATGGTCCCAGGAGCCTAGGAGCGGTGACCAGGGTTCACTCTATCGGTTGAGTCCTTTTGATCGGGGGTCACCGAAATCCCGAAATTTCAGCCTGAAATTTCCGAAATCTTGAGCAAAATTTAGTTGAATTTGAACAAATATTACCCAAATTCATGAAAAAATTGAAAAATTTCGGCCGAAGTTATATCGTATCGGAGGTGGCCGAAATGACCGAAATTTCTAACCCTGGCGGCGACCAAAGCACGGAGCCGGTGTGGCGGTTTGCCCTTCGGGCGGCACAGCGCCACGGCGGCGGCGGCATGGCAGGAATGCGGCCAAGAGGGAGAAGGGAGGGGAAGAGAAAGGAAGGGTGCTCACCGTGCAGTAAACGGGGACCGGCACACCGAGTGAAGTCACGGCAAAGCCACGGGCGTAGAGGTATCGGTCGAAGGCGCTCGGGCTCGCGGTTTGTCCTCGCGCCCAAGGTGTTCGACCGACGCCTCCGATGTTCGTCGCGGACGCGCGCGTGGTCTTTGAGGGTGGGGCTAGCTGCCATAAATGCTGCGTCCTAGTTTCTCCGACTCTCCCGCAATCATGGACGGCTGTCGACTACTCTTGCGTGTGCGAACGGGGTGGTTGGGCGGGAGCAATAGAAATGGCGATGGAACAGCGGCGCCCGGGGCGGGTTCTTGGCTGGTTACGGGCGCGTGGCGGCGATAGATTGGGTGCGCGCGCGGTCCACGGCAACTGCTGCGGGTTTGGCCGTCGCACGGAGTTGGTGGACGGCCTCGTCCCGTTGCCAAAACGGGAAGGCGGCATGTCGAACGGTGTTCCCAGCGCGGCGCGAGCGAGGTGTTCGTCCGCAGCGCGTGTCTCACGGGTGACATACCATGAGCCGTGGGTACAGTAGCGGCTAGGGTTTCCCGTGGCGGCTCGAGCGAACGCAGCGGGTGTGGAAGACAGCGGCGAGCTCAAGGGCGAGGGTGGTGGCGCGGTGTGGCGCAAGAGGAATGACGGCGAGGCTCTGCCGGAATGGGAGGGGAACGAGTTGTTGGCTCAGGTGGCTCGGCTTGGCTGGTAGCCAAGGAACTGGGTTGGGCTGGTTTGAGAGGTCTAGGCCGGGAAAGAGAGAAAGGTGTTGGGCAGCAAGAGACCTAAAATAAACTTTTTCAGAAAAGACCTAGCTGAGATGGTTAGGGTGAGAGGGACCTAGGCTGGACGTTTTAGGACAAAGGCCTTTTCACAAACAAGGAAAACCTCTTTTAAAGACTTGGGTAATTTTCTCCAAAGGAGTAAAGGAGGCGAAAAAAAATTATGTTTATAAATTAGGATTTGGCATCGGCGAAAAGGGAATTCGAAACAAAAAATCCAACATGAGGGAAATTCGAAAAAGATTTTTGATTATTCCATTCTTTTGTTTTCGTATTTTAAATTCAAAATTTTTGGGGTGTTACAAGGTCGCCGAGCGGGAGGAGCGCAACAGGGCAATCAGGCACACTGGGAGCACTTCCGACACGAGGTGGAGATGGCCAGGACAATGCGGGGTGAACTTGTTGATGCCCTGAAGCTGATGCTCCAACTGTTATTCCTGGGTCTTCGCGAGGAGGGGGGCATGTGGGCGCAGGTGGGACGACTTCTTCCAAAGGGGCCGACTGTTGTGCGGTGTTTGTCGAAGGTGGTGGCCACCTTCGACGTTGATCATGCCTTGGCGGTGGTGAAGTCCCACTATTCCAGAGTGGATTTGGAAATCATCGGGAAGGGGTATGCTGCCGACTGCTCCGGCAAAGATTTTTAGAGGTTGGAGGGAGAGGTTCACCCTACCGCTCCGACGAAGACAACTCCTAAAGACGCCATCTCCTCATGAAATAACAATCAAGCGCACCCCTACTTTAGCACGCCAGCTATCAATTCTTATGATTAGCAATATAATTTATAGGGTGCACAAGATTAAGTAGAGATGGTGGCATAGTTTTTTATACTGGTTCAGGCCCTCAGCGCGGGGTAACACCTTAGTCCGGTCAGTGTAGATTAGATCTGTATTGGTGTGCGCAGATCAGCATAGGAATAGCCGATAGCGTGTATACGGGAGAATGATCAATCCTTAGCGTTTCCCCCGCGCCCCTTATATAGTCACGGTGTCGACCAGCTAATGATGGTAAGGTAGCCCTTATAATCCGAGTACCTGCCACCTATTTACATGGGATAAGATTTATAGCTTTATCTTTAATCCCTTTGTTAACTTACAAGCAGTCTGTATGGGCCTAGATCACTCGGCCCACCCCACGCTTTAAGGCCCAAGACCTTGCCGTGAGTACCCGGATACACTCACTGCATATTCCCATTTTATTTCGTGTTCCTAAACACCTTTGAGGGATTCATATTAGGTGACATAGGGTAGGCACGTCACGAGGTGACATAGCGTGAATCTCGGTCCTCCAAAACAAATCTAACGGCTGAGATTCGTCCACGTCATCACGAGTTAAAATTTAACTCGCAGATTTACTCAGGAGTAAAAATTTTACTGGGAGTAAAATTTCAGAAGTACTGGGAGTTAAATTTTAACTCGTGATGGCGTGGATGAATCTCAGCCGTTGGATTTGTTTTGGAGGGCCAAGATTCACGCTATGTCACCTCGTGACATGCCTACGCTATGTCACCTAATCTGAATCCACCTTTGAGGCAGGTTCAACAGAATCAGACATCGACTCTCCAGAGTACATATATTGTTGAAAACCTAGAAAGAATACTCCTAGAAAGAACTTATTAAATAAGCCAATTACCATCAATAAAATTATTTAGAATTATATTTTTTTACTAACTGAGCCTAAAACAAAAAAAACAATATGGGAAAGTATGTTTTAGCATCCTTAACTTGCCTTGTATTCCCTACGTCTTTGCTTCTAAAGTTCAGTAGTTTATCTGGCAGTAAAATCTGAGGAATTACTAATAAGAGACATGAAAAAGTCACATGACAAGTTAATGTCTCCTGAAAAGAAGAAAAGAAGTGCTTTGTTCCCTTCTCTTTTTCTTTTCCCCTAAAAGAGGACGCAGTTTCATCTACTCCCTCCATCCAATAATATAAAAGATTTTAACTTTTTATTTACACTGTTTGACCACTCGTTTTATTAAAAAAATTGTGCAAATATAAAAAAACAAAAAGTTGTGCTTAAAGTGCTTTGGATAATAAAGTAAATCACAAATAAAATAAATAATAATTCCAAATTTTTTTAAATAGGATGTATAGTCAAACAGTGCAATCAAAAGGTCAAAATCCCTTATATTATATATAGTACAGAGGGTGTATAAAGTGGCACGCACTAATTAATATGTCACTGATGTGGTAGCTGCGGAGAGGTTTCATCAAAACTGTGAATCAGTTTGTGAATCTGTAAAATGTGAATCAGTTTGTGAAGGGCTAGTCAAATCTCGGTCCCGATTCCCGACCCTGGTCTGTTGTTTTCACCTACAGTTGTATATCTTATCATGCACTATATTTCCAGATGAGTGACAATGTTTGAATGATATTCATTTTAGGGTTATGTAGTAATTCACACTCACACATAATGCAGCTACAATATTTCAAGACAAACTAAACCGGAGCATGTCTGAAGTGGTAACTTTAGAGTTTAGAGTGGCACAAATATACATTTTTTCTTCTATCTAGGATGAAACTCCGATATGGACACCTCATTCAAAGATAATGCGGCCACGTTTGAGCTAGAACCTGTCGTGTGCCCACCATTCACGAAGGTGAACGCTGGTTTCGACGGCGCAGCGAAGCTGGTAGCATCAACGTCATGGAGCATTACAAGGATGTGCAGCATCGTCGGCCGGTCCGCCGGATTTTCCTGGACACAGAGGAGACCGAGCTGGATGCACTTGAGCATTTCGCTCTCCGGCGGACCACGGCCGTCGCCGAGCAGTGACGCGTCGACGATCGCCAGTGGTGTCCCCTTCACCCAGTGATCCCAGACCTGATGTGAAATGTTTTGCATCGTTTTATGAGTGCTTTGTGCATGAAAAATGCCATTGGTTTTAGGGAAACTGTAGACCTGTCGCTAAATAGGACTCACATAGCTTAGCAAATTGTTGGATTCTTCCACTGCACCAAACACATCGGTGTTCCTCCTTCCTGTCACTACCTCCAGAACTAAAACTCCGAAGCTGTAGACATCTAACTTGACCGATAGGAGCCCAAGAACTGCATACTCAGGCGCCATATATCCTCTGCATGTAAGTAATCCAGACTAGAAATAAATTAAGAAATCTAGCTAGTTATATTTAGATACATATATAACCTTTATAGTTTTGTATGCCAAATGTAACTAACATTTATAGTTTTGTATGCCAATTGTAATTAAGTAAAATAGATTTATATATAACCAGATGAAGGCAACGTTTAAGGAATTAATGAAGGAATTTAATTATCAGTGTCTTACAGTGTCCCGACGACATGGCTTGTGACACTAGCAGTCTTGTTGCCATCGAAAAGCCTTGCCAAGCCAAAGTCAGAGATTTTTGGGTTCATGCTAGAGTCTAGCAGTACATTGCTGGCCTTGAGGTCACGATGTATTATTTTTATGTGTGAATCTTCATGAAGGTAGACTAAGCCTCGTGCTGTCCCATGTATGATATGGTATCTCGTTTCCCAGATTAACTGGCCTCTCTTCTCCAGATCTGCCAAGTACTAAACTGATCATGTGCTTGCAAACCATACTCGGATGCTATTTACTACGCAATTATACTACTAGTTGTCAGCATATTGATGATTACTACAGCTGAGAATGATTCCAGACTACTGGGTGTTTCATAACAAAAATGAAGCGTAGAACTATAAATGCTGTTACCAAAAAGAAAGGTGTCGAGGCTTCGATTAGGAAGGTACTCATACACGAGCAGCTTCTCCTCCCCCTTGATGCAAACACCTAGAAGTTTTGCAAGATTGTTGTGCCGGAGTTTGGCAACCAATAGGAGTTCATTTCTCAGCTGCTCAATGCCTTGTCCCGAGGCCTTGTCGAGCCTTTTGACAGCTATCTCTTCTCCATCTTGCAAGAATCCCTGAAATAAGTTTCAGATCATATCAGCAGGGTTCTCATTGGTATTTTCAGATAGTATCAAGGTGCATATACCTTGTATACAGCTCCAAAACCACCATGCCCGAGCTTATTAACTTCTGCAAAATTAGCTGTTGCCTTCCTTAATGTTGCCAGGTCAAATAGAAGTGAACCTGCTTCGACATCTTGGTCAGCAGTATCTGCATATATAGTACACACGCATTTCTTCACCATCAGCAACCATGAATTTATATTGATGTTCCAATAACACCTGCTATAATGATTTGGTATTCAAATATTTGTCTTTTTTTTACTTACATTAACTATATTTTTATGCTCATCCCAACTAGATACCACACAATTTAAAAGATACACCATTCGGATATCAAAATCATGAAAACCACCGTTCAAACCAGGTTGTATTGCCCTGAGTGGGATACATTAATTTGATCTGTATTGATAATTCATGAGTGAACGATAGCTAGTTTCATAGTTGGGTGTTCTTTTGGAGAAACCAGATAGTTGACAGACGCAATATGGACAGCATCCCAATCATTTTTGTTCTAATTCATTCAACCTTTCTTTGTCCACTACCACTGGGCAGGCCATTGGTGCCGGTTCATAATGGCTATCAATATATGTTGATTTCTTAATCGTCACATTACAATCGATAGTGATCATACGGCAATGCGCTATTCTTGGCACTAATACATGAGTATCAGAGCTATTCTTGGCACTAAATTAGCACAAATGGGCTGGCCCATTGGTGTTGGTTCGTCTGATTACCGGCACGGATACCTGAGCGCTAGTTCACGGCTCGAACTTGCATTGATAAGTGTTACTTTAGGGGAGAAATTGGGGATTTTGCTATGGAATTAGGCTCTCAAAGAGCAAAGTATATTTGTACACGAGAGATGGAAAATGTCTAAAATACCTCTAGACATACTATCCTTAACACCTCCACTTAAATGCAATGTATGCAACAACATTGCATTTGAAAGGTAAACTAAACACTAGGACATATATTAGCCTATCTCCAAAGTCTTGTTGATATCGTCGAAGTGTGCGTAGTTTTAGAAGTTGAAGAAGAAAAAATCCATCCCTTCCTCAATGAAGCAGACTACAAGGTCTCACTATTACCCGATTGATTTTCCTGGATGCCCTCCCCCCTTTTGTTTCCATGCGGTCCATAAGTGGAACCGCTTGGAAAAATAGGCGGACCGGCGCTGGGGCATCGCCCGCATGAGAAAATCGTCCTAATCCAACCGCACGGGATATTCCTCCCTCCTTTCCCTCCCACCCACTTCAAAATTTTCCTATCTTTCTCTTGCTTTTTCCCTTTTATTCCCTCTCAACCACTCCCCTCTCTCTCTACCTAATCTCTTCTTTTATCCCGTCCTCTCTCTCAGCCACTCCCTCAACCCTCTCTCTACCTTATCTCTTCTCCCTCAACCACTCCCTCGACCGGCCGGGGCGAGGTGGCGGCGGTTGGGCAAGGCGGTGACTGGGCGAGGCGGCGGTCGGAGCGAGGCGGCGGCCGGGCTCGCCTAGGCGAGGCAACCGCGGGGCCGAGGCGGCGGCTGGGCGAGGTGGCAGTCGGGCGCGGCGTCGGCTTGGGCGAGGCGGCGGCTAGGCGAGGTGGCGGTCGGGCACGACGGTGGCCTGGGTGAGACGGCGGCTGGGCGCGGCGACAAGCAGTGAGGCGGCCGTCAAGACCTCGCCGAGGGCGCCGACCGCATGGCCCTCGCCGTCGACGACCACGAGGCTGTCACCGACGACTTCCGCATGGCCCTCACCGACGACTTCCGCCCTCGCCGTCGAAGACCAAGGCGCTCCCAGTGCCAACGTCATCACCTGGTCCCCGCGCAACACCGAGCGCCACAACTACCGTCTCACCTTCCACCACCGCCACCGCGCGCTCGTCGAGAACGCCTACCTCCCCCACGTCCTCGCCGAGGGCCGCGCCGTCACCGTCCGCAACCGCCAGCGCTGCCTCTTCACCAACGGGTGGCGGCGGTCGGGCGCGGCGGCAGCCTGGGCGAGGTGGCGACGAGCAGCGAGGCAAGGCTTCATTGTGCGCTCGTCGTCCTCCTCCTGGTCGTCGTGTGCATCGTCAAGGCAGCGATGTGGCGGCCGGCGGTGATTTTTGCGTATTATTTTTGGTTTTTTTTGGTTCCGTGCGGGTGGTATAACATAACCGCACAGGATAATCGATTATCTTGTGCGGTCGGCCCGCCCTTATGCGAAAATGCCGATTTTCCCAGACACCCGGCTGCAGACGGGCCGGATAACCGCACGGAAAAATCAAAATGCCCGCACGGAAAAATGTTATCCCGCACGGAAAAATTAAAATGCCCGCACGGAAAAATCTTGTCTGTAGTAGTGTCTTCATAAACTATTTTTCAGTCCTCGGTACATTGAAGCCGTCATGAACTGTTCTTCAACTCTTTGATGATTCAGAGATGATGATGATGATGATGATTGAAGAAGATGACAGACCTTCGCAAACTGATGATTCGGCTTCGACAGGAAGCTACGATGATGGTTAACTCTGGTGAAGATAGAGATAGACTTGAATAGCACGACTTCGATTAATTGAAGGATATACAATGACATTGGTGGACTGAATGGATTGCCAAATGACTTAAACTAGCAGTAGGATGAACTAGTAAAAGACACCATATGGAATCACTGGTGGAGAAACCATCTTTGATTGGTCGACCCAAATCTACAATAGTCCCGGTTCCATTTAAAACCGGGACTAAAAACGATTTTTAGTCCCGGTTTATAAGAACAACAGGACTAGATGATCTTTATTCCCGGTTTGTATTACCAACCGGGACTAAAAATCATCTTTAGTCCCGGTTGGTAAGATGATTTTTAGTCCCAGTTGGTTCCATGTCAGACCGTGTCAGGCGTTTAGGATCTTTAGTCCCGATTTATAACACCAACTGGGACTAAAGATAGATTTTTAGTCCCGGTTGGTGTTACAAACCGGGAATAAAAATCAACACGTACTATATAATCCCTATTACTTATCCTCTTTTCTCGTCCACACAACAAACTCTCTCTTTCTTTCTTCCTCTCTAACTCCTGCCTTATCTCTTCCTTCCATGCTCTTTCTTCCTTCCTCTCTTCTTTTTGGATCGGGTGGGCCGGGCGGCGGGCGGCGCGGCCGACGTGGCGGCGGCCGGCGCGGCGGCGGTGCACGGGGCCGCGCGGCGGGGCGGCGGCCGGCGCGGCGTATGGCGCGGAGGGCCGCGGGGAGGCGCGGCGGCGGGCGGCGGCGCGGAGGGCGGAGGGCGGCGCGGCGGCGGGCGGCGGCGCGGCGGTGGCCAACTGGCGCGGAGAGGAGGCGGCAGCGGCCGGCCGAGCGGCGCCTCTGTGGTTTTTTTTTTAAGAATTTGTGATTTATTGCATGATCCTGTGATGTATTTGATTTGTGTGTGATGTGAACTTGTGATGTATTTGTGATGAATTTTGTAGAACTTGTGATGTAATTTGATTTGTGTAATTTTTTTTAGGATTTGTGATGTATTTGATTTATGTGTATAAGTAACTTAAAGATTTGTGATGTGGATTTGGGATGTTACTTTGATTTGGGATTTGGGGATATGCATCCCACTTGATTCGGGAGAAAATAAAAAAGAAAAAAATAGAAAAAAGAGGACCATCTGTACTGCTGTTATTCCCTCTTTAGTCCCGGTTGGTGTTACCAACCGGGACTAAAGATCGATCTTTAGTCCCGGTTATTTCACCCGGGACTAAAGATAGCGATCTTTAGACCCGGATTCGTAGTCCCGGTTAGACAACCGAGACTAAAGGGGGGTTATGAATCGGGACTAAAAAGCACTTCTCCACCAGTGAATAGAGATGGCAATGGAGAATTCTCCGTGAGCCAAAACTTTCCGTGTCCCCGTACCCACGAAATACAATGAGGATACTTTCTTCTCATTCCTATCCCCACATGGGGAATTAATCCCCGTGGGGTCTCCGTCCCACGTAAAACAATATATATGTACCAAATCATACATGCAATACAACACATATATCATGTTTTATATTAATACATCAATATATGTCCGCTAATTCACATGATAAAATACAACATTATCATTTATAAAAAAAACATAAGTAGAGATAATCACGTAAGATAAGTAAAAAAGCAGTGAACTTTGACTCCTACGAGGGTCGGGGGGGGGGCGAGGAATGAAGGATCATCCCTGCTCCCGCAAAACTTGAGAGGGATATGATTCCTCCCATTTAATATCTCAAGGAGAACCAATTATTCTAACCATCCCTTCCCTCTATAGGAGAATTCTCCGTGGGCAAACGAGGACGGCCCCCATTGCCATCTCTACGGAGGATATAGCCACAACAAGCAATAGCAGAACATAGTAGTAGTGATGAAAAATAGTAATAGATGATGGCAACCGATAAGAACGACAACGGATTGCATATGTGATGGAACAGAAACTGCATAGGAAAACAAGATTCTTGAAGATAATGGTGGATTTGCAAATGGAAGATGACGATATGAGCGGATGCTGGCATGCTGCTGCTACTTGAAGACAAGAGGAATAATGGAGCTCGAGGACAGCGACCAGAGGCTTATCTGATCTAGCTCGAGGACAACAAATCTACGAGATCTAGTTGGAACGAAGAAGAGGATGAAAGGAGCAGATATGCTTGTTTGTTGTTTGTTTGCTGCTACTACTAGTTGATGAGGAATTCAGCCGGGATGATGGTGCATCCGGCAGAGATGGGAGCCGGCGGCATTGACAACGAGGGCTGGGCTGCTGCTGCTGATGCTCGAAGACGAATGAGCTCCAGGACGACATGAGGTTTGTTTCCGCTAGATGGGATGTGGATTTTCATCTCTCGAGGGGACATTCCCTCATTGCTTGCATGTTATTTAAATAATTATCAAAAAAAATTGAAAAAAAATGACAACATAGATTAGTACGAAATATATCACTCCACAAACATGCAAGATCGAATTCAACTTTTACAAGTTGCAACAAAAATAACAAATAACAGCATTATTGTCTCATGCCTCATAGCCTAGTTGTTTTAATTTGCTCCGAAATCTATGGGTGGCTCTCGGTTCAGTCGGTTCTGTTTAGTTCTCAGCTAGCGTGTCACAAAATAGTTCATTGTAAGGCATAGAATAAGTGGACGACCATTTGCAATTTCATTAGTCGTTAATTTGGAACAGGAAATGGAGCGGATAATTAAGAAGACACACTCACATTGTTTTGCTTGCAATTTTCTCCAGAGGTAAATGGAGAGCACAGACAGAAGTGCAATTATTACAGCAGCAAGGACAGATACAACAACAGTTGCGGCATTTGGGCGCCTTCTCCTGTTTCCTGCGGTAAAATGCAAATGTGCCGTTATTTCAGAATAATCAGAGGACAGGGCGACAGGTATGCTAGAAATTTGGTTATCCTTCTAGTGTTGAACAGGGCGACACCTATAATCAGAGTTGTTGAACCATTAATGTTGGGACCCTCGAGTGATGGCGACGCGACGAGCCTCACCGCTGGGTCACCGTCGTAGAAGACCGATGTCTCATACCTAAGGTTGCACCACACAGCATTGAACTGCCCTCCAATCCTTCCACCAAAAGCCTGGGGCATGTCGACGATGAGCGCCTCGAGACACGCGCGGCACGCCGGCGGCGTCAGGTCTGGGGCACACTGCACCAGCCCATAGATGTTGTGCACCATGTACCCCGTTGTTGACGGGAACCCGTCGCTCGAGGCCATCACCCCTGCGGCGTACCTCAACGTCGAGTTGTACGCCGCCCAGTCCGCCAGCGCACCAGCGAGGCGTGTCACGAGCGCGTCGAAGTGGCCTGCATTGACGGTGACTTGGTACTTGCTGGGGCTTACCATGAGCACCTCCGTATTGTCGGGCCTCGCCGTGAAGTCCCCGTACGAGAACCGCGCGATGCAGCGGTCGTAGAAGACGGTCACGTCCCTGACGCCGCGGCACTGGTCGAAGGCGATAGCCGGCACGGCGGCGACGCAGGACGCGCACACGGCGTGGTCGGTGTCACCCCGGCAGAGCGCAAGGCCCCAGACCGTGTCCGCGCCGCGCCCTGCCGACGCGGTGGCGAAGCCTGTGGTGGCGTTGGGCGTGCTGGCGGACAGCGTGGCGAGCACGGCGCGGACGTTGGAGTCGTAGGTGGAGTTCTCGGCGTAGGAGCTACCGTTGTTGCAGGAGTAGTTCATGATCACCTGAGCGCGGCAATGGCGGGGGATGGAGAAGAGAGGAGCAAGCAGCATCAATGGTACTAGGGTGGACCACAACATCGTCGGCACAGTCATGTCGCTGGTCATGATCGGTCGACTGATTAACTGTATATATGTGGACTTATATTGTAGAACTTGGGTAACGGGCGCTTAAAAGTCCGCCAAGTTTCTTTCATATGCCGTGCAACAATGTGAAGACCGATACATTTTTGACAAAGCTGACCAAAGTGTCAAGCAATGTGGCTTGAAAAATCTGCTTGGCTGAGATCTTCTTTCTTTCGGCTGACACTTATAATTAATCCGTGACGCATAACCGATGAAAAAAAAAGTAGAACATATGTATTTCCACTCTTAGCGGTTTAAATGAATGTTAAGGCTGAAAAATAGAAAATAATCAGAATAACACATATTAATATTAATATTCTAAGTTGAAAATTGGTCGTAACTTTATAAGCCAACGAGCTGCTAAAAGCACACAAAATTTTGGATTTATCAGTGGATCCTGCTAGGAAGTACACTACTGCACTAGCTAGCTGAAAATTACGAAATTAGGTAGAATTTCGTGCTGGATATGTGGAAATGGATCAAAAGTTTAAACCGTCTGAAAACTTCGTTTGAAAATTCTATGATTTCGGTCCGCTCTTTTTTTTTTAACATTTCAAAAGGTATTCCAATAATATTCTCTGTCCGTGATATTAATGAGAGTGCAAAAGTTTCTCTAAATTAAGCCATGTCACCAATTAAAACACAGCCACCTGATTAAACCACGGACTCTCGATAATTTAGTTGGCATATTGCCCAAATTGTTGTATGTGTGATAGCTGCATCTTAATTGCCTAATGTCAGCAACGAATCTCAGCCATGTGCTGGCCCCGTCCAGTCGAAGGGCCAAGAAAGCTAGACGACTTGCATGCGATCGGAGTTGAAGCCTTGAAGGGGCCAAATTAATCAAGTGGTTAATATAATTATTTGATTAATTAGTAAAATATTTCATTGAGGTGGCTACAGGGTTCCTAGTGCACGCTCACGCGCCAGCTCAATAAGTAGCAAGTTTTCAAATCTAAATGAAAATTTTTTAATCTATTAGTAAATAAAATCTTCAAAAAAGTCTACACATTTTTTTCTAATTACTATCATTAGCGTTAACTAATGAGTTAGTTACGGAAGTACGCGTCGCAGGCGCGCACGCGCCAGCTAGCTTCCCCCCGCCAAGAATTCTAATACGCGCGCGGGCCGACAGCCCGCACTCCCGGCCCACACGGCCCACGCCGTGCGCGAGCACGATTTTTCTTTTTTCGCTTTCCTACCGCCATTTTTTTTCTTTTTTTGCTTTTTTCGCAGTTTGATGCCGTATGGTTAGGAGAAAAAATCGTAATTAGTTTTACCATTGATTAGTTTCCTATTTTTACTAGTAATTTTTAAATCCGAACTTAAAAATTTTTAAATTTGGACTTGAAAGTTTTCAAATCTCAAGTTGAATGTTTTCAAATATCGAGTTGAAAGTTTTTAAATCTAGATTTGAAAGTTTTCAAATATTGAGTTGAAAGTTTTCAAATCTTGAGTTAAAAATTTTCAAATCTCAAGTTGAAAGTTTTCGAAATTTTTAAATCTGGACATGAAAGTTTTTGACACTCGAGTTGAAAATTTTCAAATTTCAAGATGAAAGTTTTCAAAATTTTCAAATCTGGACTTGAAAGTTTTCAAATCTCGAGTTGAAACTTTTCAAATTTTGACTTTAAAAATTTAAATCTTAAGTTGAAAGTTTTCAAATCTAACTGAAAAATTTTTTAATCTACTAGTAAAAAAAATCTTCACATTTTTTTTCTAATTACTATCATTAGCGTTAACTAAGGAGTTAGTTACGCGCAGAAGTGCGCGTCGCTGGCGCGCACGTGCCAGCTAGCTTCCCCGTAGCACGCACGCGGCACCCCGACGTTTGTGTCGTCTTAGCCACTAATTTAAAAAAGTATATAAATAATTTATTTATTTAATAGTTTTAAAAATACATTTGAAAGTTTTAAATTTTAGTTGAAAATTTTAAAATTTTGAGTTGAAAGTTTTTAAATTTGTGATGGAAGTTTTGAAATTTTGAATTGAAAGTTTTGAAATTCAAGTTGAAAAGTTTCAAAATTTTGAGTTGAATGTTTTAAATTTTGACTTGAAAGTTTTAAAATTTGAGTTGAAAACTTTTGAATTTTGAGTTGAAAGTTTCATATTTTGACACGATAGTTTTCAATTTTTTATTTTTATCTTAAGATTTGAAAATTTTCAACTTACATTTGAAAACTTTTATCTCCAAATTTAAAACTTTTAACTTAATTAAAAACTTTCAGCTGAAATTAAAGATGAAAGATTCAATTTCTAAAATTAAAAAAAGGCAAAATTTGCAATAGGACACTGAAATATTGTGGCCTTTGCTGTTTGCTGTGAGACACCCAAAAATTGTGAATCTTTTCGAGGACACTGTAAAAAAGTGGTAATTAGCTACTGGACACTCCTTACATTATTTTATTATTTTCGGCCAAAATGCCCCTGGACACTATTTCTCTTCTCCTTCCAGCCGAGTAACAGAGGAGAGGGAGAGAGTAGGGCGTCGATGCTCCAGTGGCCGGGGATCGGCGACGTTGGTGGCGGATGATGTTCCCGGGCGACGCGCATCCGGGGAGGGTGGTGTCAAGCAAAGGAGGAGAAGGAGATGGCTGGAACGACAACACAAAGAGCTCAGCTCCGGCCGTCTATGGTGGTGGCGGTGGTGGCCTGACTAAGAGGTGGAGGGAGAGGGGAAAGGGGAAAAATAAACTCTCCTCGATGAGGCAGAGCCGATGGTGAAAGGGAATAGGAAGGGGAGCAACGGAGGAGGAGATCGGCTAGTGGTAGTTGGCGGCCGGTCATGGCAAGGAGAGAGAATTTTGGCCGATGGCCGCGCCGCCCACTTCACCGCAGCCCCATCTGAAGCGGAGCCTCAGGGAGGACTCCTAGTGGTGGCGCACCGCCCCGTGCTCTAGCCCGGCCATCCCCGCGCCGCCCCGTGCTCTACCTGCTGCAGCACGCGCGTGAGAAAGAAGGTAGCCGCAGGAGACGCCGAGCACCAGGTTGGCGCCCTTGAGCAGCGTGAGGTCCTCCCGGAACGCGCGGCCCAGCGCCGTCCGGCTCGAACTGCGCCTCGTCGACGCTGTTGAGGATGACGTGCACGCGGTTGGGGATCTGGTACATGTCGCGCAACATCTCCCTCGCGACGTCGCTGATGGCCACGTGGTGCGCATAGCTCCGGAAGAAGCGCACCTTAGACAGCACCAGTTCACCGACTGGGCCAGGTTGTGGTTGGACGCCGGCGACATGCGCTCGTCGTCGCCGCGGGCCGGGTGAGGTCCTGGTATATCCCTGAGTGCAGCGCCTCGAGGGAGATGCCGTGCCACGACACGGACCAGGTCGGGCACGCCACGCACCCAGCGGTGGAACACGGCACGCTCTCCGAGTGTATGACGTCGAACGGGTCGTTCTCGTCCTCAGCCTCGTACAGCTTCCACGCCTCGTCGCAGCGCCACACCTCGGGGACGCGGGAGGAAGATGAGCAGAGAAAGAGAGAGAGGGATTGACAAGTGGGCCCATGGGCAAACTTGTCTTTAACCAATGTTTCTCTCTCTGTTTTGGCTGGAAATAATAAAATAATATGAGAAGTATCCCGCAGCTAATTATTATTTTTTTACCGTGTCTACGGAAAAGATTCACGATCTTCGGGTGTCTCACAGCAAAGGCCATAATCTTTCGGTGTCCTGTAGTAAATTTTGTCTAAAAAATTCGCAAAAATAGCAAAAAAAATGAAGAAAAAAAAGGACGTGACCAACATGGGGGTGTTAATGCGCCAGCCCGCACGGCGCTAGCAAGCGAGCTGGTGCAGGGCTGGCACGTCTGCGCCATTTAGCTTTTCCGATCAAAATAAGGACGCTTGGGCGCTGCCTTTACTAGTTGTGTACTTGTGTTGTGCTCGTGCGGTGTTGCGGCAGGAGGAACTATGGTCAGATTCACACAATCACATTGCTGAATTTTTTTACAATTTGGTCCTGTTGACGAAAAATCCGCGCTTGGCGAATGGTGCCAAGTCTGTGTTGGCGCGAACTAAATCAATGAACACAACGGTCTAAGAGATCTACTTATTTCAGTGCAGTTCCCAAGGTTGGTGGGATGCAGGCGTACCAGTCAGTTTGATCCTGCAATTGACAAGATATATAAATAGCAGATTAATGAGCCGATCGGCTGATAAGGCGATGGAGTAGTCCAGTCGATGTCGATACCAGCCGATAACGATAGGATTTTAAGCTATCAGCTATATATTTGATATAGAATCTAACACTTGAGGTAAACAGAGACAATCGACTGATAATAATATGATATAACAATAGTATAATCCAGTAGAAACCAATCAGCTAATAATATGATAGAATAAGTACTGATTCAAAGGTTAAAGCATACATCAAATCCACAAGATTAGATAAACAATAAAACCTTTGTTATTATCGGTTGAATCCAACTTATATGTAATCCTTGTAAGCCGATGCAATGTCCAAATAACTCATCAGCTGAAACCCCGATGAAACCCTTATTATAATCAAAGATAGGCTAGACTTTATGATTCTAAGCATGACTGAGTAGATCAAATTTAACTGATGCAGCACTAAGTATGAAAAGAAATATAAAGTCTAGAAAATTAAGCCTTTGATTAATTTTCAGAGTGGTGAATACCTTAGCTAATCTAACCTGGTAAAGCGATTTAGCCGATACCGGCATAAACCCTAAAGCGAATCTCAGCCGATACAAGTAAATCGAGTTGCCAAACTAGATTAACTAAAATATATAATAAATATCATCTAAACCGGAACAATCCAAGAGGTCGAATGTATTGATGCAGCCTTGAACGACGCCAATGTAGATGATATAATTGCCTAAGCCTGCGGAACGTAGAACTTACCCCTTCGCCGGAGATCGAAAGCCGATGTAGCCCCGCGTTAGGTGCCAAGTTCTGTCGGATGATAAAAAGTAGAAAAGTAAAAAGGGTGGCGATGCACTGAAGTTATACTGATCATCGAGATAGTTTACAATGACCCCAGGTGTACATATTTATATCCATAAGGAAATACTAGTACTTGTAGGAAAAGAAAGAAGCTTTCTTAAAAGATAAAAGGAAAACATAGAGTCTTTATAGGATACTAAACACACTTTCCGAAAGATAAAGGAAACTAAAAAACTATTCCTAATTAATAGATAACTTGCTATGCCGCATCCTCCTTGAACTCGGTGACTTCTGGATAAGCTTTCTTTAATAGATGAATTTCCTTAACCGAATATAGAAGGAATCCGACTATTGGCGACGTGATAATTCTCATCGGCCGATTCCGGGATTCTGAAGACAATACTGACTCTAGGTCAATGATGTCTTCGGGGCTTACCAAATTTCACTGTTAATAGGTCCTTTTGAAAAACTTATTTCGCAAATAGACCACTGAAATGGTCTTTTTGAGGCGCCAGAGTCGTTGGCACCATCATCTAACGAGACGGTGCCAGCCTCTCTGACGCCGTCCTCCTGCCACCGTGGCAGGTTGGCGCTGAGGTGGTAGGGGGATCATGCCAATGTGGCTGGCGTCGCCCCCTCCCCAAAAAAAAATCGTCTCCTCTCCGCTCTAGGACAGATATGCAACTTTTTTTATTTTGCGTTATTTTTTTTGATTTTTTTTTCACAAGAACCAACCATGTGACTGATAGATTTTGAACATTCTTGATCTTTTTTTTACATCCTATAAATAAAAAAGGGTTATGGTTTGTGTTTTTTTTTACATTCGGGTGTCATTTCTTAAAACAGGTGTATCTTTCTCATACGGACTTGGAATCAGGCAAATAATATATCCACGTACATCTATAGAAAAAGTTACATTCAATTATCCCCTGCTTTGCTAGGTTTGGAAATATTAGAATCTCCAAATTCCGCTTGCAAGATTGTGTTTTCGAGGTGAGAAGCTTTTCCGTAGAGCTTTGAAAAATTTTACAAGTCACATATTTCGTCCATTTGAGTTTATTTTTTCTATGGTTGGTTCTTGTGTGCTCCTAAGTGTGAAAAAATATCAAAAAAAAGAAAAATAAAAAAAGTTGCATCTCCCAAGAGAGAAACAAGATTACAGAATTGGAGGGGGGCGGCAGCATGCAAAACCCTAGGCAGACAAGGTTACTGTAAGGTGGACAAGGATTTGTTTTCTCAATGTGTCAAGTTCCACTTTTACCATGGTAATTTAGTAATGGTGACTAGTTAACCTATTGACTGCTGTAAAATATTGTTTAAGTAAATTATGGCTATCATTTTCGAATTAGATTAATTAAGCAATTTCACCTAGTGGTAGAATGCATGTTTAACATGTTGACCAAAAGGTTTTGCTCTAAGGTGAGCTAATGTGTTCACATAATATATCCAAAAGATATCTATTTGAAAATTCTACAGGCCACATATTTCGTCCGTTCGAGTTTAAATTTTTCGTAGTTGGTTACTGCGTGATCCTAAGTGTGAAAAAATATCAAAAAAATAAAACTAAAATAAAAAGGTTGCAACTCCATAGATAGAACAAGATTGGAGATGAGGGGTGGGGGGGGGGTTGCGCCTGCCATGCTGGCGTCCTCCTCCTGCCACGTCGGTTCGCGTGTGCCACGGTGGTGGGGGGACGACGAATCCTAGCGCCGTGTCATTAGACAACGGCGCCAGCCACTCTGGCACCCAAAAAGAATTATTTCTGGGATAAGTTTTTCTAGGGGTATCTAAAGTATTGAAAGTAGTAAACTTTCTCAAAACCTGATTGACCCACGTAAGCTACAAATTAAACACCGTCCAATGCATGCGGCAAGTAATATAAACCGTTGGATTATATTCCTGTACTGCCGTACAAATCCAAGATCAAGCAATAAGGCTTCGGGAGCTGGCCTTCAAGAAGCTTCCAGCAGAAAGCTCGCGAGCCAGGAAGCTCCACGAGACCAGCACCACTGGACGCGCATAAATAAACTACCAAAGTGATCTCTAAAAAATTTAAATATTGCAAAACAATGGAAAAAAAAAGCCTAACATCTCAAAACAGTTTATATTATGGTTATGACTGTGATACATAATTTTATTCAAAATTAAACCTATAATATTTATGAACAGATGAGTAATAGTAAAATTCTACAACAGTAATTTCACAAATTTAGCATAATCATTGTAAACTATTGTTTTGCATGAAAAAAATATTTATTACATATCAAGATAAATTTATCTGTGTTATGCTTTCTTGCCAAATACGGTTTTTGAGCAAGTATCCAAGTATGTAAAAAATAATTTGCTAAAATGAAGAATGGATAGAATATAATAGGAAAATAAAGGGCTCCTACTACAACAATGTAGGTGGCCATTGGTGATTTGCGGAGCTATCGTTTCACTTATTTGCGGAATAAGCGAAACGATATATTTGCAAATGAAAAGGATTTTATGAATAAAAATTTTATATACATGTTTTTAGTGATCTAAAAGCAAAGGCTGAAAAATAAACTTCGATAAAAAAACCTTAAAATCAACTCGAAATTTAAGGTCTAAAATTTAAATTTTGACTGATAAGTATAAGCATAACCATAAATGAAAAGATGAGCCTATTTAGTGGCAGAGCGGTAGCTAAGGCGCAAACAAAAAATAGACGGTTATGGTTGAGTAAATAATTAGAGAAAAACTGTGACAGAGAAGATGAATATGAACCCTAACCATATCTGTTACACTAACTGAAACATTTAATTATTATGTATGAATTATTTAAAAAGTTATAAATAAAATGTCAATGTATGTTTCAAAACCACGAATTGCAAACACATTTTGTATAGTGGGGGTTAAAGTCATGCAAATGCGCGACTATATATTGCTAGTATTTGTGAAATAAGTTTTAAAAAAGGATCAAATTGAAAAAAGTCAGGTACCTATAGAGGTTATAACAGCAATCGACACCTTCTTTCGTTAATCAGGTACCTATGTGATGCGAACACACTCGCAAGGAGTGGCCCGATCTTCACGGCAGTAGGTTCAAGACAAAAGAGCGCTGGCGTAAACCGAACACAAGAGAGTAACTAGCTGCGAGCAGCAAGAGGATAACTATCTTTATACTTGCCAAGGTCGGATGCAACCAAGTGGTGAGGGTGAGAACAATCCGAAGCCTCCTGGACTCTGATCCGTCACACCGAGCAGTCAGAGAACCACGATAGGGAATAACTAGCTTTATACCTGCCAAGGTTGGATGCGACGAAGTGGTGAGGGTAAGAACGATCCGAAGCCTCCTGGACTTCGACCCGTCAAACCGAGCAATCACAGAACCACAATCCAGGACTAATCCACACAATACGGTGCAGCCGAACTGGAAGATGTAGAGCACAGACTAGGGAGCACCAGAGGAGCCTTCTCACAAGTCCAAAAGAACTCACAAGAATAAAGGGGTAAGACACTTATGCAGTCTTCAGCAATCTCTCATACATGAGGTTTACAATTGAAATAAAGTTATCTAATGGATGGAGTAGAGAGGTATTTATACTAGGAACATCCCTCCTAGCTGAGGTGTGAACATAAGAAGCCATGTTCTGGTGGTCCAGGTTTAACATAAATGAGAATACAAAGAGTTTTCTCGGGTCCGCTTCATCTCTTGTTTGTTGCTGAAGAAGTACTTGTGAAACTGCTTTTCTAGATCGGCCTAGCACTTGATAGAATTATATGGTAATGAAGAAAACTAAGTAAATGTCGATCCAGACAAAGACAAAGTAAAAAGACTAACTCTCAGGGCTTCTACAGCCGATGCTTCACCGCACTGTGCTAGGAACCGGCTGATGTGCTCGTATGTAGAAACAATATCCTGCCCTGAGAACTTTAAGAAATCTGGGATCTTATATCGGTTGGGCAATGGCATCTTATCAAAATATTCTGGATATGGGTTCCGATACATGATACCGCTGTCTTTTGGCTTGATGCCAAATTGTTCTCTCACCATATTTGCAATCATACCAGCCAAGGGCTATTGTGGGATGACCCCTTGGACTTGCTCAAACTGATTGCCTATCAGCTGAAGTGGATTCTGAATGAATGGTGAAGCAAACTGCCGATGTGGTGGTGGAGTTTGAAATTGGTTGAACCCTGGAGCTTGCTAAAATGAAAATGTGCTTGGCTCCTGGATGCAGTATTGTGGCCTGATTGTATGAGAACCAATCGGCTGCCCTGAAGGTTGCTCAGTGTGAGGCTGAGGAATGACTGGTGGTCGTCTTGCAATCGGCTCGGTAGCTGATGGTTGTGTACTTCCAGGTATTACACTCTTAAGAATTTCAGCCACCTTTTCGGGTATCATCGTGTTTGAACCAAAAACCCCTGATGTCGGTGGCTGCTTCGATCTTGAAACCATCACATTATTGTCTTGAAAACGGCCACCTCCAATGTTAGTCTTGAGTTCTCTATAGTTAGGAAATTCTCCACCCGGCAAGTAAACTGACCCTCTCACCTCGTGCTCAGCAATGGATCCATCAACCACTGACTTGATCAAATTAGCAAGTGTATTGACCAAGACCCTAGACTGGTTGATCAATGCGTGGTTCACAGCTGAATCAACATGATCTTGAATCGCCAGTTGATTGAATTTGGTGAGAACCTTTTGCATCTCCTCATCTTGTTCAACCTTGATGTCTTTCGTACAAGATCCTTCCCCTTCTCCCCATGACGCTGGAAACTTTGTCTTCTGAACGGCTATTCCTTGTTGTGCTATGGAGAAGGTCTTGAGACATGCTTCTTGCAGCCGCTGCACCATGTTCCCTATCTCTGCCCATTGTTCATCATTCAAACTTTCCATCGTGGCAGGGATAAGATTGTCCTGACTAATCTCTGTCTGGGACGGTGGAGGCGTCATGATTGTTCAATGAAACTCGGTCCCACTGGGCGTGCCAAAAGGCGTGTCGATGAAGAACACACGCACGGCCTGGGAGATCTGCTTAGTTCCAGTGTAGGTCCAAGGCTTGCCTCGAGTGCTAAGGGCATGCCAACTGACTTGATCCTACAATCAGCAAGGAAACAAAAGAGGAGGTTAGTCAGCCGATAGGCCGACAACGTATCGTTGGTGGTCCCCAGCCGATTGGGCCGACTATGGATTGGGTAGATTAAAGAATATAAAAGCTATAAACATGCCCTATCAGCTAAAGCATTGTCCATGTGAATTAAACGTATGAAATCAAGACAATACTAGCAAATGGAGCCGATAAAATAAAGGTAAAGCAGAAAGATAATGTGCCATCGAATGCTCTGGCACATACCTATATAGCCAGGTCAAGCTATAACTAGGCGTCGAGACTAAGCCGATGGTCAAATCAATGGCCTTAGCCGATTCGACATAGCCCTTGGTGCCAGGTTATAGTAGGGCTTGCCTGTATAGGTAGTAGATACACATACAACGATTTAAGAAACAAGCATATCAGATAAGATCGGCTGAAACCCCGATACTACCCCTAGAACTGACCAAAAACAGGCTATACCCCCATGGTTCTAATCACGACTTAGCAGATCAAACCTAACTGATGCAGTACTAAGTATGAAAAGAAACACAAGATATAGACAATCAAGCTGTCGGTCAGTAGTCAGGGTTGTAGATACCCTGGCTAATCTAATCTGGTAGGACGATTTAGCCGATACCAGCATAAACCCTAAAGCAAATATCAGCCGATACGGGTAAATTGGGTTACCAAGCTAGATTAGACAGGATATAAGATAAAACCAAGCAAGCATGTAAACCAAACCAGTGTGATCCAAGAGATCTAGTGTAATGATGCAGCCTTGAACAACGCCGATGTAGTCGACACCATTGCTTGGGCCGGCGGAACGTAGGACTTACCTCTTCGCCGGAGATCGAAGCCAATGCAGCCCCGCATTAGGTGCCAAGTTCTGCCGGAACGTAAAACGAAAGTAAAAGTAAAAGGGTAATGATGCACCGAAGTTGTATTGGACTGTCTCCCTTATTACAGTGCTAGGGGGTTAACATTTATACCCCGGGTACAAGAAAAGTCCATTATGGATACGACCCAAAACCTTCCAAATTCTAGATACAATCAAGACCATTTACGACGGTTTCTTACCAAAACTAATCAAACCGTAACTAACCTATTTAATAGATACAATTGCCTTCAAATAAGCTCTATCTCTATTTGGCAATGACGGTTATTCCAAATTGGGCCTACCCGAGCCCGAGTTGCACTGTGCTGGCTGGCCCAATCATCGGCCGACTCAGTCAGTCCTGGTCGTTGGCCTTTGTTCTCAGCCGATATGGTTCCTGGCCAATGCATAGTTCAATTCGGATCCCAGCATACTTCGCATCAAATCTATCCTGATTTCCTTCTTTCTTCCTGAGTTCTGCTGCCAGATTTCACCGTTAACAGATATATATACATGTATTCTATAACATTGATATATATATATATATATATATATATATATATATATATATATATATATGTATTGTGAGATTATCTTGTTTACAAATGAAAAAGGTTTGACACAGATAGCTATCATAAATTAATTAAAGAAGAGAGTTACCCGTGCCATTAGAGTATTAGACTCTACCGACAGTCCATGAAGGGGTCACCAGGTAACCATCACTTGGTACCCACAGGTCACAGGAAAGTTGGACAAATGTGTGCCCACCCTGCTGCCAACATGCTTCTTGTTTAAATTCACTTGCAATTATGGCCCAGAAATCATCAACTGATTCCCATATCTTCTCCTTTATGACCTAGCTAGCTTGAAAAAAAAAATCTCCAAAGTAAACTCCACCCAAGTTTCCATCAATCAATCAATGAGATTTAATTTATGCACCAGTATTTCTTTTTGTACAACCCAAATTGCACCACTGAATTAAACAAGAACCACACAATTTCCCTCATCTCATTAGTGCTAACATATACTACTAGTTTAATCTTAGATATTTTGTTCCTTCATATCCAAATCCATCCACACAAGGGGCAGCTTTGCCTCATGTCCAAATCACGTCTCCATCTTCTCCTATCTCATCCATCTATAAGGATGGCTCGTGTCATCCTCACTCTCTCTGCACACTGCTTCTCGCTTCCGCTCTGAACTTAACGCTGCAAAAAAAAAAAAAAAAAAAAAAAACCTTGGAGTGTAACTGTGCAAAGCTTTGCTCAATGGCGGAGGAGAACAAGTCCGGCTCCGGCGACCTGATGGCGAGCGGCAAGGTGGTCGCGGAGGCGACCATGTCGGTGTTCCAGCAGAAGAGCGTGGAGGGCGTCGACAAGAAGGAGGTCGCCGGCGCCGCCGCGGACCTGCTGCACTCGGCGTCCACCTACGGCAAGCTCGACGACAAGCCGGTTGGGCAGTACATCGACAAGGCGGAGGGGTACCTCAAGGACTTCAGCTCCGGCAGTGGCGGCGGCGCCGCACCGCCGCCGCCGGCAGCCGGAGACGCCACAGCGCCGAAGCCAGCGGCGGAGGAGCCGCCCAAGGAACCTGCGCCGGCTGAGAAGGAGGAAGGCAAGCCGCCGTCGTCGGAAGGGTTCGGTCTCGACGACGTCATGAAGGGGGCCGAGTCGCTGATGGAGAAGAAGGGCGGCGGGGAGGAGAGCGCCGGCAGCGGCGGCGCCGCCGGTGGGCTGTTCAAGATGGCGCAGGGTTTCATGAAGTAGGAGAGCTCTTTGGCTGGATTATAGCTGCATGCATGCTTGTCTTTGGATTGTGGCTGTGCTTTAATTTGCTTGTTAATTAACTGATGATTTGTAAATGTCTCTCGGCTCTGTTGTTAATTTTGTGTGGTGAATAATAAGAAGACAGCTACTTTGTGTGTATAAAGCCTGTTTTACTCCGTGAATAAACTAATTCTAAACTACTAATTAATTCATTCACTACTTAATATTCTTATGACAGTTCAGTATTTATGGGGAGACGATGGATAAATTATGTGGCTATGTTTTTGTTTGGGCTGTTGCAAATGTCAAACTTATCAAACATATTGGTATACAAGAGTTTTAGTAGTACTTAAAAATAGAGAAAAAAATTGTTATGGTACATACAAAATTTACAATCTTTATCGATAGACACCCTAAGACTGTGGCTTTAACCCATAGAAACATAAATATACTTGGTAATTTACTACTCCCTTCATCATCAATTGTAAGATGTTTTGGCTGTAGGATAGCACAACAAGGACCAAGCCAACCACAGAAGGGGTAAATGGTTGGAACACCAAAAACCTAAAACTTTTTGTGGAAATAAAAGTTGCTCTCAAAATCGATGAAGATCTTGACGTAGCCGGTCTGACCGCCTGTTTGTCGCCGGTCTGATTGGTGTTGTTTGGCCGGTATGACCGCCTTGACACTATCGGTTAGTCCGTCGCCTTCTCGCCGGTTAGACCGCTCGTAGTACTCTGATCAAACAGTCAATATCCAGGAAACGCGTATCGATAAAACTCTTGAAAGTAGATTAACTATGGGGGATACGGTACCCGGGTACCCCACGGTGGTGGCTCCAGCCAGGCTTCGGGGGTGGGCCAACGGCCCATGGTTGATATGGCAAGTCTAGCATAGTTAGGCAAGGGAGAAAGATTATGGTAATAGATCCCCAATCATGTAATAGGAGGCAAGTATCCGGATTGTATGGATACAGGGCCATGATTGGCCCCGGTGGCCTGAGATTGTATAAAGGAGGCCGGCGCCCTTCCGAGAGGCTTTTCTGGCTTCTCACACCATTTTTCCACTATACACAGAGAAACACTCACTGGACCTAGGGTATTACATCTCCCCGAGGGTTTGAACCAGGATAAACACCTGTGTCACCATCTCTCCTTGATCTAGCGCACCCCTGAAAATATATTGCCGATCCTAGAAATCGACAGTTGGCGCGCCAGGTAGGGGGGCGCTCGATCGTTTTCAAGGCGGAGATAGCACCCGCTGGGTTGGAGATCGCCAGTTCCACCACTTTCCGCGCCGCCACCCAAATCTCCTTTGGCACATTCGACTTCATCGTCGACAGCACCGGCAAACTCCACCAAGTAAGCCCAGGGGTCGCCGGGCCGGTCATGGCCTGCCGCTACGCTCCGGGGACACAATTCTCCTTCGGCAGCCTCAACTTCATCGCTACCAGCCTCAGCGTCCTCAGGCTGCTCCCACGCGAGCCCGCGTCATCGGCGGCCCCACCAACCGTACCCCTCGGCATCAGCAACTTCGCTGCGTCCGCCGCCCAAGTACTGCGAGCCGGCGGCATCGGTGCCAGCATCTCTGCGACCGCCCCACCCTCACGCTCACGGGGACATCATGGCAGCTCCAAGCGCCGCTGCCCCCGACTCCCATGGGAACTCGGATCCCGTTGGGTCGGCGTCCTCGACAAAGCCGCACACCCTTCGGACTCAGGCTCAGGAAGTTCCAGCAACACCCCAACATCAAGCCATCCGCCCCGTGAAATCTTCGTCATCTTTCAAGAGACGGAAGAGGAGAAGAAGGAGCGCGAGGAAGAGGAGCGCCGCATTCAGCTCCAGCAAGAAGACCTCACCCTACGCCTCAACGAGCTTCGGCAGTGAGGCTAACTCGCACAGGACGCCATCCTCCAAGTAAAGCTGGGAGACCACGACGTCTTCACCACGCCGCAGAACAACATGATCGCCACCAAGGCTCTCCTCGACAACATGCCAGTCCCTGTCGACCCAGCTGTGAACACCACCATCGCCCAAGTGAAGGCCATGGTGGAAGCGGCTACCGTTCAACATGCTCACACACCACCAACGACTTCGACGGCCGGCGGTTCCTCCGGCAAGAGACAATCCCGCGAACCGGCCTCCGAGTCGAAGCACGTAGAGACGTCCCAGGTGGGGAGTTCACACCCCAGTCTGCGCTCTAGCGACCTACGAGACAAGATCGAAGCCGGGCGCCGGCTAAACGCCGACCTTCGCAACGTCATGAACGAGCGCTGCCGACTACGCGACGCTGAAAGGCTGCGGATACACGAGGACGACTTTGACGCCGGCCGCCACCACGCGGACGTCCAGCCAGATAGCTGCATTGCCGTCCATCGACCATACCATGACTACCGCGACCACTCGCCTGACCACATCCGGCCCCGCGACGACGGTGCCGAGAGCATACCGTGCTTCACCGACAACCTACGCCGAGTCCGCTGGCCGGCCAACCTCAAACCCTAGCGCATTGACAGGTACGATGGCAAGACCGACCCTAGCGCATGGCGAACTACCTGCTAGTCATGCTGACTACCGCCGTACGAGCATGGCTGACAGGATACCAAGGTACACCATCAACAGTTGGCCGAGCTGAAGGGACAGTTCATTGCCAACTTTCAAGGCACGTTCCCTGACCCAGGCACCCAGTGGGACCTCTACCAGATTGTCCATGGCCATGACGAACGCTTCTTCGACTACATTCGTCGTTTCACAGAACGGCGCAACACCATCCCACACGTCACCGACATAGAGGTGATGGCCGCCTTCCAGCAAGGCTGTAAGAACGAAGACTTCATCAAGTGGTGGGCCCGCAAGACGTCACTCGGAGGATGCGCCGCTCTCACCGTACAGCAGATGTTGGACCGTGCCAACAAAGACACCAACTCCGAGCTAGCAGTCTACACCCAAATCAAGAGAGGCCTTCGTACCCGCCATGCCGAGAGAACGACTCCTTCCGCAGCAGGCCGTCCAAGCGCAAGAGCGAGGACGAAGTCAACGCCATCGAGCGCAGCAGCGCCCAGCGCAGATTCCACCAACCCAAGAAAGATGACTTCGACAAGATGATGGACGGTCCATGCCCATACCACCCCGAGCTCAAGCACTCCGCCAAGCAATGCTGGCTACTTAAACAGTACGCCCAGCAACTGGCTGAGAAGAATGACTCAGAAGGAAGACCACGCGATCCCTCTCAAGGCGGTGACAAGGCCAAGTCAAAAACTTTCCCGAGTCCACACGCCGAGCTCAACCACATCTACGGCGGCCCTAGTGCATACAAGTCCCGGCACAAGCAGAAGCTGACAGAGCGGGAGATCAACGCAATCTCTAATACACCGCAATATCTGCAGTGGTCTGAGACCCCTATCACTTTCAATCGATCTGACCACCCCGACCACCTCCCCCACCCAGGTCGCTGTCCACTCGTCCTCGACCCAATAGTGGAGGGGTGTGTCTCAAGAGGGTGCTCGTTGACGGTGGCAGCGCACTCAACATCATGTTTTCCAAGACGTTCAAGGATATGGGCCTACCCCGCTCCATGCTTCGCCCAAGCAAGTCGCCATTTCACGGCGTCATCCCGGGCACGTCATCAACTCCCCTAGGACAAGTCACCCTGCCAGTCACCTTCGGCAACCCCGAAAACTTCCGCACAGAGAACATAGTCTTCGAGGTTGCGGACTTCGAAACTGCCTACCACGCCATACTCGGTAGGCCCGCCATGGCAAAGTTCATGGCCGTCCCTCACTACGCCTACGCCATGATGAAGATGCCTGGTCTAAACGGCATCATTTCCCTCCGAGCCGACATCAAGCAATCCTTCGCCTGTGACAAAGAGAGCTGCGGCATGGCTCAATCCATCGAGATCTCCCTGCAACTACCATCCGTGATTGCAAGCATCGCCAACAAGGCACCCGGCGAGCCAGACGTCCCGGCAGTGAAGGCCCCGAAGCTCTCCATGAGTAGCAGCAGCGCGCCCACCAAGAAAGTCACCCTCGACCCCCTGACCCCAGACAAGACGGTGATCATCGGTGCCGAGTTGGGCGACAAATAGGAAGTCACGCTCGTCGAGTTCCTCCGAGCCAACAAGGACATCTTCGCATGGAAACCATCCGACATGCCTGGAGTGCCGAAGGAAGTCGCCGAGCACGCCCTGAACATGCGCCCGGAGGCCAAACCCATCAAGCAGCGCCTTCAACGTTTCGCCGGCGACCGTAAAGAAGCTATTAGGGAAGAAATTAAGAAACTCCTAGCTGTTGGTTTTTATCAAGGAAGTGTATCACCTGGATTGGCTAGCCATCCCGGTCCTTGTAAGGAAGAGTAATAAACAGTGGCGAATGTGCGTTGATTACACCGATCTCAACAGGGCATGCGCCAAGGACCCCTTCGGGCTCCCGCGCATCGACCAAGTGATCTACTCGACAGTAGGGTGCGAGCTGCTCTCCTTCCTCGACGCCTACTTAGGCTACCACCAGATAGCACTCAAAGAGGATGACTGCATCAAGACCTCCTTCATCACACTGTTTGGAGCATACTTCTACACCACCATGCCTTTCGGACTCAAGAATGCGTGGGTAACATACCAGCGGACAATGCAGAGGTGCCTGCACAACCAACTCGGCCGCAATGTAGAAGCTTGCGTCGATGATGTCGTCATCAAAACCAAGACACAGACTGACCTGATCACAGACCTGGAAGAAACATTTAACAGCCTGCGCACCTTCAAATTCAAGCTAAACCCCGAGAAATGCACTTTCGGTGTGCCATCGGGGAAACTACTCGGGTTCATGGTCTCAAGGCATGGCATCGAAGCCTACCCAGGCAAGATAGCGGCAATCCACTCTTTGCAGCCACCCGCTAGCCTGAAGGAGCTACAGAAGCTGACAGGGTGCATGGCCTCACTCAGCTGCTTCACTTCTCGGTTGGGAGAGTGTAGCATGCCCTTCTTCAAGCTACTCAAGAAGACGACTGACTTCACCTGGTCCGACGAAGCTCAGACCGCCTTTGACGATTTCAAGTGGATACCTCACCAGTCCACCCACATTGGCGGCGCCACTCCCGGAGGAGCAGATCCTCCTCTACATCGCAGCCACCACGCATGTGGTCAGTACGGTACTGGTCGTGGAGCGAGAAGGAGTAAGGAGCAGCTTAGAAAACCCAGCGACCGGTATACTTCGTCAGCGAAGTCCTCACCGACTCGAAGGCAAGATACACGCAAATTCAAAAGATGTTATACGCCATATTCATCACCGCCCGCAAGCTCGGCCACTACTTCCAGGCTCACCCAATATCTGTCGTTACCGCCTTCCCGCTAGAGGACGTCATGTTCAACAAGGAGGCCACAGGGCGCATCGCCAAGTGGGCGCTTGAGCTAATGGCCTTTGACATATCTTTCCAGCCAAGAACAGCTGTCAAATCCCAAGCACTAGCCGATTTCATCGCTGAGTGGATAGAGGAACAGCAGCTAGGTGACTAGTCGTGCTCGACACATTGGCAGCTCTTCTTCGATGGGTCGATCATGACGACAGGTGCCAGGACAGGAGCCGTGTTGATTTCACCTAGAGGAGAACAGCTCTGCTACGTCCTCCAACTCCATTTCCCCGCGTCCAACAACATGGCTGAATACGAGGCCCTCCTGCACAGTCTGCACGTTGCCATTGCACTAGGCATTCACCGGGTACTAGCCAAAGGCGACTCCCAACTCGTCGTATCTCAAGTAATGAAAGACTGGAACTGCTCGGATGACAACATGGCATCCTACTGCCAAGAAGTCTGCAAGCTGGAAGACAAGTTCGACGGCCTCGAGCTCTCACATACAGGTCGAGAAGATAACACCAAGGCTGACATGCTGGCACGCCTCGGATCCCGACGCGAATCAGTACCACCCGACGTCTTCCTCGAGCAACTCGGCAAGCCATCCATCGACAAAGGGAAGACCGCAGCAACACAAGTTCTCACCATCTCCGATGACTCGCGAATCCCACTCCTGAGCTTCATCAAGGACGGCGTCCTGCCATCAGACAGAGCCCATGCCGAAAAAATCTCACGGCAAGCTAAGTGTTATTCTATAGTCGGCGGCGAGTTGTACCGCCGGGGAACCATCGGAATCCTAATGAAATGCATTTCGCATGAAGAAGGTAGAACCCTGCTGACCGAGATCCACTCGAGCATCTGCGACAACCACGCCGCATCCAAAACCCTTGTTGGGAAGGCCTACCGTCAAGGATTCTTCTGGTCGACTGTAGTCTCCAACGCCAAAGAAGTAGTCCGCACGTGTGAAGGCTGCCATTTCTTCGCCTGCAACGCCAACATGCCAGCAAACGAGCTCCAGACGATACCGATCTCCTGGCCATTCACAGCATGGGGCCTCGACATGGTCGGACACTTCAAAAAGGCACCAGGGGGCTTCATGCACCTGTTCGTCTGCGTCGACAAATTCACCAAGTGGATAGAAGCAAAACCAGTCGCCAAGATTACCACAGCAAATGCCAAGGAATTCATCAAAGGGGTGGTCTATCGCTTCAGAGTACCTAACCGAATCATCACGGACAACGGCACTCAGTTCACCGGCTTCGTATTCCAGGAATTCTACGAGGAACTCGGCATCAAAATCTGCTACGCGTCTATCGCACACCCGGCAGGCAACGGTCAAGTCGAGCGCGCCAATGGCATGGTCTTACAAGGCATCAAGACTCGCATCTTCGACCGATTAAAACCCTATGCAGGCAAGTGGGTACAAGACCTCCCTACGAAACACGCAAAGTTGAGCCACAGGACAATCTCCCTTCTTCCTATGTTACGGAGCAGAGGTAGTACTCCCCACCGAGTTGTCACTCGGCTCCCCCCGCGTCCGACACTATAACGAAGACGAAGCAGAGAAGGTGGCACTAGAAGACTCCATACGGCCGGCTAGAAGAAGAACGAGAAGCGACAATCATCGAGTCGGCTCGCTATTAGCAACTCCAGAGAAAGTACCACAGCCACAACTTCCGCAACCGCTCATTGTCAGCTGGCGACCTTGTCTTACGCCGTATGCAGACCAACAAAGACCAGCACAAGTTATCACCACCATGGGAAGGACCGTACAGAGTCGTCGCCATCACTCGTCCAGGATCCTATCGCTTAGCTACCATGGAAGGACAAGACGTCAACAACTCATCGAATATTGAGCACCTCCACCAGTTTTTTGTATAGACTCGCCAATAATATCGAATAATGATTCCAGCTACATAACCAATCACAAGAAATGCATTCCCCACTCTCCCGATCAATATAACTTGAGGAAGGCTACGCCCGACACCGGGGGCTCCGCCTTACACCGGGGGCTTCACCTTATAGCAAGGTCCCACCAAGAGGCCACACTTGGGGGCTGCGCCACACGTCGGGGGCTACGCCCTCGCTCCACCCACCGGCTCCAAGACAGCACCCAGAGGCTACACATGGGGGCTGCGCTGCACACAGGGGGCTACGCTCCCGCTCCACTTTTCGGCAACAAGACGATAACCAGAGGCCACACCGGGGGCTCCGCATCCACCCCGGCCACGACAGTGCATCCGCAAGAAAACCCTCTTTCGTTCGCTCTGCGGTTGGTCGACAGCCACCCACGAGCCAACGAAAAAGTCAGGGTGCACTCGCAACAGCCAGAAGTTAATACCCACCCATCTATTCCAGAGGAACTCTCTTTTGTCCATCCGATAAGTGGCCGTCGACCACTTAGAAGCCGACAAAAACATTAGAGTTCACTCGTCATGCCGGAGGACGGCAACTTCTCAGTCTACAACCATCCCTGGTCTTGCCCAACTCGGCCACACTAGAGGGACTCTCTTTCATCTGCCTCGCAGGTGGCTGGCAACCACTTAGAAGCTGGCGAAAACACCAGAGTACACCTACTGCTAAACAAGACAGTCAAGCTACAACCCCCAGTGCCAAGCACAGATTAAAATCTCCAATCAGTCCTTAAAGGGTCTTTCAAGCAGTTCAACACAAAAGGAATAAACATAGAAAAAACAGCTCAGTTCAGGTCCAGATCATTGACAAGGGCAGTAGCAGCCAGGGCGACCTCTGCCAGCAGGCGGTCAATATCCTCCTCAGAGCAGTCAGCTGCATACCCCTCTTCCATGGCAGTCATGTCCACTCGAGGATTGTGAGACTTCACAACCACCAGAGCATGATTCGCCGCCGTCCTGGCCGCCGACTCACCCATTCGGCGACATCCAGCTGGCCCCTCCGGCACAAGCTCCGCAACCATCTCATATAGATCTTCGCCCGCGCCCCGGCTGGGGAAGAGAACATGTAGAGTCGGAGCAATGGACCTCACCAGATCATCATGAAGGCCTCTCGGCCTCACGCTCCCTCTTCTCCTTTTCAACTGAAAGCAATTTAAGTCCGAGTCAACAAACACGCAGTGATACAGATGATCAGCTTAACCATGAGCACATAATGAGATGAATCAGCAACACACGGCACCTTCTTTCTGAAGATTGTAAATATGATCCCACAACAGCTGCTGATGGCTATGGTGATCCCTCACTTCCCTTTGGCGCTGATTCTCCACTCGACGCACAGCTCCTCGGATCTGGTCGATCTCCGCAACGTTGTCTATCATGCTGCGCAGCGCCTCAGTCTTCGCGTCAGATAGATCAACAATTTGCTACAAAAAGACGATCAAGCGCCAAGACAACTGCCCCAATCACGACAACACTTAACATAGATAAGAAACCAACAGCAAACTTTTTGCTCCCAGCCATAAAGAATGGAACTTCTTTACGCCTGGCAGCAAGGGGGCTACAGGGCACGATCACTTACCTGCATCTTCTGCAGCAGAGTCAACCCTGCCTCATACATGGCTACAGAGCCAGCATGATCTGCGGCGTCATCAAAACCAACCCGCCGAGCTTGGCGCTCGCCTTCCTGCCCCTGGAACCAATGAGCTCGAAGGGGCGACACGTAGTTTGTCGCGGGCAATGCACGCCGGTAGCGGGGAACCTCCTCCACCACCTCCCCTCCACCTGGAAGCTAGCTCGGACCCCGCGATTGCCCCGCACCGGGCCGGCTAGGTTGCTGGTCCTCAGGTCCCTTGGGCGGCAGGGATGATTGGCCGGCGCTACGATCTGCACCGCGCTTAGGCTCTCGGTTACCGTCCTCCACGGGGCCGCGGGCCGACCCCGAATCCGCCTCGTCACCGACCTTCTCGCCAATCTCGGCATCACCGGCGGTACCAGTCGTGGCGTTGCGCCCGCTACCTGGAGCTGGCTCGGGGGATAGCTTACCCCTGGCCGCATCTCCCCGATCATCGCGGACAGGTTGGTCGGCCGCACCTGGGTTAGCTCCCGTTGGAGGGGACTTTGAGGAAGGACCCTGGCTGGGATCCTCCTGGGTTGCAGGCCTACAGAGGAAAGCACGACACCACCTCAACCAACAATTTCGACCGAGCGACAACATGAGCATGAGTAGAAGGGCGATAAAAGCTCACCTCGCGGAACGCCTCGTCTTGCGGATACCTATCCGAGGTCCCCTCATCGCAGAAGCCATCCCCGGCGATGGATCCCCCCGGGGCGGCTCCTCCTCCTCCTTCGTGGCAGTGGCGGCAGCCGCCGCAGCAACCCGTGTGTTGGCCCCGAGCGAACCGACGGGGGTCACCTTCTTCGCTGATGGCGCCAGCACGGGGCTGCCCGCCACGGTCTTCCCCTTGCCAACCACTTCTTCAGGCTGAAAGAAGCTGGGCCCGTCTCCGACCTTCGGGCCACCCGTGGCCGGCTGCAGACAGCTGCCCTTAGGCGGGCTGGGCGTAGCTCGCTTGGCTGATGGCATGCTAGATGGAGGCTCGGATGCACGATGCTTCCACAAATCCCCCGGCAACGGAGGCAACGACACAAACTTTTCAGCACCCTGCAATTGAAACCGCGTAAGCATCAACTCAGATACAAATATTGAGTCCAAGTCAAGAAGGGAGAAATCACCGAGGGGCGCTTCTTCTTGATGTTGATCGGCTTCGGACAACCATCGGTGGTGACTGCCGTCCCGAGCTCAAAGAAGTGCTTCAGCCGGCAATAAGCCACTTTAGAGTCACATGGTTCTGGGCTCTCCCGAGTAGGATCATTGACGCCAAGATACTCCCAGCCCAAGTGAGACCGACTCTTCAAGGGCTGGGTGCGCCGGGTGACAAAAGTACACGCCACTCCCACTCCGGTCAAGCCCTGCCTTTTCAGAGAGCTTATCCCATTGCACATCTCCTAGATCTGCTTCTTGAACTTCTCCTCTGCTACGAAGTCCAGCAATCTCGAAAGACAGGTAGCCGTCCGGTGTACGATGGCAGACCAGGAAGAAGATTCGAACAATAAAACCACTGGCTCCGCCACCCCTTGTTGCTGGACCGCAAGGGAATCGCGAAGTACTCCGCCTTGCAATCCGAGCGAATCTGAAACCCGCTCCCTCCCATGACGGTGGGCTTATCTTTCCCCGGCTGAGGCTTTAGCTGGTAGAGGAAGCGGAAGAAGGCGAAGTGCGGTGGGACGCCGCAGTAGGCTTCGCAAAGGTGGACGAAGATGGCCTACTGGAGGATTGAGTTGGGATTAAGATGATGAAGGGAGATACCGTAGTAATGAAGCAGCCCCTGAAAGAAGTCGCTGGCGGGGAGCCCTAGCCCGAAACGGAAGAAGGGGAGGAAGACCACGGCCTCGTTAGCGTTGGGAGTGGGAAACTCCTCGCCGGCGGCCACCCACCAACCAATCAACTCCTGAGGCGGAAGGATGTGCTCCGCCACGGCCGCCTCCAGATCCGCTGTGGTAACCGAGGACCTCGCCCAGTTGGCGGCATGGTTGATCTCGGCCTTGCCATCGCTTGAAGAGGACGACATTGGACCCCGGAAGCACCGAAGGCAACAAGGACACGATCCGGATTCAATCGAGACAACGCCGCCGTGGAACCCTAAGTCACCGGCGGCGAAGATAAGAGGGCGGTTGAGAAGGGTGAGATCGTGGGAGTCGAGAAGGCACGGTTACTGTTTGCTTAGGGAACGACGGAACAACGGCTATCCCTTGCTTTATACTCCGGATGCATCAGCGATGGGCCCGAATTTGGCAGCCGCGTCGCCCCAATCAAGTCCGCTACTCCTCCCTCGATAAGATGGGATTCTAGCCGAGGCAGAGTTCATGCAAAACCTGGGCACCCTAAGTCTGGAAAGTTTAGGGGGAGTACTCATCTGACTTGGGACCTTCCATACGAGCCTGTCGACTCTAGAACCCATGATAAGCTAAGTACTCGGGGGCTACTGTGGAGGATACGGTACACGGGTACCCCACGGTGATGGCTCCAGCCAGGCTTCGGGGGTGGGCCAACGGACCATGGTTGATATGGCAAGTCTAGCATAGTTAGGCAAGGGAGAAGGATTATGGTAATAGATCCCCAATCATGTAATAGGAGGCAAGTATCCGGATTGTATGGATACGAGGCCTTGATTGGTGCCGGCGGCCTGAGATTGTATGAAGGAGGCCGACGCCCTTCCGAGAGGCTCTTCTGGCTTCTCACACCATTTTTTCACTATACACAGAGAAACACTCACTGGACGTAGGATATTACCTCTCCCCGAGGGCCTGAACCAGGGTAAACACCTGCGTCACCATCTCTGCTTGATCTAGTGCACCCCTGAAAATATATTGCCGATCCTAGAAATCGACATTAACTTTATTGCATCAATATGTGTTTACAAAGTGCATCTAAAGCACTCCTCTCTCAACTCATGAACTAGGATTGAAACCTTAAAGCAAACCTTTTTTTTTCTCCCAAAAAGTTGATAGCTTCTAGCTTCAACCCCTCTACTATTTATACCAACGAGGCCACAACGTGGCTACCCCTAACCATGAATCCAATTAGAACCAGAACTCCTAATCACACAGGGAACCTACCAAACAGGGAAACAACATGCCCATACCACTCCACACTCCAATCTTCCCAAACTTGGACTCCAATCCAAATTTGACTCCTCTTTCCATACGCACACAATACCACGTGTATGCCATCTGGAAACCTTCACCTCCATGTGCATTGTTCTCTAGTCTGAGCATCATGCGTGATATCCTTGACGTTTGGAGTTCAACTTCTCCCAAGCCTAGTCCCGATCTATCACTGGCTATACTCCCATGGCCACAAGCAACACCTGCACATGAACAACAAAGAAACTCCAGGTCCGAGTGCAATAGTTCACACCAACTTAACTCACATCATCACATCAACAGATAATAGCATCACATACGAATAGAAACCATTTATAAGTCATAAACATGAAGAAATCTACAAGTTCTACAAAAACAACCCGAAACTGACTCACATCAAGAGTTTGCCAGTCTGACCATCGGGCTACCCGGTTAGACAGCACCAACACCACCGGTCCGACAGGCTACTAGAGTCGACAACCAGAAACACATCGCACTGCATTTTCACCAAACACTCACCTTTAACAATTGTTCATCACCAAGATTTATCATCACATGATTCTACATTGGCCTCTCCGTCACTTATATAGATTCATTAACATCCATATGAATTCAGAGACATCTATGAAGGACATAATGGATCCATGCAAGAATTTATTCAAAATCCAAAACATGTTATAATAAGAAATAGAAGAAGTAGAGTACACCGCTGTTGATGTAAAAACACGAGGCCTGGGAGATCTGCTTAACTCCAGTACAGGTCCAAAACTTGCCTTTGGGTGTGTAAGCGTGCCAGTTGATTTGATCCTTCAATCAACAAGAAACAAAGACAAAGAACCCGCGGTTAAATCCATAAACGGTAGCTGATCAGCTAATTGCTGATGACATATCATTTATCTTTGAGCCGATGTCATATATGCACCGATCGACAGTCATTAAGAAGTAAGAAAGAACTAAATCTACTCGATCGGCTGTTGATATCAACGGTATATAATCGTTATGTCGATATATACTTAAATCAAGTGATTGGGATAGATCGGTCGTCATACCGAGACAGTATAAATCATTTAGATCGAAATATATATTGACAACAAGATTATATATGTTCATAACATAACCGATCAGATAGATCTTAGCATATATCGGCTAATACTCCGATACTACTTTATATTAAGATATTAAAGCAAGTAGACTATACCAAACAGAGAGCCTAATATATTTGAATGCAACAAGATCTTAACATAAAGGGCAAATTTAACATGTCAATAAAGCATATAACATAAATGTAGTTAAATCAAATAAGATCGGCTGAAACCCCGATACTACCCTAATCGGCAACCAAAGGCAGGGTAGAGATTGAGATTCTAATCACGACTCATAAGATCAAACTCAACTGATGCAGCTATAAGTATGAAAAGAAGGACACTATCTAGACAATCAAGTCGTTGGATGTTTCGTAGGGTGGTCGATATCCTATATAATCTAAGTCAACATCGGTATTTAACCTAATCGGCTGCCTTCTAGTAACAGATGTTAGCCGATTGTAGATTAGATAGCGATATTGCCGGAGATTATGTAAGATATATGATAACTCGACGAATTACATAAATAAGATTAGAGTATTATAAAGATGGAAGCACTAATCCCGAGAACGCAAGCCGCCATAACAAGTTTTACCTCTCGTTGAAGATCGAAACCTATGCAGCTCAACCCGAAAGCAAGAACTCGTCGAAACAAAACGAAAGTAAAAGGGTGGCGATACGCCAAGATTGTATTGAACGTGTGTTAGTTTGATTACATGGGGCTCGGGTCTATTTATACCCGAGAATTACAAGATATGTCCGTATCGGACACGACTCTTATCTCTAACAAACTCTAAGATACCATAAGTCTTTGCGGCAGACTTTTTCCCAAACATATCTCTATGGAAATCACATAACATATCCTAATTAACAGATACAATTGCCTTCTCAGGACTCTATCCATGCGTGGCAATCATCATGAAGCACATCAAGCTAACCCGACAACGTATGCCGTGTCATATTGTTAGATTCGGCTCAATCGGCTAACCCTGTCCGACTCGAACTCTGCCGATCCTAGTCACAGCCGATTCAGACTTCAGCCGATTCCTGCTCTGTTTTTGAAACGATCTTAGATTTAGATTCCGCTTCGATCTGAATTCTATCTTTGATATTCAGATTACCAAATTTGGTCATTAACAACCGCACCATTATTTTATTATTTCTAGCCAATTTTGTAAGACAAATATTTTGAAAGACAAATTGACCCTGCTCATAAGCTAGTTTGATCAAAGCATGGCTAAGCATTTCCTAAACCAACAACTAGTCATATTATTTCCCAAGCTATCAATGATAGAAGATAATCAAGCTATGGTAGAATATATAGGAGACCATCCCACATGACATTATAAAATAATGCAATTTAAATAGAAGCTAGACATTTGCAAAATAGGTATAATATAATCAAATGTAATGCATGACTTGCCTTGCTCTGGTGCTGCTAGGACCTCTGCAACAACTTCAAAGTAAAGCTGTGTCTCGGAACTGTCGGATTATATGCGACATACAAAGAACACAATAATTACAAGCTCTAAGTCTACTAAAACAGGAAACAAAACCATGCAACAACTTCAAAGTAAAGCTGTGTCTCGGAACTGTCGGATTATATGCGACATACAAAGAACACAATAATTACAAGCTCTAAGTCTACTAAAACAGGAAACAAAACCATTTTTAATGAATTCTAGGCATTTTTATGGATTTACTGCAAATTGAATGGACTCAAACAGAGCACGGATGAATTAGTTATGAATTTTAGAAATTTTACCGTGTTTTCTTACCAAACAGAAAAACCTTAATTGGTTTATTTCGCATTAAATCAAGGGACGCTGATGTTAGCGCAGGGGGAGGCCGGCGCCGGCAAGCAGGCCCCACCTGTCGGTGACAGCTAGCATCCGGTCCACAGTGGACTAGAACCACTGAAGCGGTGTACCGCTGGTCCATGGGACGGACAGCCCATATCAGTCCCGAGACCGATCGGATAACCACAGGGTAGCTTGCGACCACCGGCGACGGCGACCAGCGGCACGCACGGCACAGGCGGTGGCGCATACCCAAGAGGCAGCGGTGCGGCACAGAAGGGGAGGGGAAAAAAGAGGAGGGAGGAGGAAGTTTCCTCACCGGTGAACGGCGGCAACCGGTGCTGAAGGAAACATGCGATGTCGGTGTGAGGGGCAGACGGGCTCTGCTGAGAGCTAGAGAAGGAGAGGAGAATGGTTAGAGGAGAAGAAAGAGAGCATGACGGTGAACATTGCCGGCCGAAGAAGGAGGTTTTGGTGAGGCTTACCGGCGAACAGCGGGAGGCGACTTTTGACGGGATTCCGGTGGCGGGTAGCGGCAGTTGAGGGACGTCTTGGTCCCACGAACGTGGCCGTGGCCACCGGTGTGGCACGGTGGTAGCCCAAGCGGCGGCTAGCGGATGCCGAAGGCGAGCGGTGAGCGGCAGTGCACGGTTTGGCGGTGTGGCGGCGGTAGGGTGCACGGGATAGAGCGGCGGAAGAGGGAAAAGAGAGAGGGGATCTCAGGGAAGGTTTTTATAGGATCATGGGGCTCGAGCATGGAAGGATGGGGGTGGAAAAGCCGGCGACGTGGATGGGAGAGAGAGGCGGCGGGCGGGATTCAAAAATCGAATCCCAGCCACTCGCGGCGCGATGTGTGCGAAAGATGTAGAGGAGGTGTGCGTCAGTTGCGGGCAAGCAGAAAGGTGGGGCAAAGTGGACCAAGGGCGCACGACGGCGGTTGCTCCCCTCCAGCTCCACCGGCCGAAGGTTGGGAATAGGCCTGACTGGTGGGCCGCAATTGTCGGCGATTCGGAGAGGAGAGAGGGCGCGGCGCGGGAGAGGCCGGCTTGGCCACGGCCACGGGTAGGCCCAGCGGCAAGGCGGCCGCGCGGGGAGGGAGAGTGGACCGGAAACGACACGACTAGAAGAGGAAAAGAAAAAGATTTTGAGTTTAAATAATTCAATGATTTTGAGTTATTCAAATAATTTCCTTTGCTCAAAATTCCACTAAAAGTCCATGTTAGTGTATTAGAGCATAGGGAACTCAAGACAAATCCTACCAAGCCATTTCCATTTATTAGATGAGATTAATAATTAGGATTTGACTCTAGGTTACATTAAACCTTTCTTTTCAACTATGTATTAATTGAATGAAGGCTAAAAAAAAGGGTAAACTTTAGGGTGTGACAAACCTACCCACCTTAAACTGAATTTCGACCCCGAGATTCGGAAGAGCTAGCACAGAGTTGTGGATGGGTGGCCTTCAACTCATTTTCTCTGCAGAACCTGGTGATCCTATATCTGACACTTCTTTCACTAGTTTCAAGGATACGGGTTGTCTTCCCCACATATGTCAAATCTTCTTGAATATCAATGTGGTCCGAGCTCGCCTGTTCATCAAGTACCCTCGTAGATTGGAGCTATTCCGGGTGCCAAATCAATCCAGTACTCGATCTCCCTTTTTGGTGGCATAGTTGTCAAATCTTCAGGGGAAACTTTAGGGTACTCTCTGATTATGGGAATATCCTCCAACTTCTTAGGGGTTTTCTCCACTGCTACCTCTTGTTATTCGCCAGTAGCAAGGTTTAGACTAGAAGGTGACCACTTCTCCCTTCTTGTCAGTCAAAGTGGTAGTGCGACTTGCACAATTGATCAATCCTTTATGCCTTGTCAACCAATCCATCCAAAGGATGCCATCTAGGTCTTTGGATTCAAGAAGGATGAGATTGGCTAGAAATTGAGATATTTGAATTTCCATTATCACAGAGGAGCTGTAGTTGACAGAAGTTGAGCTATTCCCTGGGGTATAAACCTGCATTGGTGTTCTAAGTTCCAGTTTTCTTAACCCATCTACCCCAACAAATCTCTTGAAAATGAACTAATGTGTTGCACAGCAAGCAAATAATATTGTTGCATGGATTGAGTTCAAAGGAAATGTGCCCAATATGACCTCTAGTGCTGACTGCTCCTCTTTTACAGACGCGTGGTTGATGCGGGCCTAGATGAACTTGGGCCCCGCGCGCTTCGTCTTCGGGCATTTGTCGGCGAAGTGACTGGGCTCGTTGCAGTTGAAGCAGAATCCCGGCTTTCCTCCAAACTCCCTCTTAGGCTGACCTGGCTGAGTTAGAACCATTGGTGGGCGGGAGCTGGGTTGTGGTTGTGTTGACCATTGCTATTGTGGTTGTCACTATTGTTGCTGAAGTTGTCCGGGAGGTATGTGTCACACCCTAAAAATCTTAATTGTATAAATTATTGTTTAAATGGAATTATCAGAAATGATTTTTAAAAGCCTAGAAGAAAAGATCTAATTTTAAATAATAAATTCCAATATAAAATTGGGCCAGATAAAATTTTATTAAATACTTTGCTTAATTCTATAATTCCTAGATTTTTCTGGGATTTATTTGAGCTAAGGAAGTATTTTTAATAAATGAAATTGCATTTCATGAATTATTTAAATTGAAAAAGGTTTTAAAATTCTCTCTTTTGGCTTTGGGCCGAAAGTCGGCCCAAAACCTCCTCTCTCTCTTCTCAGCCCAGTCGGCCCAAGCCGAGCCGCCGCGCGCGCGTCCGCCCGCTGACAGGTGGGGCCCACCTGCCAGTCTTCGTCTTCCTCGCGCCGCCGCCCGCGCCCGAACCCTAGCGCCACGCCGCCGCCGTCTCCTTCCAAATCCGGCCGCGTCTTTCCGTTTCCGGTGGAATCAATTGAGGGGAAATGATCCCCCGGAGCTCCTCTACCATTTCTCTTATGGAATCGTCGGCTAATTTCGTTTGGAAAATCGTGGATTCGAGCTCGGATCGGAATCGGTTTTCTCTCTCCGAACCCTAGGTTTCCATCGCCGTCGCCGGGCCGCCGTGGGCTTCGTCGCCGCCTTCCGACCCCTATAAAAGGATCTCCGAGCTCCCCTCTACCCGTCGCCGCCCTTGTTTTCGCCTCTCCTCGCCCGTAGCGTCCTAGCCTCGTGCAACCCTAGCGCCGCCGTCGCCGCCGTCGCTCCAGCCGTGCGCCGCCGTCGCTCCAGTCGTCGCCGTCGCTCGGGAAGGTCGCCGTCGTGGTCGCCGTCGCGTCGCCATCCTCGTCCGCCCCTTCGCCGTCGCTGTAGACCGCCAGAGCACCGTCGCCATCGTCAAGCCGAAGGTCGCCGCCGCCTTTTCCTCGACGCCGTCGTCGTCCGTTGCCTCTCCGCCGTTCCTTTGGTCACCGGTGAGTTCGCCGTGCCGTCCGCATCGTTTTGGTGCCCTCCGTTTGCGCCGCCGTGCCGTCGTTCGCCGGCGAGCATGCCTGCCGTCGCCGCCGCCGGGGGGTGACGTCATCGCTGACGTCATCGTCGTCGTCTCCCGTGAGCCGGTCATGGGCCGATCGATCTCGGCCGTTCGTTTGAGTTAGATCGATCTCGGCCGTTCGTTTCCGTAGACCGCCGCCGTGGACCCGGTCCACCGTGAACCCTAGCCGCTGACGCAATAATTCCCTTTTTCTTTTCAAAAATAATTCATTATTGCGTCATAATTCAATTAAAATTTATATAAATGATTTAATCCGATTTAATCTTTAAAAATTCATAACTAATTCATCTTAGCTCGGATTTAGTTGGTTCAAGTCTCTAAATTTTTCTAAAATTGAGATCTACATGTTAAAAATATCCACATGTACTGTTCATGCTTGCTTATGTGCTGTTTTGGTGTTTTTGCTCTTTTCTGTTTAGAATCCGACGTTTCCGGAGAGTCCGTTTTCGCAGGAGAAGATTTAGAAGAATTCCAAGGCCAGCTAGGCAAGTCACAGAGATCCTAATCAATCCTTTGAGCATGTTGATCCCGTTTAAAGCTATTATTTCTATTCAACTATTGCATTTATTTTCGAATGTCACTGGGTGGAATTAACCTATTGCTTGTTATAGCCCTTTTGTTCTTGATTACCTTATTCCTTGATACCTTGGGTTATGGTAACTAGACTAGTTGAGCTTTATATTGGTTCAACTAGATATTAGATGTAATTGCTTAGCCATGCTTAGAAACTTAGCGTCGCCGTAGCGTCCTAGCCTCGTGCAACCCTAGCGCCGCCGTCGCCGCCGTCGCTCCAGCCGTGCGCCGCCGTCGCTCCAGTCGTCGCCGTCGCTCGGGAAGGTCGCCGTTGTGGTCGCCGTCGCGTCGCCATCCTCGTCCGCCCCTTCGCCGTCGCTGTAGACCGCCGGAGCACCGTCGCCGTCGTCAAGCCGAAGGTCGCCGCCGCCTTTTCCTCGACGCCGTCGTCGTCCGTTGCCTCTCCGCCGTTCCTTTGGTCACCGGTGAGTTCGCCGTGCCGTCCGCATCGTTTTGGTGCCCTCCGTTCGCGCCGCCGTGCCATCGTTCGCCGGCGAGCATGCCCGCCGTCGTCGCCGCCGGGGGTGACGTCATCGCTGATGTCATCGTCGTCGTCTCCCGTGAGCCGGCCGTGGGCCGATCGATCTCGGCCATTCATTTGAGTTAGATCGATCTCGGCCGTTCGTTTCCGTAGACCGCCGCCGTGGACCCGGTCCACCGTGAACCCTAGCCGCTGACGCAATAATTCCCTTTTTCTTTTCAAAAATAATTCATTATTGCGTCATAATTCAATTAAAATTTATATAAATGATTTAATCCGATTTAATCTTTAAAAATTCATAACTAATTCATCTTAACTCGGATTTAGTTGGTTCAAGTCTCTAAATTTTTCTAAAATTGAGATCTACATGTTAAAAATATCCACATGTACTGTTCATGCTTGCTTATGTGCTATTTTGGTGTTTTTGCTCTTTTCTGTTTAGAATCCGACGTTTCCGGAGAGTCCGTTTTCGCAGGAGAAGATTTAGAAGAATTCCAAGGCCAGCAAGGCAAGTCACAGAGATCCTAATCAATCCTTTGAGCATGTTGATCCCGTTTAAAGCTATTATTTCTATTCAACTATTGCATTTATTTTCGAATGTCACTGGGTGGAATTAACCTATTGCTTGTTATAGCCCTTTTGTTCTTGATTACCTTATTCCTAGATACCTTGGGTTATGGTAACTTGACTAGTTGAGCTTTATATTGGTTCAACTAGATATTAGATGTAATTGCTTAGCCATGCTTAGAAACTTTAGCACACTAATGGGATAACTTATGATTCACTCTTATTTAATGATGGCTTAATGATAGTTCACGATGGTCAATCGTGAATGGTTAATTAATTAATTTGCCAACTAAAACCTGATAATGGTGGGTTGTGAGTACATGGTTTTGATGGTCGTGCTCATGACAATTAAGGACCGGTTCACGAGTTTCGGTTGTGAAACATTAACCGTGCCAACCACAAGCCAGCGTGGGCAACGGCTTTATCTTTTGTATAGCATAGTTCATTGCAGAGCACCAGACTGAGAAGTGGCGGAGATAAGCCCACGGAGGTCGCTGGGGAGTCCATGCCTTGTTTATAAGGGGGTGATTATGATCCAGGAACGGTGCGCTGTGGTGGATTGTGTTGTGCGAGGGGTAATGTCACAGCTCCTTTCCGAGGTACCGTGGTGGTATCAAGGCACATGGTGACATGTTGTGGGGCTGTGTCTTGTGGGTACAGTGGTACACCTCTGATCAGAGTAAAACTATTCGAATAGCCGTGCCCGCGGTTATGGGCGGGTCTAACAATGTCTTTCGTGATTAGTCTCACCCTTCACACCATAATGAAAGATGCTATAACTGGTAATAATTGATTATCTCCTGGTTTGGAATGGTACATTCCTGGTTTGGAGATTAGAACTGTGCAGCCGGGGTTGGTTGTACAGAATGGTTGGGCCTATACAACAGGGTAAGTTGTATAGTGTTGGATTAATACTGTTTAATTAATACTCTACTGTTTTATTAAATTCTGAAATATTCATAAAATGCTATTTATGCAAAGAAGCCTATATTATGCCATCCTTGGTTATCCTGTGCACTTGCATATTTGCTGCGTGGCTTGCTGAGTATGTCATATACTCACCTTGCAATCATTCATCAGAGGAGGAGTTCTACAGTGATGCTGATGGTGTTGAGGATTTGGCGTAGTCCTTGTCAAGCTGCCTGTGGAGTGGAGTCGTCTGCGCTGTTTATCTTTATTTTCCGCTGCTTAAATCTTTGTTGGTTGAGAGGAACTATCTACCTCTGTAATGCCATTTTATTCGCCTATTAATTAGAATAATAATTGTACTCTATTATCAGTTTGTTATTGTGTGCCTCGGCTGATTCCTGGACGAGGGTTTACACACATGTAGGCGTTTGGAATTTTGGATAGAAATTCCGGGCGTGACAGTATGATCCACCCTGCTGTCCTGTCATGAAGCGGGGCTTCTGGTTGTTCCCCTGCTGTGCCCTAAATTGAGCTTACATCCTTTTGCAATCCAGCTTGTTGCGCTGATCTTCCTAACAAATCGCCTTGTCAACTACTTTCTTAAAAAGCAGCATAGTCTGTAGAGATCAGCTGATTGGTCAGTTCATCATCAAGACCAGACATGAACTTCTCCTCCCTCTCAACATTGGTGTGCATGTCCTCTAGGTGTAGCACGTAAGGCGGTTGAACTCCTGCAGATACTCTATAACTATCATGTCTCCCTGATGCAGTGCACGGAACTCGATCTACTTTTGCACCATTATTCCATCAGGAACTTGCGCCTTCCTGAAACTGCGGCAGAACTTTGCCCAAGTGACTTCTGATCCTGCTAGGCGGGTAAACATGTAGTTGTCCCACCAAGCAAAAGCGTGGCCCTAGAGCTGTGGGTAGCGAAGGCAACCTTCTCAAGGCTGTTACACTGCAGAAGATTCAACTTCTTCTCAACGGGATGAAACCAGTCATTGGCTTTCATTTTGTTGGTGGTGCTTGAGAAAGTAGGTGGCCTGACACGAAGGAATTCTGGTAGCTTGGACTAAGGTGGTGGTGGAGGACCAAGCTGCTGGTTCTGATGCTATTGTGCCTGCTACTGCACCTGCTGCTGTTGCTGCATCTGTTGCATTATCAAGATCATCTCCGTTTGGTTAGCCAATACTAGAAGCAGTTGTTGAATTATCAGGCTGTGGAGGTGGACCATTGCCAGTTGCACCATTGGTATACAGTCCCCACCATTGGCAACAAATTCTTAGCCATACAATGTGGGTGCATTTCATTTTTTCCCACTTTTAAGACGTGACAATTAAGGAATTACCACTCACAGACTATGACATGCGGGTTCTTATGTATCTATGATATATGAGTTCAGTAACAAATTATTAATTATCACTTATAGGAGTAGAAAATAGTCAAATATCTCTACAATTTGTGGCATGACACACTTTACTAAATATTTTAGGGGGAATTTAACTATTTGCGACTTTAGGTTTGGCAATTATCCAAACGCCCTTCATAGGTTTGCAGTTAATTTTTTGCCCTTCTAAAGAGATGGTCTCTTAAATATTTGCCACTTTTGCTCACGTGCCATGCCAGCATGGCAAACTCGGGTGAAAAACATTGTGGGACCCACTCGTCAGTCTCTCCCTTCCCTTCATCTCTCCTCCCGCATTCACATCGCAGCCCCATCGTCGCTGCCGCCGCCCCTCTTCTCCATCACGTGGCCACTGCCACCTTTATCCATCAATGCCGGCGCCGCCTCGCGGCAGACCACCGCCGGCATCGTCCCCCAGCCGATGCCAGGGTCCATACCGATGGCGTGTTGCGGTAGACGAGGAGGAGGACGAGCGCCATGTTGAGCTTCAACGTCTAGGCGGCACCCTTCTCCATCGGGAGGCAATACCCCCATCACTCGGAACATCGGCGTGCGGCGGTACTGCACAAACTTCCACACGAAGAGCCCCTCCATGGTGGCGAATCAAAGCGCCAGCACCCACGCACGCCGCTATTTCTCCTTCATCACCACCTACGCCCTCGCCGCTGCTTGCCATGGGCTCCACCGCCGCCTCCAGTTCCCCCTCCGACGGGCCTTGCACTTGCCCTTGCCTACCCTACTGCCCTCCGCCTCTGCCTTCGTCGTCGTTGCCGCCGCCGTGGAGGTTCTGGCTCCACTGCGGCGCCCAAGGATGGGGGCCCTGGCATCAGTTGCGAGGCGGTGCCGGCGTAGATAGGGTGAAGGCGGTGACGATGGGGTTGCGATGCGAACGCGGGAGAGAGATGTAGGGGAGGGAGAGATTGACGAGTGGGTCCCACAACGTTTTTCACCCGAGTTTGCCACGCTTGCATACCACGTGGGTAAAAGTGGTAAATAGTCAAGAGACCGCTTATTTAGAGGGGAAAAAAATTAACTGCCAACCTAATAAGGATATTTGGATAATTGACATACCTAACAAGTGGCAAATAGTTAAATTCTCCTTGGTAAGGGAGTCATCCAAACAGCCCCGAAATCTCCCGTCTCGTCTCCTCCGCTCCTTGCGCCATATCGCGGCTGATCAGGGAGGGGAGTGGCGCCGATCTCCATCTGGCGAGCAGAGCAGAGGAGAGGGGAGGGGATCCTGGTGAGCATCCGCATTCTCTTTCTGGTTCATCTCACTCCCACCGGGACTACTTTTGCCTGGAATTTGGTTGCGTTCGTTAACCCTAGCGTCTCTTCTAGATCTGGAAGAAGCTCTTCTCTTAATTTCAGAGACTTAACCCTAATACAAGTAACAGTTTGTTTGTTCCCCCAGAAGTTTGGGGGTTCAACTGAACCCCCATGTCCCAAGTTGGATCCGCCCCTGCCTTCAAGTAGGTCAGGATGGCGCTTAAATTCACTGCTGGCCTTTGTGTGTCAATAGATATGCCATGACATACTAGTATTATTGAAGAATAGAGTCAAAAATAATTATCTATAACTTGCTTGATGCTTTTTGTTTCTGATCTCCTAACTAAAATTTTCTGGGGTTTCATCTATTCTGACATGGACATGGACAAGTTCTTTCGCTACCTATCTGTATATGACATCTTAAGTATAAGAAGATCCAAATACTGGCATGAGACTGGATGAAGATGTAGTGTTTTGAAAAAGTCAGCTGCCGATTGCTGAAGGGTGCTTGTTTCCTGAATTATTCCTTTGCTTAATTGATTTTGCCTTTTCTACAATTGCTTGGATTCAACCATGCTATGTTGATCCACTTTTGTACTTGTGTTCTCCTTACAATCTGTTCTTTAATGATATTTCTGTTGCATTCATCGTTGTCTCCAACCTTTGTTGTTTCTTTATAAGGGATAAGGCATGTATTAATTTTACAATGTCTTCAAGATTAACATTTGATCATTCATTTATCATAAAATACATTCCTACGAGCTATAAAACCAATATTCTGTGAAACCTCTTTAAAATATGAATCTATTGTCATATCTTTAATGTACTACTTGTAATTTGGCTAATTTCTGGCCAAAATCAAAAGATGTTTGACTTTTGAAATAAAATATACCTTATAAAGAAAATCAATGGATGAATGGAACATTGAATTAAGAATGCATAGCCAAATTGCCTATGTTTTTGAGTGTTTAATATCTCTGTTAACTGAGTCATGTATTATGGATATGAACACTCACATGGCAGGCTATGGATTTTCTTTACCTTCCATGGCTCTCTTTGACTCTTGGCTAAATTAAATTTACCTGTTAACAAAATACGACATATGTTGAAATTTGCTGCAGCAAATTTAAATGATTTTTCCCTTTTCGTATTGCCATTTCCTAACAAAGCTATCAACCTAGGATCGGTCTGGTGCTATCAAATTGAGCATTAATTTCTTTTCTCCATTTTTCAAAATTATCGCATGGATGCTTGATAATATACGTTTTCCTTTTTTTTTGGTCTGAGTCCAAATACGGTATTGATTTCATCGTGTCATTATATTATGGCAGATTGATGATTCCACAAAATGCAGCATTGGACCATATAAGCACACCTTCAGAAAGTGGTGAAATACCTTTGGTTATAAATGTTGAAAGTCAGCACATTTTCTGATGATTCTACAGCATGGAAGGGGATACTTTGTTAGCTGACATACAACTGGCACTTGCAAGTAGGTGCTATTTGTTACCTTCAGGCATGCACAAATCTAATGCATCATCATGTCCTACTATCACATGTGAAGAAGCTCTTAAGAGGGAGTTGGAGTATCGGCAAAGGATTGAAAGGAGTCATCCACATCTGCTGGTTGGCCTTAATGGATCCCCTGCATTGCTGAATGTAAGTTTCTTTTTTTTTTTTAGGGTTGAATGTAAGTTTCTGATTTGATGGCTTTCAGTATAACTTCGTAGCAAACATTCTATGATGGGATTAGAAAAATGCAACTAGCCTGGACAACTAAGCTGACCAATAAGAAGATATTTGAAAATTTCACAATCAGATGTTTCCTTCACTAATAGAATAAAGTGAGAGTAGTCTACCCTGTAATTTTAATGAAAAAGTAGTTTTCCCTCTTGGTATTAGTGCAGTTTGATCGGTTGTGTTATCCCTATGTAATTAAAGGTATATACTTCAGTTGTTGTTTTGTAGTTTTACCTATGGTTAGGTTCATAACCATGCAGCTCTATAATAGGGTTAAGTCCGATTTACGCCCCTCAACTATCACCAAAGTTCGATTTACCCCATCAACTCTAATACCGGACGTTTTACACCTATCAACTTTTTAAACCGGACCAAAGACACCCCTCAGTGGTTTAGTCCTATGTAACATAGACATGTTCATATGGGGCCCACTGTCAGCCCCTATTCATCTTCTTCCTCCCAACTCTCTCCCCATCTTGCTGTTTGTTGAGCTTGGAGCAGTGCAGCCACAGATCTTCCGCATATCCACTTCTCAAAATTTTTCCTACTCTAGTGAGCTGCATGTGATTATGTGAACTGCACAGCATGCATCGTTTAGTTCATCAAGGTTGCACTGATCCTCAATTTGTAATAAAAAGCACGGGTCGGACAAACCAACAAACTAACTAACGGGAAAACAATTTCAAATGGGCAATTAAGTGACAAGAAACTAAAGAATCAAAAAAAATTGCTGTACCTAGGAACCAACAAAGGACTCCCCAAATTCTTCAACAGGAAAACATAAATCTGAAAGCGGCTAGTGGCCATACACACAAATAACGAGTACAGCAGCATGCTAGCGGCGGCTGCAGAGGTACAGGAGCAGCAGGATGGCAGCGCCGCGCAGTGGCTTTTGAGAAGCTTGGAGGTCTATGGCTGCACTGCTCAAAGATCAACAAACAGAGAAGGGGAGGGGGGGGGGGTGTTAGGATGAGGAAGAAGATGAATAGTGCCTGACAGTGGGTCCCATATTAACATGTGTATGTCACATAGGACTAAACCACTTTTGATTTGGGCAGGGGGTGTATATGGCCCGGTTTAAAAAAGTTGATGGGTGTAAAACGTCCGGTATTAGGAGTTGAGGGTGGTAAGTCGAAATTTTGTGATATTTGTGGGGGTTAAATCCGACTTAACCCCCTATAATATGTTGTTCTAAATACAGGACAATTGCAAAATTCATTTTGTAGCATGCATCACTATCCACGATTTCCTTTATCATGTAACCATGAAACTAATGATTATTTTAGTTAGAATGTTTCCTCATCAAAGTTTGACATCTTTAAATGGTAATCCCAAAGAGGTTGAATGACCTCACCGCTCACCTATGTGCGCTGATATTACATCACATGGCCGAGCGGGAACTAGAGGGAAGGAGTAGGAGAACTGAGCTTGCCAGTGGTTATGGTGTGACAGTGGTGGTTGCTATAGCTAGAGGCAAGGAAGCACAAAGGAGGAATAGAGGAATGAGGATGAAAAAAAAAGCACATTGTGGTGTAAGATGCCACGAGAGCATATTTGCAGTGGCATATCCATGGGAAATATCTAAATAGCCCTCAAAATAACGATTCTGAATGACTTTTCATTTGATGTACACTTGGATGTTGACTCAATCCTTGTACAGTTGATGCCTCTGCATTCTGGATTTCTGATTTTAAATATTCTTTTGCATTTGCTCCTCTAGAGCTATGTATACAAGCATATATTTTAGAGTAAATTTCACTAAACTACGGATACTATGATCAAACTATCTCAAAACTATAGATTTAACTCGGTGTATCACAAAAATACACATTTAATACCAAATTTATCACAAAACTACACATTTTAGATGAAGTGTCACAAAACTACATATTTAGTAACTAAATTATCACAAAACTACAAGTTTAGAACCAATTTACTTACAAAACAGTAATGTTTATAGCTCCAGCATAATAATGGTGCTAGGGATTTAAACTCTAAAACCTGTAGTTTTGTGATAACTTCAATATTAAATATGCAGTTTTGTGATACTTAACCTCAAATCTGTAGTTTTGCGATAAATATGATGCTAAATATGTAGTTTTGTGATACAACGCCTTAAATCTGTAGTTTTGCGATAGTTTGATCAAAATACCTGTAGTTTTGTGAAATTTACTCTTAGAGTAAATTTCTCCAGAAGCATGAAAGACCATGCGCTATTGTTGCTACATCTTTTGTTCGTCGTACCTTGCTACATTACTTTACAGAAATAAATTGGTGTTAACATGTCCTTAAAAAAAAAAAAACCTTCCAGGAGGTTGGATCTGGTTCATCACCTGATTTGTCAACGAGGAACTCAGCCCATGACAGCTATGTGCCCTCACCACAGGCATGTTTTGTTGGTTCCACTGTACAAAGACCACCAGCAAATTGGTACCCCTCAAAGAAAAAGTTAAAAGTTCAACAGCATCCTTCACAGGCTTTGCAGGCACCCAGGCCAAATTTGATACCTTCCTTTTGGTGCAAAATTTGTAAGGTGGATTGTGTTACAGAATTTAATTTTGGTGCCCATATCGGAGGAAAAAAACACAAGGCAAAAAAGCTGGAGATTCTTGGTAATAGAAAAAATGCAAGACCTGCCACTGGCAATCAATGTACAGGTAATAGAAATCCCGGACCAAATGGCAACGCAGGTTCTGGAAGCAGAAACAATGAACCAAATGTGTTTAGTAGCAATATTGCCAAACCAAGCAGTGACACTTTCTCTGGAAGTCAAACCAACAGAACAATTGGAAATGTATGTACTTCTCTGTTAATGACTGCTTGCAACTTACACGGCTATATGTTTATAACAAGTATTTTGAGTTCATTTTCCTCTGAAATACAAATCGACATGTTTCTCAGCCTCACAAGGAAATCTCATCTGATGGTGATGGAATAAGCAATAGCAAACTAGAGCAAAATGTATGAGCCTCCGACCATAGTGCAATATGGTATGTGTGGTACTTTTGTGATAGCAACTAACTCTTTGTTCCTTCTATGAAATGCACAGTGCTGATACTGGATCATTTGAACACAAGTGATGAATAAAGATACTTCAAGCTTATGGTTGAACCGGTAAGTCCTGTTTTATGTAATTCAGATTCACCAGTCATTTTCTTTTAGTCGATTGTAAACTGGCCACGAGCCCTGGTGTTAGCTTGATATCAACCCAAAAGCATGCTTGGAGCGTAAAATTTTATAGTTGTTTACTTTTTCAGATGAGTCTAGTATTATACGTCCATATGCCTTATAGGCTTAAATCATCATAATTTTGCTGGTGTATTGCTCCGCCCTTACAGTCAGGTTCTGTTGAATGATTCTATTTGTATATCTGTTTGTTAGGCTGTGCGTAGCTTTACCATTTAGCATCCTTAGAGGAAGTGTTGTGTTAACTCTAAGCTTATACGTTTTGCAAGGTTATAGCATACTTCAGGAACATTTTCCCAGTTGTCCCCATGTGTGTGTCATGCCACAAGTGCAGCCAAGGATTTGAGCACCATACTTTGGGCAAAGAAACGTGAGGTACTGCAGCTGAACTGTGGCGTGCTGTCATTCAGTAATGAAACAAACTTGGCTGGAGCCAAACAGGTCTTTAACCTGCTGATGTACATAGTTTTCTCTTTACACTAGTTGTCTTATTAAATCATGTAGAAATAAAAAAAATCCTCGCTTCGACGATGGTATCTTGAGTGCTTTAGCTTGTATTGCTCTGGAAATTTTATCTGGTCAGTAAGACAGTTTCTGGTTATCCTTCTGTCTTCTCCAGCTTTCTTTTGTCATAATTTTGCTTTTAGTTTGTATAGTTCAAATATCATAATTTATTGCAATGTACCTTTGATATTGTTTGTCTGTTCAACCAGCAATTCTTCATTTTGAGACATGAATCCTCTTATTAAGGTTTGCAGACATAAGGGAATTCTGCTGCTTATATGATGTCCGCAGTTCTGATTTTCTCTCCAAAGTTTTCGTGGCTGGAAGTTGTGTAGAATTGTAGATACAATATCGCAAATCTTCATGGCTAGTACTAGAATCTATCTTGACATGTTCTCTCTTAACTACGCCTTGGACGCTTTTTTCCCTGTCGGAATGATAGGTCCGTCATAACCTAATCTGATGTTTGGTTGTATAGTTACTTGACTAGTTAGTGGCTGTCTTAAGACGCCAATTGTTATGAAGATTTGGAGGTCTTGTTGCAGTAATTCAGTTGTCCCTCTAGTCACATGCATTGCCATGGGCTTGAATGATATTTTAGATAATGGATTTGAAAAAACCTGGCCTCTACATCCCGCAGGATATTCGCAGCCACAATGTTATATAGTCTGAGCATTTAAACTCGAAATACAGGTTGCAAGCAACAAAACATAAACCCTAGGCACTAGGCTTCCGAACGGTATCTAGCAGCAACAAAACAGAGAAAATAAAGTTTTAAACTTCCAACCTTCCTCTCCAATGATGTTTGCTTACTTTTTAAAGGACTGTTTTATCTATCTGAAATGTTACGACGAACTGAATATGGCTAAGTATTCAGACGTGTAGAACTTATAGCCCAGAATGAACGAACGGTCCCAATCAATCATAGCGTGGAAATAAGGTGCACGTTTTGCCATCACAATCAACTTCTTATCCCGACCGTTGATCATTCAATTCGATGTCTGCTCTTAGCTTTTTCTCTCACTTGGAAACCGACCGTTCCTTGCCTGATTAGATCATTCGAACGGTTGATTGCTTATTTGGTGTTAGCTGATCGCCGTCCATGTGACCACTGATCACAAAAGCTTCTTGCCAATATGACAGTAACATAGCTCTGAAGAATTCTCTTGGTCCAGAACTGCCAGCTGAAAATTAGCACACTCCAATTCTCCAAATGCTCAGCAACCACAAGTTAACAACTGCAATGGTTAGTCGACGCAGCTAAGCTCCAAACACCATTGGTCCCTGTAGCCACCATGCTCCAAGTTGCTGTCCATCGTGTCCGTATTCTCCTAATCCATTCTAGCCAAGAATTCTCTCTCTTCTCACCAAGCCATGTACTTTGAGCAGAGCAGCCGCTGCTCAGCCACAAGCTCCGCTGCGGTCCACGTGTCGCTATTGCGTTACGACACATCGCGCCGCCATTGGTCCGGAACAGAGCCCCAAAAAGCGAGCTATATCCAATCTTGGATCGATGGCTGGAGAGATTTGTGGCGCAGCTGCTTTCGGTTCCTCCTATTTACTTAGCTTGTCAAAACACATTACTCACTAGTAGCGTACACTACCACAGCTAGCAATGGAGACCTCGTGCTTCCTTACCTCCAATGCCTCGCCGGTGAAGAGCATGGTGATGCCGTCGCCGGCCGGCGTCGTGAAGGCCAGGCCGCACGTGCTCTTCGGCGGCCGGCGAGCGGCGAGCTCGTCGGTGACCACCTGTGAGTGATCGATCACATGTTTGGCTGGTGATTCTTTGATGGATTCTTGTTGTGTTGGGTTTGATTAGATGTGTGTGTTTATTTGGCAATTGGCATGTGCAGGGTGCAGCTACAACGGCGAGGGCGCGGCGCCGGCGATCGACCCGGACTGGCGGTCGTTCAGGGCGCAGCTCTACTTCAACGAGCAGTACGCGAAGAGCGTGAACCCGGCGGTGGCGGCGGTGAGGGCGACGGCGACGACGCCGGAGCCGGTGAAGATCGGTGACAAGTGGGCGCACCCGCTGGTGGAGCCGGAGAAGGGGTGCCTGCTGATCGCGACGGAGAAGCTGGACGGGTCGCACATCTTCGAGCGCACGGTGGTCCTCCTGCTGTCGGCCGGCGTGCTGGGCCCCGTGGGCGTGATCCTGAACCGGCCGTCGCTGATGTCGATCAAGGAGGCGCAGGCGGTGTTCGCGGAGACGGACATCGCGGGGGCGTTCTCGGGGCGGCCGCTCTTCTTCGGTGGCCCGCTGGAGGAGTGCTTCTTCCTGCTGGGGCCGCGGGCGGCGGCGGCGGGGGACGTGGTGGGGAGGACGGGGCTGTTCGACGAGGTGATGCCCGGGGTGCACTACGGGACGCGGGAGAGCGTGGGGTGCGCGGCGGAGCTGGTGAAGCGCGGCGTGGTCGGGGTGAGGGACTTCCGCTTCTTCGACGGCTTCTGCGGGTGGGAGAGGGAGCAGCTGCGCGACGAGGTGCGCGCGGGCTTGTGGCGCGTCGCGGCGTGCAGCCCCGCCGTGCTGGGCCTCGCCACCGTCGTCAAGGGCGGTCTCTGGGAGGAGGTGCAGGGCCTCGTCGGAGAGAGGAGGGTGTGGTGAGGTGACTCGTCAAGGCCAGGGTGACCATTATGTAATTAATTAATTAATTAACTCGCAAGTAAAGTATTTACTCCTTTCAGATTAATGATTTTAGGCTTTTAGTCATCACGATAGGTTTAAAGAGGGTTGTATACTTTGTATCTTGTGCTCTTGTCGTTTTGCCCACCACTACGCGAACACCCTCGATGCCCTTCTCGCCTCCAACGCCTAATCATAAAACATCGTAGCACTACTTCATACTTTATATTTAAATCCTTAACTTTTTTTTCCAACGGTCGGGCCGTTGCCGACGTTTTATATAAAGAAGAAGGTATCCCATTTTAAGAAGAAAACGGGACCAAACCTTACAATACATAATTAATTAGGGAAAACTGCGTGAAAACCACAACCACGACACTCTAACAAACTTAAGCTACCAAGACCGCGAAAAAAGAACAATGACGGAGCCCAAAACAACCATTGATAAAAAGCTTGATGTAAACGACACAAAGGCTTCGACTTCGCGAGGCAAGTGTTATCGTCGCCGAGCTTGTCGCCTAGCGACACAGCAGCTCCAACTCCATAGCTATCACATCATCGTTACCAAAGACATCACAAAAACAAGCAAGACACCGATTGTCCACTTTGAACATCAGCCCAAGCCGTCAGAGGTCCACTTCTTGTACACAGCTAACACCAGCACCCCTTGAAGACCGCAAAGTGTTATTGTTGCCAAGCTTCATCGCACCACAACAAAGCAGCTCCGACTTCACCTAAAAGAAAACGAAGAAAGTTGGATGCTCGCCACATCCAAGAATAGAACCCAGGAGGCGAAGGCCTCGCGGAATAGCTAAGCTTATAGAGCTTCAACGCGGGGGTCCACGAATGACCATCGTTGCACGGGAAAGGTTCTTGGCAGTTAGGGAAGACGCCATAACGATGCCTCCAAGTAGGGAAACGACGCCTAATGGCGCCACCGTCGTCGAGCCAACCAAAGGCTAGCCTAGGCTTTTGCCAGCATCATCCAAAACCACACAACCCACCCGCACAACGTACGTTGCCAGACCGCCACATCGTCCCTCTAGTTCCCAAGCCTAGCCCACCACCCAATCTGCCATTGTCACCGCGAGCGCTCGCGCTCCGCTGCGCCGCTACCACTGTCTCCACAAGCACCCACAGCCCCGCTGCGCCGCCACCAAGATAATCTGCCTCCAGCAACCATCGGTGGGCGCAGCTGACGGCCCACTGCCGGCCAGCCCCACCGATGTCCCTGCCGTCAACACGCCGGTTCCACTGCCATCGCCGCATCAGCCTTCACGCCATCGGTCGGGTTGGCCTCCCTGCCAACACCCGTATCGAACCTCCTGGCGCCACCCGCACCGGCATACCGCTGCTGCTGCCGCTGGCGCCACCCACCTTGGGCTGCACCACACCTGCACGCGCCGCGACCGTTTCCCACTGCCGCCGGCCACTCCTCCGCGCCGGCCTCACCTCCACGCGCGCCGGCCACGCCTCCTCGATATACTCGCGCTGCACCTCGCGCCCAGCCGGCTGACGGCTCTGGCCAAGGGCCAGATCCGGCGACGGCACCACCCTCTACCTCGTTGCCACTGCCTCCTTAATAGCTCGTCGGGAGCCGTTGGAGGGGATCCAGCCTTTCTCACCGAAGAGGATAGATCTACACTGGGGGGCGCCGGATCCAGTGAGGGGGAAGCCACAGCGCAACACCTCCTCCTCCGTCCCGTCGCTGCCGCTGCCTCCTTTGCCCCGCCACCGCCGTCTCTTCCTCTCCGCTGCCTGCCGAGCTTCACGCTGATCGGCGCTAGCGCCACCGCCCCAGTGTCGTCTCCTCTGCCCCATCGCTGGCCGGGCTTCTCGCCACCTCCACCGCCTGCTCTTGGTCGCGAGCTGCCATCTCTGCTCGCTGCCGAAACGGCGCTGCCGACCTCCATCTCGAGAACTGCCTGCGCTGGATCTAGAGAGACGGGAGCTGCGAACCCTGCCACCGCTGTCCTCGTGAGCCGCTGGCTTTGCCAGCGCCTTGCTCGGGTGGCGGCGAGGCAAGGGGCGACGGCGCTGGGTTGCGGTGTTGGCTCAGGTTGGCGCCGCCCACATGGGGAGGCAACGTGGCCCACGCGGGGGCAAGATTGCGGGGTTATTTTTGGTCTCTAAAGCCTGAACTTTCAAATCAAAATTCTTTCAATTTTTGAAATTTCAGCTTAGAATGTCAAATTGTCAACATTCTACTACTAACTTTAAAATTTCTACATAAATATTGGCAAGTCTATACCGATAAACTCAAACGTTAAATTCACGTAACAAAATATTCTACTTCAAAAGCCTCAAACTTCCAACGGAATGGTGCTTGCTTTGCCAAACACCATTGAGCAACTTGGAGCTACCTGTATCTAGATCCAAGAGTAAGAAGAATATGTGTGAAGTGTGGTCTCTTCGGTAACTTGCTATCCGTGGAGATAAGAGGCTCGTCCATGAGCATGACCCTGGCATCTCATCGGGAAAATGGAAGATGGGTGGGGGCGGCTATAGAAACAAACACCACTTATGAGAGGTTAATTGCACTGGTGGAAAACCCTTATTAGTCCCGGTTGGTAACCCCTGTAGTCCCGGTTTAAAAACCGGGACTACCAATCCGGGACTAAAGATCGTTATATTTATTTCCGGGTGGAATAACCGGGACCAAAGATCGAGCTACTTTTTTTTTTATTTGCATGGCCCTGTTGCTGCATGGTTTATATATATTTATATATATATATATATATATTATATTTATATATGTTTCAATACATATACATGCATAATATATATGTATTTATATATATATGTATGCAAATGCATATGAATATATACTCCCTCTGTTTTTTAATAGATGACGCTGTTGACTTTTTCTCACATGTTTGACCATTCGTCTTATTCAAAAAATTTATATAATTATAATTTATTTTGTTATGAGTTGTTTTATCACTTATAGTACTTTAAGTGTGATTTATATCATATACATTTACATAAAATTTTTGAATAAGACAAATGGTCAAACATGTAATAAAAAGTCAATGGCGTCATCTATTAAAAAATGGAGGTAGTATATATTAAAGCACTTAACATTTTATGTGCATATATATGACCAAAATATATATTTACACTAAAATAAATGTGTACATATAGAAAAATAGATATGTATTAATTACAATTCATTATGTCCTAGCTAGCTACGACTTCGACGTTGTAGTCATTATCTCAGAAGCTTACGACCTATGAATTGTATTTCGGTCGTAGTAGAATTCACCCTGGGGATCAATGACTTGTTCGCTGATGAATCCCATGAGTTGTTCTTGAACCGCCGCGATAAATTCCTTGTGTGTGAGGTTATCCCTCATGCGAATAACCTATGAATGTATGGAATTAATTAGTAAACAACAAATCGATACGTACGCAATGAAATTTTGAATTTATTTGTACGTACATCGAGCTCTCTTGTGGTGATGATTTGGTCTACAAGGCAGTGGCAATACTCGCACACGTAGTAGCTGCATAAGTTAGTTCCCTGTTCTTGCTTTGCGCACTATATGTACATGACAAACGGAGAGTGATCTAATTAATATACACTTGTATTTGAATTGGAGATTCAATATAAATGTAGAGCATGTGTACTCACAGGAAATTTAAACTTCCGCCTAAGTCTTTCTTTCCAATTGCCACGGACCAAATGACGGAACCGATACCAAGCCCTATATGGAGTTTAAAGCTATGATTCGTAGTAGTAATTAATTATATCAAGATTCGTAATAACATTGGAACTTATGACATTACCTGTCTATAATTTCAAAAACCTAGTCAAACATAGACTCTTTTTTATCCATTGAGTCATATACATTGACTACGCAGGCCTCCAAGTCGAAGAGTAAAAGGACCCAGTGGAATCTGCAATGTGCGTCGGATGCATGACATATGAAACACTTAGCATGTATGTACGGGAATGAAATTTGGTAGGAAGATAGTAAAAACTAACTGTGTGTTGTACGGCAATAGTATGAACGTCTTGTAATGCTGCGCCTTCAGGAGATGGACGAGATTGTCCTCTGTGGCTTGCGGATACTTGTCGATTATTGAGACGTTTACTTTCCGAGGGTTGATGAATCCAGTATCGAAAACCCCCTGCCGTCGGGCCCTTTGAATTTCCATTCTACAACGATAAAAGGAAGTATATATTATATATGGTGTACTTATATACAAGGACCTAATTAATTAAAGGAAACGTAATATTTGCTAAGTCTATAGGTCATATTTGCTAAGCTAATTAATTAAAGGAAACGTAATATTTGCTAAGTCTATAGGTCATATTTGCTAAGCGTAATATTAAAACTCTAACAATCATATATGCTAAGTCTAAGTGTCATGTATTAAAACTCTAATAATCTTATATTAAAAATCTAATAATCTTATATTAAAATTGTAGTAATGATATAAGCTAAGTCTAATAATCCTATATTAAAAATCTAATAATCTTATATTAAAAACCTAATAATCGGATATTAAAAATCTAATAATCTTATATTAAAACTCTAACAATCATATATGCTAAGTTTAAGTGTCGTATATTAGAACCCTAGATAATCATATAAGCTAAGTCTAATTAAGTGTCGTATATTAAACCTCTAATAATCTTATATTAAAACTCTAATAATCTTATATTAAAATTGTAGTAATGATATATGCTAAGTCTAATAATCCTATATTAAAAATCTAATAATCTTATATTAAAACTCTATTATTAAAAATCTAATAATCTTATATTAAAACTCTAACAATCATATGCTAAGTTTAAGTGTCGTATACTAGAACTCAAATAATCATATATGCTAAGTTTAAGTGTCGTATATTAGATCTCAAATAATCATATATGCTAAGTCTAATAATCTTATATTAAAACACTAATAATCTTATATTAAAATTGTAATAATCATATATGCTTAGTCTAACACTCACATATGCTAACTTTAATAATCCTATATTAAAAATCTAATGATCTTATATTAAATCTCTAACAATCTCTAACACTCACATATGCTAAGTCTAATAATCTTTAACACTCACATTTACGAAGTCTAATAATCTAATAATCTTATATTAAAAATCTAATAATCTTATATTAAATCTTTAACAATCATATCTTTACATCACTTGCCTGCGCGAATTCCTTCGAGGGCTAGCTACCACTTCGGCTTGAGGGACGACGACGACAACGTCTTTTCTGCAACATGCAAAAAAAATGTATTAGTCTAAATGCAAAGGAACATATATTGTATTTCACGTTTTCAAGTATATGTAATCATATATATATGCTAAGTTTAATAATCGTAAAAGGCAACCGTTCGTACACGTTTCGTTCGCGTTTGTTCTCACACTTTTAGTTCAAGTGCCTTCACGTTCGTTCACACGTTTCGTTCACGTTCGTTCACGTTTCGTTCACGTTTCGTTCACGTTCGTTCTCGTTAAGTTCGCGTTCGTTCACGTTCGTTCGCGTTTCGTTCGCGTTTCTTCACGTTCATTCACGTTTAGTCTACGTTCGGCAATGACGGGGCGGCAGTGGCGGCAGCGGAGCGGCGGCGTGGCGGCGCGGCGGCGGCGTGGCGGCGTGGCGAGGTGGGGGTGGCGGCGTGGTAGTGGCGTCGGCGTTGTTGGCAGTGGCGGCAGCGACGTTATACATCGTCGGCGGTGGCGGCCGCGTCGAAGTCGGGGTCAGCATCGGCGGGAGGCGGAGTCGGGGTCGGCCGCGTCGACGTCGGCGGCGGCGTCGGCAACGAGGCGGCGACGGTTTGGAGAGAGAGAGAGATCGAGATCGAGAAAGAGAGGGAGGCGGCGGCAGCTCTCACCCCAGAGATGCGGCGGCGGCGGCGGCGACGACGACGACCGCGAGACGACGGCGAGAGACGACGGCGGCGTCGGCACGGGGATGCCCTAGGCAGTGGCGGCGGAGGAGAAGCCGAGATCAGAGAAAAACCTTCTAAGTGTTGGTGGAGAAGACGAGGGCGCATCGGGAATATATATACCCCTAGATCTTTAGTCCCGGTTGGTGAGAACAATTTCCCGCTATTTCCAAATTCTTTTTAAACCCGGTTAAGGTTAAGACCGGGACTACAAATAATAGCATTGAATATTGAATTTCATTACATATGTGTTTCTAAAATAGTAAATAATGCATTAAAATTATTTAAAGTCGAAAAATTAATGACAAAACCTTCTAAAAATTATTGTTGTCTGTAGTAAATTAAGTGGATAATATATAATAAGCTCATGCATTAAAATTATTTAAAGTCAAAAAATTAATGACAAAACCTTCGAAAAATTATTGTTGTCTATAGTAAATTAAGTGGATAATATATAGTAAGCACATGAATGATTTAAAATTGTTAAAAATTCTAATAATCATATATAATTAGCATATGCATGATATTAAATTGTTAAAAATTCTAATTAACATATGTAAATACCACATGCATGATTTAAAATTAATAAAAATTCGAATAATCATATATAATTAGCATATGCATGATTTAAAATTGTTAAAAATTCTAATTAACATATGTAAATACCACATGCATGATTTAAAACTTTTAAAAATTCTAATTATCGTATATAACTAGCATATGCATGATTTAAATTTGTTAAAAATTCTAATAATCATACATAATTAACATATGCCATACAGCAATTGATTTATATGGATATACAATACATACAAAATAGTTTACATCGTGTACACAACAATTACGGCAATACATCGGCGATGACGGTTGACCGCACTTATTTTCTCCTCACTATTGTTCCTTCCTTATGATCGCTACGTGAGTAAGGGGTGTCTTCATTTGATAGGAGGATGCTAGGGTCAATCGTCACCGTGAAAGGGGGTTGCCCACCAAACTGATCGTAATCCTCGTTAGTCTTGTCCTGTACTCCAACGATTTTTCTTTTGCCTGGGAGAACCACGTGGCGCTTCGGCTCGTCAGGCCCTTTACCCTTCTTTTCTTTGCTAGACATGTCCTTCACGTAAAAAACTTGCGTTATATTATTGGCAAGGACAAAAGGTTTGTCCGAGTAACCAACCTTGTTAAGGTCAACCGTTGTCATCCCACTGTCATCAATCGTTACACCTCCACCAGTCAACCTAACCCATTGGCACCGGAACAGAGGGACCTTGAGAGGTCCATAGTCAAGTTCCCATATGTCCTCGATGGCACCGTAATACGTGCCAGTTGTACCATCGTGTCCCATGGCATCGATACGAACATCACTATTCTGGTTCGTGCTCTTCATGTCTCGGGCTCTCGTGTAGAATGTGTACCCATTGATCTCATATCCCTGGAATGTCGCGATCGAGCCAGATGGTCCCCTCGCCAAGAAGGCCAGATGTTAGTTAATCGTCTTGTTACCCATGAGATGTTGTCGCAGCCAAGCAGGGAAAGTATCAATGTGGTGCCGTGTAATCCATGCATCGGACTTACCGATGTTTCTAGCGCGAACTAGAGCCAAGTGCTCCTCGATGTAAGGAGCCACCAATGAAGATTGTTGCAGAACCGTGAAATGGGCTTTACGGAATAAATTGTTGTCTACCGTCATTATTGCTTTCCTTCCGAGAGTCCCCTTTCCCCGTAGTCTCCCTTCATGGCGTGATTCAGGTATTCCGATTGGGCGAAGGTCTTCAATAAATTGTACACAGAATTCAATGACCTCCTCTGTTCCATACCCCTTGGCTATGCTTGCCTCTGGACGAGCACGGTTACGAACATACTTCTTCAGAACGCCCATGTATCTCTCGAAAGGAAACATGTTGTGTAGGTACACAGGCCCGAGAATACCGATCTATTTGACAAGGTGACAAAGCAGATACGTCATTATATTGAAAAATGAAGGTGGAAATATCAACTCAAAGCTGACAAGACATTGCACCACATCATTCTGAAGGGCTTCTAATCTATCCGGATCGATGACCTTCTGCGAAATTGTGTTCATGAAAGCACATAGCTTTGTTATTGTTGCCCGGACATTGTCTGGAAGGATACCCCTTATTATAACTGGTAGCAGTTGTATCATCAACACGTGACAGTCATGAGACTTTAGGTTTGTGAACTTCTTCTCCTTCGTGCTCTCCAAGCATTCAAACATACGGTACTTTGATGCTCTCCAAGCATTCAAACATACTTTCCTTCTCTGCCTTGCTAAGAGTGTAGCTGGCTGGACTCAAGTAATGGTTTCCTTTCTCCTTTGGTTCCGGGTGAAGGTCGCCGCGTTGTTCCATATGCTTCAGATCATTACGTGCTTCTAGTGTATCTTTCGACTTTCCATATATACCTAGGAAGCCAAGAAGGTTTACGCAAAGGTTCTTAGTGAGGTGCATCACGTCGATTGCATGGCGGACTTCTAAGAATTCTCAATAGGATAACTCCTAAAATATAGAGTTCTTTTTCCACATCGCCGCGTGACCATCTTCGCTCTCTATAGGCTGGCTGCCAGGCCCCTTTCCAAACACTATTTTAAGATCTTTAAACATAGCAAACACTGTTTTCCCGCTGCGATGTTTAGGCTTCGTACGGTGGTCCGCCTTATGTTCAAAGTAGGGATGAAACTGGTTCGGATAGTTTCCGTCCGTCCGGACCATTTTTCGGATTTGGATAGTTTCGGTCGGAATTATCCGGAAATTCTCGGATTCGGAAATGAATTCAGATATTTTTTTCTCGGAAACGAAAACGAATACAGTAAGGGTACTATCCGTCGGAATCGGAAAACGGTCGGAAACTATCCGGAATTTTTTTCGGATATCCGTAGACATTGAGCAAATTTTAGAAAAAACACGTATATATACATAACTTTTTCATACGGAATCAGATGAAGATAAACTTTATATCAATATTGTAGAGCTCGATGAGATCTACAATTTTATTATTGACTATTTTATTATTTGAGGTCATTTAAGGGTCTAAATATTCATTATAATATACCATATTAATTTTACAAAATCTCAGATCTACAATTCAAACGACATCTGATGGAGATGTATTCCATATCAAAATTGTAGAGCTTAACGGGATCTACCACTTTGTAGTTTATAACATTTGTATTTGAAGGCATTTAAAGTATAATACAAACATTACAAGTTTCGAAGATGTGAAGTAAAATAAATAACATCTCCAATTTATACAATGGTAAATAAGTTATACATCTAGTAAAAGGTCTTGGGAATAGAAAATGATAATCATATTTGCATATGGATCTCTTAGTGGGAATCGATTTTCACATACGGTTGTGTGATCGTCTACAAAATTGACGATATAAATGTTGGAGATGTTGAACTAAAATAATAAGCGATATCTCTTTCTTGATCAAGAAACTCAATTTGAGGAGGAGGAGCGCGGTGGTTCCGATTTTCTGATCCACGCATGTGCTTACATGCAAAAATTTCGCGATTCCCAGCGAACCAAAAATATTAACAGAATTCATTTGGTTTAGATAAGCCACACGCGTGCGACGGCGCCGAATCTATCCACCAAGATAATTAAACTAATCTCCAGATTATTTCTCATCCAAGCCTGCTTCCCTCCTCTATAAGTTGACTCCACCCCGGCCGAGGTCTCCTCTTCCGTCTCATCAACGCCTTCTTGCTCTCTCTCTCTCTCTCTCTCTCTCTCTCTCTCTCTCTCTCTCTCTCTCTCTCTCGCATCCATCTTAGTAGGCAAAAGCTCCCGATCGTGCTCCGGCCATGAAGAAGACGGCGGCGGCGGCGACCTGCCTCGTGGCGCTGCTGGTGGTGGTGCTCGCGGAGGCGGCCGGCGTGGGCGGCACCACCGTCGCCTACAATGACCGCAGCCTGGTGATCGACGGCGAGCGGCGCATCATCATTTCAGGATCTATCCATTACCCGAGGAGCACCCCGGAGGTATAATGAAAGTTAGCTATGGATATATTGATCGCTATGCGCAGGCATGCATGCATGAAAAATACGTGTAATTTTGGTAGGTCTTAGCCGTCTTTTGATATTGAACGTACATCTCATGAGTTGAGATTAGCAGCACGTGTGATTTTGGTATTATTCTTCATATATATGCTATACACCAATCTCAAAGGATCTATCACACAAAATCTAAATATAGACGTCATTTATATCTACTGTAATTATTTCTTATACATCTCATTTATATCTACTCTAGATCGATGTCTACAAATTTACAATTCTCTCAGTTTTTCAGTCATACACCCGCACATCATTATTCTATTTTTCACCAGTTGCTTGGCTCATAACATCGTTAAACATATGGTCGAAATATGACTAACAGTACGTATTTACTTAAGTAGATTAATCTTCGCTTCATACTTTCACAGTACGTATACTAGCGATCGACTAGTCGTCGTTTGTATCATATATACTTAAGTACTCACATGAAGATCAGTGTTAATTAGCTACACTTACATTACAGGTTACTATATGTCGTATTAAATAGCCTAACCTCACATCTTTATTTTCATTGGTCTGTCGTATTTCAAGGCTAGCTAGTAAAAAACTCAGAATTCGTATTTTCTTCTGACCTCATATATATTTCATGAATCTCAGATACACACATGCCGGTATATAATTTTTATAGTTATACACCGGGAAGTTGATCTCAGTGAGAAAAAGATCATCCCGATATGTATACAATTTTAACAATGATAACTTTATTATTTTCAATTTAAGTGGAAATTCTACTTTTATATTTTGTTTTGTTAATGTGGTAGTTTTTAATTATAAGATCTGCTCATGCTGATACTGGGCCTGCCTTGGGGCAGGGCGAGAGGTGCAATCGCACCGGGCCCCCACAACCTCAGCAGCCCCCCCCCCCTCCACCCCCCCCCCCCCCCCGGGTGCCATGTACACACTACCTCTGCCTAGCCTGCAGGGTCATTACAATTTACACGTAAAGCAGTAAAGCACAGATTATGTACAGGCACGTTAACGTTAGCAAAAACCAGGAAACCCATCAGTGCTTGCGCAGTTGCGCTGCTGCTCAGGAAACATCATCGCTCTCGGCGTTGAAACCATCTCCTTCCTCTCCTCTCAATTGGCAATCCTAATTAAGCAATTGGTCTTTCTGGGATATGCCATTAATTAATCTCATTCTGAAGCCTACGTTCATTTCTTCTATTCTTAATAGTATCTTCAACACAAAATTCAGATAGAACTTCACTAATTTCTTTTTGTTCTATAGCTACTAGAGTTGACTGGTTGAGATAGGAACTTTAAGTGAATAGGTTTGGAATTTATTCCTTCTCAGTGTTCACGATATGTTCGTAGTTAATTAGTATCATCTCTACATCACAATCTTCTTGGTTGAGTCATTCCTCTTGCAGCCTTAACACTAACAGATGACGTGCTCTTTAATTTATTGGGGACATATAAGATATTATAAACTTGAATAGTTTGAATATTTGATGAATTCCTTGTATAGTGTTTCTGCTATTCAATTATCACCTAACGTTACTTTGTGCTTAATGATGTCTTAAAGTTCAACATTTTTTCCTATTTAAAATAAAAAAAATTACATATATATTTACTACTAGTATTGTAGTATTCTAGGACCCTTTATTTTTGTCTCGTCCTAGGCCCCCAAAATTTCATGACTAGCCAATGATACACGTATATATATCATGCTTTCCCTGGTGCAGATGTGGCCTGATCTGATCAAGAAAGCAAAGGAAGGTGGCCTTGACGCGATCGAGACCTACGTCTTCTGGAACGGCCATGAACCCCAGCGCCGCCAGGTTAGTTCTGTCTCCGATAAAATATGTATGCGGCCAGGTTAGTTCTGTCTCCGATAAAATATGTATGCGGCTTTAGCTGATACTATTTATTTAGTAAGTAATCGAATATGTAAATCCACAGCATATGTAAATCAAAGCAAGGCTGTTCCCCATGTATATTATTTAGATGAATTAAGCTTAGTTTATACTCCCTCCATTTCACAATATAAGACTTTTTAGCATTGCCCACATACATATAGATATATGTCTGATTCATTAACATTTAAATGAATGTGGGCAATGCTAGAAAGTCTTATATTGTGAAACGGAGGAAGTACATCCTAGCTTATTTTGGAAACCATGCATGAAACAAAGTAGTATAATCGAAATTGCATGAAACCATGCATGAAACAAAGTAGTATAATCGAAATTGCATGTAGATTGAACGGTTTAGTTTTTTTTTCAACAAAGTAGTATAATCGAAATTGCATGTAGATTGAACGGTTTAGTTTTTTTTCTTTTGTTCTATTATGTCAGGCGTGAAAATTCCAGCTACTTTTAGTACTCCTAGAATTATGGAGGGGTCATATAGAAGTAATTATAGTTCAAACTAAGAATATATGCTCAAACTAAGAATATATGCCATCTCCTACGATGCCTATTCTGGTAATATTCTTCTCATGACCTACGATGTGTGCATTTTGAAAAATTTTAGCCTATTCTAGCAATGTTCTTCTCATGACCTTCGTGAAATGCTTTGATATATATGTAGTACAACTTCGAGGGGAACTACAACATTATCAGATTTTTCAAGGAGATCCAGAATGCTGGCATGTACGCTATTCTTCGCATCGGGCCATACATTTGCGGCGAATGGAACTATGGGTACATGACTATGCTCAATCTTACACACGTTTGTGTGATAGATAAGGGAATGTTGAATGCTATTTCACCAGCACACTGCATACATAAAAAAATGATTTTGAATCGTTTTCCTCATATCCAGAGGACTTCCTGCTTGGCTACGTGATATTCCACGAATGCAGTTCAGAATGCATAATGCACCATTTGAGGTAATGGGATATAATAATAAATTAATTCAGACATGTATATATTTATATATTATATATAGCAATCGAAATTTTGAACAATTGTTTTGTTTCCTATTGAATAGAATGAAATGGAAAACTTCACGACTCTCAATATCAACAAGATGAAGGATGCCAACATGTTTGCTCGGCAAGGTGGCCCAATCATCCTGGCACAGGTGTGATGCATGCTAGCACCCTCGATCTGTTGCCAATAATACAAGTTATTCAATTACAAATGCATTGCTTGTATCTTTATATATATATAGTACCACTCTATTGCCAATAATTTAAGTTATTTAATACAAATGCATTGCTTGTATCTTTATATTATAGATCGAAAACGAGTACGGAAATGTCATGGGCCAACTGAACAATAATCAGTCTGCGTCTAAATACATCCATTGGTGTGCGGACATGGCCAACAAGCAGAATGTCGGTGTCCCATGGATCATGTGTCAGCAAGACAGTGATGTGCCGCACAATGTGGTGAGCATGACTTTCAATTTGTTTAAAATAATGTATAATGTTTCTATGTGTTTAAATTCTTTTATTGATTGGTTGAAATTCATGCTATTGTTTCTTTTCCCGATTAATTTAGGTGAACACCTGCAACGGATTCTACTGCCATGATTGGTTCCCAAATAGGACTGGCATCCCTAAGATTTGGACAGAGAACTGGACTGGATGGTATATATATATTTATAATTTTCTTTCATCACATATATATGTTTCTCTTATATTGTAAAAGAACTTTTTTAATATTCAAATATGAATTGAAGCATATCTTTTGTGACTTTCATTGATTCGGATTAGGTTTAAAGCCTAGGACAAGCCGGATTTCCATAGACCCGCCGAAGATATTGCTTTCGCAGTTGCAATGTTCTTCCAAAAGCGTGGTTCCCTCCAGAACTACTACATGGTATGTACTCTCAATTTCTTGTGGCTTTCTCACATATATATATCTCACAATGAATCGAACTAATTGTTGCCATCACACCATTTTTACTAGTACCATGGCGGAACGAATTTTGGTCGCACCTCAGGTGGCCCGTACATCACAACTAGTTATGACTATGACGCACCTTTGGATGAATATGGTGAGAAATGAACATACAACATTTTAGTCTATTTAATTAAATGCACAATTAATAAGCTATAAATCATAGTATAATTCTGATTTTCCTTTGGTTTACCTATCATAATTAGGTAATCTTCGGCAGCCGAAATACGGCCACTTGAAGGACCTCCACTCCGTGATCAAGTCCATTGAGAAGATTCTTGTCCATGGGGAATATGTTGACACCAACTACAGTGATAATGTCACAGTATGATTCATGCCATACTTTCGCAGAATTTCCCTAATAGATTCAAGTTTTCTGGCAAACTGATACATGCGGTACATATTGATAAATTCTTTTCAACATATCTGATGCACTATGATCACTTATTTTCTATAGGTTACCAAGTACACCTTGGACTCCACCTCAGTTTGTTTCATCAACAACCGGAATGACAACAAGGATGTTAACGTAACCCTTGATGGAAACACTCACCTTCTGCCTGCTTGGTCTGTGAGTATCTTGCCTGACTGCAAGACCGTTGCCTTCAATAGCGCCAAGGTATTTTTCCAATCATTATTGAATTCTGACTATATAATTTGATTGATGCAGGATCTATAATATTACACTATTGTTACAAGCTAATTGTTAAGATTGTTTTTTCTTTCTTTTTTTCTGGAACAATTAGATCAAAGCCCAAACGACTGTCATGGTAAAGAAGGCTAACATGGTAGAGAAGGAGCCAGAGAGCTTGAAATGGTCATGGATGCGTGAAAATTTGACGCCCTTCATGACTGATGAGAAGGGAAGCTATAGGAAGAATGAGCTCTTAGAGCAGATCGTCACATCAACCGATCAAAGTGATTACTTGTGGTACAGAACAAGGTATTGGCCAAAAAAAACATTTTTATTGCAACTTTTATACGATAAGAAGCATTTTTAATGTTAACTTATTATTGAATAATATGCTGCCTAATTTTGACACATATAATGAAATGCAGCCTTGACCACAAGGGTGAGGCGAGCTACACTTTGTTCGTGAACACAACAGGGCATGAACTATATGCCTTTGTGAATGGAATGCTTGTTGGTAAGTAGCTAGTTAAATTTAGCTTCTTGCACAACATAACAATTCGTGATAATTTTCTCATTGAGATGTACACTATCAATCTGGTTGGCAGGTAAAAACCATTCTCCAAATGGAGTCTTTGTTTTCCAGCTTGAGTCAGCAATAAAGCTTCATGATGGCAAGAACTACATTTCTCTTTTGAATGCTACCATTGGTCTAAAGGTTTCTAATATATTTACTAAACAGTTCATTAAAAGCCTGTCACTATATTTTTTGTATATGTGTTGTTGTGTATGATGAAAGATATTTGTTCCATGTCAAACAGAACTATGGCCCTTTGTTTGAGAAGATGCCTGCTGGCATTGTTGGAGGACCAGTTAAGTTGATTGACAACAATGGCACAGGGATTGATCTCTCCAACAGTTCCTGGTCATATAAGGTGCACAAAACCTCTATCAATTGTCAATTATTACTATTTAATTATCAACTATATTTCTATGGATATTTTTAAGACTTTTGCCGACGTATGTTATTAGGAAATATACCAGCAAATTTTTCCCTTGATTCAATAGATTGTTTAGATTAATTAATGCTCTTCATCTTACCACTTTAGTTACCTCCTAAGAGATAAGTGGAGCACCCTAAAGATCTGTTTCTATTGATTGTAATATTACTTTGATTTTCTATTTCTAGGCTGGCTTGGCAGGTGATTATAGGCAGATCCACCTTGACAAGCCTGGCTACAGATGAGACAACAACAATGGTACCGTCCCTATCAACAGGCCCTTTACGTGGTACAAGGTATTATATAGATTGATATGTATTATCCATATTGTATTGAGCTACGAAATACAAGTAATTCCCTTGTTTTATTTTTCTATTTAGACTACCTTCCAAGCTCCAGCCGGTCAGGACACGGTGGTGGTGGACCTCCTAGGGCTGAACAAGGGCGTGGCATGGGTGAACGGGAACAACCTTGGCCGTTACTGGCCATCATATACAGCGGCGGAGATGGGTGGCTGCCATCACTGCGACTACCACGGAGTTTTTTAGGCTGAGGGCGATGGCCAAAAATGCCTCACGGGATGCGGTGAGCCGTCGCAACGGTACTATCATGTTCCACGCTCCTTCCTCAAGAATGGCGAGCCCAACACACTCATTCTCTTCGAGGAGGCCGGCGGCGACCCTTCACAGGTCAGCTTCCACACTGTCGCGGCAGGCTCTGTGTGCGTATCCGCTGAGGTTGGGGATGCCATCACACTATCCTGCGGTCAGCACAGCAAAACCATCTCGACCATCGACATGACCAGCTTTGGTGTTGCGCGTGGCCAGTGCGGCGCCTATGAGGGTGGGTGCGAGTCAAGGCTGCGTACAAGGCTTTCATAGAAGCTTGCCTTGGGAAGCTTGCCTTGGGAAGGAGTCATGCACAGTGCAAATCACTAATGCTCTCACCGGCTCCGGGTGCCTCTCCGGCGTCCTCACCATCCAAGCCTCATGTTGATGCATTATTGGGGGTCTAATAATTAGATTTGATTTGTTTAGATTATATATGCTCTAGGAAAACCTGGTGCATGTATTCAGTTCAATATTAAACTAGAGTCTTATATATGTGAGTTAAATTAGAGTGTGATCAAGTAATCGTAGATTGTGTGATATTGGAACAATTTGCATCTATATAGTATTTTTATGAGTGAAAAAATTGTTGTCTTTACTTTGTATCGTGGAATTAAAGAATATTTTTTGGGGGTTTATAATTTTGTAAGGGTAGTTATTTCTGCTATTTCACTATTAAAATAGATTCCTATAAAAAAAAGATTCCTATATACCCAGTTCAAAAGTTCAAAAGAGTAATATAATAAGAATAGGAAACTCTTCCAGGAAGAGCATCACCAACAGCATATGTACATGGCCCCTAATCTCAGGTTTTGGCGGATTTTCGCTAAAACCACAATCCAACAGATTCCCTACTCGCATATGCCGATCTACGAATTCCCTACTCTAGATTCTTCGCTCTCCACATCTAGAGAATTGATTTGGCTCCCAATCGCCTAATCTAGCACATTCGCGCGAAGGAGGCGAAATGTTCCCATCCAGCTCATCATCTTCACGCCCTCGTTCGCTGCGGGGTCGTTCCTTTGTTCCACCGCCAGCGTCCTCTTCCGTGAAGGCGACTGGAATGCCGTCATCGCTCCCCCAATCTTCTTTGGCGGTAGCTTTCTTTCCGGGGGCGACACATGCTATCTGAAGAGATCAGTTTAGATGTTGTGTTGAAGAGATCAGTTTTTCTACTTCCTATTTTCAGTTTAGGAAACCTACAACATTTTTTTTGGGAGGAGATTATAAGAGGACCGTTGATGATGCTCTGAGAAGGAAGGTAATTTGGGAGCTCTCTGTACTCATCTATCCATTTTAATTGAAATGTAGTATGAGTCGTCTCACCAGGTTGGCTCTAGCTTAATTAGGCTCTCAACTTTTTTTCTTTTGTGACCTCAGCGAAAAAAACCTATATTTTGAGTATGGAAGTTTGTAGCGACTATGCCTTGAGGATTATCGTTCTGCATGGTGCAAGCTAGGTTTTGATAGAAATGTTATAGATCTGAATGATTTCTATATCGCAGCTTCATTGTACGGTAATCGGAAGATAATTACCGTACAAGGGTTATTATTGCAAATTGAAAATCGGAAGATAATTAAGTAACAAGTGTCAACAGTACGGCAGCTACAAAACGTCCTATACTACACAAAAGCAAAGAAGCAAATCAAATTTGTTGCTACATATGTTCTGGTGTCTTCATAAGCAGGGAGTCTTAACTTCACATTTACGTACACTTACACCTTACTCGATGGTAAAGCGTGGTCAATCCAAATGTTCTGAAAATGAAATAAAAAAAAGGGACCTGAATTAAGTAGTTTACGGAAAGAGTAGTTACATCAGAAGCTAGCCTGCTCGGTAGTTTACATTCCTACTTGTCAGGCATGACAAACATCACTAAAAAAAAAATAATCGCAATCTACCCTGATCCATTGCAATGGCCGATGGGCATCGAGCAAGCACATAGCAGCAGTTGAATACCCAAGGAAAAAGTACAAGAAGGTGCCTCAACTTGTCATCGAGTTACAAAATTGTCCCTAAACCACAAAACCAGATATAAGACATCCCTCAACTTACAAAACCGTTCACTTTAAATCCTTCAGTGGTTTTAACCTGGTTTTGTCTGACGTGGCGGCTAAGTCAGCGTGGGACCCACGTGGGTCCCACATGTCAGGTTGTCCATGTCAGCACCCTCTCTCTTTCCCCTCTTCTCTCCCCCCCCCTCTCTCTCTCTCTTATCCTCATTTGAGGCAGGCCAGGTGGTGGGTGGGGAGGTCGCCGGGGCGAGGCAGGAGAGGAGATCTGTTGACTGGCGATGCGGCGGCGGCAGCTGTGACGCTGGGGAAGGGAGGCGACTCGCGGCGGAGGCCGGCGATGCGGCGGCGGTGGTGGCGACGACACGGGAGAAGGGAGAGCATCATCTCGCGTGTGACCTCGGTGTCGAACCGTAGGAAAGGCTCGGGAGGCGTCGGCGGTGGACCTCCTTTCAGGGGTGTTTAGGATTTAGAATCCCCTTGCCAAGTAGCAATGCGGGTTCCGAATAGGTTCCCCCTTTCACCAGGGATGTAACCTGCCTATAAGAAACGAATGATATCATTCTTTGTGTTTCTTCTTCGACTTTTTGCATGTTTCGGTTATGTCATTAGACTCTCTTTCTACTAGGTCGCGCAAGGATCTTAGGTGTTTTGGAACCCCTTCGACATCCCCCCCGGCTCGTTGTGACAAGCGCACTTTCTCTAAGTGTTTGCACGAGATCGAGTATAGTGATAGCCAATCGGAATTGGAAATGGATCGTCGCAATTTCGGTGTTCGATCGAGCGGTGCGTTGATCGATTCACTTCGGCCCCATTGACTTTTTCGCTGATCAAACGTTTGTCTTAAGGGTTTTTTGTGATAAGTCAGACAGTTGAAGGCACAAAATTATACTAGTTCGGGCCTCCATTATGGATAATAACCCTACTCCAGTTTGTATTTTTTCCTCTTTTTTCTTTTTTTGAGAGGTGCTGAAAGGCTTACATAGTATATGTACATATGGCGATCGGGTGCCACCCTTTCTTACACATAGAACCGCTTGAGCAAGGCGGCGTTCCATGTGTGGTCAAGCTCTTCGTCGTCCTTCGTGGCCATGCAAAACCAGTCAATTCGCAACCTGTGCACCACGAGGTAGGGGCCTTCCCACTCCGATTCTAGCTTCCCAACTGTCACTGGGTTCACCTTCCTCTTGAGGAACAAGTCTCCAGGCACTATCTCCCTGGGATGATCTTTCTTGTTGAAAGATGCCAAAGTGGCCTTAGAGTATTTTGCCATGTGGCCTAGAGCTTTAACTCTCACTCATTCCAAGAGTTCAAGTGACACCTCATGGCCTTTGCCACCCCCATAGAGTACCACCATTTGGTGAGTTAACTCCTAGCTCGCTCGATGCCATGGCTTCGTCACTATACAGGAGCATGAATAAGCTAAACTTGGCTGGCCTAATCGGGATGGTGTGAAGGGCCCTTAGGACCGGGCGCATCTCTTCGGGCCATTTTCCCATTGGCACCCCTCTAGCCTTTCCTTGAGTGCCTCCAAAATCTTGCCATTCGCTTGCTTAGCCGCCCCGTTCGACTGTGGGTGCACTACTGAGGCAAAGTTGATTTGTAGGTTGAGGCTCCAGCACATTTCCTTGAACTTCTGTGAGTCGAACTGTTTCCCATTGTCAGTGATGAACTCTTTCGGCACCCTAAATCGGCAGACGATATTCTTCTGCACAAACTTTTGGACTGCTGCCAATATGATGGAGGCGAGCAGCTCAGCTTCAATCCACTGGGAAAAGTATTCAATCGCTACAATGGTGAACCAATAGATATTCTTCGCCGTTGAGAATGGGCCGATGATATCCAGCCCCCAGCGGGCAAAGGGCCAAACTAGAGCAGGTTGTCTTCGCCCATGCCGCTGACATCCTTCGCATGTCTTCACGTGTTGTACACAAGTGCGCAACACGATTGGTCGGACTGCAAAGGGCCAAACTAGAGCAGGTTGTCTTCGCCCATGCCGCTGACATCCTTCGCATGTCTTCACGTGTTGTACACAAGTGCGCAACACGATTGGTCGGACTGTACACGCCCTGTGAAAGCTACTCCCTCCATCCCATAATATAAGGGATTTTGAGTTTTTGCTTCAACGTTTGATCACTCGTCTTATTCAAATTTTTTTGAAATTATTAATTATTTTATTTATGACTTACTTTATTATCTACAGTACTTTAAGCACAACTTTTCGTTTTTTATATTTGCAAAAATAAATTGAATAAGACGAGTGGTCAAATGTTGCAAATAAAAACTGAAAATCCCTTAGGGCTTATTCGTTTCAAAGGATTCGTAAAGGAAAAATACAGGAATATTCAATCCTTTGGAATGAGCACTATACTATCATTCGTTTCAAAGGAATGCATGAAAAGAAAAATTCCTATCCCTCCACTTTTAGGGGGGAAAACAAAGGAAAAAAATAATCCATTCCAACCCAATGTTTTCAATCCTTTGGATTGTTTGCAACCCAACCATAGGAAAATTTCCTATGTTTTCTAATCCATAGGTTTGCACATGCATTCCTATATTATTCCTATGTTTTCCCTATTCCTACGATTTGAAAATCCTACGAACCGAATAAGCCCTTATATTGTGGGACGGAGGGAGTTGTTGAATTGCATGTAAATGTACGGGCCAGTGAGATGCCAATTTTCTTAATTAGGTGTAAGGAAATATTAAATGTATGGGCCAGCAAAGAGTGAAGTGAGCAGCCATCTGTATATATAAATTAGCAAAATTAGTAATACATAAATGGTAGAAGGAAATATTACACTCCAAAATATAGCCACCTGTCCAGCAGAAAATGAAAAACTATATAGAAATTACTCAATAAGACAATTCGACTTCCTCCCTTTCCACAGGACTTCACTTTGTGGAGTCTTTCCTCCTTGTAAGGAATCCAGCAGCAAAACCAATCAGCAAAGCAAGCATCACACAACCTACAATTTCCACGTACATCCACGAAATTCTCTGTGTAGTAGCAACCAGTTCAGCTTCTGAGGAAGCTTGCCCAGATGATATTTCCACCATGTCATGAACCTGACCATCATTGTTCCCAATGTATATCAGCGTCAACTTTTCCCTTGTAGCGAGAAGTTTCATGTAGCCAAACTCACTGGAACGGTACATCGAACTATTAGGCTGTGTGAAGATTGGCACATCTGGGTGATCAAGCCTTGGCTTCCAGCTTGGTTGCCAATCCTGGCCACCCATGCCAATCACAACATGAACTGGAGCACCGGGGTAAACAAAGCTTGACGATGTGTCCAGGCATTGATGCTTCTTCATTGGGCAGAACCTCTCATACCTGTGGATGTGTCCCCATAGAGCAACTGTTACATTGTGCTTCACAAAAAGTGGCTCAAGATGCTAAATCATGTGCTCCCTGTGAGCAGAATCCCTGACTTCGTTGCTCGAGGTATACATTGGACGGTGGCCTTGGAACACAATGAATGGTGTCCAACTCCGGTTGACGCGCTCAAGGTCAGCCTTTATGAAGTTGTATTGATCACTTCTCTGGGAGAAATCAGTCTCAGTCGACATGTATACAAAATGCACAACACCAGCATCGAAAGAATAGTACAGGTTCTGGGTGTCAGGAGCTCCCGTGCCAGTAGGAAGAGAAGAATTACCAGGCATTCTGAACTTGATGCTATACGGTACCCCACATTCGCCGCCACCATCCTTCCCATTGTAGATGTTGGCAGCCCAAGAGGGTTTCCAAGGTTGTGAAGGCCAATCATACTCATGATTACCGATGCAGACATGGTATGGTGTTCTGGATGCAATAGGTTCAATCTGTTCGAAGAAATGATCCCACAACCAAGTATAACCTTTTGCATAGCTGATGTCTCCAATATGTGAAATAAATGCAGCCTTATCACCAAGGGCTTGAAGATCACGGAGAATCCACCTAACAGTTGATAAACTCTCATAGGGTGTCCGAAAGTAAGTGTTGTAAGGAACATAAGTACCCAGATCACCAAATAGGAAGGCAAGATGAAGCTGTAAGTCTCACTCCATCCTAGGGAGTCACTACCTACCTGTCAAAGTATTTCACCATATCAATAAATAGTTGAATTTCCTAGAACAAGTATGCTGAAAGTTAACTATGGTTGGTGAAGACTGGAGCACAAGAATTTGTCTGGCATACCTTAGATGGTCATGGGGATATAGCTAAGGATTGTAAAGGCATGTGCATGTATGATGAAAAAATTTGCAATAGATAAGTGGAAGACAAACTAGTTGTAAAGGCATGTGCATGTATGATGAAAAAATTTGCAATAGATAAGTGGAAGACAAACTAGAACAAATTATAACATCATTGTTTTGTTGTTTGACCACTAGATACGACACAGGTCTCTCTTCCCAGCAGCACAGTTTCAGATTGACAGTTATCACTAAGCTCCTCAGCCAAACCAGTGTGGAGGAAGATATGAAAGCACATGAGCAGAAGTTAAGGAAAAATATAAAGATCTAGATTAACTTTGCCACCATATAGCACAAGTGCAGACTTGACTTGCCTGGAAAGTGGTCAAGGCAAGTAAAAGTTCAAAGAGTAAAACTAAGTTTACAAAATTAAATCTAAAGAAAAGAAGAAAATTGGCAAGTCAAAACTCACTGCCAACATTTTCCTCGACAAACTGAGTTGATTCATCCATAAGGATGTATGTGTCAATGAACAACCAAGTTAATAAACAAGTGTTAAGATTTCTAGCAAATACTAGGCTAATAAAAAATTGTTGAAAAATATTCGGCTAACAATTTCTGACCAAACTATCTTCTAAGTTTCACCGTAAAGATATAAATTTAAAAGGTCAACCTTCTTTCCTTAACTTCTAATGTTTTATTTTTCTATAAACGATGACCTAAAACTTGATAACATCTGAACATGCCTAACATCCTTACTTCCAGCAACAAACTTCTACAGTTCTTCCCACAATGGCTAAAGTTAGTAAGTTACCTTGAATCAACAGATGAATGAATGATTTTGTACTCTGGTTTTTGTCAATTTGAAGGTAAAATCCATTGATGCACTCTATGACAGGACAAAATAACTATTCCAGTTCTAAACTGAAACAGCAATCAAAATTTTAATTCTATCAATCATCATAAGCAAGTGACTTGGAGTTGTCGAAGAGAGAATAGATGATGGGATAAAATTCCCCAACCTAGAGACACCTTCTGATCCAGAGTACTTTTGTAGGCTTCCTAAAGAGAGTTTGTGGGTAAATTGACAGGCTGACAGTTCTCCCTGCATGGAACTTGAAAGCACTTCCAAATAAATAGCAGGAAATGTCGAATTTGTAATAATATACTGTAATAACTATCAAGAGTTAAAGTTTCACACAAGAATTTGTACTAAGAACGACACATTTATCCCACAAGAGTATATCATGAATCAGAATTTTGATGCCTTGTGAGCCTCAGCCCAGCTTCACCAAGCCTGATTAGCTCTAGTGCTGACAGCAAGCTACATTATTACATTCAGTTCCCATTTCCACAAAATTCCGGCACTCTGAGCACAAATCCTGCATATAACCCACATCAAATCCTCCCTTACTCGACTTATTCAATAGAAAACAACCAAATCAATACATATATCAATAAAAATTCTCCCAAATTCACTCAGTATGATTTTGAGTTAGTTCTGTCAGGTAGCACAAAATCTCCACATTGACTATGCAACTGGTGAATACACATACGGGTCTTAGTGTGGAAATTTTGTGCACAAAAATTCTCCCAAATTCACTCGGTATGATTTTGAGTTAGTGAATACACATCTCCACAAAATCTCCTCATGAAACTAGTGAATACACATACGAGTCTTAGTGTCTTACTACCTTGTAGTGGTATCTTCTCCCAGGCTGCAGGCCCTTCATGACACCGTCGAACACGAACCCTGGATGCCTCCACCCGACGCTGTCGTTCGCCGGGTAGCCGCACATCTGCCGCCGCTCGTACGTCCTCGCCTCCGTCGCCGCCGCCTGCTCCCACTCCTCCTCGCGGCGGCCGGCCGGCCCGTACCTCACCGCTCTGGCCCCGGCGTCGCCGCACACGAACACCACCCGCATCTCGTCCGGCGCGTCCGCGAACGCCAGGTGCACCTGCGCCGGCAGCGCGGCGGCGGATTCCTCGAAGGAGACATCGCCGGAGACCGCCACGCGGCGGTGCGCGTCCGGCAGAGGGTCGCCGTCCTGGTCAAGCCGCGGGTTGCTGGACGGCTCGCCCGGCCGCCACCGGAACAGCCGAAACTGGTACGGGGCGCGCAGGTCCGGGAGGCGCGGGAGCGTGAGGCTCCCCGCGCCGGTGGCCCATGACGCGGAGCCGTTGAGGAAGAGGAAGCCGAGGTAGTCGAGGTCGCCGGAGGACGGCGGCGAGGACACGGCGACGTAGTCGAGAGGGCTTGGGGAGGGAAGGCCTGACCATTGGATCGTAAGGGAGTTGTTGGACCTGCTCAGGGTCGCCGGGGTCACTTTCAGGGTGATGGTGGTGGTGGTGGCGGGCTCGCCGGCGGCGAGGGTGGCGGTGAGGTGGAGGAGCGCATGGAGGATGGGGGACTTTGAACGCATTTAGCTTAAGCTTGATTTGATTAGTGATAATGAGCTTGGTTAGGGAGCACCATTACAGCATTACTTTCTGCAAAGTGTAGCAAAGAGTTGACTTTTTAGAAGCAAATTTTAAAATTTAAATGGAGATAAAGTGGTGAAGTCATGGGAACTTGACTCTCCCACTGTGCTTCAACTTGTTGTATGAATTGATACGCTCTTTCATTTCTATAATTTTGTGAGACTGGCCTTTCTTTGTGGTGATGATTTGTTTTTTATCAACTATGCTGATGGGTTGTCTTCGATTGGATAGGGGATTCCAATCATAATGGATCCAATCATGGATTCCTCTTCTCCGTTAAAGTCAAACTGCTTTAAGTTTGACCAAATTTGTAAAAAAAAGTAACATTTTCAACCTAAAGATAAATTTATTATGAAAATATATTAGTATTATAAATATTACTATATTTGTCTATAAACTTAATTAAATTTTAAATAGTTTGACTTTAATCTTATAAGCTGAAACGGAGGGAGTACCTTTTACTTTTACTTTTGTAAAAGTCGTTATGGCACAAAAGTTCTTAGTTCGAAGAATATACTATTACAATTAGTATTTAGGAAATAAAATAGTAATAAATCTCTTAAATTACCTTTTGACCTTTCAATACCAAAGCAAGTAAAAAAGTAAATGATAAAATCGAGTTAAAAAGTACTCACTCTATCCTATATTTGATTGTCCGTTACGATTTTTAAGGTCTTTTTAAAATGATTATTGTATAACAAGTGTGTCTTCGTTTATTTATGCAAAGAGTAAATGTGCATCATTTATGCAAAGAGTAAATGTGCATCATTGATTGAGTTGCACGCAACCAACCAAAATTAATTTTTATTGGTTTAATGGCATGCAATATTTAAAGCGTGAGTAATCTACGGGACACGAAACAATGAAGCACCTTAACCGATGATTGTTAATTTAAGAATGATGGTTTTTTTTGGTGTCTCTGATCTTCTTTTGCTTGTAGGATAATCAAACTAGGATGGAAGGAGTAAATGATAACTAGTTTTAATGAGACGAATGGTTAGTCATATGTATAAGAGTAGACAACATCATATATTAAAAACTGGAGAAAGTGTAAACATTAATCCTATAAGTATGAAATACTTCCTATAGATGAATCAATTCAAATGACTAATAAATGTGTTTTAACATATGTTTGCCCATTTATCTTATGAAAAAAGTTATGTAATTATTTTTTTATTATTTTTGAAAGTATTTTAGGTTTGACTTATATTTTTAAAGATACTAGTACAAAATTGATTTTTTCGTACGGTCGAAATGCATTTTTTCGTGCGGAGATACCGCCTGTTTGCACCAGGGGTCTACGAAAATTCATATTTTCTCATGCAGGCGGCTCAACAGCACGGGATACCAGTTATACCAACCGCACGCGATAACCTATTATCCTAGTCAGCTAGCATGTGCTAGGCCGACCGTACATGATAATAGATTCGTGCAGTCACCCTAGCACATGCTAGCCATTTAGGAAGATCTACGCATTCTTTTTTTCATGTGTGTTTGAATTGTAAATTTACATATAAATTATATGAGCTCAATTAGAAACATCGATATAGCATATGTACATGTCTAGTGTTCATAATATTACAAGTTTTTCCCTCACAAATATTTCTTTTTTACTCTATAGCATGTTCTCTCTCCCAATCCCTTAGGTTTTTGAATTTGGGGTCCGCAGCATGTTTGCTATAATGGTCATAGTACTCCCCTAGATGGTTGCAGATGTCGCGACGAATGTACCGGCATAAGTCCGCGCAGAAGTTGAGAATCATTTTCTGATCGAACCGGTTTGCGGTATATGGGATGCTCAAAAGCTATGGAAAATAGAAGAAAAATGATGTGTTAAAATCAACTTAAAAGAACTATTTCCTATATCTAAGGAGCACAATGACTTACAACTATAAACTCAGTTATGTATCTCCTTCAGACCCTGAGCATCTCACGCACGTAATATCCGTATAGGTTGGTGCCGCTGGACTGCTTGTAACACTGTGTAAGAACACTAATGTGAGCATCTCGCACACGTAATGTATGTAGCATCATTCAACTTTTTTAGGTGTGTTATAAGTCACTCTACTTTTAAAATTCACATTTGAGTCACTAATATGAGTTAAGTGAGTCAAGTGTTCATCTAACTATACATGTGAGCATACCTTACGTATGGCATACCACCTATAATTGAAACAATATTTTTGAAAATGTGCAAACCTAGCAATATAGTTGAGTTTCAAAAAACATGGTGAAAAATGAAAGATGCTAGGGTTTGATAGCAAAACTGAGAATTAGAACTCATCAAAACAAACAAAAGATTTGGTTCACTTATTACCAATTGGTAGTGATGCGAGAAATCAAAGAAATACACAGAGAGTTTTGTATACATTTCTAAGATGCAATTTTTTAATCATATGTGGCATGTAATGTGTTGGAGGTATGCTCTCGTAGATAGTTATATTAGTAGATGACTCACTTAATTCACATTAGTGATTCAAATTAAATGTGCATTTACAAAGTGAAGTGATGACACACCTAAACAAATTGGATAACCCTCACTACTAAAAAAAAACATTTTTCCCGGCGTGGGGGTCCTTTTTTCGAAGGCGGACATGACCCTTAGAGCCAAATGACCGCCTACAAAAATCCGGCTGGGGGGAGGCCGGGGGAAGGCGGCGGCGGTGGCGGCAGCATGGACGGCAACGTTGGCGGCTCCTAGTGCGGCGGCGGCGGCTCCCCTCCCCTCCCCTCCTAGATCCGGCTGGAGGGAGGCCGGGGGAGGGCGACGGCAGCGAGGCGCACGCGTGGACGGCGATGCCGGCAGCTCCTGGTGCGGCGGCAGTGGCTCCCCTCCCCTCCCTTCCCAGATCCGGCCGGAGGGAGGCCAGGGGAGGGCAGCGGCGGCGAGGCGCGCGAATGGACGGACAAAACGACGTCGGCAGCTCCTGGTGCAACGGCGGCGGCTCCCCTCCCCTCCCCTCCTAGATCAAGCCGGAGGGAGGCCGGGAGAGGGAGGCGGCGGTGAGGGGATTTTTTTTTTTGCTTTTTCATTGGATTTTCGCAGGCGGGCCATTGCCCCGACTGCAAAAATGGATGATTTTCGTAGTCGTTGGTCTACAGGCGGTCCTCCCCTCCGCTTGGAAAAATTGCTTTTGGCTACCTGCAAAAATGTTTTTTCTTGGAGTGCCTCATGCATTTTATTTTTTTAAAAAAGGTCAATATCATCGTCTGTTAAAACCGGAGGGAGAACAAGTTAAAATGGACCAGTCGTTTGCTTCACTCGTGCTCATTTGTACGTTCAAAAAATAGCTTGTATTTACGAGCGGGTAATGCATGCATATACAAATCACTGGTGGAGAAATCGTTTGTAGTCCCGGTTCGTAATCCCCCTTTAGTCCCGGTTGGGACAACCGGGACTACGAATCCAGGACTAAAGATAGCGATCTTTAGTCCCGGGTGAAAGAATCGGGACTAAAGATCTATGTACCATTTTATATATTAACACTAAAGTAAATGTACGTACATATATAAATATATATATACATGCATGTATAGTACAATTCATTTGCTCGCTAGCTATAGCTACGACTTCGACGCCGGCGTTACGTCAGAAGAGGAAGGACCGACGTTATGAATTGTCGATCCGTCGTAGTAGAATTCACCATCGGGATTAAGGACTTCTTTGTTGATGAACCCCATCAGTTGTTCTTGAACAGCCGTGATAAAATCCTTGTGTGGGAGATTTTCCCTCATGTGAATACGCTATCATTCGAAAAATAATGACATATCAATATATAAAATTAATAAACAACTTAACAAATCGATACGCAATGAAATTTTGAATGGTTTATGTATGCGTACATCGAGCTCTCGTATGGTGTATATTTGGTTTGATAGGCAGTGGGCATACTCGTATACGTAGTAGCCGCATAGTCCGATAACTTTAATAGGCTTTCCTAAGTGTTCGGTCATAGTCCGATAACTTTAAGGCCTCCTTGTTTGCGGTAGACATTCTCTTGAAGAAATTCTTTACGCTCGGGTCAATAGGTATCTTCTTTTCAGGACTCCGAGGCTTGAGTTGCCTCTTCACTTCTCCTGCCATATAAGCATCAAGCTCCTCTTGACTGCAACCGTACAGCGGCTCCTTGTTTTTGGTGGTGTCAACTTTGGCCTTCTTCGTTGCCCTTGTGCTGGCAGGAGGTGGAGCTTGGCGAGACCTTGTCTTGGGAGGTGCAGGCGGACACGGTGGAGGTGGAGGCGGAGGAGGCGGAGGAGGCGGAGGAGAGGGTGCAGGAGGAGGTGGCGGAGGAGCCGGAGGAGATGGTGCAGGAGGACGTGGCGGAGGAACCGGAGGAGATGGTGCAGCAGGAGACGGCGGAGCCGGAGGAGATGGTGCACGAGACGCCGCTTGTCGCCCAGGGAGGATGATGTACCGCTTGCGCCATAGTATAATGGCGTGGCTTGTGTCTTGTAGATGCGTCTCACCATCTCCTCCTGGGTAGTCCAACTCGAGGTCCTCGTACATGGCTTCTACCAGCTCAACTTCGACCCTCGAGTATACTACTAGAATCGGCCTGCAGTGGTAAGTCCCTGAAATGTCCATTGGGATGGCCATTCCCGACGCCACCTTCACATGATGAGAGGTTATCTATTAGTAATCAACCTAAGCAGCAACTTGCAGAACGTACGAGTCAAAAATCATATATTATATCGAGCATACCTTGATTGATAAGTTCTTGAAGGGAATATGCAGCTTACATGGTGTCCGTTGCATGATATCATCAACGGGGCAGGTGGTTTCGTCCTGGGTTTGCATGGCGTCCATGCTATGTGATCCTACCTGCCCCGTTGAGGCGCAGTTGCTACGATTGCCTGATGGGCTGACCATTGGAGGAGGTATGTACGGCTGGGGATCGTGTGACCGATGTGCTGCCATGCGTTCATCCACCTTCCGGGCCACCTCCTCTTGCATGCTGAGCTCGTAGCTCGATACCCTGTACTCAAGATCTGCAATCTTCGCCTCGGTATCTCTCTTGCTCCTCATCCGACTCCTGTACGTGTGGATGTCCTTGAATCCAATCTTCCAGGGAATCACGCCATTTCCCTCATGTTCGTCCTGGATGCTCAGGAGTCTGTAGGGCGAGTGACAACTCGTCCTTCTCTCTGTCGGGTCGGAACGTGCCCTGAGAAGAGGCTTCCGCTGCGTCCGTTAGTCGATTCGCAGCCTCGCGTATCTGATCGCTGAAGACCAAGGAGCCATCAACTGGGTTGAGCGTTCCACCGTGAGCATAGTACCAGAACTTCGATCGATCAGGCCATTTAGCGGTGGCCGGTTCGATACCCCTCTCAAGCAAGCTTGCCTCCATCTTCTCCCACTTCGGCATCACGACGCTATAGCCGCCTGACCCCAAGTGGTGATGGTACTTCTTCTTGGCGGCATTTTCTTTGTTTCTTTCCATCATCGCCTGCCCTTGTTGACCTGTCTTGTAAGCAACGAACTCGTCCCAGTGATCCCTTAGCTTCGGGAATACGTCGAAGTTCGGTGTCTGCCCCTTCAGGATGTATTTCCGGTACAGATCTCCCTTGAAGGTCTGGAACTGTTCTGCCATTTTCTTAAGAGTCCACTGTTTCACTATGTTCTCTGTACCCGCAGGGAGCGTGAACGTCTCAAGCATTGTGGTCCACAGCATCTCTTTCTCTGATTCCTGGGCAAAGCTGTCATCACCCCGCGTGCCCTTGTTCTGCGCCAGTACACCTTGCTGACAGGCACGTTATCCCTCACAACCCAACCGCTGTGGCGTACAAAATTCTTGGCTGCTTGTGCCGGGGCACTAGGTCGGCCGTCTGCGTCCACCTTAATTATGATGTGCCGACCCTCTATCTTCTTCGCGGCACCTCGTTGTCCGCGTGCCCTCTTCTGTCCAGCGGAGGGATGACTTCCACTAGCCTCCTCCTCGTTCCCCTCCGCATCCCTCTCCACGTTCCCCTCCTCGTTTAAGTACTGGTTTGGATCCTCGTTCCCCTCTTCTTCGTTCCAGTAATGGCTGCTTCCCTCTGTGATTGTATCGTACAGTATCTGTTCCTCATCGCAATCAGCCATCTGTTCATAGAAGAAATATTTGCTAAGCGTAATATTAACACTCTACTAATCTTGTATTAAAACTCAAATAATCATATATTACATCTCTAATAATCTTATATTAAATCTCTAACACTCACATATGCTAAGTCTAATTAAGTTTCGTATATTAAACCTCTAATAATCTTATATTAAATCTCTATCTATCTCTAACACTCAAATATGCTAAGTCTAAGCGTCGTGTATTTGTACTGTAGATAATCATATATGCTAAGTCTAATTAAGTTTCGAATATTACATCTCTAATAATCTTATATTAAATCTCTAACAATCAAATATGTTTCGAATATTACATCTCTAATAATCTTATATTAAATCTCTAACACTCACATATGCTAAGTCTAATTAAGTTTCATATATTAAACCTTTAATAATCTTATATTAAATCTCTAACTATCTCTAACACTCAAATATGCTAAGTCTAATAATCTAATAATCTCTAACACTCACATATGCTAACTCTAATAATCTAATAATCTTATATTAGAAATCTAACGATCTTATATTATATCTCTAACAATCACATCTTTACATCACTTGCCTGCGCGAATTCCTTCGAGGCCTAGCTACCACTTCGGCTTGAGGGATGACGACGACGACATCTTCTCTGCAACATGCAAAAAAAAATGTATTAGTCTAAATGCAAAGGAACATATAATGTATTTCACGTTTTCAAGTATATATAATCATATATATATGCCAAGTTCAACAATAGTTTAATTATCTCGTTCGTACACGTTTCGCTCGCGTTCGTTCGCGTTTTATTCACGTTCGTTCATGTCCGTTCGTGTTCGTTCACTAACATTCACGTTCGTTCACGTTTCGTTCGCGTTCGTTCACGTTCGTTCGCGTTCGTTCACGTTTCGTTCATGTTCGCTCGCGTTCGTTCGCGTTTCAATCACGTTCGTTCGCGTTCGTTCACGTCGTTCGCGTTCGTTCACGTTTCGTTCGCGTTCGTTCGCCACAGCCGCCACGGCCACATCCTCCACGTGAGCGCATCCTCCACGGCCGCATCCTCGTACACGTTCGGGCGGCCGTGGCGGCAGCGGAGCGGCAGCGCGGTGGCATGGCGGCAGCGTGTCCCGGCGGCGGTGGGGCGTCGCGGTGGCGTGGCGCGGCCCGGCGGCGTGGCGGCGGCGGGGCGTCGCGGCGGCGTCGCGCGGTGTGGCGGCACAGTGGCATGGCGAGCTCGAGGAGGGGGCGACGGCGTGAACGCGGCGCGGCGGCGCGGCGAGCTCGAGGTGGGGGCGTCGGCGTCTTGGCCGTGGCGGCCGCGTGGACGTGGCGGTGTCGTCGGTGGCGGCGACGTGGAAGTCGGGGTTGGCATTGGCGGCAGGCGGAGAAGGGGTCGGCATCGGCGCGTCTACGTCGGTGGCGGCGTCGGCAATGAGCTAGGCGGCGGCGGTTTGGAAAAAGAGAGAGAGAGAGATCGAGATCGAGATCGAGAGAGAGGGAGGCAGCGGCGGCTCTCACCCGAGAGATGCGGCGGCGGCGTCGGCGGCGGAGGCAGCGAGGACCACGAGACGATGGCGAGAGACGACGGCGGCGTCGACGCAGGGATGCCTAGGCAGTGGCGACGAAGGAGCTAGAAGCCAATCGGAGGAAAAACATCTAAGTGTTGGTGGAGAAGACGAGGGCGCAGCGGGAATATATATACCCCCAGATCTTTACTCCCGGTTGGTGAGAACGACCGGGAGTAATATCTTTACTCCCGGTCGTTCTCACCAACCGGGAGTAAAGATATTTTCCCGCTATTTCCAAATTCTTTCTAAACCTGGTTAGGGTTAAGAATCGGGACTTAAGATAATAGCACTGAATATTGAATTTCGTTGCATATGTGTTTCTAAAATAGTAAATAATGCATTAAAATTATTTAAAGTCGAAAAATTAATGACAAAACCTTCGAAAAATTATTGTTGTCTGTAGTAAATTAACTGGATAATATATAATAAGCACGTGAATGATTTAAAATTGTTAAAAATTCTAATAATCATATATAATTAGCATATGCATATTAAATTGTTAAAAATTCTAATTAACCTATGTAAATACCACATGCATGATTTAAAATTAATAAAAATTCTAATAAGCATATATTATTAGCATATGCATGATATTAAATTGTTAAAAATTCTAATTAACATATGTAAATCCCACATGCATGATTTAAAACTTTTAAAAATTCTAATAATCATATTTATTTAGCATATGCATGATATTAAATTGTTAAAAATTCTAATTAACATATGTAAATCCCACATGCATGATTTAAAACTTTTAAAAATTCTAACAATTATATATACCTAGCATATGCATGATTTAAATTTGTTAATCATCATATATAACTAGCATATTCAATACATCCAAAATAGTTTACAACAATTACGGCAATACATCGGCGGTGACGGTTGTCCGCACGTACTTTCTCCTCACTATTGTTCCCTCGTGATCGCTACGTGAGTAAGGGGTGTCTTCATTTGATAGGAGGATACTAGGGTCAATCGTCACCGTGAAAGGGGGTTGCCCATCCAACTGATCGTAATCCTCATCAGTCTTGTCCTCAACTCCGACGATTTTTCTTTTGCCTGGGAGAACCACGTGGCGCTTCGGCTCGTCAGGCCCTTTGCCCTTCTTTCCTTTGCTAGACGTGTCCTTCACGTAAAAAACTTGCGTTACATCATTGGCAAGGACAAAAGGTTCGTCTGAGTATCCAACCTTGTTAAGGTCAACCGTTGTCATCCCACTGTCATCAATCGTTACGCCTCCACCAGTCAACCTAACTCATTGGCACCGGAACAGAGGGACCTTGAGAAGTCCATAGTCAAGTTCTCATATCTCCTCGATGGCACCGTAATACGTGCCAGTTGTACCATCGTGTCCCATGGCATTGATACGAACAGCACTGTTCTGGTTCGTGCTCTTCATGTCTTGGGCTCTTGTGTAGAATGTGTACCCATTGATCTCATATCCCTGGAATGTCGCGATCGAGCCAGATGGACCCCTTGCCAGGAAGGCCAGTTGCTGGTTAATCGTCTCGTTACCCATGAGATGTTGTCGGAGCCATGCGGGGAAAGTATCAATGTGATGCCGTGTAATCCATGCATCGGACTTACCGATGTTTCTGGCGCGAACTAGAGCCAAGTGCTCCTCGATGTAAGGAGCCACCAATGAAGATTGTTGTAAAACCGTGAAATGGGCTTTACGGAATAAATTGTTGTCTACCGTCATTATTGCTTTCCTTCCAAGAGTCCCCTTTCTCCATAGTCTCCCTTCATGGCGTGATTCAGGTACCCCGATTGGGCGAAGGTCTTCAATAAATTGTACGCAGAATTCAATGACCTCCTCTGTTCCATACCCCTTGGCGATGCTTGCCTCTGGACGAGCACGTTTACGAACATACTTCTTCAGAACGCCTATGTACCTCTCGAAAGGAAACATGTTGTGTAGGAACACAGGCCCGAGAATACCGATCTCTTTCACTAGGTGACAAAGCAGATGCGTCATTATATTGAAAAATGAAGGTGGAAATATCAACTGAAAGCTGACGAGACATTGCACCACATCATTCTGAAGGGCATCTAACCTATCCGGATCGATGACCTTCTGCGAAATTGCGTTCATGAAATAACATAGCTTTGTTATTGTTGCACGGACATTGTCTGGGAGGATACCCCTTATTATAACTGGTAGCAGCTGTGTCATCAACACGTGACAGTCATGAGACTTTAGGTTTGTGAACTTCTTCTCCTTCGTGCTTATTATTCACTTTATATTCGTGGAGTATCCAAATGGTACCTTGATGCTCTCCAAGCATTGAAACATACTTTCCTTCTCTGCCTTGCTAAGAGTGTAGCTGGCTGGACTCAAGTAATGGCTGCCTTTCTCCTTTGGTTCCGGGTGAAGGTCGCCGCGTTGTTCCATTTGCTTCAGATCATTACGTGCTTCCAGTGTATCTTTCGACTTTCCATATACACCTAGGAAACCAAGAAGGTTTACGCAAAGGTTCTTAGTGAGGTGCATCACGTCGATTGCGTGGCGGACATCCAAGAATTCCCAATAGGGTAACTCCCAAAATATGGAGTTTTTTTTCCACATCGCCGCGTGACCATCTTCGCACTCTATAGGCTGGCTGCCAGGCCCCTTTCCAAACACTACTTTAAGATCTTTCACCATAGCAAACACTGTTTTCCCGCTGTGATGTTTAGGCTTCGTACGGTGGTCCGCCTTATGTTCAAAGTGCTTGCCTTTCTTCCGTACTAGGTGGTTTGCAGCAAGAAATCGACGATGACCCATGTACACAACCTTCCTACAGTGCTTAAGATATGTACTTTCTGTTTCATCCATACAGTGAGTGCAAGCCTTGTACCCCTTGTTTGACTGCCCGGATAGGTTGCTAAGTGTAGGCCAATCGTTGATGGTTACGAACAGCAGCGCTCGTAGGTTAAACTCCTCTTGTTTGTCCTCGTCCCACACGGGGACACCTTCCTTCTTCCACAACAGTTTAAGATCTTCGACCAGTGGTCTTAGGAACACATCGATATCGTTACCAGGTTGCTTGGGGCCTTGAATAATAATCGACATCATTATGTACTTCCTCTTCATGCATAGCCAAGGGGGGAGGTTGTAGATACACATCGTAACGGGCCAAGTGCTATGGCCGCTGCTCATCTCTCCAAAAGGATTTATGCCATCCGTACTTAAACCAAACCGTATGTTTCGTGCGTCCTTTCCAAAGTCTTTAAATTTTCTGTCGATGTTTCGCCACTGCAAACCATCTGCGGGGTTTCTCAGCACCCCGTCCTGTTGACGTTCTTCAGCGTGCCAACGCATCATTCTGGCATTCCCCTTGTTCATAAACAAACGCCTTAGCCGTGGTATTATAGGGAAATACCATATCACCTTAGCAGGAATTCTCTTCTTCGTTAGCTACCCGTCAACCTCACCTGGATCATCTCGTCTAATCTTGTATCGTAGTGCTTTACAAACAGGGCATGCTTCTAGGTTCTCGTACTCCTCACCGCGATATAGGATACAATCATTCAGACATGCGTGAATCTTCTGAACTTCCAGTCCTAGAGGGCAGACTATCTTCTTAGCCTCGTACGTTGTCTCGGGCAATTTGTTTCCCTCCGGAAGAATGTTCTTGACGAGTTTCAATAAATCGCCAAATGCCTTGTCACTAACACCATTTTTGCCTTCCATTGCAAGAACTCCAGAGTGGTATCCAACTTTTTGTGCCCCTGCTCGCAACCTGGGTACAACGACGTTCTGTGGTCCTCTAACATCTTGTCCAATTTATAGGCCCCCTTTTCACTTTCGCAGTCCTCCTTGGCATCCTGCAACATCTGACCAAGATCATCCGCAACGTCGTTATAATCAGCATCTCTGTCCTCCTCGCCCGTTTGATTTCCTTCAAATCCAGCGTACTGAGCAAAGTCTGGAATATTGTCGTCTTCCACTTCATCTTCTTCCATTTCAACCCCTTGCTCTCCATGAGATGTCCAACAATTATAGCTTGGCATGAACCCCGACTCAAATAAGTGGAAATGAATAGTCCTGGATGCATAATTCTCCTTCTGATTCTTACACTTATTGCATGGACAACAAATAAAACCCTTCTGCTTGTTAGCTTCGACTACTCTCAAAAAATAATGCACGCCGTCAATAAACTCTTTGGACCGCCGGTCAGCGTACATCCATTGCCGATCCATCTACATGAAATAAAAAAAAAGTACACAAATAATCATTCGTACAATAATGACAGTCATACAATAATGATAAAATAATCACAAACTCTTTCAACAGTCATACAATAATGACATATCATTATTCATACAAAAATTATAAAATATTCCACCAAATAATTTTTATTTATTATTTTTTAAGTTTTAAATTCTTTTAATTTTCAATTTAGTTTGTTTTCTTTTATTTAAGACTAACTTTCACTATATTTTCCTACTCAACTATTTTATAAAACCTTATTTAGCAAATAAACAAAATTTCTATATATTCTTTCTTTTCCCACACAAATTTTCTCTCTCATCAACTTACAACAAAATTTTGGAGACAAAAAAGTGTGCAAAACATAGCTCCAAATGTAATATGACCAAAAAAAATATTGGAGGATGAAGTTGCTAACCTTTTAGACACCTCCGATTTGTATATAATCACCAAAGTAAATTCACTATAAATTTTGGCATGACCTTCCCTCTTTTTTGAAGAAATTTTGAAGCTTGCTCTCAGGCTGGAGGAGGAAGAAGGCATAATATAAAGAGGGGGGATCTTTAGTCCCGGTTGGTGTTACCAACCGGTACTAAAGATCACCGGGATACCAACCGGGATTAAAGATCCCGGGGGGGCCTGACAAGCCCTGGCAGCATTTGAACCGGGACTATCTTTAGTCCGGGACTAAAGATCAAATATGCCCGTTACCCTTTTTAACCGGGACTAAAGATCATCTTTAGTCCCGGTTTTTGTTGCAACCAGGACTATTGTGGAATTCGGCCGACCGACAAAAGATGGTTTCTCCACCAGTGAATTATGCATCTTTCTGGAGCATTCATATGTACATAATACATACACGATAAAACTCTCATTATTACAATATTAAGCTGGAAGGGATGGCCTAGCTTGCACATTTTAGTACACTTGAATTTTGAAAATCTTAAAAGGGAAAAGTAATTGCAAAGCGCAATTATCAAATGCGTACCGAAAATATATTTTCACGCAACAAATGCCCGTATGGCCCACTGTTCACTTTTTCTTTTCTTTTTTATTAGGCGCAGCAGGATTATTATTTTATCGCCCATATCATGCATGTGAATATAAGCACAAGTGCACAACATTTTCTTCGAGCAAATTATCGACAACAAGTACACTCTACATAATAATCTCCATTTTACGAAGGATGGACGTAGCCCGATCCTGGACAACCTTCCACGCTTCCCGGACGTGGCGCTCCTCGGTGAGCGTGCTGCCGACGGCGCACCTGAGCATGTACACGCCGCCGACCATGCCGGAGCTCATGTACGGTCCCGAGCTGGCCGCGTTCACCTCCTCGAGGAGACGCCTGTTGAGCTCGTTGGCCGACTTCTCGCCGCCGGCGGACCTGTAGTTCTTCGGTGACCGGAGCCGGAAGCACACCAGCGCGAACCGCCTCGGCGTCACCACCTCGAACCTCGCGTCGGCTCTGACCATGCCCTCGAACGCGGCGGCCATGCGGACGTGGGACCGGACGTGCTCGCGCAGGCCCTCCACGCCGTAGCAGCGGAGCACGAGCCACACCTTGAGCGCGCGGAACCGCCGCGTCAGCGTCACGCCCCAGTCCTTGTAGTCGACGACGCCCTCCGCCGCCGTTGCCGCCGCCGCGTCCTTGAGGATGTACTCCTGGTCCGTGCCCAGCGCCGCCACCAGCGCCGACGGCGTCCTCACCCACATCACGCAGCAGTCGTTGTTGGCCAGCAGCCACTTGTGGGCGTTCATGCTGAACGAGTCCGCGGCCTCGACGCCGCCGGCGATCACGCCGCGGAACTCCGGGCACACCAGCGCCGACCCCGCGTACGCCGCGTCGACGTGCACCCAGGCGCCGTGCGGCGCCGCGACGGCGCAGAGCTCGCCGACGGTGTCCACGGCGGTCGTCTGGGTGGTCCCGATCGTGGCGCACAGGAACAGGGGGACCAGGCCGGCGTCGACGTCGCGCTGCATGGCAGCCTGCAGCTCCGCCGGCGAGAGCGCGAACGTGTCGTCGCGGTACGTCGGTATCTCGCTGCAGTGGTCACGCTGGATGCCGGTGATACACGCGGCCTTGCAGAACGCGAAGTGGGTCTGGTCCGAGCAGTAGACGACGAGATCGCCGATCCTCTCCTCGCCGATCACCGTGAGCTTGCGGTCCCTCGCGGCGACGAGGGCGCAGAGGATCGCCTCGCACGTGGTCCCTAGGATGGTGCCGCCTCCGCCTCCGGCGAACAGCATCCTCTCCGGCAGGTGAAGCGCCTTGCCGAGCCAGTCCACGACCACCATCTCAAGCTCGGTGGCGGCCGGCGAGGCGGCCCACGTGAAAGGAACGACGTTGATACCGGTGGTGAGCGCCTCGCCGAGGGCACCGACGGTGCTGCTCGACGCCGGGAAGTGCGCGAAGTGGCGGGGGCTCTGCCAGTGCGTCAACCCCGGCAGGATGACGTCACGGACATCCTGCAGCGCCGCGGCGAACGCGTCGGCCGGTTCCGTGCGGGACGACGGCGCCTCCGCCGGGAGGTGGTGGCGAAGGAAGCCAGGGCTGACAGTGGGGTGCACGGGGTATTCCCCCAAGCCGGCATAGTAGTCGGCTATAAAGTCGACAACAAGGTGACCGTGACGCCGGAACTCGTCGGCGTCGAGCAGTCGCGCGCATTGTGTCACCGGCGTATCAACGGCGATGGCGCCATTGTTCTGTGAGTGTGGGGCACCACTGCCATTCGTGGCGTGGCTGTGCGAGGGTGGTGCCATGTATGGGAATTACGATCGATTAACCCCGCGCTTAGGTTAACTGATAATCAGCCGGTATAAGCTATATATACAAATTTACTGTGGATAGTACTAGGAAGTTGCTAGCTACACAAGCTATCAATCGTGGCTAATTAGCTGTCTTTGCAGATGAAAACTTATAGCGCCAGTGATCTGATATGAAGCCATTCCAACATCTATTTATACAGGTGGAGTATATATATGCCTCTTTCGACCTGCATGTGCCGATCGAGTCAAACGTCATTATATTGATCAACTTGTATGCATATGGTGATTAAGTACGACAATATACAGTAGAGCAATCTAAATTTAATGCAACTGGATTATAATATAGTAATTTTGGTTAATTATTTCCTGTATGTGTTCGAACAACTCTCATGGCTGAAAATAAACTTTCATAAAAGTGAGATTTTTCTTGTTTGAAAAGCCAAGAAAGTGCATGATCAATATGTAGTATATAGACAATTATTTGGTTATAATTTTGGATCTCTCCATTTTAGATATCTTGATATTCTCGTTCATTATCGAAAACTCCGGAATGTTGATTGGAAAGGAGTTGAAGGTAGATTTGAGACGAAACATAGCACATGGAAGGTAAAAACATGTCATACAGTGGGAGATTGATCATTCTAAACTCAGTTCTTTCGAGCCTTTCCCTGTTTATGTTATCTTTCTTTGAAATTCGATGAGGTGTGCTTCAAATATTGGATTACTTTAGGTCATGTTTTCTTTTTTGAGTAATGGTGATCGGAAAAGAAAATATAGACTAAGCAGAAAAATATATGCCGACCAAGAAATCAAGGTGGACTAGATGTCTATAACCTTCATATCAAAAATAGATGCTTGTTAAGCGAATGTCTTTTCCTGTTGGTTAATGGTGAAGTCGTATAGCAAGACCTTTTGCGAAATAAATATTTAAAGGGTAAACCTTCCTCTGGTATATATGTTCAGCAAAACAAGTATTTCTCAATTCTAGGCCGATTTAATAAAAGTGAAAGACCAGTTTCTTAGATTTGGGCCTTTTAAGGTGGCAATGGGACAGATAAAAGATTTTGGAAAGATGTGTGGTTAGGATAGCGTGCTCTCAAATATCAATACCCTACTGTATATAATGTAGCTCAAAAGAAATAATCTACTATGACAGAGGTTATTAGCACAATGCCATTGAATATCTCTTTTATGAGAGCCATTGTTGGCTAAAAGCTAATCGAGTTGAATGATTTGAACCTCAAGCTAGCTAATATAACTCTGTCAAATAAAAAGAACTATAATCTGTATGGCCGCTCCATAAAAATGATCAATTTCCAGTCAACTCTACGTATGCCACGATCATGAATTCTAATTTTAGAATTCCAAAAGAGGATCATATATAGCACTTAAAAGTTCCACTAAAGATAAATGCCTTTATGTAGTTTCTTCAAAAGAAATTAATGATGGCAAAGACAATGGGGGGAGACGAACCGTGTTCTTTATGCTATTCACAAGACACAATTCAACATTTTTTTCTTTTTTTATGTCATGTTGCTCAGTTTATTTGAAGATGTGTGTTTCTTGTCTTTAATATTTTTCACAAATGGCTTAGAGGGGTATCTAAGTCCATAAAAAAGATTATTCTAATTAGAGTTAGTGTTATATGTTGATCAATTTGACGATACTAGTAATATGCCCGTGCTAAACGCTACGGCAACATTTGGTTCGTTTTCTAGAAATCCGTTCATCGGAATATCCTGAATTTGAGATTTTCTAGACAAAAGAAAGTTCTTACGATGATATTCCTCGTATTCGTGCATGGATAGGAGCTCAGAAAATCTTAAATTTCTTGAGGAGTTTCTACGATCGTGGAAACGCGTCTTATATTTTTTATGGAGGTTATACCATAAACATTATTTAATGAAACTTTCGTTTTAGCTGGTCGTGAAAAAAAAAAACACCAGTTTTGCTTGGTGGACCGAGAAGCCCACACTTTCATGTGCATGTTTTGAGGTTCATCAGTTCATGTGCTGTATTGGAATTTTCTCAATACTTTCAATAGCCGAATATTGGTCACATGTAAGATAACATCATGTTTGGAAACATATTTGTCACCCTAGACTATAATTAATAGATTTAGTAATAGAGTATTTGAGCATTTTGTTTTGAACTCCCCTGAAGGATATGTTACTCACGAATTACAACAAGCAGTTCTACCATTTTTTCCCCAACACAAGCATGCTCCTTTCAAGCTACTTCTATTCAATACACTGTACACCAAAGAAGATTTTAAAAACCATCAAAGAACCTCAAACAAAGTGCAAAGATTTTATTAATCAAATTTGTCAAATAAAATTGAAAAGCATTCTCCAGTAACACAATTGCCCTTGAAAATAATTCTGTTTTTTGACGAGCAAAACAGCATAATCTTCTGCTAAGAGACAATTTTTGAACCCTCAAAAAACTGTGAAAAAAAGCACATCACAAATTGCAAGAAAAATGCATGCAGATATATACATGTTTTGCTGATCATCCTGATTGAGATTTCCATGGCCATAACATCTTCAGCTTAAACTATGCAACTCATCCTTTTTCAGCTCGGGGTCCTACGTTAAATCCAACACTATCAATTGCTCCTCATGCTAGGTGCATGCGCTGAACATGGTTTCTTGGTATACTAAGACATGAAAAATGGCAGCTCGGTTGCTTGGCATGTGACACATGGAATGGCAGCGGGTGGCCTGTTGCAACACAGAAATAATACACCACCATTGACCTGGCTCGACCGTTTCAGAATTGCTTGGGAGCTCGTCGCTGCTCTTATGTTCCTTCACCATTCAAAACCAGAGCCTATCATACAGCGGAATCTGAAGCCTGCAAACATATTACATGACAGGAATTTGGATAGCAAGATAGGTGATGTAGGTCTATTGACTTTGCTTCCAAATATGGGTCTATACCTGTCGACAATGATCAAGAGCACTACCCTAGTGGGCACTTTCTGTTACATAGATATAGGGTATCAGAGAAGTGGTTAACAATTACCAGATCTTAGCAGCTTTGATCTGCAAACCAATAGAAGATTCAGACATTCACCACATATAAATGAACCCACAATCTCACATAAGAAAAAAAACCCAAAGGACCCTTCACACTGTCCCGAGTCTGAAGAAGCAAACCTCTTCAATCATCACATAATGAGAAATGAAGGAAGAAATAAAGAAGCAAACCTGCATCGTGGCGACGAACACGCCAAAGCCGAGGAACCCCTGCCGCTTGGAGATATATACCAGTGATCAAGTATAAGGTCTTATCTAAATGGGATCATTTTGTTCTAATCATTGTCCACAGTAATCATATAGAGCAATGAACCTTTTCTGCAATATATATGATATGAAATCATGATTAAATTAGAACTATGTGGATGGAACATAACATGTATTCCAAAACAATAAAATTTGCGATCAGAGATTTGGTAGTGAATTAGAGTGTTGTTTCCGACCACAAATTTGACTTGCAATAACATGCCATTTCGTTAACTTATTAAAAAAGCTAACATTTGCAATCAGAAAGAGTTAAGTAAAAATACTATAGCTATATGGAAGGCACGGGACAAGGTACTGACCTCCTCTTTCTCTCCTCAAGGCATCGACAGAAGATAAGTACTTGCCTTTTTCAGAAAAGAACAGTCTCTAAGTTTATATCCATCTGCTGGACCTGCAAAAATACTGAATCAAACGAGGTTTATTTTTCACACCGGGACGTCTTTTTATACAACATTCCTTGGGCTCTTCCTCATAGGGTCATGTTTTTTTTAATACACTGGGTGAATCAATCTAACAGTGATGAGAGTATGGATTGGCAATTACTAAAAGCTACTAACAAGACGAGCTATCTAGAAAAACAAGCATCTCCCAAGCAGTTTCACTTATCCATAGTTGTGAGCATTTTTTTCTCCTAATAGCTTTTTCCAACAAATTGAAGTAGATTTGCACGGCAGCAGAAGCAAGATGATTGATATAAAACTGAACTCAATACATGTGATTTTTCATTAGAAAAAAAATGCCCTGCATCCCGAGCAATAACGTTTGCCATATCAACCAGCAATTCATGTATTTATCCAAGCTAAACAGAGAAGATGGATTTGTCACATGCTAGGATATTGGACGCGATAATACAATGTAGATTATTTCACACACTATAGTTCCTAAAGGTTTAACTGAAATTATTGATGTTTATTCTGGACGCATTTTGTAAGATGCAAATGAGCAACATTCAGTCGTCATACAGTAAATCGAAAGAAATTAAGATTTACGTTGTTAAAGAAGATAACCTTAGATGAATCCTAATTCAATCATAACAAAGCCAAGAATTATAATTCAGTCATAGTGAAGCAAAGAATCCTAACTCCCAGTGTACCTTGGAAGGCGGCATCCAGGCTGTAGGAAGGCAGCGTCCAGGCGCGGCAACGATGCGACAGTGGTGGAGGGAGGCACCAGCAGGGGCAGCGGAAGAGCTAATTATTAGTAAGCGGTATCTCCTTGGTTTCCTGCACTTCACACTATCTCAATTCTTATCACAGTATTTGGGAACATCAATCTCCAATTCAGTTTAGTCCTGATAGTTTTGCAGTCAAGTATGTCAGTATTTGAAATATGATGCTGCTCGTAAATTGAACCAATTTCTTAAATTTGCTAAATTCAGATTTCTTAAATTGAACCAAGCCAACCCTGCCCATCTGATTAGGTGGACTTATCATCTACTGGAATAGATGTATTTGTTGATCTCAGTTTGGCAGTAACCAAATAAACCACAAAATGCTGTAGCACAAAGTGAAGATAAGAGCATGTGCACAATAATTCAGATGTTTCTAGCACCACAGAAATACAAATAAACAGTACCAAAGGCACATAATCAAGCACAATTCACATATATTCTCTGATCCCATACTTCCCCTGTTGTCACATCAATAAAGACATTTGATGATTTGAAATTCGAATCGTCATATACTGCTATACATGTGGCAAATGTGAAAAAATCACTGAAAAATTAAAATCTGAATTTGGAGATCTTAACAAATGTATAATCACACATAAATGTTGAATTGTCTAAAGCAAAAGATGCTCCCACAATCACATGGTCACTCATTGAAAGTCACATGGTCACTCATTGAAAGGGTAATTAGCTAGGGCAAATTGAATCTGAATTTTTCTCCCACGATCCAGATTAGCAAAGAACATGACACACAAAAAAATTCTCTCGCCATATTACCAGTCAGATTGGAAAACTGTGTGATATCATGGAAGCAACCAACAGGTGATCAGTGAAAACTACACATGAAACATGTTCATTTCTGAACAATCATAGACTTAATATAGTTATCAGTCTCTCCTAGGGGACATGAGTAAATTACAGCAAATGACTATGGCACGTGATACATATTAATGGGTAAATGATGAACGCATTTAACTGAAAAATAATGTGAATCAACAGAAATAATTTTGTTTTGGTCCTTTATTCTTTCACCATATAAAAAGGGATCATGGTGAGATAAATTCTGCCATTGTACCTGCATAAAACAGACCTTAGCAGCTGAGCAACCGTACCTCTAAGTTTATGACTCAATGCTAATCAACTAAAAAACCTGGGAGTGTTTCAGTTGAAACGGAGTAAATTAGTAACTGCTAGAACTGAACCTATGGCCAAATATAGATTGCATACCAGTTGTGATTTGGGTACCAGGGTTTAATCTGGATTGCAGGTAACTTGTCCAATCTGAAATCTACTTAAATCGGTCACCAAAAAGAACATGGCAATATGTTCAGATCAACCTAACTTTAAATGTTCTACTTAATATGTTCAGATCGAACATCACAGTCAGTATCATTAAGATTGAATTTCAACCCATCTGCCCTGATATTTGCTAATTATAGAATTCGAAATCATTGATAGTGCTAGCTTTTCCTTACTGCGCTTTGTGTGCGCATTCTGTGTTCTTTTCAATTCACGGAACTTTCTAGACTAAATTATGCTGAGAATTCATTTTCTTACATACAGGTTTCATAGCAGCGACCGTCTATCTACAGCCAGAACTACAGAATGGCTCGTTCCACTGTACATTACCAAATCAAAACAAGCATCAACGGGGAACCCAGCTAGAGCTGTAAGAAAGCATGAACAGCACCACGCCAATAGTAAACACGGCCAGATCGCACAAGCAAATTTACTTCAGTCTAAAGCCGCGCCATTTTCCCTGGTAAACCTCCAGAGTCCAGATTCCCACTACCGAAGGCTGACACACCAAAATTACCCCCAAACTCACCCAATGCCACACGGATCACGACCAATGCGGAGCGAAAAAAAAAAAAACCCTACCAAATCCTGACCGCCGCCGCCGCCGGCGGTCGTCAGCGGCCGCGGAGGAGATGGCAGCGTTGCGCATCGCAGGATTCGGGCGACAGCGATCTCGGTGGTGTCGAATGGGGCGATGCGACGCGACGAGACGACAGCGCCCCTCACCTCCCCTGCTCTTCTTGCGACTCGCGAGATGGGGATCAGAGCGGAGGCGGCGATGTGGGCGACTGTGCGGTCTGCAGCGGCCTTGTGGCGGTGCGCAGGGATCGATGCCGTCCTGACTGCCGGCGATGTGGATCGGATCGGATCGGGAGGTGCTCAAGAGAGGCGCGCGGTCGCGCGGATGCGGAGGAGGCGCGGCGATTGCGGCAGAGAGGGAGGTGCGGGAGAGGATGCGGAGGGAGGTGTGGGACACGCGCGCTGATCTGGGATGTTGGATCCAAATTCCCAAATGGGTTTCGTTCGCGATGAATGAGTGAAATAACTTGTTGAACTATAGGGTAGATTATAATGATAAAGTTTTTAACGGTAAATAATTGTCTAACCCTATGTTAATTATTTTCATGGCTTACTATTGGCTCTACTATTGGTTTACGATGCTACCGCAGGGGAGCAACATACTAGGTGCAATGTTGCTACAATTTTGAAATCGGTAGCCAAATATCTCTTATTCTACTATGAGTAGCATAGTTCTATTAGAATTGCTAGCTAAAGAAACACGTGGTTTAACGCTAGTCAATAATTAAGGGGAGTTGGGGATTTGTCCCATTTATATTTTATTTTGATTTATTTTTATCTTTATCTTCTTTTTTAACAACCTTATGGTTATGTGTATTATGCAAAAGCCGAAGATATAATTCATTTTTATTATCTTAAAAAAATATTTCACGTTTGCTGAAGACTCGGAGGTCCCGTTAAAAGAAAATGATTTTCCAGATGATAGATCGAAGATTCTATTGGGTTAAATTAGGATATACTCCGTATAAAGTTGTTGCAGTCTTTGTTTAGAGCATGTGTACATGTGCGTCGGATATGATCGGAGCTGGTATAGAATAAGTCCGTATTATATTTTATGTTTGCTGAAGACTCGGAGGTCTCGTCAAAACAAAAATGATTTTCCAGATGACAGCTCGAATTGCGTCAAAAAAAAAATATGACAGCTCGAAGATGCTTTTGGGTTGCATTAGGATATTTATAAAGTTGGTGCAATATATCTTTGTTTAATTTAGAGCATGTGTGTGCGTCCGGTATGATCGGAGCTGGTATAGAATAAGTCCGTACAGAAACTATCTTTATCGGTAGACCTAAATCCACAACAGTCCCGATTCCATTAAAAACCGGAACTAAAAATGATTTTTAGTCCCGGTTAATAAGAGGAAGATTTTTAATCCCGATTGTTGTTACCAACCGGGACTAAAAATCATATTTAGTCCCGGTTGGTAACTCCAACCGGGACTAAAGTTTATTTTTAGTCCCGGTTGATTCCATGTCAGGCCGTGTCAGGGCCCTAGGATCTTTAGTCCCGGTTAGTAACACCAACCGGGACTAAAAACCTATTTTTAGTCCCGGTTGGTGATACTAACCGGGAATAAAAATCAAAACACACTATATAATCCATAGTACCGATCCTCTTTTCCCGTCCACACAACAAACTCCTCCCTCTATCTCTTTTTTTTTCCTCTCTAACTTCTTATCTCTTTCCTTATCTCTAACTCCCCTCCTCTCCTTCCTTTTTTCCTTCACCCACAGTGCAGAAGCGTACCGACGCCGCGGCGGCGGTGGGGGGACGACGCGGAGGCGGCGGCGGGCGGCGGGCGCGGCGGCGCGGGGGGCCGCGCGGCGGCGGCGGCGGGCAGCGGCGGCGCGGCGCCGACCGGCCAGTGCGGAGGGGAGGCGGCAGTGGCCGCCGGCCGGATTTTTTTCTTTTTTTTTGAGATGTGAATCTATGATGCATTTTTGTGTGAGATGTGAATTAGTGATGAATTTTTTAGAACCCTGTGATGTAATTTTTTTAAGAGTTTGTGATGTATTTGGAGATGATTTGTTTGAGGATTTGAGGATTTGGAGATGTTCTATGATATGTGATGATTTAGATATGGGAGGGGATGGTGTGAAATCAATATTCAATATTAAAAAC